>CM063186.1:69784372-70374372 GCA_031835075.1 Saguinus oedipus
AGATTTATTGAGATTTATTGGCACACCCAATCGAGGCGTCTGCAGGGTGGCTTTCCTGGAGGTCCTGATGCCTTTCCTTTGGGTTCTGGTGGCTGAGGCTGCCCTGGTGTCTCCAGTCCCAGTTTCCATCCTGTGGCTTTACCCCGTGTCTCTGTATCTCAGATTTCCCTCTCCCGTGTCTTATAAGGGCACCAGTCGTTGGATTTAGGGTCTGCCCTAAACTCAGGGAGATCTCATCTTGAGATCCTTACCTCAGTTACATCTGCAAAGACCCTATTCCAAATAAGTTTGGGCTCCATAGTGGCAGGAAGGCATATTTTGGAGGGGCCCACAGTTCAGCCCAGCAGGAAGTTCAGGATTTTCCTCTAACCCCGATTACTTGAGCCCCAGGGGCTGACCCGGATGCTTCGGGTCTGCGGGGCCTACGTACCCCTGCCCGCTGGCAGTGCTGCCTACCTGGTTGAGGGCACTCACAGCTCTCTAGTTTTCAACCCACCCACGTGGCCCAGCTCTGTTCCAGTGTGGCTGGCAGGGCCTGTCCGGCTTCATCAGGACCAGTACCCCTCGTGTGCGGTGGGAGCTGGGAGACCAAGCTATGCTCCCTTCCCTCCTTATCCGGGACCTCTCATTCAGGACCACCCAGCCCGCCAGAGTCACGCGAGTCACACTGGGCTCTGAAGAGGGGGCTGAGCAACAGCTTCATCCTCCCGGGAGATTCTCCATCCCTCTGCAGATTCGCTTCTCGCTGTCAGTCTGCTCTGTCCAACACGAAAGGTCCAACCAGCCCCTCTCCTGACACTACAGCCCAGCCTGTGTTGGAATCTTCTCCCACAATGCGTTGAGCTGTTTCACCGCATTCCGGGCACAGAGCTGAGTGTCTTGTGATACCGTGTGCTCCTAGGGCAGCCCCTCAGGGCCGTCATTGTGACGTTATGTTGTCTCCACGGAATCTCTGTGGGGTGAGCAGGAGTGAACAGGTTCTGCCCTCAGCCACGCAGGCAGACACCACTGCGAGGACACAGGTGGAGGGCGGGGCCCCTGTGGACTCACACTCACAGCACATGTGAGGTCCCAGTGCTGAGGAGAGCAGGCTCTCATGCCACCTGCTGAGACCTCTGCGAGGAATGGAGGTCCACCATATTGAGTCTAGAAAACATCAAGATACCTGGGTCACAAAGCAGCTAAGTTGGAGGGGTTCCTCCCTTTGGTGTCAGGGTTTCCTTTGGTGTTGGGGTGCACTTCAGTATTGGGGGTACACCTGGCCCACTGGAGGTGTATTAAGTCTCCTGTGGCTGTTGCAACAAATGACCCCAAATTTGTGGCTTAAAATGACAAAAAGGTATCACCTCATAGTTCGGAAGGTCACAGGTCCAAACTCAGTCTCAGGGTGCCGGCGTCAAGTGTGGGCCGGGCTGGCTTGTCCCGGAGGCCTTGGGGAGCCTGTCCCCTGCCTTTCCCAGCATCTGCACTCTGCCCGCAGTGCTTAGCCTTCCAGGTCAGCAGCGCCCCATCCTCGGATCTCTCTCTGACTCTGGTCCCTGCTCTGTGGTCACAGCTCCTCCTCCAGCTCCTCTGAGGACCCCGTGACTTCCTCGGGTCCACTCCCTTACTCAAGATCCTCTCCCTGCTCAAGGCCTGTCCCTCACTGTACTTGCAATGTCCCATTTGCCCTGTAAGGTGACACAGTCACAGGTTCTGGGGATTGGGGTGAGGATGTCTTTGGGGGTCATTTTGTCTGCTGAGCATCCCGGAGTTCACAAAGATGCTGAGTGTGCGACCTTCATGAGCCTCAGTTTCCCTCCCATAACCTGGGGTATTCTGATGGCTGATGGGGCTGGTGCCCTGGGGAGGTGCCTTGGCCACTGTTGCCCCTGTCCTCCTCCAATTTGGACACTTAAGAAGAGTCAGTGGCCCTGCCTTGAAGCAGAGTGGCCCTTGCAGTTGTGCATAGGTGGCAAGCTCTGGCTTGGCTTAGAGACAGCAGGGGTCTCCCGGCCCACCTGCAGGGCCCTGTTGCATCTCATCAGGCAGTGCCCCCCTTGTCCTCATTCCCTCATCCCCCGGTCCCAGCACACACGAGCCAGGCTTCCTTCTCACACATATTCCCTCACTTGCTTTGAAGCAGGTGACGCCTCCCCTGTCCTGAACCATGCGGCCGTCCCTTTGATTTCCAACAAGATCTGCAACCGCAGGGACGTGTATGGTGGCATCATCTCCCCGTCCATGCTCTGTGCGGGATACCTGAAGGGCGGTGTGGACAGCTGCCAGGTACGGGGCCACAGCGGTGGGTGAGGCCATGGCTGGGTGACCCAGCCCTTGGGACAGGCCGTGGCCAGGGTTTCCCTGTGACCGAGCAAAAAGTAAATTTACAGGGTGTGGAGAAGAAATTTGCTTAAGATATCACTCCTTTTCCTGGCCACCAGGCCTGTGTTTACCCAGTGATCCGGCTCTGCATGGGTGCCGGGTGGTGAGAGGGGTCTCACACCGTTCCCCTCCAATTCTGACTTTGTGGGGGACCGCAGAGGAAGAAGATGGCAGGGAACCGGTGAATCCACCTCTGAAAGCCACGGTGGGTGGGACTTCAGTTCTACCAGATGGGTCACAGGTCACCTGAAGACCCCGGCCAGGTGGACCCTCCCTCTCCAGCTGCCCTTGGCCTTCACAGGGTCAGGGTCTGCATTCTGGAAGGGACACACAGCTGGAGGTAGCACCCCGAAGGGGCCGAGGGGCCCCTTTCTGGGGGATGCCATGTCTGGAAGGGCTGGTGTGTTCCCTTCTGTAAGCTGGGTCGTCCACTGTGACATCATGAGGGTCCCACCCTTACAGCAAGCAGCCTGCAGGGCAGTGCCTGTCCCCTGACCTTTGCTTCTTTTCCCCCACTCAGGGGGACAGTGGGGGGCCCCTGGTGTGTCAAGAGAGGAGGCTCTGGAAGTTGGTGGGAACGACCAGCTTTGGCATTGGCTGCGCCGAGGTGAACAAGCCTGGGGTCTACACCCGCATCACCTCCTTCCTGGACTGGATCCACGAGCAGATGGAGGTGGGTGCAGCACCCTGCGCAGCTCAGCTCGTTCCTGGCATTTGACCTCTAGGGTCCGTTAAATGCAGCCTGGTCTTACTATAAGGAACGAGGGAGTATCTGAGTGGTGGTCGATTCTGAAGCAGTGATTTGGTGGCTCCAGGGTGTGAGACTCATGGGCTGAAAACAGAGATCACAGCTAGTCCTGGGCAGTTCTGGCAGGTGCAGCCTGGCACGTAGAGGAGCTGGGGCCGGGAGGAAGAAGGAGCCTCACCGCACGGAAAGGAGGAGGTGGCAAGGAGGAGCCCCAGCTGGGATGGGGGTGGGTCGGGTGTGTCCCTGTGTGCCAGGAGCAGGGAGAGAGTGGGAGGGGGCGGGGGGCGGGGGATGAGACAGTGCCAGAGAGGACCCCACCTGCCCACTGAGGAGCTGGAACCTCACTGGGAGCCAGGGATGAGAGGCAGCATTCCCTGTCAGAAGGGGCTTGGGGAGCTCTGTATTGGTGGTGGTGTGGGGGTGGGGGAGTCTTGACGGGGAGGGGTGGGAGAAGTAGGAGGGGCCTGCAGGGGGCACCCAGCAGCAAGGCTGGCTTGGCAGGACCCAGGCAGGGAGGGGAACCCTGAGACGGTGGAATAGGAAGAAGGAGCCTCAGGGCCTCACTGGGATCCCGGTGGCTGCCTGCTGGCAGGTGGGCACAGCGCCTTCCTCGTGGCTGCTGGGCAAACATTTGCTAGCTTCGTCTCAGATGAAGTCTCACCCAGTCCTTGGGATGGTTTGAAACACAGGAGGCCCTCATGGAATGCGGCCGATGGGACCCTGGGGACTGCGGCTTTGGGAGAAGCAGCGCGCGCCCTCCAGCCGCGTCCTTGCTGGCAACACGATTTTGTTATAAAGTCGATGGGGAAAAAAACTGGTTTCATTATATGTCATTTTGCTTAAAGTTGTAGTTTCCAAGAACTATCAACGACGTCGAAGTGAGTACGTTTTTTCCCTAATTGAGGTGAAATTTACATAACCCACAATTCACCGTTTCGAGGTGAACAGCCCTGTAGCATTCAGCATATTCCCAGGCCTGTGTGGCCACCACCTCTGCCGGTTCCCAGCATCCTCATCTCCCAAGACACGTGGGCCCTCGAAGCAGGTGGTCACTGCCCGCTCCATGCTTCACCCCAGCCTCTGGCACCCACCAGTCTGCTTTCTGTCTCTAAGGCTCAAAGACCTTTTAAAAAAGCACCTTTAATTTGAAACAGTTGACCAAGAGAGGACATCAAATGCTGAATGTGCCTCAGCCACTGATTCCCATTTTGCTCTCATTGATTTTGTGCTTTAAATGAGAAACTACAAACTGGTGCCCACAGCACACGGTGAGGCCTGGGACTGAGATGTCGCCTAGTTTCACCTCCAGCACTGTGCGCTGCAGCCCTGAGCCGACCGCCAACCCTTGAGACGTGGTGCTCGGCTGGGTGGAAAGTGCCTGCTCTGCTCCCCTTGCTGGGAGAGGCAGCTTGGCCCCATACTGGGCACTGAGTGGCCCACAGTGCTCTTCAGTAGAAAGCTCAGCTCAGCCTGCCCACATGTAGAAAGGACCAGGATGGACAGCTGAATGGAGACCTCCTCACTGTTCAGGGCCGTGGGAGCCTGGGATGCACATGGGCCGTGTGGGCGCAGACTGCCGAGGGCAGGAAAGGAGAAGCCAGTCCTCTGTGCTGGGTCTGCAGTGCACGGAGGCGCTCATGGTACTGAGCACCTAGCTGGTGACCCTAAAAGTCCCCCTTAAGACACTGAAGGCTCAAGGCAGCAAAGCCCACTCCCATGTGTTCAGCTATCCTGGATGAGCTGGAGACAAATGTTCAAAATCAGCCTGGGGAGCAGGCTCACAACCGTGCCAAGGCAGGGCTGCCTCAGCTCTCCCCTGTCAGCCCCGCCCTGGGCGGCAGAGCCCGGGACCCTCCCTGCATTACAGAGGAGGCGACCTGCATGAGGCCCCCCGCTAACAAGGGCAGAGCGAGAGTCACATCAGACCCCCATGTGGCCCCAGAGTGACTGCACTGCAGAATCAACATACCTCAGACTTAGAGGTGCATCGGCCCCTTTGTTAACTGTGAAGATTACAGGATGTTTCTCGGGAGTCTGATTGGGAGGTCTGGGGTGAAGATCCTGATGATTTTGTCACACAGGGCTTCAGGGCACACTGAGAAACCCTGGGAGGGGGTTGGAGGTAGAGTCCCGTGTTGCGGCGAAGCTGGGGTGCAGGAGTTTGACCGTGACGCTGGCTGGCTCCCGCCGTGCCTGGAGCCCCTGCTGCCTGCAGAACACCTTAGTCATCCACTGCCTCCACACGCCAGTGCCTGTGTGAGATGCTGTGGCCTCAGACATGCCCTTTCCCAAGTCTCTCTCCAGACTTCCTAGGGCAGACCCAGAAGATGCTCCCTTTCTCAGGAAGGTTTCCAGCAGGCCCACTGTGCATTTCAGTTGTTCCATTGTGAGGAATGTCAATGCGAGGACCTTCCAAGGGCTCACTGTCTTGCAGGGAAGTGTCCTGTCTGCTAGTTGGTGGCATGCCCACTGCCTCATCTTCAACTTCCTTTCCTTCCTTCGTTCCTTCCTTCGTTCCTTCCTTCGTTCCTTCGTTCCTTCCTTCCTTCCTTCCTTCCTTCCTTCCTTCCTTCCTTCCTTCCTTCCTTCTTTTTGAGACAGAGTCTTGCTCTGTTGCCAGGCTGGAGTGCAATGGCACTATCTCAGCTAACTGCAACCTCCACCTCCCGGGTTCAAGCGATCCTCCTGCCTCAGTCTCCCGAGTAGCTGGAGCTACAGGTGCACAGCACCACACCTAGCTAACTGTTGTATTTTTAGTAGAGAAAGAGTTTCACCATGTTGGCCAGGATGGTCTTAATCTCTTGACCTCGTGATCCGCCTTCCTCAGCCTCCCAAAGTGCTGGGATTGCAGGCATGAGCCACTGTGCCCAGCCTCATCTTCATTTTCATCCAGCACTTTCCTCTATCTAGTTGGGGCTTAAAACAAAATTGTTCTGACTCAAACCAGAACTTAGGAACACAACGCCAAAGTTTGGAAGGTTCCTGTGAAGTGATGGGCTGTCACAGGCGGAGATGTAGAGCTGGTGTATTACTGCTGGTCAGACCTTTTCATCCCTGCCCAGGATCCACTCAGAATGGCAGCCCCGGGAGGGGGCCGACCTTGTGTTCACCATGGAGAACAGCCCCACCATCTCTGTAGGGCAAAATGCAGGTGCCTGCTCCGTCACAATGTTGGACAGATGGCTGGAAGTGCTAAAAACAATAACACCTTTGTTTTCATTTTTAGAGGGACCTAAAAACCTGAAGAGGGACCCAAGTATCCATCTGAGTTCCTGCGGTGATGGAGACAGCCTGGTCTTCCCCTGGACTCCCGTGTGGAACCTTGCACATGAGCAAACGCCCTCGGAGCTCTGCGTTCCGGCACCAGCAGCCGACCCAAAATAGGCACCCTCTGTCTGATTATAGCACAACCTTCCAGCTCCTTCCTTTTTGTTTTTCTGAGATGGAGTCTTGATCTGTCACCCAGGCTGGAGTGCAGTGGGGCAATCTCTGCTCACTGCTGCCTCCGCCTCTGGGATCAAGCGATTCTCCTGTCTCAGCTTCCCAAGTAGATGCGACCAAAGGCAGGCACCACCATGCCCACCTAATTTTTGTATTTTTAGTAGAGACAGGGGTTTCACCATATTGGCCAGGCTGGTCTCAAACTCCTGACTTCAAATGATCTGCCTGCCTCACCTCCCACAGTGCTGGGATTACAGGTGTGAGCCACCATGCCTAGCCTCGAGCTCCGTGCTGATCTTCACTAAGAACAAAAGCAGTGGCAGCTCGCACGTGTGGCCTTTCCCACCCACCCATTTGGATTTCTCTGTAGGGCTCTTGCAAAATTCCTGACGAGATAAGCAGTTAGGTG
The DNA here is from genome assembly GCA_031835075.1 of Saguinus oedipus. NCBI lineage: Eukaryota > Metazoa > Chordata > Mammalia > Primates > Cebidae > Saguinus > Saguinus oedipus. The sequence continues at coordinate 69,791,335 of CM063186.1, forward strand.
ACTTCACGTGCAAAGCCTCCAACAGCCACTCGGTAAAGACGCACCGGCCAGAACCGTGGCAGCTCTGTCATTGCAGGTGCAGCCGCCTGCGCGTTTTTATCCCCAGGACCAGAACCAAACCCACCCTTTCTACTTCCAAGACTCATCTTCACACGCAGGAGTGACTCATTTCAGGCATATTTTCATGATTTCTCTGTAGCATTTGCTGCTTGATGTATTATTGTCCCTGATTCCAAATAACGTCTTTTTCTTCCCTCACTGTCTGGTGTGTCTGAGTGGATGCTGACTGGTCATGTGGATGGAAATCATACACTGAATTCCAGGGGCTCCATTACTGTCATCTGTCCTGTGCGCATTGTGGATGTGGCATTCTTCTGCTGGAATGGGTGCTCAGCAGGTTAGCATCAGCTCATGTCATACAAAAACTCAAAAGCAGAGCAAGACCAGGCATAGTAGTGGGAGTGAGTGGTGGCCAGAGGGTGAGCAGTGGCCAGAGGGTGTGAGTGGTGGCTGCAGAGTGTGAGCAGTGGCCGGAGGGAGTGGCCGGTGGCCAAGGGAGTGAGCGGTGGCTGGAGGCTGTGAGTGGTGGCCGAGGGTGTGAGTGGTGGCTGGACGGTGTGATACCTGGATGGAGGGTGTGAGTGGTGGCTGGAGGCTGTGAGACCTGGATGGAGGGAGTCAGTGGTGGCCGGAGGGAGTGAGCGGTGGCCTGAGGAAGTGAGCGGTGGCTGGAAGGTGTGAGTGGTGGCTGGAGAGTGTGAGACCTGGCCAGAGGGTGTGAGTGGAGGCTGGAGGGAGTATACAGTGACTAGAGAGTGTGAGCGGTGACTAGATGGTATGAGAGGTGGCTGGATGGTGTGAGCCATGGCCAGAGGTTTTGAGCAGTGGCCAGAGGGAGTGAGCGGTGGTGGCCAGAGGGAGTGAGTGGTGGCTGAAGAGGCGTGGGCTGTGGCCAGAGGGAGTGAGCAGTGGCTGAAGAGGCGTGGGCTGTGGCCAGAGGGAGTGAGCGGTGGCCAGAGGGAGTGGCCAGTGGCCAGAGGGTGTGAGCGGTGGCCGGAAGAGTGAGCGGTGGCTGGAGGCTGTGAGACCTGGAAGGAGGGTGTGAGTGGTGGCCGAGGGAGTGAGTGGTGGCCGAGGGAGTGAGCGGTGGCTGGAGGGTGTGATACCTGGATGGAGGGTGTGAGTGGTGGCTGGAGGCTGTGAGACCTGGACGGAGGGAGTCAGCAGTGGCCAGAGGGAGTGAGTGGTGGCTGGAGAGTGTGAGACCTGGCCAGAGGGTGTGAGTCGTGGCTGCAGAGTGTGAGCGGTGGCCGGAGGGAGTGTCCGGTGGCCAGAGGGTGTTAGCGGTGGCTGGAAGCTGTGTGTGGTGGCCAGAGGGTGTGAGCAGCGGCCGGAAGAGTGAGCAGTGGCTGGAGGCTGTGAGACCTGGAAGGAGGGTGTGAGTGGTGGCCTGAGGGAGTGAGCAGTGGCCAGAGGGAGTGAGTGGTGGCCGGAGGGTGTCAGTGGTAGCTGGAGGGTGTGATACCTGGATGGAGGGTGTGAGTGGTGGCTGGAGGCTGTGAGACCTGGACGGAGGGAGTCAGTGGTGGCCAGAGGGAGTGAGTGGTGGCTGGAAAGTGTGAGACCTGGCCGGAGGGTGTGAGTGGTGGCTTGAGGAAGTATACAGTGACTGGAGAGTGTGAGCGGTGACTAGATGGTATGAGAGGTGGCTGGACGGTGTGAGCCATGGCCAGAGGTTTTGAGCAGTGGCCAGAGGGAGTGAGCGGTGGTGGCCAGAGGGAGTGAGTGGTGGCTGAAGAGGCGTGGGCTGTGGCCAGAGGGAGTGAGCGGTGGCTGAAGAGGCGTGGGCTGTGGCCAGAGGGAGTGAGCGGCGGCCGGACGGATGAGCGTTGATCAGAAGATGTGGGACCTGTAAGGGTTTGAGCAGTGGCCAGAGGGTGTGGCCAGTGGTCAGGGTGAGTGGGTGGTTGCCAGAGGGTGTGACCAGTCACCAGAAGGAGTTAGCGGTGGCTGGAGGATATGAGTGGTGTCCGGAGGGAGTGGACAGTATCTGGAGGGTGTGTGCGGTGGTCCGAGGGAGTCAGCCTTGGCCGCAGGAACTGAGCCGTGGCTGGAGGGTGTGAGCAGTTGCAGGAGGGTCACAGGAGTTGCTGAGATCTGTGGTTCCCTTCACATGTGCTGTGGCCACTTTCCAATCACTGTCTTCACCAGGGGCCTAGGATATATATGCTCTATCCTTGCGGATTTCCATGGATGCTTAGAAAAATGTGTATTCTGATACTGCCGGTGGAATGTCCTATAAATATCGATGAAATGCTATTGGTTAATCAGTTCAGATCTTCCAGATCCTTGCTGATTTTATGTCTGGTAGTTCTGTCCGTGTCTGCTGCTGTGAGGGAGTCTTGAAGTCTCTCACTCCAACTGTGGACGTATCTCTTCTTCCTTTCTGCTCTGTCCGTTTTCTTCTGTGTAATTTTGAGCTCTGCTGTTTGGTGAGGACTAATTCTTCTGAAAATTTTAAATGGAAAATAGTTTTTAGAGCCATGTAATTGTCATAACACATTTGAGAATACGTACACCCCATGTTTTCTCCACCAGCCACGTTCAGCTTCTTCATCACGCCATCCTCAGTGCAGGTGGAGGCAGGAACGATCAGGCCCATGGAGGTCTGGGCCTCAGGAGCAAACTGCTGCTTTCATTGGTCTTGGGAAATGTTTTTGCACAGTCTCCTTATGTGTGAAACGGAAAAAAGACGAAGGGTAGACCTGCAAAGGAGCTTTCTAAACATTCCATCCCCTTAATAAAGCCAAAATTTAAAAATAGAACATAATGGACAGATGAGTGGACTTCAAACATTCTCTGCCACGTGCGTTGAAGATGGTGTCTCATGGGGAGCCTGGCCGCATTCAGCTCTCAGCTTGAGGGAACACAGCCACCCCTTCCTCTCCCGCTGAAGAAAGTATGTGAGGATACAAACGAGGGAGAGCAGTGTGATAGAGAGATTCTTGGATCTCCTCCAACGTGTGTTTAAAAATGAAGTCATCCGTCTAACATGCCAGGCGACACCCTGGAGGACTGCTGAGCAGCACTGACCACAGCCACGCTTTCTAGGACAGCCGCCTGTGTGCCTTTGGGAGATGCCTCAGTGGGTCTCAAGTGGTGCAGAGGGTCCAGGAGGGAGGCAATGCCACCCGAAAGCATGGGGAGCGAACCCGGGGTGGAACAGGAAGTCTGGGGGTCCAGGCCTTGCACCCAAAGTGATCACGCAAATCAGGCATTCTCCTTAAGTCTCCCTTTTCCAGAGTCCTCCTTCGTAACCTGTCTTAGCTAAATCTTAGGATTGTTAGGAGGATGAAGCGGGATTGTTGCTGGGAGGGACCATTTTGGCTGTTTGCTTTTGCACAAACTTCTAGCAGCAAGTCGAATGACAAAAGTGGTAGCCGGGCGCGGTGGCTCAGCCTGTAATCCCAGCACTCCGGGAGGCCGAGGCGGGCAGATCACGAGGTCAAGAGATCGAGACCATTCTGGCCAACATGGTGAAACCCTGTCTCTACTAAAATATACAAAAATTAGCTGAGCGTGGGGGTGCACACCTGTTTTCTCAGCTACTTGGGAGGCTGAGGCAGGAGAATCGCTTGAACCTGCGAGGCAGAGGTTAGAGTGAGCTGAGGTCTCACCACTGCACTCCAGCCTAGTGGCAGAGTGAGACTCCATCTCAAAAAAACAAAGTGGTATAAACATCTTCAGTGTCTCCTGCAGGTGTGAAGTGTGCACAGAGGTGGAAGTCTACGGCCCGTCACACAGGCAGCAGAGGTCACGCCTGTTGTCAGGGCTCTGTCCTCCAAACACACAGCACAGCAGGTGTGGGGGCAAAACTCTGCAAGTGCCGTGGCAAGGGTCTGAAGCCTCAGTCTGTCCCCACATAAATACTGATTTAGAAAAGAATTAGAAATGTAGGCACATAGTTATTCCTTTATATAATCATATATAATCTTAAAGTTCCTCACTTATTAAAAATACACTCAGTATAACCTTTAATTTTACTAATGACTATCAGGTTATGAAGCATGGAACTGAGGTGACATTGTGAACAAAGCGATCCTAAGGCAGGATGCTCTAAGCCTTCTGTGACGCCGCATACGGGCTGCTGGAGGGCGCCTCGGCTGTGTGGCAGTGCCAGCTCTGGGAAAGTGCCCGCTGTTTAGCCAGCTAGGGAAGGAGACGTCCAAAATGGCTGAGACATCTCCTTTCTGGGCAAGTCTGGAGAAAGCACCACTTCTCCAAGCTCTTGCGGTGGGCCTGACGCCTGTCAGGGAGGCCCACAGGCATCGGGGGTTCCCTGTCTCTACGTGACACTGTGCCTCAGCAGTAGTGTTCCGTGTCCACTCTCATGCTCTGCTTCTGCACCTGGTTTGTCTTTTTCTCAGAAGATAAGAATTAACAATACAACATAATCTTAATGTCCTTGACATTTCTGACAAATATGCAAAGAGCGCTGAGACGTTAGGTTTTCTCCTCCCCTCGGCTACTTGAAAGTCCTGGGCCCCTGTCTCCAGGACACGGGATTTACCTGATGCTGTCACTGACCACCGTTACCTCACCTGACCTTCCCTGCCCCCTGCGTTGGACTCAATGAAAAGAGCATCCAGGCAGCCGGGGCCACTGCAGGTCTCCACACTGTGGTTGGCAGTGGACCCCGAGCACAAACTCTCTTTTCTCTATCTCTGGGTCTGTGTCTTTTATTTCTACAGTTTCTCATCTCTGCACCAGCAGGGAGGGGCTCACAGAACCCTGCAGGGCTGGACCCTACAGCAGGGAAACAGAGACTCAGATAAAGGCATGACTGATGAGATAGGACGCACCCAGGCGGCGCAATACCACATGCATCCCCCACCGATGGATGATGGACGTGGATGATGGACGTGGATGATGGACGTGGATGATGGACGGTGGTCAGGTTGTCCTGACCTTCAGAGCCCTGTGCTCTGTACCTATATTTAGAGGAAGTAATTTACAACGGAAGACATGGTTACAAGGTATAAAAGTAGCAATAAAGTATCTTAGAATAGAATAGAAATAGAGTGTCTTTAGAGATGATCAAATCCTGGGCCTTTGTCCAGCAAACGAAAGTCTTCCTCTTGGTCCCTCACGACGGCTCATGAAACCAATGGAGACTCTGGCCTCTGCTTCACCACATCGTTATCTCTGGGATTCATAGAGTATCAGGTGAGACCAGGCCTTGGAGCAGTACCAGGGATGGGTCACCACCACCCTTGGGACATTCTCCTTGCAGATAATTCGTAGTTCTTGACCTTTCCTCAGTAGAAGCAAGGACTGTTCATCATCAGTTCCAAATAACATCCTCATATCTGAAATAAAAACTTCACCACACATTTATGTCTTGGGTAGACATGAGTTGACTAACACCAGGGGCTATATCCACGGGGTTCAGGCCAGGGTGGTGGCAGGATGGCCAGAGGGAATACGTGGGCCATGGGAGGAGGGGTCTGTGGGCTGCAGCAGCCAGTGCACGACCAGGACAGGGGCAGTGTCCAAGGAGGCAAAGCTCCAGCAGTGCCTGCGAGCAAGAGGGAGGAAGGGACGTGGTGTCGAGGAACAGGGCTGGCCCAGTCCACTCTCTGCAGGGACTCGGGTGGCTATGAATGGGAATCTGCAGTGTCCATGCTACCCCAGGCTGAAACCTTGGCGAGGAGTCAGCAGCTTAATTCCAAAGTCACCCGCTGGGAGGAGCAGGACTGTGTTCCAGCCTGGTTGGAGCTGTGCCTGAGTATTGGCAGTTTCAGTAACTGCAGCTTGGCAGATCCGGGGGTGGTTGGAAAGGAGGGTGTGGAATTGTGTCGAATTGAGACCAACCTGTGTAGAATCCTAACACACAGGAAAACCGCTTTGTGTGAAGATGTCCATCAAAAGAAACCTTCCTTAATAGTGAAAAATTGTAAGCAACCTAAATGACCAATAATAGAATTACTGTTCTTTTCTTCAACTTTTATTTTAAGTTCTGGGGTACATGGGCAGGATGTGCAGGTTGTCACATAAGTAAGCATGTGTCACAGTGGTTTGTTGCATAGATCAACCCATCACCCAGGTATGAAGCCCAATTTCCATGAGCTTTTCTTCCTGATGCTCTCCCTCAGCCCACCCCATCCCCCTCCACAGACTCCAGTGTGTGTTGTGTTCTCCTCATTCAGCTCCCACTTACAAGTGAAAACCTTTGGTGTTTGTTTTTTCTGTTCCTGTGTTAGTTTGCTGAGGATGATGGCTTCTAGCTCCATCCGTGTCCCTGCAAAGGATATGATCTCATGCCTTTTAATGGCTACATATGGTGTAGATGTATGATATTTTCTTTACCCAGTCTGTCACTGATGGGCTTTTGAGTTGATTCCATGTCCTTGCTATTGTGAACAGTGCTGCAATGAACATACACATGTGTGTACTTTATAATAGAATGATTTACATTTGAATATATACCCAGTAATGGGATTGCTGGGAGGAATCGCCATACTGTCTTCCACAATGGTTGAACTAATTTACATTCCCATCAACAGTGTAAAACATCCCTTTTCTCTGCAATCTCTCCAGCGTCTGTTGTTTCTTGACTGTTTAATAATTGCCATTCTGACTGGCCTGAAATGGCGTCTCACTGTGGTTTGATTTGCGTTTCTCTAATGACCAGCAATGCTGAGCTTTCTTCATGTTTGTTGGGCACATGAATGTCTTTTTTTTTTTTTTTTTTTTTTTTACATGGAGTTTCACTCTTGTTACTCAGGCTGGAGTGCAATGGCGTGATCTTGGCTCACTGCAACCTCTGCCTCCTGGGTTCAGGCAATTCTCCTGCCTCAGCCTCCCAAGTAGCTGGGATTACAGGCACACGCCACCATGCCCAGCTAATTTTTGTATTTTTAGTAGAGACAGGGTTTCACCATATTGACCAGGATGGTCTCAATCTCTTGACCTCGTGATCCACCCACCTCAGCCTCCCAAAGTGCTGGGATTACAGGCGTGAGCCACCGTGCCCGGCCATGTCTTCTTTTGAGAAGTGTCTGTTCATGTCCTTTGCCCACTTTTTAATGGGGTTGATTTTTCTCATTTATTTGTTACGTTGCCTTAGACTGCATATCAGACCTTTGTCAGACAGATTGAAAAGTTTTCTCCTGTTCTGTAGAGTGTCTGTTTGCTCTGATCATAGTTTCTTTTGCTGTGCAGAAACTCATTAACTAGATCCCAGTGTCAATTTTTGCTTTTGTTGCAATTGTTTTTGGCATTTTCATCATGAAAACTGCTGATGCCTGTGTTCTGAATAGTATTGCCTAGATTTTCTTCTAGGGTTTTTATAGTTTTGGGTTTTACATTTAAATCTTTACATTTAGTCCATCTTGAGTTAATTTTTGTATAAAGTGTAAGGAAGGTGTTCAGTTTCAATTTTCTGCATATGGCTAGCCAGTTCTCCCAACACCATGTATTAAATCTTTTCCCCTTTGCTTCTGTCAAATTTGTGTCTTCGACATTTGATGTGAGTGAGGTCTCACTCCCAGTTCTCAGTTCCTTGGAGGCCATGGTTATGCTTTCTTGGCTTTTGGAGCCATAATGATGGAAGGGCTGCTCTGCCTTGCTGTGCCCCTCTGAACAGGAAGGGTGGTGGGAGTTGCAGCAGGTGGCTGTGAGGGGCAGGGAGCATGGAGAGGAGGGGTGGGGGCCATTTTACCATTGATGGGGCCAGATGTGTTCTCCTCCCTCCATGGGCACGTCTGCACCTCACTGGTTTGTACTGAGTGAACCTCTGAGATTTGCTGGGTGGGATGAGGAGGAATCAAAGGGAAGGAATGGGCAGCTTCTCCCAGCAGGTGCTAAAATCTAAGAGATTACAGGCCGCTCACACCACGACTTTAGACCTGTGTTTAACTTCAGGGAAGGTGTGAGGACACAGGTCATGGAGCAAGTGTGTCATGGGGCATGGCCTGCAGAGAAAACCCCAAAGTTAAACACCTGCCTCCATCTCTTACTCACTGAGTCATCAACCAAGGAAGGTAGGGAACTCCTCTCTGTCTCTCTTTTTGGGGAAAGCTAAATCATTACATTTTATCAGGAAGCATCCAGTATTTTGCCATTGTAAAAGTTAATTATGCTCATCATGGAGATATTTCAGCAAATAGGAAGTCAGAATCCAAGGAAAAAGACATAACTGATACTTAAGCACTCACTGACACCCACTGGTATATTTTCTTTTTTTCTGCTTTTTTCTACTGAGTGGTTTGTAAACTTTTGTATCCTGTTCTTTTTGATTTAACACTGAAGCATGAAAATACTCCATGTTATTACAAATTCCACAGAAATATGCTAGTGAGAGTTCCATATTTCCTTAGGTAGCTAAACTACCATTTAGTTAATAATTCCTCATATTACAATTTTTCTTTATGAACTAAGATTTTTTTTTTTTTGGTGAATACCTTCATGCAAAGTGATTTTTCCCAGGAGTAAGATTCCTTCATTAGAACACCCACCAACATGGTCTATGGACATACCACCCTGAATGCATCTGATCTTGTCTGATCTCCAAAGCTAAGCAGAATCTGGCCTGGTTAGGACTTGGATGGGAGAACATTTACCAATGTAGATTTACTGGGTCTAAGAGCGGACTTTTCCTCAGACTCTTGATACAAAGTATCATGTTAATTTCTGCAAAGGTGACACCGATTTCCACTTTCTGTGTCTGTAGGTATCTGTTTCCTCCAGTGGAAGATGTGTGACCTTATTGGACCCATTGTGAGACCCACGTGGGCCCAGACTCCCCCTGTCACCTCCAATCCACAGGCTGCACCCTTTGGTGAACGACCATGGAGTCTGGGTCTCTGAATGGTGTCAGTTCAGAGCTAATATGCAATGCACTCAGAGTCTCAATACTTTCCTCTTCCCAGTGCAGAGTCACTCTAGTTGTGTTAATTTCCTGGGGTTGTTGTCTAAAATCCCACAAACTGAGTGGCTTAAACAGCAGAGGTAGATTCCTGCACAGTTCTGGAGGCCTGGGGTCTGAAATCAGGGTGCACAGGAGGATGCACATAGCATGTCATTTTACACCAGAGAGTTGAGCATTTATGGATTTTGACATCCTTAGGGGGTCCTGAAACCAGTCCCCAGGGAGAAGTCAATCACCACCCGTGGAGGTCTGTGCTCCAGACCCTGACTTAATGACGGGTGAATGAATGCACTCTCACACCTATTTCAGTGATTCAAGTGGGCTAGGGATGGTCATCGGCTGCTTTCAGAGGACAACTGCCACCAATCGACCAAGACCCCCTGTCCCGCCCTCATATTTTTTCAGTAAAGATTTCGTAACAGAGGTTCTAAGTCAACACACTTGTGATAATTAACATGGTTAAAAGAATGGTTTTATGAATTATAAAAGCTTTAGGTTCTGGAGCCAGAGTAAACACTGTTAACGGTAATTCACCTTTGATTCCCCCGACAGGCCCGTCAGCACAAAGTTTACGTGAGTAAACAGTGGAGAGAAAGGGATGTGTGGTGAACAGGATGAACTGGGAAGGCCTCTTATCATGTCCGCTTTTCCCTAGTCTAACGTAAATGAGCTGGCTGCCTTTAGCCTGTCCCAATAAAACCTTTTGGCCTTCCAAAAAGTTTGAGACTATCATCTGTAACTTTCCCTAATATTTTCCTAATATTTTGCCAGCCACCCCGACTGAATTCCAATAACCCAGGGGTACCAAGGGATGACTGCATTGCTTTTTAATTTCATTTTCCCTTTTCTTTGCTAATAAACATCAACTTTGCTCTTCTTTCTCTCCCTCTTTTCCTTCCTTTTTTCTTTCTCTGTTTCCAGCTGCTGCAAACAATACTAAAAAGAGCATCTTTGCCTGTTGTCTTCTGCCTAATCATGAACACTTAGCTGGGTTAAGAGACCCAGCCTGGAACCAGCAGAATTTGCCAGTCTATAAAATCCACGTGTCTTAAACCTCACCAAACACTGCCCACCTTTTCACCCAATGACTGTGCAATTTACATCCCATTTCCAAGAGCCCCCATTTTGATTTGAGAAATTAGAGCAGAGAAAACCACTGTCACCATGAGCACCACCCCAGGCCTGGCGCCCCCCCGCGCCCCCAACCCCGTCCTGTCTTCAGTAAACTTAAGCCGCCCACAGAGCACTCTGAGCCTCGGCCCCTCCCCGGGTCCTGCGGTCAGGCCTCTCCTGGAGACCCCGGCGCAGGAGTGGCAGCCCCAGAAGGAGTGGCTGGGTCCTGGGGTGGAGAAAGAGGAACATGGCAGCCCCCATTCTGGCCCGGACCCCTCTCCCAGAGGGCTGCAGAAATGTACTGACTAGGTCATCCAAGAAAAGAAAGTGCCTTTGCGAGGCTAGCATGCCTTTTCCTCAGGGCCTAATCTCTCACTGAAGAAAAATGTTTCTCACATTGTCCATTTATTCATTCAGTTCTTCAGCAGCTGTTTCTTGAATGTCAACTGAAGCCGCTGTTCTAGGGTCTGGGGCCAGCTCAATGAACTAAGGGATGAAAACCCCTGCTCCCACGGGCCCTCCCATCGACTGTGGGGAGGAGTGCAATGAATAAATAACAAACAGAATGTGCCAGTCACTTGTTTTATCCACCAGGAGGTAATAAGAGCTATGGAAAAAAAAGCCCCAAGAAGGGAGTGGAGCGAGGCATGGTACAGGGGAGCAGGAGGCTGTCCTTTAGAATACAGAGTCCAGGGGACCAACTGAGGAGGCATGGGAGGAGGAGGGAGTCCAGGGACCAACTGGGGAGGCGTGGGAGGAGGAGGGAGTCCAGGGGCCAACTGGGGAGGCGTGGGAGGAGGAGGGAGTCCAGGGACCAACTGGGGAGGCATAGGAGGGGGAGGGATTCCAGGGGACTAATTGGGGAGTGAGCCCCATAGACACAGGGGAGTGAGCTACGTTCGGGTTGTCAGTTTTTGATGGCAGTTCTTGTGTATAATTGTTTTTCTCCCCCCCCAGTGTCACCCCTCCCAGAAGAAGTCTCAATCTGTCGCTCAGGCTGGAGGGCAGTGGTGCAATCTTGGCTCGCAGCAACCTCCACTCCCGGGTTCAAGTGATTCTCTTGACCCAGCCTCTGAAATAGCTGGGATTATAGGCATCCGCCACCACGCCAGGCCAATTTTTGTATTTTTAGTAGGGACAGGGTTTCACCAGTTGGCCAGGCTGGTCTTGAATTTCTGACCTCAAATGATTTGCCTGCCTCGGCCTCCCCAAAGTGCTGGGATTATAGGCGTGAGCCACTGCGCCTGAGCTACAGTTTCATTATTAAAACAATTCCACCGTGAAAATGAAAAGAACAGAAAAGAAAGAATTAGTCCAGATAAATACGTGAGAACGTGCGCGCAGTTCCTTGGCTTAGGCTGCTGAACGGTTGCCAGTGGCTGCCGTCCGCGGGAGCCGGAGCAGGAGCCGTTTTGAGGCCCTCGAGGGCTTTGCTCATGCAAGACGGCCATGGAAATGTCTAACTGGACAACATCTGTGAGGAAAGATGCAGTTCGAAGCCCCAGATCCCCTGGGGGCAGAGGGAAAGAGGAAGGAACAGGCCTTTTATTTCCCTTCTTGTCTTGTTCAGACACAGCTGTCTTAACCCAGACTTGGATTTCAAAGTAGTGGAAGACCGCTCACATGCCCATCTGAGTTTGAGAGCAGAGCAGACAGAACGGGCTTCATCAGCTCCTTCTTATCCCTCTGCCAGGTCACGGCAGCCACCCGGTGAGCCACTGTTGTCACGGCTGAGCCTATCTCTGCTCCTCTATGAATCACTTCTGCAGTGAGTGCAATGTTTACGCTGCAGGGAGGGCCTCTCACATACAGGTAGGACCGGGATTAAGGTCGGGTTGGAGGAGACTCCCACGGGATAAGAGGGACTTTCTGGATCTCAGATCCCTCAGCCAAGATGACCTCACCACGTGTCATCCCTCTCTATCAGCAAATCCGTCACTGTGGCTTGACCGAGCCTAGGAAACACCTTTTATAAAATCAGTCGAGATTATCATCTCGGAGGGTCTCGGGACCTCCTTGGGCAAATGTTATCTAACGCTCTATAAGCAAACAGAGCCTGCCCTATAAAATCCAGGGCTCCGATGGTGTCTCATCCCTGACTCGTGGTCGTCTTTGGAGCAGAGGAGGCAACAGTCCCCATGGAGTACAAGGTGCTCTGTGCCCTGGTCCTGGTCTCCGTGCTGGCCCTCAGCACCCTGGTGGAGGCCCAGTCAGGTAAGGCACACTTCTTCCTGCTCTGCAGGGCACGGCCAGGACGGGCAGCCTCCGCCAGAGCCACTGTTTTACATGCATATTTTTGAGCACCTGTTTCGTGCCAGGGGCTGTTCTAGGCCCTTAAAAGTATATCCCATTTTACAGGATCGGCAAAACCAGTGGAGAATAAGGCAGGGTGGCAGGGCCCCGGGAGGCCTTCGAGAAGCATTGCGAGGAGGGTGCTTCCCTTGGCCGGGCTGTTTTCCATGTTGGGAAGAATACACAATGCTCCCAAGTGTCATGTTTCCAAGAGGAAGCGTAGGCGTAGAGTCTCAGAATAGTGCTTCAGAGTGTTCAAGCCAACATCTCCCCCAGGGTTGGACCCTCCCAAGGCCCACCCAGAGAGACCCAAATGCTCCTCCCAGCAATGGCCAACTGGGAGATCCTCTCCCATAGGGTCCTGGGCTCCCCTGGGATCCATGCTCTGGGGGTCAAAGCCACCTCTCCCATGGGTGTGTGACTGGCAAATCCAATGGTTTTGTCCAGTGGATCGGCTGCCCTGCAGAGTGGAGGAGGAGGCTGTTCTTGCTTCCTTGGCAAGTATGTGCATCTCAGCTCTGCTACCTGCAGAATGGAGCAACAGTCTGCCCTAGGCTGTCACGGGAATGCCGTGTGGCAGTGCCTGTGACTTGCGCTTTGCCAGCGGCAGGGAGCTGAATAACGTATCTGTTGTTGTTAGACACAGTTTCAAGGTGGGGGGCAGGAGGAAGGGCTTTCCACGTTTCCAAAGCAAGGGTTTCCAGAGAGGTCTGAACAGGGGGTGCCCAGTGGTGGTGTCCGTGCTCCACTGCCCTCCGGCTACCTCCTGATCAATGCCCTGGGGTACCGGGCCTGAGGGGTGGGCTTGGGCAGCATGGAAGAGGAGGTGGCATCAGGCGGCCATGGGAAGCCCCCCAAGCCCATGGCAGGGAGCAGGGGAGCCTCAGAACCCGAGAGGAGAAGTGGCCTTTTGTGCAGGATCAAGGGGCTAGGTCCCCATGCTGGCTACCTGCCAGGCCCATCTGCCTCCGCCCTTGCCCCCACCCCTGCCCCCACCCCTGCCCCCACCCCTGCCCCCACCCCTGCCCCCTGTGTTGTGGGATCACATAGGCCGTGGCAAACTCTCCTCCCCATCTCCACCCATGCCCTCTGGCCCCAGGCTCAGAGCTTCTTTGTGGATCACTCAGGTCCATGATCCTGTTACAACAGAAATCTAGAATACTGTGTACAGTTTAGTGCATTCACATGTGGAAACCATTTCCATTTATTCCCACCATACAACAAAGTGGGTGGGCAAGACAGAGCGTGCGGGAGGCAGAGCGCCAGGGCTGGAAATCCTTCCTGCGGAGGAGCCCCACTCCGGGGTGCTGATCCTTCCCCCACAGCACCTCTCTGGACCCCCACAATGTCCTCGAGGTGGGCGACAATCACTTTTGCCTCATGATGGAGCCAGACCTCAGAAGGGCAAGGTTCCCGCAGAAGCCACTGGGCAGTGGGAGGTGGACCTGGATCCTTCCCAGCAAGCCAGGAACACCTTTTCCAAAGAGAGCATGAGGCAGCCGCAGATACCAAAGCAGACAAGAGAGCAGCCCCGCCTGGCCTTGCCTGGGGCGTCCTCACCTGAGTCAGTGTGGCCAGACTGAGCTCCTCCCCCTCCTATGCCCCAAGACAGGGACAGGGACAGAGATAGGAACAGGGACAGGGAGGGTGTTCTGAGCTCCTCTTTCATCCCTGCCGCAGGCTGTCAACCACCAGATCCTAACAGGTTGCCTCTGAGACCTTTGACCCCACGGAGCCTGAAGCTTTTAGAATCTCCTGCATAAGATCCTCGATGGCCCCCAGCCAGCCATGCCCATCCGCATGTCTTCCCCTCTAGACTCCCTTCCTCACTGCCCTGCTTCAAGCTGTTTAACAGCTCAGTCCCTGTGGTCGGCTCCTCCCAGACCACCCCACCCCATCGTCTCACCTTACCTGCCATGGCTTCCAGCTCCTGATCACACCTGGGTCTCTCCAACAGCCTTTGCACATGTGGCTTCATCTCCACCTGGTGAACCTCCTCCTGCAGGGAGCTCCCCCTGCTTTATTCAGCCTGCTTGTCATTGGCCCTTCCTGGGAGTGCCCCCGTCCCCAGCCGTGGTTACCCTAAGCGCCCTGGATGATGGCCTTGCGTTCTCTCTCACATTTTCTTGGCTTTCTCCTCCATCAGATCATTAGACTCTTTTTTTTTTTTTTTTTTTTTTTTGAGATGGAGTCTTGCTCTGTTGCTCAGACTGGAGTGCAGTGGCATGATCTCGGCTCACTGCAACCTCCCAGGTTCAAGCGATTCTCCTGCCTCAGCCTCCCAAGTAGCTGGGATTACAGATGTGCGCCACCATGCCTGGCTAATGTTCTGTATTTTCAGTAAAGATTGGGTTTCACAATGTTGGCCAGGCTGGTCTTGAACTCCTGACCTCAAGTGATCCACCTGCCTCAGCCTCCCAAAGTGCTGGGATTACAGGCGTGAGCCACTGCGTTTGGCCCAGATCCTTAGACTCATAACAACTTCTCTGGTTTGAATTTCGGGGTCCCTCTCACCCGCACAGTGCCTGGTTTTGCCATGCTAGCTCCTGCTTCTCATGCACACAAATGGTGCTCAGTAAATATTGATGTATTGAGTAAAATTTAATAATCATTTGTTGAAATTGAAGAGTGAATAAATAAGTGACCCAGAAAGATGCAAAGTCCACAACCCTGGGCACCTTGCATTTCCCTGAGCGGAATGTTTGCACACCAGGAGGTGAGGACCAGGTCTCCCTCTCGTGTCCTGAGGGTTTTATATCTGCCTCACCTGACCGTTGCTGATGTCATTGAGAAGGAAGCTGGACCCGCGTGTGCAAGATAACATCAAGGAACTCAGCCCACAACTTACCTTTGCTTCTTACCTGCTCGCTTTTAGAGACGTGTACAATGGCCCCCCAGGAAAGAAAGAATTGTGGTTTTCCTGGTGTCACAGCCTCCCAGTGTGCAAGTAAGGGCTGCTGTTTTGATGACACCATTCTTGGGATTCCCTGGTGCTTCACTCCTAAGACCATCGACGTCCCTTCAGAAGGTACAGCCTTTTTATGCCATGCTGGGGTCTGAAGATTTAGAATTAGTTAGAAAAACCATGTGAGACCACAAAGGCTCTGATCAGCATCACCAGCTGTGCCTTTACCTGGAGTTTCGGTGGCAGGTGGTGGCGCACTGGGGTACCCTGAGTCAGGCTGCATTCAGGTCCGGGGATAGAAAGGCAGGGCTGAGGGGCTGGGGAAGGGACCCCAGCTTCTCTTCACATCTCTAACCAAAAGCCCGTGGAGAGCCACTGTTGGTTACGCTTTCTAGCTTGCCTGGGATAGAGGAGGAAGGCATGACAAAACCTGAAGACAGTTCATCCTTTCTTTTTTTGAGGGGACGGAGTCTCACTCTCTTGCCCTTGAGCTGGAGTGCAGTGGTGTGATCTCAGCTCACCGCAACCTTCACCTCCCGAGTTCAAGTGATTCTCCTGTCTCAGCCTCCCGAGTAGCTGGGCTAATGGTCGCCTGTCACTTTGCCCGGCTATGTGGGTTTTTTTTGCATTTTTACTAGAGACGGGGTTTCACCATATTGGCCAGACTGGTCTTGAACTCCTGACCTCATGTGATCCACCAGCCTCAGCCTCCAAGAGAGCTGGGATAACAGGCATGAGCCACCGTGCCTGGCTGACAGTTCATGTTTTCTAAAGAATGTGCCTGTTGGTACTTTTAACTAAAAACTCTGTAATCATTTAAATGTGAAAGAAAATATTTATGACTAAAGCATCTCTTCCTCCCTCCCCCTCACCCCTGTAGATGAGTGTGAATTTTAGACATTTCTGTGGGGATCTGCCTGCATCCTGACGCGGTGGTTAGTCCCAGAGCTGGGCTGCCACCTCCACGGGACACCTCAGACACGCTCCCGAAGCCGTGCCTCGGTTCTCAACACAGATCGACTCCTCTGACTTTGACTCCTCAAAAGGGACCTGAAAATTAAAAGAGACTGATGTTATTCTGTGCTTTTCAATCTTTTCAGAATATGAATGATTTTCCTTTCTTTGAAGGTGAAGCGCAGCCTTTCGCCCTGGCCTCTGGCGGTGGGTTATGTGGCTTCTGGGCTGCCTGAGCCGGGACAGGCGCGGGTAGTGGAGTGTGGGAAGTGGGGACGGTGGGGCGTGCAGGAGACGTCTGGCTCTTAGCGCTCAGTGCTGATGCCCAAGGACCAGAGCTCGGGCTCCTTCTGTGAAAGTGCAGAGTCCCCCAGAAGCAAGTCTGAGCCACACTCATGTCTCCGACTCTCCTGGCATTGCTTTCTTTCTTTTTTTTTTGAGACAGAGTTTCGCTCTTGTTACCCAGGCTGGAGTGCAATGGTGCGATCTTGGCTCACCACAACCTCCGCCTCCTGGGTTCAGGCAATTCTCCTGCCTCAGTCTCCTGAGTAGCTGGGATTACAGGCACGCGCCACCATGCCCAGCTAATTTTTTGTATTTTTAGTAGAGATGGCGTTTCACCATGTTGACCAAGATGGTCTCGACCTCTTGACCTTGTGATCCACCTGCCTCGGCCTCCCAAAGTGCTGGGATTACAGGCGTGAGCCACCGCACCCGGCCCCTGCCGGCATTTCTTAACTACTCACCCCGATGCCCCAGCCGCCAAGTGACACAAGTTACCTCTCCATGTATCTGTGTTCCCAAATAGAAATTGGCGTAGGAGATGAAACCTGGGGCAAAATGCCTGAAAGCACAGGTTATGAAAATTACAGAAGGCGGCATGGGCTGACCCCTCCAGGAAACCCCTCCCCATCCTGAGATCTGAACGAACTGGAAAGTAGAACAACAGGGGAAGGACACCAAAGCCAAAATAGCTCTTTATCCCCGCTGGCCCCTCTGCACCTCGGAGAGGACTGGGAGAGGGTGTCCCTTGAGAGAGGGTGTCCCTTGAGAGAGGGTGTCCCTTGAGAGAGGGTGTGTGTCCCTTGAGAGAGGGTGTCCCTTGAGAGAGGGTGTGTGTCCCTTGAGAGAGGGTGTCCCTTGAGAGAGGGTGTGTGTCCCTTGAGAGAGGGTGTCCCTTGAGAGAGGGTGTCCCTTGAGAGAGGGTGTCCCTTGACCTGGTCGTCCTTGCTGCAGGGCCTCAGCTCAGCCCCAAGCCACCTGCACCCTGGGTTCCTCCTCCTCCTCCCACGTGTCCCTACATCTGGTGCTCTTGTGCTGGGCACAGATGGCACAGTTACACCAGGGATGGGGTCCCAGGAGCTCCAGAAAGCTCCTACTCTCTGCAGCCAGCTGGTTCCAGGGAGGAAGAGGGAGGTGAGAGCTGAGCAGGGCCAGCTCTTTCCACATTAACCAGTCTGGTAAATCCCTCCCAAACCCTTGGCCGCTTGGGTAAGCAGGTAAAGTGGCCGAGAAGCCAGGAGGCACCCACCCTGAGGAACCGCCAGGAAGCGCAGCCTTTTGCCCTGGCCTCGAACCGTGGGTTTTGGAACAGGAAGCCCCCTGCCCCCTGCACACAACAGCATATACATGAGCTGTCACAATACTTGTTGTCACTTATATGTCAGGGCCACAGACACCTCCTCTCACCTCTCAGATGTAAGGGAAGTTTTAGCTTCTCTTTTTCATCTATGGTATGTCTGATCTTACACCCTCTGTCTGCTAATTACAGGTAAAAACAAGATAACTTCATTTCGTCCAATTCCTCTTAAAATCCAGTTCGTCTTAATAATTTGCACAGCTTCTGTCGGTCACAGTCTTTGGGGGACGCACTGCTCAGTCTCTTACCTTGCTCCACCCGGCCGTGCCCTCTCTACTCCTGGGTGGAGCGAAGGAGCCCCTGGGTCTGCCCATGCCCCTTGGATTCCTGCTGGCCCCCTGTGGAGCAAGCCTGGGGGTTCTCAGAGTCCAACTCGCATGTGCCCTGTCCCTTCTCCCCATGGTTGCCCAGTGCCAGAAAGGTGGGCTTTCTCCGCGACATCTGGTAGAGGACTGTTTCCTGGGTGTCCACCCTCCATTCCTTCCCTTCTTTCTTACCTAACTTGCACTCTACAAAGAAAGGGGGAAAAAGTTCACTTTCCCAGTCCCTCTTTTAGCCAGAAATGGCTATGCAATTCTATGTGGCCTATGAGACACAGACGCATCTATTTAAAGGTTTTGGGGATAAATTTCTTCCTTGATGAAAGAAAGTGACTTCTGGCTTCCCAGGCCAGCCTCTGCAGCTTGCCTTTGGGTGTTGTGGAAGCGGGGTGTGATGTGGTGCTGCATGCAGCCATTCTGTGATAATGAGGTAAGGCCCAAGAGCTGGAGCCTTAATAACCCTGAGCAGCTGATTTGAGCCCCTCACCCACCTGCAGACATCATGTTAAGTAAACCTAAGTGTGCTTATGGGTTAAATCACTGATGATTGGGTTTCCCGTTACATTTCAATATATTACCAAGGCCCATGTCTTCCCTCTACCATAGAGTAGTGAGCCTACGGCCCAGCCACAATGGCCAGCAACAGCTGCTCTCTCCAAGGACAGCAGGCAGGGCCAGTTAACATGGTGGCTCACTGCCTTCCTGTGGGTTCCCTGGGCCTCCACCCAGTGTAGCCTGGGCAACAGGGCGAAACCGTCTCTACTAAAAATACAAACATTAACTGAGTGTGTGGTGCAAGCCTGTGGTCCCAGTTACTAGGGATGCTGAAGTGGACGGATTGCTTGAGCCCAAGAGGTGGAGACTGCAGTGAGCCAAGATTGTGCCACTGCCTTCCAGGCTGGGCAACAGAGCGAGACTCTGCCAAAAAATAAAATAAAATAAAAGCCCTTCCACTTCAGATCTGCTCAATGCAGTTACATATCAGCGTATACTTTTCTTGTAAGCCGCTCCTTGGCCTGCAGGCAGCACCCTGGTGCTGCCTCTTCCCATGCTTGTCTGTGTGTCCAAATGTCCTCTTCTCAGAAGGACACCAGCCAGCCCGGACCCACCCTAACAATCCCACTGTAACTTGATAAAAGAAAGACTTTAGCTGAATTAAATGTAAAGCAGTTTAATGGAGCAATAAACCACTCGCACATGGGGCAGCCTCCTGAGTCAGCGTAGCTCACAGACTCCAGCGCAGCCGCTGGGTGGGAGCAGATTTACGGACAGAGACAGGAGAGCGATGTGCACAGAAAAAGGAGGTGAGGCGTGGAGACAGTGGACTGGTCACAGCTCCGAGCTCGCCTCACTGAACGTGGCTCAGACGGTTGGGCGTGGAGACAGTGGACTGGTCACAGCTCCGAGCTCGCCTCACTGAACGTGGCTCACAGTTGGGCGCGGAGACAGTGGACTGGTCACAGCTCCGAGCTCGCCTCACTGAACGTGGCTCAGACAGTTGGGCGTGGAGACAGTGGACTGGTCACAGCTCCGAGCTCGCCTCACTGAACGTGGCTCACAGTTGGGCGCGGAGACAGTGGACTGGTCACAGCTCCGAGCTCGCCTCACTGAACGTGGCTCACAGTTGGGCGCGGAGACAGTGGACTGGTCACAGCTCCGAGCTCGCCTCACTGAACGTGGCTCAGACAGTTGGGCGAGGAGACAGTGGACTGGTCACAGCTCCGAGCTTGCCTCACTGAACGTGGCTCAGACAGTTGGGCGAGGAGACAGTGGACTGGTCACAGCTCCGAGCTCGCCTCACTGAACGTGGCTCAGACAGTTGGGCGCGGAGACAGGGGACTGGTCACAGCTCCGAGCTCGCCTCACTGAACGTGGCTCAGACAGTTGGGCGAGGAGATAGTGGACTGGTCACAGCTCCGAGCTCGCCTCACTGAACGTGGCTCAGACAGTTGGGCGAGGAGACAGTGGACTGGTCACAGCTCCGAGCTCGCCTCACTGAACGTGGCTCAGACAGTTGGGCGAGGAGATAGTGGACTGGTCACAGCTCCGAGCTCGCCTCACTGAACGTGGCTCACAGTTGGGCGCGGAGACAGTGGACTGGTCACAGCTCCGAGCTTGCCTCACTGAACGTGGCTCAGACAGTTGGGCGAGGAGACAGTGGACTGGTCACAGCTCCGAGCTCGCCTCACTGAACGTGGCTCAGACAGTTGGGCGAGGAGATAGTGGACTGGTCACAGCTCCGAGCTCGCCTCACTGAACGTGGCTCAGACAGTTGGGCGAGGAGACAGTGGACTGGTCACAGCTCCGAGCTCGCCTCACTGAACGTGGCTCAGACAGTTGGCTACATTTGATTGGTCAAAACTCGGTGATCGGCACAGTGCAGGCTATGGGTCTGTTCACACCTCCGTCTGTTACATTCACGATGTACAGAGAAAACTTTCAGCCAAACTAAAACAAATAAGTGGGCGGCTTTAGGCTAAACTTGATTTCACAATTTTAATCACCTCTTTAAAGTCCCCTTCTCCAAATACGCTTCCATTCTGAGGCGCTGGGGGTTCCGGCTTCAACACAGAGGAACACAGCTGGGCCACAGCAGAGGTATCTGTTACCGCAGGCAACGAGCCCCGGCCAAGGCTAGCTGTTACAGAGTGCTGTGCTGATTGTTCACCAGTGTTTGAGGCGAGGCAATTCTGCCGTGGATGACAGGAAGACAAAGTGACTTCGTGAAACTGGAGGCGTGTGAGGTGCAGATGGGGGCACGCATTCGTAAGGCATGTTCGAAGTGGACGGTGAAGGAGAGCTACCCTGTGAGTTAGGCTGTGTGATGAGAAGGATGGAAATAGCAAGAACATCACTGGGAAGAGAAAAGGACCGGAAGGCCATGTCACAGGGAGCAGATGGTGTACGCTAGGCTGACAACTCTTTCAGCCCTGAATCAGCAGCACACGGTAGTGCCTGTGTGCTTGGCCCTGGAAATGTGCTGTAAACTCAGCAGCACAGGTGGCCCCTGTGTGCTTGGCCCCGAAATGCGCCGTAAACATGGGCTGCTCTGTGGATTGTGCAGGGCTGCAGCCGGGCTCAGGAGCCCTCGCCCAGGGTCTCTCAGACAAAGCAAGACCATGTGTCAGCCTGAGGCTCCCTCCACCTCCTGGTCCGCAGCTGAGATCTGCGTTATCATGACCCTGGTGGAGAAGGTGGAGAGAGGGAGAGGACTGGAGAGTGCCTCATGGCCTGGAATTCCGGTCTGCGGTCCATCTGCCCTCCCCACCACCATGAAATGTTCACCTGCTTTCCCCTCATGTTCCACTACGTGTTGTCAATCGATTTAATAAGTAGCAGGTTTCACACCCTCATTTGGTCTGCACACCCCTCTGTTCTGCCACAGGCCATGTACTCAGAGGCCACAGTTGCTTCTAGATAATTTCCCACGCAACAGCAGGGTTCAGTTGGGGGCATGTCTTGAACCAAATGTCAGACCAGGAACTAATTCTTGAAGCTAAGTTGTGGCTTAAGTTCATATTCGTAGGGTCATTGGGAAGGATAGTGTTAACTTAAGAAAACTCCCTCACCTTTTTTTGCAAGTAGAGGGAGGGTGGTTTGTTGCAATATTTAATTTTTATGAGTCTCATAGGAAACATCAGCTCATAAGAAAAAGACACACACCTGGCAAATCTCAGTCCTCATAACTTATTAGAAAGAATGGATGGCCATCAGGGAGAAGGGGCTCCCTGACTTAAAGGTCCAAGCAGACAGAAGACACCCACTGGTAACACAAGAGTAAAGAGTACTGTTCTTTTTTTTTTTTTTTTTTGAGACAGAGTTTTGCTCTTGTTACCCAGGCTGGAGTGCAATGGTGCAATCCCGGCTCACCGCAACCTCCGCCTCCTGGGTTCAAGCAATTCTCCTGCCTCAGCCTCCTGAGTAGCTGGGACTACAGGCTGTGCCACCGTGCCCAGCTAAGTTTTATATTTTTAGTAGAGACGGGGTTTCACCTCGTTGGCCAGGATGGTCTC
Organism: Saguinus oedipus; assembly: GCA_031835075.1. NCBI lineage: Eukaryota > Metazoa > Chordata > Mammalia > Primates > Cebidae > Saguinus > Saguinus oedipus. Next base: position 69,813,503 of record CM063186.1, read on the forward strand.
AATCTCTTGACCTCGTGATCCACCCGCCTCGGCCTCCCAAAGTGCTGGGATTACAGGCGTGAGCCACCGCGCCCGGCCCAAGAGTACTGTTCTTAAAGAATTCCTGACTTGTTCATCTCAGCTCTTAACAGTGCCCTGAGCTGGACATGTTTGAGCCAAACAGACTCAATTAGACCAAACCGTACATGGCCACACATGCATGAGCTACGAGGGGACTGAGTGAACCTAAAGGCAAGTATTGGAAGGATTTTCTACATTTCATCCGATCCAGTGTATCAGTGTCGGGAAGTAGGAAGGGCTAAGCTTATCGTATCCTATATACAAGCTAACAGGTGAGTCTGCCACAGTTTCCCGGTTGCTGCCAGAAGACAGGAGATTCCTGGTTCAAAGATAAATGACTTTATTACTTATGCCACAGCAAACAGCACAAACAAAGGTTACTTGTGTCGGTTCTGTTCTCCTCCAAGACCCCCAAGGGACTGGAACTGGGACTGGCTCGGACAGGTGCCTGCACACACAGTGGGAATGGGAGAGAAGCCCTGGCCTTAGGATCCAAGTCTCCTAAGGGATATTAAGCTCCCTTGCTCTTTGCTCCAGAAGGAGACGCCTCATCCACTTTCTCATAAGGACACTACTCTGTGGTAACACAGACATCCTTGGAGAGAGATCTGGAAGAAAGGACTGTCTTAATTGCCTCCTATGCGTTTCATTGGTGGGGGGATTACACACCATCCCCAACACCACATAAGTGAGAACAATAGCAGTTTCTGAGTCCCATATCCTTATAGCCCAGGGGCTACGGACACTGTGCCATGTGGGGCCACACAGAGGGTGCATTCAGGAGCAGAGTGAACAAGCAAAGGCTGTGGGCAGCAGGCTTGGTTAGTATCAAGAGGGTGTGGTGGCCAGCGGTTCCTACAGGAGGATGCAATTGACTTGTTTAAATAATTCTGTGGGCTGGCAGAAAACTAAAATCTGCTACTCACAGATAAGCAGGCACGGTGCCTGATGCCTTGATAGGGAGGGTTGTTTGGCTAGGGGACCTTATCTGCGGGAGTAGAAATGGGAGGGGAACTGTTGGTTCCGCGGGAGCAGAGATGGGAGGGGAACTGTTGGTTAGGCTGCTTGAGGCCCTCTCTATTTTACCAGATGTCAAGGCAGCGTTTAATATTGGGCCTTAATTTTAGGTCTTACACCATAAGGAGAGTTTCTTATTCACAGGATGTGCCCAAATGTGAGAAATTCATGGAGAATTGTCTCCCAAAAACAGATATACTAAATATCTTATTTTCAGGGTATAGAGTGAGGAAAAAGGATTAAGGCTCATTTCTGTAACATTTCATTAAGAAAAATAGAATACAAATATTTCCTTCCGTTGTTATTTTTACATTTTATTATTAGGCAGCTTAAGACTACAATATACGGGTGCGTAGAAATAAACGGCAAATTTCTATTCCCCAAACCCTGGGGTGTCCGTCATCCATTTCTCCACTTGACTCCCCTCATTCATCTACCGCGTGCCAGACCGAGGGTGGATTCTGGGGATGCAAACAAATGAGGCATGGGCTTGACTCTGGATCTCATCCTACTTTTGCTTGCTGTGTTATTTGGGAAAACTATTTTGCCTCTGTGATGATGAAATGAGGATGATCATTTTAGGCCTCCTTTGGATTGATGTAATGATTAAAAAAGTAAAAATAGCAGAAAGCAAAATTCTTAGAATAATGCCTGGCACAAGCAAACCTGTAGTAAGTGTTCACTGTTATCTTTGGTACGATTAATAAAGGATTCAGAAAAGTAAAAAATTCACTCACACTGTGGGTGTGGCCCAGTGCTATGGTTCAGGTAGATAAAGGGCGCTGTGGGGAACTGGGTGAAGAGCACCCATCTTTACTCTGGAGGAAATAGAGGAAGACTTCCTGGAGGAAGTGACTCCTGAGTTAAGAGCTGAGGGAAAGACGAGTGTTAACCAGGCAAAGAGTAGGGGAAGGGTACTGTGGGGTGGGGGCACACATGAGCAAAGGCTCCAAGATGAAACGCAGACGCACATGTGATAATGCAGGGCCTGGCAACAGGAGGAGGTGGCGGCACATGTGGAGTCCAGTTCATTCATGAAGGGTCTTGCTTTTCATACTCAGGAGTTTGATTTTTACCCTCCAGGCTGTGAGGAGCCAAGGAGTGACAGAGAAGGGACATAGCTTTTTCTTTTACAAAAAGTAAGCAAGAGTTTTTTTCTTTTTTTTTTTCCTGGGTAGGGACAAAACCATTTTCATTTTAGAGTCTAGTTAGGAGAAGTTGTAGTGAACCAAGTGAGAAATCCTGCAGACTGGACAGGGTTGTAAACTCGAATGCTGACAGAGGCCAAGCAGAGGCCATGATTGAACAGATCCAGCCAGGTGGAAACTGTCTGGAGCAAACTGGAGAATTCATGTCCTGTGTTAAGGGGTGCTCATGATTTCAGCCTAAGCATTTAAAAATTTTCTTTAAAGTTCCTTGGACAGCAGATTTGCAAGGGAGAACTTCTCTAAACTTTTGTTCACCTGAAAATTGTTTGGAAGGACATTTTCCGAGTGTAGAATTCTGACTTTTCCCTGGACGCTTACACATGTAATCCCACCGTCTGCTGGTTTGCATTGTCGGAGAAAGTCAATCATTACCGTTATTACGTTCCGCTCCATGCTGTATGCCTTTGTCTTTGCCCATTTTCGGTTGCTAAGTTGAAACTGGTAATTTGTAAGAAATCAACTTTATCTCTTACCGTGCCTGAGACTGGGATGTCCAAGGTTGAGAGGTATCTCTTGAGCCCCTTCTTGCTAGTGGGGTCTTAGATGAGTCCCAAGGCAGCCCAGATTATTCCACGGTGAGGGCACTGTGCTCAGGTCAGCTTAACGTGCTAGCTCAGGTGTCTCCTCTTATAAAGCCACCAGATCCTCTCCCATGATGACCCATGAATCCATCATCCCACGAATCCATTAATTCATGAGTGGATTAATCCATTCATGAGTGCAGAGTTCTCATGATCTAATCATCTCTTAAAGGCCTCACCTCTTGATACTGCCACATTGGGGATTAAGCTTCACCATGAGTTTGGAGGGGACTTTGAAACCATAGCAGTCTTTTTCTCCAGCTGCTTTAAGGGTTTTTTAAGTCATTGGATTTTCAAGTCAGATCATGCTGTGCCTTGATGTGGTTTTCTTTTGGTGTTTATCTTCCTTGAAGTTCTTTGAGCCTTTAAGATTTGTAGGTTTATATTTGTCATCAACTTCACAAACAATCTAATGAGTATTTACTCAATACTCATTCTTGATCAAGTATTTCTTTAAATGATTTTTTGTCTCCTCTCCTACTGGTACATCAATTACATGAATGTTGGATGGTCTGACATTGTCTCACAGGTCACTGGAATCCTGTTTATTTGTTTAGCCATTTTCACTTCACGCTTTAGTTTGGATAGTTTATCTTGCACTGGTTTCATTCAAGTAAACTGACCATTCCTCTGCAGTACCTAATAGTATTTAATCTAAAATCTATACAGTGAATTTTTCATTTCAGATGTTGTATTTTTTATTTCTAAAACTTGTACCTGGTTAATTTTCAGTTTCCATGTATCTATTGAAATTCCTTTTTGTTCCTTATTATATTTTTTCTTTCAATCTTTGAACATTTTATGCCATTTCTAAGTCTGTTTTCATTCCCTGATTTTTCTAATGATTATGGGCCATGTTTCCTCACTCTCTCCACACATCTAGTGACTTCTGATTTTGTGTTAGACATTAGGGATGGTATGTTGTGTATTTAGGTTTTACTGTCTTCGTTGATAGTGTTGAAAGCTTTGCTCTGTTAGGTAATGATATTGGTTGACGTTTTCCCCCCAAATTCATATAGGAAGCCTTAAATTCCATTACCTAAGAATGTGACTGTATTTGGAGACAAAGTCTTAAAGCGGGTAATGAAGTTAAAACAAGGCTGTCATGGTGGGCCCTGATTCAATCTGACTGATGTCCTTGTGGGAGAGGCACCAGGGATGTGTGCACAGTGGCAAGGCCACGTGAGGCATGGGAAAGGCTGGCCGTCTGCAGCCGAGAGAGAGGCCTCAGTGGAAACCAGACTTGCTGACGCCGTATCTTGGACTTGTGGCCACCGGAATTGTGAGAAAGTACATTTCTGTTGTTTAAGCCACACAATTTGTGGTATTTTGTTATAGCAACCTGAGCAAACTCATACAAGCAGTTCATTTACTTATAGGTTAACTTGATTCTTGCAAGATTTGTGTTAAAGTTTTCTTAGAACAGGTGTCTAGTAGCTTTCCCCTAGAACGATCAGGCTTCCTTTTAGAGCATGGCCTTTATGAAATGCTGGAAGTGGTCAGCACCTCTGGCTGCTCAGAGCTCAGATGATTTCCAGCCCCATGAAGCCTGCACTCGTTGTTCAGTTCAGTCTTCCCAGTGACTGTTCTCTCCCCAGGAGCTGTTGCACCTGCTTTGTGGCACGAACAGTGTAGTATTTGACGAAAAGCTCAAAGGATCCCCGTTACATTTCTGGAGCTCCCTTCTCTTAGCCTGAAAACCTGCCTGCCTCAGAAGCTTCCCGTTCCGGCCTCTGTCTCCTCAGCACGGTGGGGCTGCAGCACTCTTCAGTCTCCCCTCCCTGTGCTGTGGTCTGGAGAGCATCTCCAGGAAAACATGGGGGTCCCCCCATTGTTTCTCTCCTCTCGGAGATCGCTGTCTGGCACTGCCTGCTGCTCAATATCTGTAGACAGTGACTTCATGTAGTTTTAGAGTTACTTACGGTGGGAAGCCAGCCTGGTACCAGTGACTCGATAGCCAAAAGCAGAAGTCTACCTGGGTGATCTCGTGGTGGTTCCCATTTGTTGAGTTTCTATGTGAACTGATGGACAGTATCATCCCCGAAGTATGCAGAAGGATAGTCACAAAGAAGGAGGGCGCCAGCCCTGAGTGCCCGGATGGCACTGAGGTCATGCGTTTAGAGTGGGAACAATTGATGGCACGTGTTGGCCTTGCTGGGCAGATGGTGTGGGCATGGAGACGGTGGTGCAGGACAGCAGAGGGGAAGACAGTGGGTGAAGTCAGGCAGGAGAAGAAGGAGGGAAGGAAGGAAGGAAAGACAGGAGGGGCTCCCAGAGGGGAAGCTGGGGGGCTAGGGGGTTGGAGGGCTTTAGGATTTAGGCAAAGGCGTGGTGGCAGTAACGGAGAGAATGTTGGGAGCTTAGGACACCCTGGGCAGAAAGGACATTTGCATACCCTCTTCCAGAGGTGGAGCTCGAGTTCTGAGGGTGGTCACAGGAGGGCGGCAGAAGTAGAGTGGGGCTGAGAGCTCCTAGAGATGAGGAAAAACAATTTGAGAGACTGTGAATGTAGATGAAGCACCCACCGCAATGTTGAAGATGGCTGGGATGTTACTGAGTCTTAGAAGGACGGGACAGTGAACTCTAACTCGGTGCCGAAACCCCTAACAAAGGGGTCAGGCTGCACCAAGGTCGGGACACAGCAGCAAGGGGGGACTCTGGACATGGCTTCCCTCCATGCCGCACCTCCAAGGAGGATGGTTTCGCGTGAGGGTGAAGACTTGGGACTCAAGGTCCCTGTCCAGCCCCCCAGCCTGAGCCCACGTGATGGGGCGTGGCCACTGAGTACAGTTGTGGAGGCTGTGTACAGCTCCACTTTCAACTAGCAATGCCACTAGACTGCAGGCGTCCCATCTAGCATAATGGTTTCCCAGCTCTGTGGGCACTTGGTGTCCCTGCGTGGGGGTCTGACCAGGATTCCAGGAAAGCCTTCCCAGGAAAATGCAGGCTTCCACCAGGGCCAAGAGGGTTCGAGGGGCCAAGATGTGGGCGATAATGAGTGGTCTCTTTAGCATGAGTCAGGCGGTTGCAGCAGGAATCCCGGAGGGGCTGCAGTGAACAGTGTGAAGTCTCAAGGATGGGGAGGAAGTAGAGAGGAGGGTGGGTGGGAATATGCGAGAAAATGAAGACTCAGGCACCTATGTTGTGATGGTGACTACAGTGACAGGGATGTAGGACAGGGAAACTGACCTTGCCAGAGTTTTCAAGGATTGAGTCCCGGTGGCTGCCCAGTGTTGAGTGTCAGCAGCGAGCATCAGCGGCGAGCCTGGAGGCACTTGAGCTGGACCCAGAGGAGCCCTGGAGGCTAAAGTCTGGAAGACAGGGCCCTGGAGGACAGGGGCCAGGAGGACGGGTGTCTGGAGTATGGCGGTCAGGAGGACGGGGGCCTGGAGGACAGGGGCCTGGAGGACTGGGGCTGGGAGGATGGGGGCCAGGAGGATGGGGTCTGAGAGGATGGGGGCCTGGAGGATGGGGCCTGCTCTCCGGACCTTGAGGACAGCCCTGTGGCAGACCAAGGATTCTGGGTTCCCTGTGTCTTTGGGCCCCTGACTGCTCAGCCATCAGAAATAGACTGGCAAACCCTTGTCATTTCCTTGACCTGAGGAACGTCGGGTGTCCCTCTGTCCTTCCCACCATGCTTCTCCTTTCTTTTGGGGTGTCTGCCCACTGGCTTTGTCCTCTCTGTCCAGTTTGCAGACTCCTTCTCCAGCACATCCTACCCGGAGCAGGGCGGGGGCTGCACATCCCGCCCCGGGCAGGGTCCCAGGGGCCATCTCTTACCAGCTGTCCCAGGTGCCATCTCTTACCAGCTGTCCCAGGTGATGTCTCTTACCAGCTGTACAGCATTTCGTGGAACAAAAAGAACCCCTTTCAGGGGTGGGCTGAAAATGAAATTATTAAAACCTGCCCACCCCAGGCTGCTCTGTTGACTCTGTCAGGCTTGTCTCCATGGAGAGCCGCCCCTCCTGCTGAAGAGGGGACAAGGGGCTTTGTGCCGTGGCTGGGGAGGCTCTAACACAGCCCCAGGAGCAGATCTTCCCTCCTCTGAGATGCTTCCCTTCCTCGGGGAGGGGCCTTTTCCACACTACCTGCTGGCCTGTTCATTTTCCCCAGTAAACTTGGCCCCAGTTCTTTCTAAATTCCTGTGGTGACCACACTCTCTATCAGTAGAAGTGCATGGCATATCCCTTCTTGGGTGTGACCTGTGTGTGCCTGGCCCCAGACCTGCACGTGGCTGGTTTTCCACGCTGGCAGCCTGGCATGGGCAGGAAGAGGCCTCGCCAAGCAGGGAGTCACCCTGGCCTGGAAGCCTCGCCTGCACAGGGCACGGCTGCCCCTTGCCTCATCTTCGTCTCCACGGTGGAAAGGCTGGGGCCGCGGGGCAGGGAAGAAAGGTTATCTGTGCTTGTTGGACAAACAGAGAGGAGATTATAAAGCACGTCTGGCGGAGGGCTTGCATTCTGCAAGCCGCCCTGGGGTGCAGCTGAGCTGGACATGGGACCACGGGACACTCAGCTCCTGGCAGCGCTCCTTGTCCTGGGGCTCTGTGCCCTGGCAGGGGCCGAGAAACCCTGTAAGTGACAGGAAGCAGAGGGTCTTCTTAAGTGCCTTCTTTATTTCTCTTAAAGAAAAAGAAAAACACAACCATAAATTAACTTGAGAGGGGAAATTGCTATAAAGGCATCTGACAAGGTGTGTGGGATTTGCCGCTGCTGGGGTGGGGGCTCCGAGAAGGGCCTCCCTCCGAGGGAAAGGCTGTGTGACGTGTGGGGTCAGGAGGCCATTCCCACCAGGGGTCCTCGGAGTCCCAGAGCACTCACCTGTCCCCTTGATCTTGGCCTTGGGTCCATCTGTTCAGCCTCTTCTAGAAGGGTTTTTTGTTGTTGTTTTGTTTTCTGAGACAGGATCTGACTTGGCAGCCCGGGCAGGAGTACAGTGGTGCGATCTTGGCTGACTGCAACCTCAGCCTCCTGGGCTTAAGTGATCCTCCCACCTCAGCCTACTGAGAGCTGGGACCACAGGTGTGGACCACCGTGCCTGGCTAACTTTTCTTTACATTATTGTTCGTAGACACAAGGTTTTGCCATGTTGCCTAGGATGGTTTTGAACTCCTGAGCTCAAGCAATCTGCCCGCCTTGGCTTCCTAAAGTGCTGGGATTATAGGTGCGAGCTGCCGTGCCTGGCCTTTTAAACATTTTAAACTAACATAACAATGTGAGCAAAGCCCCATCAGTTTCTCAGGAGGCAACTGCATTGCTCAAATATGGGCAAGATAAGACTTCAGGTTTCTCTGTGTGGCAACCTGACAATAGAAACATCCCCTAAAACCCTGAGAGGAGGCGCAGCGTGGGCTGGGGTACTGAGGCGGGGCTGATGGGGGTCTTTCCACAGCCCCCTGCCAGTGCTCCAGGATGAGTCCTCATAACAGGAAGAACTGCGGCTTCCCAGGGATCACCAGTGACCAGTGCTTTGACAATGGATGCTGTTTCGACTCCACGGTCGGTGGGGTCCCCTGGTGTTTCCACCCCCTCCCGAAGCAAGGTAATCTTCCAGGGAAGCTACACCCTTTTACTGGGCCAGCAGCCGGCAGCCCAGGACCCAGCTGCACAGGTGCAGCTCAGAGCAGGGGCTGAGGGAGGCCCAGCTGTGAGTCTAGGGCTAGCCTGGGTGGGTTTGTCCGGAGCTAGCCCAGGCTGGTTAGTCTAGGGCTGCCTAGGCTGGTTAGTCTGGAACTAGCCCAGGTTGGTTAGTCTGGAGCTAGCCCAGGTTGGTTAATCTGGAGCTAGCTCACATTGGTTAGTCTGAGGCTAGCTCAGGTTGGTTAGTCTGGGGCTAGCCCAGGTTGGTTGGTCTGAGGCTAGCCCAGGTTGGTTGGTCTGGGGCTAGCCCAGGTTGGTTGGTGTGAGGCTAGCCCAGGTTGGTTGGTGTGAGGCTAGCCCAGGTTGGTTGGTCTGGGGCTAGCCCAGGTTGGTTAGTCTGGGACTAGCCCAGGTTGGTTGGTCTGAGGCTAGCCCAGGCTGGTTGGTCTGAGGCTAGCCCGGACTGTTAGTCTAGAGGTAGCCCATGTCAGCCAACCATGAGATGAAAATGTCCCACCCATCCCGTTTCTACACCATTAGTTTCTTCAGCAGACATGTGTTTGTGAACCCATCAGTTTTACTTTAGTTGAGAAAAAAAAATAGATCTCTTCTACCTTTTGAAATGTGACTTCTGAAGAAGCTTCAACAGGGAAATGAAGGTATTTAATAGGACAGTGGTAAGACAGGGGCTGACAGACCTCAAGTGCTAGGGAAGGAAGTGAAGCCTTCTCGGGTTCTTTGGGAATGAGTTTTGTCAGTGCATGTGATCAGGATCCACGGCATAACACCGAAGAGTGCTCAAAAGAAGGCTGCATGTGTGCTGTGCACCTGTGTGCATGGAACTGTGGGTGCCCTTGGGGGAAGGGCAATTCTTTCCCAAGATTGTTGCTGGGAGACTTGTGAGGCCCCACAGGGAACCAGGCAGATGTTGGGTTATTCATGAGTGCCCACTGAATGGCAGTGTCCTTGAGTGTCAGTACTGTGTCCAAATGCTTTCCATCTTTCCAAGGTGCCCAAAAACCTTTTCTCACCTTGGCATGGGGGCCAGCCCATTTACAGAGGAGAACATTGAGTCCTGAGAGGCAAAGTGATTTCCCCAAGGTGGGGGACACCAGAGCTTCTGACTGTGACCACCCCACACTGGGCCCCACCTTTGGGAAGGACAGGCCAGCCAAGTGTCACTGGGGCTGACAGTAGGTGGTCCTAGGGGCGGACACTTCTGCAGTCCCCAGGGGAGGTGGTCCCAGGGGGCCACACCTCCACAGTCCCTGTGGGAGGCGGTCCCAGGGGATGCTGCCCCCGGCAGCCCCTCATGATCCCCGGAGGCTGCAAATCAGCCGTGCTTTCAGAGGAGGAGGTGGTGGAGCTGTCCAGTGCACCACAGGCCTGACTGGGTCTCTGTGTTGTGTTTGTCCCGTTGCAGAGTCGGAGCAGTGCGTCATGGAGGTCTCTGCCCGAAGAAACTGTGGCTACCCAGGCATCAGCCCCGAGGAGTGTGCCTCTCGGAAATGCTGCTTCTCCAGCCTCATCTTTGAAGTGCCCTGGTGCTTCTTCCCGAAGTCTGTGGAAGGTAACGCCACTGGGGGATGCTCCATTTGGTTCCTGGACGCATGATTTCTTCTCCATCCATAGAGGGAGATGTGGGGAGGCTGTCCCAGGGCCAGCACTTCCACAGTCCCCAGGGAAGGTGGTTCCAGGGCCAGCACTTCCACAGTCCCTGGGAGGTAGTCTTGCAGGCTGCCTCGCAGGCTCAATGCCATTGAGGCAGGGGGCCCTGCCTCCCCTGGGATTCTGAAGGCAATTCCAGAATGTTCTTGGCAAAGACAGCATCTTTTCCGTAAATGTGTAGCCTCCAGCATTGCCGCTGCGTCATCTGTGATGGTTCCAGAAGCAGCAGCTCCTCCCTGTGGCCTCCCCACGTGTCGCCACGTTCAGCGGCACCGCCTGTTTTATTGCAATTCGATCTGTTTTGAGTGTCTTGCACTGCTCCGGGTACTAGAGAGCGCCCAACTCCAGCACACCTGGACCCTCCTCCCGTGGCCTCCCCACCCTCCTCCCGTGGCCTTCCCGTCCTCCCCCCACATGAACCCTAGTGACAAACGTGGCCCACAGAGTCCTGCTCTGGGACAGTCCTGGGAGGGTCCCACGCGCAGAGGTGAATGGGTCCACGTCTCCCACCCACTTAGTTATAGTGTGTTCCTGACACAGAGCGTGGCAAGATAAAAAAAGACCAAGCAGAAATCCAGATCCAGGAAAACAGGGGAGAGCGTTCTGGTCCCTGAAGGAGTCTTTTCATTTCCTTTTCTTCAGATATTGAAGTTCTCCAAAGGGCCAAATGTTTAACGGTCAGGATTTTCCAAGTGATTTTTTATAGGACAAAAGGTCCACCTAGAAAATACTTGCTTGTCTGGGGAGAATGCACCCCACAGAGGAAACTCTAGCCTGGAGTGGGGGACTTGGTCCCTTTACACCCTTTCCCCGGGAGAGGGGATCCTTTAGTAGGAAGCTCCTGGTAAAGCGACGTGCACCCACCCCAGCTTCACAGCCTGGGCTCCCCCATTTCTGGGATTCCCTTACCCACTGTCTTGCATTTGAATTTCTAGACTGCCATTACTAAGAGCCGCAGGCTCCAGCCAGTGCATCAGGCTCACCGGGCGTTCCAACACAAAAGGAGAAGCTTCACTGCCTGTCAGCTTCATAGCTCGTGAAGTCCTGGGCGGTCCGAATCGTCTTTTTATCCTTTCAATGGTCTAACATACAATTTCTTTAAATAAAACCCTTAAAATCTGCTACATTTCATTTTGGTTTCATTAACACAGAGATGGTGATGGCAGCGTGCATGTGTACACATGTATGGGTGTGTGTACACATGTATGACTGTGTGTATATGTGTGAATGTGTACGTGTGTGTGTACATGCAGGGTCTTTGAGGTGTTTGTTTGTTTTGAGACAGAGTCTCGCTCTGTTGCCCAGGCTAGAGTGCAATGGTGCCATCTTGGCTTACCTCAACCCCCTCCTCCCAGGTTCAAGCTATCTTCTTGCCTCAGCCTCCCAGCTGGGATTACAGACACCAGCCACCATGCCTGGCTAATTTTTGTATTATTAGTAGAGACAGGGTTTCACCATGTTGGCCAGGCTGGTCTTGAACTCCTGACCTCAAGTGATCCAGCCACCTTAGCCTCCCAAAGTGCTGGGATTACAGGCGTGAGCCACCATGCTAGGCAGTTTTAATATCCCTTCAATTTTTCTAAGAGAAAGAATTTATCAAATCCTTCAGGTTTCTCTAAAAGCAGTAAAAAAGTATAGCACGTAAGTGAATTTCAGAATTGGCAATCACTTCGTAATACTCGGTCCTTTTTATAAAAACTCAAATGACCAGCCCTAAACACCTCTGGAGTGACACATGACCTCAGACTACAGTTGCAAAGTCCTTTCTCTTTGGCCAAATGCTTCACGGACCCCTTGCTTTTGAAATGAGTGTGTTGCTTCCGAGGGGAGCAGGGACCGGGCTTGGACTGGGGAAGCCAAAAATTCTCCCCCAACTCTTCGCTTCTGTGTTTTCCGGCTTCCGCCTGAGGGTAGCTTTGGTAATTGCTAACATTTGAGGATATTCCAGGGAGGAAGTTGACAGCATTTCATTAAGGCAGTACCAGCCGTGGGGAGATCACTGCATGAAAGATTCCTGTTTATTAATTATTATTATTTTTGTACTGATTTACAGCCTCCATGTGCAATTTTGTTACATGCACAGTTCACATAGTAGTCAAGTCAGGGCTTTTAGGGTGAATCAGGGACATCTACCCATTAGTTTCTCATCACCCACCCCTGCCCCCGTCCGCCATCCACATTGCCTTGCCCGCCATTCCTCTCTCTGTGCGCGTGTACGCGTTTTTAGCATCCACTTACCAGTGAGGACAGGCGACATTTGACTTTCTGGGCCTAGTTTTTTTCATTTAAGGTAATGACCTCCAGTTCCATCCATGTTGCTGCAAAGGACAAGTTTCCATCCTTCTTATGGCTGAATAGCACTTCATTGTGTGTATAAAGCACTTTTTAAATCCATTTACCTGGGGGTGGACACTTAGCTCGATTCCGTATCTTTGCTCTTATGAATAGTGCTGCCATAAATGTACAAGTGCGGGTATCTTTGATAGAATGATTCATTTCCTTTGGAGAGAGAACCAGTAGGGACTTCTGCGTTGAATAGTAGCTCTGTATTTAGTTGAGAGATTCTTTTGCATCTGCTGTAAGGGGTCCTGGTGTCATTTAGCTCGGTGGCGGGAGTGCAGAGTGGATGACACTAGGCCAGCCTCTCTGGGGTCCTGGTGTCATCTAGCTCGGTGGCGGGAGTGCAGAGTGGATGACACTAGGCCAGCCTTTCTGGGGTCCTGGTGTCATCTAGCTCGGTGGCGGGAGTGCAGTGGATGACACTAGGCCAGCCTTTCTGGGGTCCTGGTGTCATTTAGCTCGGTGGCGGGAGTGCAGTGGATGACACTAGGCCAGGCTCTCTGGGGTCCTGGTGTCATTTAGCTCGGTGGCGGGAGTGCAGTGGATGACACTAGGCCAGCCTTTCTGGGGTCCTGGTGTCATTTAGCTCGGTGGCGGGAGTGCAGTGGATGACACTAGGCCAGCCTTTCTGGGGTCCTGGTGTCATTTAGCTCGGTGGCGGGAGTGCAGAGTGGATGACACTAGGCCAGCCTTTCTGGGGTCCTGGTGTCATTTAGCTCGGTGGCGGGAGTGCAGTGGATGACACTAGGCCAGCCTCTCTGGGGTCCTGGTGTCATTTAGCTCAGTGGCGGGAGTGCAGAGTGGATGACACTAGGCCAGCCTCTCTGGGGTCCTGGTGTCATTTAGCTCGGTGGCGGGAGTGCAGAGTGGATGACACTAGGCCAGCCTCTCTGGGGTCCTGGTGTCATTTAGCTCGGTGGCGGGAGTGCAGTGGATGACACTAGGCCAGGCTCTCTGGGGTCCTGGTGTCATTTAGCTCGGTGGCGGGAGTGCAGTGGATGACACTAGGCCAGCCTCTCTGGGGTCCTGGTGTCATTTAGCTCGGTGGCGGGAGTGCAGTGGATGACACTAGGCCAGCCTCTCTGGGGGTCCTGGTGTCATTTAGCTCGGTGGCGGGAGTGCAGAGTGGATGACACTAGGCCAGCCTCTCTGGGGTCCTGGTGTCATTTAGCTCGGTGGCGGGAGTGCAGAGTGGATGACACTAGGCCAGCCTCTCTGGGGTCCTGGTGTCATTTAGCTCGGTGGCGGGAGTGCAGTGGATGACACTAGGCCAGCCTTTCTGGGGTCCTGGTGTCATTTAACTCGGTGGCAGGAGTGCAGTGGGTGACACTAGGCCAGGCTTTCTGTTGCTTCCACCCTCATCGCTCTCCCAGCCCAAGCTGATTGGCTTAGCAAATGTGTCAGGCAATGGCCCACTCCTGTCACCCCAGAAAATCCAAGGCCTCTGCCTTCCAGGGTGGGGTGGGGCCAGTGCCACTGGCTTCCCACTGGAAGATGGGAATACTAGGAAGTGCTTCCCCGAGGGACGGATGTGGCCTTACATCAGGTCTCGGGACACCCACTTTGGGGAGGAGGCCACATATGGCCTTGGGTCTCAGATGTGTCTCTATCTTGCTTATAACATCGTGTGCTCAATGAGCATTGGCCCTTGTTGGCAACGTGGGGTCTCAAAAACACTCAAGATCATCAGGTGACAGAGACGAAGTCTGGTGTTCGTGAATTTATTCTTCCCAGAGCGCTGTGTCCTCTCTCGTTTGTCCTCCCAGTGTACTTAGTTTATGGGTTCTGGGGTTCCTGGCCACAGGCAGGCGGGCGGATTCCTGGAAAGGGTGTTTGGCGTGGTCTCCAGGGACCTGTGGATTACCTGTGCCTCTGGGTGGAGAGTGTGGAGGTTCTGCTCCCGGAGCTGGCACTGGGGCCTTCCTGTGTGCCGGGTTGTGTAAAACCTTCTAGTTTCACGTCTTTTCAGGCAGTTTCTGGTCTGTGGACCTTTGATCTCAAGCAGAGTTGTCTGCGGGCCACCTGGCATGAGGCTCTGGGCGCAGGAACATCTTTAGTATGTGGCACTTGTGTTTCCCAAGGTGTCTTTCTCAGGAACTTTCTTCTCATGCTGGCACTGCAATCCACGTCCTTCTTTAGAAATTCTCTGATGCATGAAGGCCCCATTTTCTGAGCCAGTGCCTATATCACCCTCCTGATCCTCGAGCATGGATTCTAAAGCAACTTCCGTTGTGTTTGCCTGGGCCTGGGCTTGGGGGTCCGTGGGCCATTCTGATCTATTTCCGGTGTTACCGCTCCAGTCCGATACAGCACCATGAATAAGTTAATCAACCACGTGACACCTCAAGATAGTTCAGAGTGTGCCACCCACTTCCTCCTTCTTTGAGGGGTCCCCCAGGGCCCCTGGAGCAACAGCTGGTGACATTTGAACCCACCCCTTGAGCAAAACAAAGCTTTTTCTTTCACTCTCTTTTCCATTTTCTCTCCCATCACCTCCCCTCCCCTTCCTCCTGGGGTCTCTAGCTGCTTCTCGTCTCCTCTGTTTGCTCCTGGTTCCCTTCCCCTCTGTTCCCTCTCCCTGCAAAAGCTCCCACAATCCCCGCCCAGTGCAGGCAGGGACTTCACGGATAGCAGAGCAGGTGAGGCTTGGCAGGAGGGCCCAGTGGCCATCAACCTAACCAGGACAGCCACTGTGGCCCTCGAGTCGGCTCTCCCCGCTCCCTGGGCTCCCCAGGTCCCTGCCTGGCTGATCCAGGTAACAGAGCTGCCTTGAGGCACAATTCTAGGAGACGGGGTTGGTCAGCTCGTTGGGGGTGGGAACAACAAGAGCCATCACCGTGTGTGCGGGTTGATGTCCCAGGCAGGTCACCGTGGAGAGGTTCTTAAAAATCTCGCAGATTCTCAGGCTTTCTCTTTGTAAAATAAGAGTAATGATTACATCCCTAGCAGGATTCTGGTGAGAAATAAAAATACTGTTTGTGGCCGGGTATGGGGGCTCAGGCCTGTAATCCCAGCACTTGGGAAGCCAAGGGAGGAGGATCCCTTGAGCCCAGGAGTTTGGGACCAGCCTGGGCAACATGTTGAGACCCCATCTCTACAAAAAATACAAAAAGTAGCTGGGCATGGTGGCACACACCTTTAGTCCCAGCTACTCAGGAGGCTGAGGTGGGAGGATTGCTTGAACCCGGGAAGTCAAGGCTGCAGTGAGTCCTGATCATGTCACTGCACTCCACTCTGTCACACTGCCTGGGTGACAGAGTGAGAGCCTGTTTCTAATAATGCTGGAAACAGATGCTCGGTGCTGCAAAGAAAAATTAGCACTGAGACAAAGGATCTTTCAGCAATACAATTTTTACTTCCTGGACTGCGGGAAGGGCACTCTCACTAGCCATCTTGCCATGAGAGTACAATGAACAAAGGAAAGCACACAAATCTATTTCTTACGTATTTGGGGCCGTCCTCACTGTTATGTCTGGTCTCCATTGGCTGGAGCCAGATCTCATAATCTAAACTAAAACCCGATTGGCTAACAACTTAAACCTTTTCTAAAAGGGTAACAGCAGTGGAGAGCTGGGACACGCCTGTGAGCACGTCCAGCACAGATATCTTGGTTAATGTACAAGGACATAGAATGTACTACTTGCCTGTAAGCACGGCATGTCTAACAGCTACGTAGGATAGGGCTTCACAAAGTCATTAGCACACTTAGGATTTGTGCTTTAACAAGAAAGGCAACTTTAAAGAGGAAGTTTTCTACTTCCCACAAACAGTAATAATAAATGTTTGCAAGATGCCTGGTGCACACAGCAGGCCCCTGCTATGTGGAGCTCCTGCCAGAGGCCACCAGTGGCCTCGGGGTCTTGTCCTGTGGTCTGCTATAAGAAAGCCTCTTCCACGTACCATGCAGGGCAGCTGGCTTGGCCTCCAGAATGCGGGTAGTCCTGGAGAATGCGCACTTATTCTTTACATAGTCAGTATACCTAGTGCTCACCCCATACACAGTCATGCACACATGACGTTTTGATCAACAGTGGACCTCATATATGACTGCGATCCCATAGAGTAATAATGAAGCTGAAAAATCTCCATCACCTGGTGACATCGGGGCCATTGTAATGTCACAGCACAGCGTGTTACTCAGGTGTTTCTGGGAAGGCTGGAGTCAACACACCTGCTGCACTGCTCGTCGTATGAAAGTACAGCACAGAAAATCATGCACACCACATAATACTCCACATGATAATACATGCGGTGTGACTGGCTTATGTACGAACTATGCTTTTTATCATTATTTTGGAATGTATTCCTTCTACTTATATAAAAAAAGTTACCTGTGAACAGCCTCAGGTGCGCCCTTCAGGAGGTGTCCAGAAGCAGGCATTGGTGTCACAGGAGGTGGCAGCTCCCTGTGTGTTCCTGGCCCTGAGGACCTTCCAGTCAGACAAGGTGTGGAGGCGGAAGATGGTGGCAATGAGAAGCCTGACCCTGAGAAGGCTACTGTGTGTGTCTCAGCTTTTAACAAAAAGTCTAAAAAAGTAAAAAAAAATAAAATAAAATAAAATTAGTAAGAAGCTTATAGAATAAGGATGTAAAGAAATAATATTTTTATACAGCTGTACAGTGCTTTTGTGTTTTAAGCAAGTGTTATTAAAAAGAGTCAAAATTTTTAAAAATTAAAAAAATTATAAAGTAAAAATGTTACAGTAAGTTAAGGTTAATTTTATTATTGAAGAAAGAAGAGTATTTTTATAAATGTCATGTGCAATGTGAGTTTATAAAGTCTGTAGTGTGACAGCCGTGTCCTGGGCCTCCGCATTCCCTCCGCGCTCCCTCCCGCACTCGTCCAGTCCTGCAAGCTCCATTTACGGTAAATGGACGTCATGCACGCCCACACAACGTCCCATTCTTTATCTTTCATGCCATATTTTGACTGTAACTCTTCTTTTTTCTTTTTCTTTTTGAGACGGAGTCTCACCCCGTCACCCAGGCTGAGGTACAGTGGTGTGATCTCGGCTCACTGCAACCTCTGCTTCCTGGGTTCAAGCGATTCTCCTGCCTCAGCCTCCTGAGTAGCTGGGATTACAGGCATGCTCCACCATGCCCAGCTAATTTTTGTACTTTTAGTAGAGATGGGGTTTCACCCTATTGGTCAGGCTGGTCTCAAACTCCTGACCCTGTGATCCACCCGCCTCAGCCTTCCAAAGTGCTAGGATTACAGGCGTGCGCCACTGCGCACGGTACACAAATGCTTACCCCTGTGTTACAGTCGCTCCAGTGTTCAGTCCAGTCACTCGCTGCGCGGGTGTGCAGCCGGGCTGTGCGGCAGGTGCTGCCCTCTGTGGTGTTCATGCAATGACAAAATCCCCTCATGCCATGTTTCTCATAACATATCCCTGTCGTTAAGCGCCACGTGGCTGTATGCATACAGGCACTTCAGTGCTGATTTACAGTGGGCATCTATACAGTACGTTCTGGCATTCATGGAGTTAAGCTCCGTGAAGTCGCTGCCAGCACTGACCTAGTGCATCTGGAACCCTTGCTCCTGGGGAGGCACAGGATCAGGTTCCCGCGAGCCTCTGGAAGCATTTCATCAACCAGCCATACATAGCCAGGCTCAAGTGTGTTTCGTAGACACCTTGTGGAGCATGGAGCTCTGCTGTTGCACCCCTCCCAGAAAGCCCTGGGGGTCTGCCCGACAGTGAAATAGGCAGGGGTGGTGCCTTCCCTCTTGCGGCACTTGGCCCTGTGAACCACGGCAAGGATGCCTGAGCTTGGGGCCCGCGGGTGTGGAGCAAGCAGCCATCTCTTTCTTGTGGAAGCAGGTGCACTCTGCAGCTCACCGGGCCACTGCTTCAGGGCCAGGCGTGCAGGAATACGCAGCATGTGGCTTCTGGATCTGCAGCCACTCTGCACCACTGGGAGGGAGCAACCCTACCTTCCTCCAGCTGGTGGAGGGGCCAGGCCACAGGGAGGTCAGCCTGGGCCTCTGCGCCCTCTCAGTCACTGGAAGAGGCCCCAGGGCCTCCAGGCAGGCTGGGCCAGGGCTGGTTTCCCTGTGTAGGACCACAGCTCCCTGACAGCCTTTGTCTCCTTGGACGCCCCATCTGTCCCTCCCCACTGACTCGGCCCTTCTCTGCAACAGACCTTTCCCCCACCTCCCAGGTCTGTGTAAAGAGTGGTGGGGGCCGGGTCAGGTGGCTCACGTCTGTAATCCCAGCACTTTGGGAGGCCAAGGCGGGTGGATTACAGGGTCAGGAGTTCAAGACCAGCCTGACCAATACAGTGAAACCCCATCTTTACCAAAAATACAAAAATTAGCTGGGTGTGGTGGTAGTTGCCTATAAGCCCAGCTACTCGGGAGGGTGAGGCAGAGACTTACTTGAACCCTGGAGGCAGAGGTTGCAGTGAGCTGAGATTGCACCACTGCACTCCAGCCTGAGCAACAGAGTGAGACTCCACCTCAAAAAAAAAAAAAAGAGTGGTGGGAGGTTTCCTGGGAGCTTCCTCGGCTTCCAGAGAAACCAAGTGGACCCAGGAGGGAGGAGTCGCCCCACTCCTTGCTGAAGAGCCCTGATGTCAGCTCCCGCCAGGCCTCCAGCAACGTGGACGCGGATGTGCTGACACCATGGCAGGACTGGCCGCCGGCTTTCCACAGGGCCCAGTGGCTGCAGCCTCTGTGTTTATTTTCCGTGATCCAAAGACAGCTCAGCACTTAATGTGGCACAACTGGAAATGCGGCTCACAGGAAGGAAGGGCCCGTTATTCCACCTTCTGAGCACACAGGGCTCATTAAATTCAGGGTGTTTCTCAGTAAAGGACCTTGCTGGTAAATGATGCTCCACAGCGCCCTCTGCTGTCCATGCAAGGGACATGGCGAAGAGGGTTCAGCTTCGGCTTTGGACAACGTGTAGCTTCCTGAAGTCCAGAGACAGACCTCGGTGCTTATCACTCGTTGAAAATTGCCCTGTCATTTAATCAATTCGCTGTCTTCACACTAGTAATGCTGACGATGGTAATGCATGTGCCTTGAGATTCTCAAAATTAGTTTCACGGAGGTATAATTCACATACAGTAAAACTCACCCATTGTAAATGAAACAGTTCACTGAGTTTTGGCAAACGTATACAATTGTGTAAAAACTACCACAAGCAAGATATAGAACGTTCATCCCCCCACCCCAGAAAATCCCCTCGTGCCTTTTGCTGTCAATAACCTCTTCCTAGTGCCAGGAAACCGAGAGTCTGCATTCTTTCACTTTAGTTCCGTTTCTTCTAGAATTTCAAGTACGTTTAATCACACAGTGCACAGTCTTTGGAGTCTGTTTCCTTTCATTCAGCACACAACTTTCTTTGAGATTCATCCAGGTTGTTGCACGGAAGGGTGGTTTGTTCCTTTTCATTGCTTAGTAGTATTCCACAGCAGGACACGTTGCAATTTACTTACCCGTTCACCAGGTGATGAGATCTAGATTATTCCCAGCTTTTTACTATTATGGATAACATTACTGTGAAAAAATGTGCACAGCTGTGTGGAGGGATCTGGGTACATGCTTGGGGAAATACCTTTTTTCTTGGATGTGGAGGTATGAGCAGATCTCTGGATAGTACCATGTTATTTTTAACTTTATAAGAAGCTGGGCCATGGTGGCTCACACCTGTAATCCCAGCACTTTGGGAGGCCGAGGCAGGCAGATCACAAGGAAAGGAGTTCAAGACCAGCCTGACCAACGTGGCGAAAACCCATCTCTACTAAAAATACAAAAATTAGCGGGTTGTGGTGGCACATGCTTGTAATCCCAGCTACTCAGGAGGCAGAGGCAGGAGAATCCCTTGAACCCAGGAGGCAGAGGTTGCAGTGAGCTGAGATCATGCCACTGCACCCCAGCCTGGGCAACAGAGTAAGACTCCATCTCAAAAAAAAAATTCTGAAAATTGTTTTCCAGAGTTTTGAACCATTTTGCCTCCCCAGCAACAACGGAGGAGACCTCCAAATGCTTACAACATCCGTGGTTTACTAGTCTTTCACGCTTTGGGCATTTTGCTGTGTGGAGCGTGGCATCCGTTTTCATTTTAATTTACATTTTACTAATAACTAAGAATGTTGAACATCTTTTCATGGGCTTATTTTTCACACATCTTCTCAGGTAAAATATCTGTCTAAATCTTCAACATGTTTTAAGTTAGGTGTTTTTTTCTTCCTAGTAATGAGTTGTGAAATTCTTTATATATTCTACATATAAGCCCTTTATTAGACATATTTTATACAAATATTTTCTCCTAGTCTGTGACTTAGCTTTTTGTTCATTTTCTTAAGAATATTTTTTGAAGAGCAAACATGTTTAAGATGAAACTGAATTTTTTTTGATTCACACTTTCTGTGTCCTGCCTAAAAATCTTTGCCTAATTAAAGGCTACAGACATTTTCTGTTATATTCTTTTCCAGGAGTTTTATAACTTAAGTGTTTGTACTTTTGTCTATGACATATTTTGAGTTAACGTTTTTGTATAAATGTGTGCATTTTCCTTTGTTTTTAAGTCTCTGAAACCATTTTTGCAGCATTTGGGACTATTAGTTACTTGAAGCTTGGCTAGAATTTCCCTGTGAAATTATCTGGACAGGGAGATCTTTATGGCTTTTTTTCTGTGAACCCAGAAAGAACCAGTCCTTCAAGGTGGATCCCAGGCAGCCAACTGGGGCTAAATTCAAAACAGAGCCAAGAGGCCACTTGCTGACAAGACACACATGTACTCTGCATCCCTGGAAACCCACACGTTTGCTTCACTCTGGGACATTCGCAGCTGTTTCTGTTCAAGCCTGTATCAATGGCGGCTGGAAAGCCTCACCTCGGCCCATGGAGCTCACCAGGAGAAGGTGTCCCACATCGACCAATCAGAGCTAAACAAGCATCAGCCAATCACAGCTAGGAAGTTTGCATCCCTCATTTGCATAGCAGACCAGCGTGGGAACCTAGGGGGAACTTTCTCTTTAAAAGACAACTCCCGACTTTTTAATGATCGCCATTCTGACTGGTAGGAGATGGTATCTCACTGTGGTTTTGATTTGCATTTCTCTAATGACCAGTAATGATGAGCTTTTTTTCATATGTTTGTTGGCTGCTTAAATGTCTCCTTTTGAGAAGTGTCTGTTTATATCCCTTTGCCCACTTTTTGACGGGGTTGTTTTTTTCTCGTAAATTTGTTTAAGTTCTTTGTAGATTCTGGATATTAGTCCTTTGTCAGATGGGTAGATCGCAAAAATTTTCTCCCATTCTGTAGGTTGCCTGTTCACTCTGATGATAGTTTCTTTTGCTGTGCAGAAGTTCTTAAGTTTCATTAGATCCTATTTGTCTGTTTTGGCTTTTGTTGCCATTGCTTTTGGTGTTTCGGTCATGAAGTCCTTGCCCACGCCTGTGTCCTGAATGACAATGAGAACACATGGACACAGGGAGGGGAACATCACACGCAGGGTCTGTTGGGGGGTGGAGTGCTAGGGGAGGGATAGCATTAGGAGAAATATCTAATATAGACATAAGACCTAACACCATAAAAACACTAGAAGAAAACCTAGGCAAAACCATTTGGGCCAAAGATAGATGATAGACTGGACAAGGAAAATGTGGCACATATACACCATGGAATACTATGCAGCCATAAAAAACAATGAGTTCATGTCCTTTGTAGGGACATGGATGAACCTGGAAAACATCATTCTCAGCAAACTGACACAAGAACAGAAAATCAAACACTGCATGTTCTCACTCATAGGTGGGTATTGAACAATGAGAACACATGGACACAGGGAGGGGAGCATCACACCCTGGGGTCCGTTGGGGGCACTACAGGAGGGATAGTGGGAGGGAGGGTGGGGGAGGGATAACGTGGGGAGAAATGTCAGATATAGGTGATGGGGGGATGGTGGCAAAAAGCCACCTTGCCATGAATGTACCTATGCAACAATCTTCCATGATCTGCACGTGTAGTCCCGAATCTAAAGTACAAAAAAAAATTAGTTGCATAAAGTTATTCAGGGTAGGCTCTTACCATTTTTAAAGTTTCTTCTGTTTCAAAAGTTATTTCCTTCATTGTCAATTCTTACGTTGCATATTTGGGGATTCTTTTGATTGGGTTAGCCAGCGGTTTGCATATTTTGTTTATTTTTTAAAAAAGAACTGGGGTTGAATTTGTGACTTAATTCCACTCTTTTTCTCTTCTCTACTTCATCGATTTCTTTCTCTTTGCTTTCTTTCAGTCTTTTCTCAAAAAGCTGTTCTTTTCCTAGTTTTCTGAATTGGGAATTCAATTTATGGATTAATGACATGTGTTTGAAGCTACATACTTTTCTCTAATTACCATTTTAAATATTTCCCATAGATTCAGAAATGTGTTTTTATTATCATGATTTCTAAAATATTCTGTAATTTTAATTAGTAATTTACATTTTAGCCATTTCCATGTGCGAGAATGTTGTTAATTTATTTTCTAGTTTTGTTACACTTGATCATAGAGTGATTATAACATTTTTACTTTTCTTTTTCTGAGACAGAGTCTTGCTCTGTTACCCAGGCTGGAGTGCAGTGGCATGATCTTGGCTCACTGCGACCTCTTCCTCCCAGGTTCAAATGATTCTCATGCCTCAGTCTTCCAAATAGCTGGGATTAAAGGTGTGCACCACCACACCTGGCTAAATTTTTTGTGTATTTTTAGTAGAGACAGGGTTTTGCCATGTTTCCCAGGCTGGTCTCGATCTCCTGGCCTCAAGTTATCATCCCACCTTGGCCTCCCAAAGTGCTGGAATTACAGGCATGAGCCAGTGCACCCAGCCAATACTTTTACTTCATGGAACTTATTGCTTTCTTGTGTATAAATGTACCATTAAATTTTGTAAATATTTCATGTGCTCTTGAGAATAAGTTGTATTAGTATTGGGAATTGAATTTTGACATACGCATACGTATACATACACACACACAGAGTGCATTTATCCATTCAATGATCTGCCTTATTGATTATATTCCTTAAATTCTATTTCTTTTACTTATTTTTTCTTTGTTCACTTGTCTTACCCCAGAATGATGTTCGCATGACCAGTTATGGGTTTTGTCTATTTCTGCTTGCATCTCACTCTTTCTGGCTTGTAAAATAAATATACTTTTCCTATCCCTTTCATGGTACAAAAATATTTATAACTGTTATCATTCCATTGTGAACTGTGACCTGCCAAGTGTCCTTCTTCACTGTGTTTAATGGATGCTGGCCCAAATTCTATGTTATCTGGTGTTGAGATTCCAGCCCATGCTTACAGCTCAGAGTCCCAGTCGTTACATCAGTTTCCATCACCAAGTGCTTCAAAGCTCTATGGTTTTAGCAATATACTGATTAATTTTTCATCAGAATAGCTGTTAATTAACAGCAGAAAGAAAAAGAAATACAGTTAAGAAATATAAGGGCTGGACGTGGTGGCTCACACCTGTAATCCTTGCACTTAGGGAGGCTAAGGTGGGTGGATCACTTGAGGTCTGGAGTTTGAAAGCAGCCTGGCCAACATGGGAAAATCCTGTCTCTACTAAAAATACAAAAATTAGCCAGGTGTCGAGGCTGAGGCAGAAGAATTGCTTGAACACGGGAGGCAGAGGTTGTAGTGAACTGAGACTGTGCCATTTGATTCCGGCCTTGGGGACAAGGATGAAACTCCATCTCAAAAAGAAAAAAGAAAAAAGAAATGTAAGGTGCTAATGAGGAAGAGAATAGTAATAAAACTGACATTAAGGCCAATTCATCTTACGCTTTTCGGTAGGTAAATTATCTGATGGATTGGCTTAAAAGTCTTATACAGCACATCAAAGTTTCTCTAGAAATTAAAAACAAGGTTAAAAAGAAAAAAAATGACCATGATCTGAATTATTGTATTTTCGATGAAACACTTATCTAAAATCAAGTAGCTTTATATCAGTTCACCTTATCTTATGCCAGACAAGGTTACTGCAAATAACTTTTTGAAATTCCAAGCAAGACAGTAAGATGAGTTTCTTTGTCCCTGTGAAATGTGTTTACAAGTCAAAAAGGGTTGGGGGCCGGACACGGTGGCTCATGCCTGTAATCTCAGCACTGTGGGACTCCAAGGTGGGCGAATCACTTAAGGTCGTGAGTTCGAGACCAGTGTGGCCAACATGGTGAAACCCCATCTCTACTAAAAACAAAAAAATTAGCTGGCATGGAGGTGCACACCTGTAATCCCAGCTACTCAGGAGGCTGAGGCAGGAGAATCTCTTGAACCCTGGAGGTGGAGATTGCACTCCAGCCTGGGAGATAGAGAGAGACTCTGTTTCAAAACCAAGGACGGGGGAGTTGGGAAAGGTGACCCCAGTGCTTGCTTCTGCATTTCTTGTCACTCACAATAACCTCCTGAGCTCTGTATTAGTTCCGGATTTCTCTGAACTCACCTGCTTTATGGCTGTGTTCTTCTGCAAACTGTACCTTGGCACATTTAGCGTATTGAATTATGACCAAATGACTGTCATTGCGGCAAGTAAACAAGGCCTGCCTCTCTTCCTGCCTTTGCTTTACCCAGAATCTATAAAAATATGATTACCAGCAGGCATTCAGCCTCCTCTGCTGGAGGTTTTTCATCATTCAACCACCAGAGCCATGCAATTTGCTGGAAAACAGACTACTGGTCTCAGGGGTGAGCATTGCACTACAAGCCTCTTGATCTGTGAGCTTCAGGCCAGGTCAAGATAGTTTACTGTCTTCATTTACCCATCCCACTTTCACACACACCCTACTGCAATCAATGATTTCTATCTTCCTACAGCTGGGGTAGCAGGGAGCTGAGCTGAGAGCCACTCCCACCCAAGCAGAGGAGGCTCAGGAGAAGAGCTGGAAGGGATGGTGAAGGCAAGGATCTGCTCCAGGAATGAACAGTCGCTCTGGGCATGAAACCCCTAGTGGGAGACAGCCCAGGAGGCTGGCTGGTGAGTTAGATCAAGTCAAACTGAACAGAATCATGAGGAACTGACTGAGCCTGTCTACAGAGTTCACATCTCAAGACGGTCACAGCCACAATAAAATAGTCATTGTGTGTTGACCTGTTACAACAGCAGTGACTTCTGCTACTAGCCGGTGGACCTTGCTTCACCCCTCAGGTTGTTCTGCCTACCACTGCTTAACCCTCACACCTACCTTGGGAGGGTGGTCAAGGAAGGCATCATTATTATCCAGCAGGAAACTACGGCTGGATGTCCAATGACACCCACGAAAATTGAATTCACTTTTCTGTCTCTAGACCCTATGGGGCATCAGCTGTCAGTCTTCCTGCACCTCAGCAGAGATGAAAGTGAAGGAGACCAGAATTGCTACCCCCAAGATATGTCACTTTGGAATAAGGATTGTTTTGAGATTAAGGCAATGAAGAAGCATCAAATGCAGAAAGAGTACTTTGCCCTCCCCAATCTGCTTCAAATCAGGACATAAATTTCCCTCTGTTAAGGTGTTTCTACCTCTCTCCCCTACCAGGAGACTGAAAGGTGGCACTGAGATGGGTCTGCACAAATGATCGTTACTAAAATAGCTCTTATCTTCCATTAGTTTCCCTCAGATATTTACCTTCCCACAATTTCCCACCTCTAGAAGTCCAAATTTGTTTCCCTTCACCTTATCACTTCTTCACAATTTATTACCTTTTGTTAAAGTGGTATATAAGCCCCTAGGTCTAACCACTTCTTGGGATCTTCACTTATTTTCTATGAAGATCTCTATGCACATAAAAATTAAAGTATCAGCATCAAATTCAAATCAATTTTGTTTTCTTTTTCTCCTGTTAGTCTTCCTTTTTATAAGTTTAATTTGCAGGCCCCAGCTGAAGAACCTAAGAGGGTAGAGGAAAGTGAAGAGCCCAGGTCATGGCTACTGTGCCTTGGGTTCTTGAGCAGCTGCCATCTGGAAGCCAAGTACTCTTCTGCCCAGGGGCTGTCCAGGGCATCATCCACCACTTCTACTCTGAGTCTCAGGACCGTCTGGCCCTGTCCTGCTGCCCTGGAGAATGGCATTTTCTTGTTGCAGCTCCATTGATTATCCTCTTTCTCACCTCTCAAGTACGCATTTCCATTGACTCAGTCAGATCACCTCACAGAGCCCAATTCAGAGTCTCCTTTCCCTTTGAGACTGCCTCTGTTAGGAGCAGTGTTGCGCTAACATTGAGGCCTAAGCACCACGTACTTTTTCCTCCCAGTTGACTGTATGTGTATCTGCAAATTGATTTTTTAAATGACTATATTTACCTTCTCAACCCCTCTTAATATGTTGAGCTGCTTGAGGACATGCCATATCAACATGATGCTGCATGGATTTCATAAAGCTGGGGGCTGAGTTAGAGTTTATGATGCCTCCATGGCTGCAGCTTTCTTATCAGCAGTGACCGTATCATCTTCTTCCTTTGTATCTCCCACAGCCCCTGGACTGAAGGTTGTGCACACAGTGAACGTTAAATAAATATTGACTGATGGTTCTCTGTTCAATAATATTTCTGTCTATAGGAACTCAACAAATCTTAACTATTTGGTAAAACTCCTAAAGACGTTGAAAAACAACATATATCATATGAGTGCTACAGAAGTACGAATAATGTGTTAATGGAGTTGGTATTTAGCTTCTTGCCATTTGATATGCAAAACAGGCTATCGTGAGTCTTGAGAACATGGGCTGCCTCTGTAATGAAGGTAGGCTCTGGCCTGACGATGCTGCCATACTTCGTGATCTCACACTTTGCTTTCAGTTCCTGGATGTATTAAACAGTTAATGAGGTGAATGCATTACAGCAGGGAAAAAGCATCCTTTGAAAATGGAGCTGATGGTGAGCAAGAAGAGTCAAGAGAGAGGCATCCCTGCTTCAAACCCAAGAAATGTCCATGGGGCACCTTTAGCACAAACCACTCAGACTCCTGTGGACACCAGCCCTGGAAAGGTAGCCGACTGTGAGGGGCTCCTCCTCCACACAGAGAAATCACCCCTTTCCCTGCACAGGGAGGGAATCCCCAGGGTGAGGCTCCAGAGGTCACGTGTGGTTTCTGTCTGGGCCATCTCATACAGTCACCCTGCGGTTCTAATAGTCCCACCTATTTTTGTTTTGATAAACAACCTGTTTCTTAAGGATGGGCCCTGCTTTCAATTTCTTTTGAATTCCCTAAAAACTACTCTCTACTCATCTGGGCTAACAGTTGCAGAGAATGTGGTAGGATTAGGCACCAGCCATGGTTGCATTTTATGAGGCGTAAGGTTCTTTCAAGTCTGATTGTTCTATTTCTACATTCCCATGAAAAATCTAAGAGACCATTTTTTCTCCTCTAGTGATGAGCAGCGAACAATGACCCTTCTTCTCTCTGAACAAAGTAAAGGTCATTTCTCCCAGTTTTGGACACGGAGACTCAGTCAAGCAATCCCAGCACAAGTGTGGCATATTGTCACACTCTGACATACATGGCCGTGCATAGATGGGGAAGGCTCATACAGCCACTTATGTCAGAGCATGATGGTATGCCACACTTGTGCTGGGATCCACTGTGTCTCCGTTTCCAAAGCTGGGGGAGTGCCTGATCCTCCCTCTGTCCAAGTCCCACCATGTTCAAGCCTCAGGAAATGACTGCAGCCAAGTGGGGGGCTTGTGAAATGCCCTCCTGGCAAGTGGTCCTGGTCCCAGTTAGCCGGGGACACCCCCTGCCCACACCTGTTGTCCTGGCATCATGATTCACAGTACCCCCACCAGTCCATCTGAAAAGCGTCCTGGCTTTGACACCTTATCACAGGCCCGCCTCTCTGTCGGGCTCTGCCCTGGCCATGAGCTGCCACGAACTCTGCCCTCCACTGGGCAGAGCCCAGCCCAAGCCACACCAGGAAGTGGGAGTCCTGTAGCCCTCCCCAGCAAGTATTGTCTTAGCCTTCCTGGAGACAAGGAAATTGGAATGAAAGACTCCACTGGGGATAATGCTGGCGACAGGGGAGAGTGGAGAGGGATCCAATGTACATCTCTGGTGATTGATAATAACCAGTGACTCGTGGAGACCAGCAATCTGGTGGGTGCCACGGAGGACAAAGACCGAGGCCCGGATAGGTGTGGGGTCAAAGGCATCCAGGCAGTTGAGTGGACCCAAGGTCCTGGCTGAGGGCACTGAGAACCCAGGCAGAGCTTGTACAGCTCCCTGGGCAGCCAGGCCAGGGCAGGAAAGGAGAGGTCACCGTGAGACAAGCCCCTGGGATCTTTCAGTGTGTCCTTCCTCTCCCCTGCCCTCACACCAGAAAGCACAGGTTAAACAGAGCCTGCGGCCAGGCGCCCCTCGTGTGTGAGTGTCCCGTCCTGGGCAGTCATAACCAGCACCACAAGCTGGGTGTTTCAAACAACAGACGTTTATTGTCTCCCAGCTCTGGAGGCCAGAAGTCCAAGGTCAGGTGTCGCAGGGCCACCTCCCTCTGAGGGCTCTGGGGAAGGGTCCTGCCTGCCTCTTCTGGCTCCCGGTGGTGCCGCAACCCCCGGTGTCCTCGGCTTGCAGGCATGTCACAGGCACGTCACTCTGGTCCTGCTGCGGTTGCCATCAGCACGTGGCCTCCTGCTGCGTCTGCACCGCTGTATGTGTCTATGTGTTTCTTCTCTTCTTATAACAATGCCACTGAGATTGGAGCTGGGCTCACCCTCCTGCAGCTAGCCCAGGCCGGACGGCGAGCAGACCCGTCTAGAACAAGGGGTCCAGTCTTTCGGCGTCCCTGGGTCACACCAGAAGAACTGTCTTGGGCCACACATCCAACACACTAATACTAGTGATAGATGATGAGCCGAAAAAGAAATTGCAAACAATCTCATAACATTTTAGGAAAGGTCATGGATTTGTGTTGGGCCGCATTCAAAGCCGTCCTGGGCCGAATACGGCCGGCAGAACTCACGTCGAACAAGCTTCATCTAGACCTTATCTCAGCTTAATTACACTGCAGAAACCTTACTTCAAAATAAGGTTACATTCCGAGGTTCCAGGAAGGGCATGAATTTTGGGGAGGACGGTCTTCAACTTGGTATGCTTGGAGATCGCTTGGTGGCAAAGGCTTGGCTCCCTGGTAAGAAGTCTGAAGGCCGCGAGCGGCTGCGGCTTCCCAGCCTGGTGGTGGGAGGACCTGGCTCCCCACGGGGTCTCTTGTGCTGTCTGGGGCTGCTGAACCTGGCTGCCTGCACCAATGCTCTCGGGGACTGTCTGTGAGAGCTGCGTGCTATCAGCCTAGGTCTGGTACAAGAGGGGCTCCCAGCCGTCCGCCCAGAACTGGCTCAGTGCAGGGATGCAGGCTGGAGTGCGTCACATGGAAGGTGAGGTGACCCCGTGCCTCCACTGCCCCTGCTGTGCCTGGAGAGGGCCTTGCACCCTCCTCCCGGGCTCTGCATCCTGATAGAGCAGGTCTGGCTGCTCGGGAAGGGCCTGTCTGGGTCCAGCAGGTGGGGCTCTGGGTGAGGAGGCTCCCCTGTCCACGGTGGTCAGCTGCCTTATTGCTGTTCCCATCGGTCCATGCCTTTCTGGGAACCTTTCCTGTCCCTTGCACATGGGACCGATGCAGTGGTCGCAAACTCACAGACCCTCTGGGTCTAGAGGCTCTGTGGCTCCTTCTCAAGACGAGTGGCTGCAGTATGAAGAAGTGCTCCCGGAGCTGCACCAGGGAAACTGGAGCCACGACTGCCCCCCACCCCGAGCCGACTGGGCCCACTTTCCTGTTCCACACTTGGAGACCGCATCTGCGCTGCCCCTGGCCCCCAACACCCCATTCGTCCTCAATGGACTGTGTGTCAAGACAGAAGTGTCCTTGAATCGGTCACTGCGTTTGCCTCCCCAAAGCACCTACATTCAGGTGGTGATGACTCACGAGGGGTCTGCAAGCCTCTCTCGGGGAGGCAGGAGGAAGTTCTGAGCAGAGGGAGGGAGGCGGTGCCGCGGCAGCTGCAGACCGAGAGACAGCTGGGCAGCAGGGTGCTCCTGGGAGGCGTCGGCCCGGTGCCACCCAGGGTGCTGACTTCTTACGTCCTTCCTCTATCGGACTTTCTGCTGCTTGAGTCACCCAATAACAGCACCAGAAAACTGAGCAGTCAGGCAGTGACCCTGTAACCTACACATGCCACATCCACGCTGAGTTTTCCGCAGGGCGGTGGGTTACTAGTGCCAAGAAGGCAGTGTTACGGCCTTACCTGCCCCTCTGCACTCTGGGAGGCTAAGGCGGGTGGATCGCTTGAGGTTAGAAGTTCCAGACCAGCCTTGCCAACATGGTGAAACATTGGCTCTACTAAAAATACAAAAATTAGTCAGGCATGGTGGCGCACACCTGTAATCCCAGCACTTTGAGAGGCCAAGGAGGGTGGGTCACTTAAAGTCAGGAGTTTGAGACCAGCCTGGCCGAATGGCAAAACCCTGCCTCTACTAAAAATACAAAAATTAGCCAGTAGCTTGTGATCCCAGCTACTCGGGAGGCTGAGGCAGGAGGATCGCTTGAGCCTGGGTGGTGTAGGTTGTAGCGAGCTGAGGGTCATCCCTCAAGACCTAGTCAGATTTCATCCCCCGCGGCCAACTCTAATCACACTGCAGCACAGTTCAGGCTCTGAGGTTGGGGTTCTGCCTAACGTTCTGGGGCTCCTGCATCTGCAGGCTGAGTGCATAGCCTGGGACCCATGCTCAGCCTGTGCTTGTTACATATACCTGACAATGCCCGCATGTCCGGGAGGTGAAAGGTTGCAGTCCCGGCTTGAGGGACCAGACTGCCTGCTTCTTGGATCCATCCGGGAGCCCCTGCCCTTCCCTTGGACACCAGCGCACAAAGCCCAGGCTGGGAGGGATTCGCAGGGCTCCCCGGACATTCCACACCACACATGGCTGAGGAGGCTCCTGCAGGCATTGGGATGCCACCCCCAAGGAGGAAGGGGAGAGGCTCCTTCAGAGCCAGTCTTGCAGACCCCCAGGTCTTAGGCTGTGCAGGGCAGCCACCTCTCTGGGTAGGGCCCGACACCCAGTGCCCCAGGACCTACAATTCTGACAATGTTCTGCTCTGTCTCTGGAACTGGGACTCCCCCAGGGGAACAGGGTGGTTGGGGAAGGCTGGGGAAATGCAGGCTCTGGAAGGAAGGGTGGGCTCTCCCACGCCATCCTCTGTTCCTGTACAGAGCCCAGGGCTCCTGGGGAGGAGGCTCCTAGAACAGAGAGGGGCCACACATGGGCCTACCTACCCCCGTCTCCAAAGCCCCAGCCTGAATCCCCTTCTCAGAGAAGCCTGTGTCTCCACCTGGCGGGACCCGGCTTGCCGTAGCCACTGCTCCCACCAGCCCAGGGACCAGGAATCTGCTCCTCTGGCCTCGTGGCTGATTCGGCACACCTGGCAGGCAGTCAGTGTGTGTCCCAGGAGCCTGGCCGGGCTGTGCAGCAACACTTCATGCTCTCCTGTAGGGTGAGCACCCTGTGACAGGTAGGGAAACTGAGGTACAGATGGGATGGGTTTGCCCAAGGTTGAGCAGTGCAGGAGAACTCGGACCCAGTCTCGGCCTCACCATCTTAACTCTGACGTGATCCCACCCACACCCTGCGGGGGGCTCTTCAAGGACAAGCATGTGTCACCTTCATTATTCCTCCCCCAGCTCTAAACCCAGGGTGTGGGCAGTAGGGGCTCAGTCAACGTTCTCTGCGTTAAACGGAAGTGAACAGCAGCATGGTCCTCGGTGCTGGCCGCACAGAAGAATCGCAGGCAGCAGAACCCTGTCGGGGCAGGGCCCAGGCGCTGAGCCTCTCCCACTCCAGGCAACACTGAGTGAGGCAGGTGGAGACCACAGCACCTGCAGAGGCTCCTTAGGGGGGTCCTTTGCCCCCGGGTCATGAGGGCCGGCGGGGCTGCAGTCTGTTCCTGGGGTGTCTGCACCCTCCTGGAACTCAGCCCCGCACCATGACCTGGCCTGGCCTCGGGGTGTGATGAACAGCGGGAAGGCAGGGAGATCTCAGAGCCCCTGGGAATTCCCCCTTCGATGATCTTTGAAAAGCAACTGAAACCTCTGAAAATCCTGTTGTGTGTTGATGAACCTGGGTCCACCCTCCTGGAAAAAAGGGGTGCCCTGAAAACAGCGCAGGCAGTGCTCTTTTCTTCTTCCTCTCACTGGCCTTGGTGGCAGGGGTGCACCGGAGGCGAGGGGCCCTCAAATCTACCCACAACTGGCTTGCGAGCATGAGGGCAGGGCCCAGAGTCACAGGGCAGGGCACATCCTGGCGCTCAGCACGTGCTCCCCTGGGCTCCCATGCGTCACTCAGGGAAGAACAGTTCATGTACATACCCTTGGTGGTTCAGGTCGCCCTGTGCACCCCGGGGACCCCAGCTGGAGGCGAAGTCCGAGCAGCCAGGCGCTCCCATTTCTCAGGGTGATAACGTCCACCCCGGGGATGTTCAGACAGAGGCTCCTGGAGGGGTCAGTGGAGGTCATCAAAATGCCTCCCTGGAGGAGAAACACAGAGAACACGAAATCCAGGAGCCCATTTCCCTGGAATGAGATTAATCTCTTTTCTGCCACCAGCCAGTCCACTGCAGGAGCCTGGGGGACCGGGGGATGCTGTGGATACAAAGGGCAGAGGCCTAGGGTTCTGGGAGTGGGTTGAATGCCAGCTCTACCAGGGACACTGGAGCAACCTCTGACAGGCACCTAAAATGCTGAGACTTAGTTTCTTCCCCTTGAAAATGGATGTAATCATCCCTGTCTCATCTGATATGCTGTTACAAAACAATTCCCAAAAGGCGGTCTTCAGTTTTTAAAACGGTGAACTGGGCAAAGGTGTACAGTCAGTTTCCACCTGTGCTAAAAAATGTGGCCAGGTGCGGTGGCTCAACCCCTGTAATCCCAACATTTTAGGAGGCTGAGGCAGGCAGATCACTTGAGTCCAGGGGTTTGAAACCAGCCCGGCCAACATGGCGAAACCTGGTGTCTAAAACAATTCAGACGATTAGCTGGACGCGTGGCGGCTGCTCCAGCCACTCAGGAGGCTGAGGTGGGAGCGGGAGGATCACTTGAGCCCCGCGGGGTTGGGGGTCGCAGTGAGCTGAGATTGCACCACTGCACTCCAGCCTGGGTAATAGAGTGAGACCCTGTTCTTTTTTTTTTTTTTTTTTTTAAGTGATTAGATTCAGAGAGAAAATTTCTGGAAGGATACCTAAGAAAGTGTTCAAAAGAGATGCCTCTGGATAGGAGAGGCTCTTTTGCATTATTTGATTTTAAAAACCAATTGTGTGTACCATGTTTTTATTAACATATTTTCAAGCAATTCATTTCATCCATTTATTAAAATGTAATTAATAATTTTGGGGGGAGAAAGCAAAAAAGGAAGAAAAGGAATCTGTGTTTCAGGAGTTGTGAGAGAGCCATAGGGCCCTGACTCAGGCTGCCTGTCTCCGGGGCTGATCTGGGATGGGCGGCCTGGGGCTCCCTTGTCATGGGACCAGGGGTGTTCTGAGGGCTCCCGGCTGGGAGGCTGAGATGGACACTGCACCTGTCCTGCTGCCCTGGCTAGGAAGGCGATTGACACAGGTCCGTTCCCCAGCAGAGGACGTAAACAGAGCTGGGATCCGCCCTCGGGCTTGCTGCCAAAATGGTGGGGCTGAACAGACCTCTCCCCTTTGGGAGAGAACTGTCTGTGAGCTAGGCAAAGGCATGTGGGAGAGAACAGGGGCAGCCAGAGCCAGGAAGGAGAGCCCTCCCCAGGCAAACAAGCCGCAGCGCTGTGCAAACAATGGGGCATAAATGAGGCCTCCCGGAACATGAAGCATGTCCCGAGCTGCGTCCCGGAGCCCACTGCGGTCATCATGGCCAGAGCGCTCTGCCTGCTGGGGCTGGTCCTGGCCTTGGTGTTCTCCAGCTCCGTCGAGGAGTACGTGGGCTTGTGTGAGTATCGTCCCAACTGCCGGGTGGCAGGTGGGTGTGGAGGGAAGGGCCCTGGGATAAGGGAGGGTTCGGAGTTAATTTAATAATGGCCTTCTGGCTGGGTGTGGTGGCTCACGCCTGTAATCTCAGCACTTTGGGAGGCCAAGACGGGTCAGGAGTTCAAGACCAGCCTGGCCAAGGTGCTGAAACCCCGTCTCTACTAAAAATACAAAATTATCTGGGTGTGATGGCACATGCCTGTAATCCCAGCTACTTGGGAGGCTGAGGCAGGAGAATCACCTGAACCCAGAAGGCGGAGGTTGCAGTGAGCCAAGATAGTAACACTGCCCTCTAGCCTGGGCGACAAAGCAAGACGCCGTCTCAAAAATAAATAAATAAATAAATGACCAGCTGTCACATATATACTTTTTCCTGCACTAGCCCTGTGAAGTGAGTTCTTATTGTCCCCATTTCACAGACAAGGAAACTGAGGCTCAGAGAAAGTTAACAACTTATCTAAGGCAGCCCTGCCTGGTCGGTGTTACATCAGGGTGAGTCCAAGCCCATTCTCCATGACCCCATAGCTGTCTTGGCCGGAGACATCGAATTACAATACAGGTCTTTATGCACTTTTCCCACATTTACAAAGCAAAAAGCAAAGACCTGGGAGAGAAGCTATGACTTCAGAACACTCCGACACATGCAG
This sequence comes from Saguinus oedipus, assembly GCA_031835075.1. Taxonomy (NCBI): domain Eukaryota; kingdom Metazoa; phylum Chordata; class Mammalia; order Primates; family Cebidae; genus Saguinus; species Saguinus oedipus. Next base: position 69,848,559 of record CM063186.1, read on the forward strand.
GGCAATCTCCATTCAGCCTTTGCCCAGCAACCCTGCGTCGGGGATGTGGCTGCCCCATTACTCCAAGTCTGAAGGAATTAGGGGTGCAGCTTTTACCACTCTATCTCCTGAGCAGGGTCAAAGACCAAGGTTCCCGCATTTGCAGCCCCTTAGAATCACCTGGAGAGCTTTGTAAGTCCTGATGCTGGGGGACGCCAGTTACATCGGGGCTCCCCGGGCCAGAGCCAGGCCTCAGTTGGTTTGTTTTGAGACAGTCTTGCTTTGTCAGTTAGGCCAGAGTGCAGTGGCCCAATCTCAGCTCACTACAACCTCTGCCTCCCGGGTTCAAGCAATTTTTGTGCCTCAGTTTCGAGTAGCTGGGATTACAGGCATGTGCCACTATACCCAGCTAACGTTTTGTATATTTACTAGAGATAGAGTCTCGCTATGTTGGCCTGGCTGGTTTCAAACTCCTGCCTCAAGTGATACTCCCACCTTGGCCTCCCAAAGTTCTGGGATTACAGGTGTAAGTTACTGCACCTGGCCAATGTCAGTCATTTTTAGAGCTCTGCAGCTGATTCCAGTGAGAGCAAAGTTTGGACACCACTGTGCTAGGAAAGTAAATTTCAGACTGGGAGCAATAGAAGGGAAGTCAAGGGACAGCACATGATTTCTATTTTCCTAAGGAAATATCCAGTTCATTAAGGAAAGGTAGAAAATTGCTGCTGCATACACAGATGTAGAGGCTTGCCTGAAAAATGAAAATGCTGGGGGCTGAAGGATGTCCAGGGAGGGTGGGACAGACTCAACAATTCAGGGTGGGGAGATGCAGAAATGAATGAAAAGTGGGTGGCATGCGTTGCGGTGATCTCTGTGACGTGTGTGCCTCCCCTTACACTTTTCATTTAAAAAAAAGGGGCAAGTTTTTCTTGGTCAAACAATGAAGGGGAACTTTGTTTCCGGGTTCAAGGGGCCCTGGATTCCCCAGGGGTTCCTGCCAGCTGGAGGGGACCCAGGTCTGTGTGTGACTTCCTGAGATGGTGATAAGAGCATGCCAAGGAGAGAGACGCTCAGGATGGCCAGAGTCCCTGTTTAGCATCGAACAGACTGGTTCTCTTTAAACATTCACAGGGAAAGTCCATCTTTCAGGGGCCAGGGTTTCAGCAGCGGGTGAACCCAGGAGGGGGGAGCGGGAGGAGGCAAAGTTGCAAAGTAAAGCAAACCCCCCACCGCAGCCCAGTGAGGGCTCCGCAGCTGACAGGGCTTTGTCTGGGGCAGCTGCGAACCAGTGCGCCGTGCCTGCCAAGGACAGGGTGGACTGCGGCTATCCCCAGATCACCCCCGAGCAATGCAACAACCGGGGCTGCTGCTTTGACTCCAGCATACCCGAAGTGCCTTGGTGCTTCAAGCCCCTGCAGGAAACAGGTAAGCCCGAGGGGCAGCATCGTGGTGTGGGCCTGGCCCCATAAGCAGAGGGTCTCAGGGCCGCCCTGTCCTTTCTGTGCTGGAGGTGGAGGTGGAGGCGGGAGGTCCCCGGGAAGCCACACGCCCACACCAAGTCCTCACAGCAGAGGCTTCGAGCCCAGGGCAGCCGTGGCCAGGGGCTGACCTCTTCTGTCCCCTTGGGGTTAAACATAAAAACAATTGTTTCAAAAAGGTGTTCAAAACTACGGCACTATATAGAGGAAACCAATTTAACAACCATTCTTGAGAGAAGTGGAAACGCACAGGTGTGGAAAGCTGGGCCGACTTTAAGGCTGCTTTTCCAGACCAACCACACAGTCTTGTACTTGAGGCAGGCCCTCCACAGATGGCACACGGTGCCAGCCTTGGGTGTCAGGCCTTGGTGCCCCACCCCACTTCCCCACTCTACCCCACCACAAGGGGCATCTCCTTCCCCTCTCTCTGCCATGGTGGAGGGCAGATATAGGGCAACCACCGTGGGGGTTCCCTCCCCGGGGCGGAGGGCCTGCGTGCTGTGTGGGTAACAGATGGCACCTGCACCCGGGTTTGCCGCCTTGGCTCCACCAGGCTCAGCTGCCCCACACTGTGGGTGGGGCGATCGGCTATAAGCCATCTGCCGTGTCCAAGTGCCAGCTCAGCTCCTACAAAGGGTGCACCTGCTTCAGGTGCCTTCCTGAAACCAGCAACCAGAGGGGCCTCTCTTGCCCTTTGTCCCAGGGTGAAAATGAGGGAGGCTGAATCCTGCTGATCCAGGCTCCCTGATCAATGATAGGCCCCTGCCCTGCCTGGAGCCTCCCTCCACCCTCCCCAGCAAGTCCAGGGCAGGGGTGGGGGTCCAGAGAAGGGCAGGAGAGAGAAGGGTCTATCGACTGTCCACTGCTGGTCCTGTTCCTTCGGCTCCTCGTCCCGGGACTACACCCTCCTCTCCCAGTGCCAGCCACAGCCCTGCCAAGGCCCAGGGCCTTGTTATCTGCCTGACCCCAGGGTCCCTCATTTAGCAACCGGAGGTGGGATTTGTGGCATTTCCCCCATGCGGTGGGGACTCAACACTTCCCCAGTGACTTGGGGGAGGAGGCAGGACTAGGTGCTGACCTTGGAGCCTGCCTTGACCTTGGGAAACTGGGCAGTGTCGGTGGAGAGAGACTGCTCACCACAGGCCTTTGCTGTTTGCAGAATGCACGTTCTGAGACAGCTGCAGCTGCTCCCGGCCAGGGGATGCGAAGCTCCAAGCCCCCACGCCCGGCCTGGATTGCTGCCGGGCTGCTCCTCTCTGCTTTTCTTTCCCTCTGCTCCCAACAAGCACTTCTGCTGAGAGCTCATGTCTGGGCCCTGACATCTTAACGAATAAAGGTCACATGCTCTGCACGAGGATGGTGCTTCGTGCCTGAGCCTTTCTGCGGTTGTGCTTTATTTCTGCTGCGTCCTGGAAGAGGGTGGGAGGGGTTCCAGGAGGGTCTGCCCAGGCCTCAAGGGCAGGAAGAGACTCCCTAAGGAGCAGCAGCGTGTGGAAGGATGTTGTGAATCCAGAGGAGCGCCCACGTCACAGGAAAGCCCGTGAGCATCGCCAGCGCCGCTTCTGCTAGAAAGCAGAAAACGTTCATTTCAAATAGAAGTTTTCAAGAATCACTAATGTCTTTCTTGGTGAAGACATCCAGCCAATAGAACCGTCTTCCAAAGTGGCCCTTTATTTCACAACCACTCCTGCTGCTGCTCCACACTTGTGCTGTTCCCGGGTTCCTGTTTCTTTGTACAGTAAATGTCACTATGAACAAACTGGCACCTTTTTGTATTTGTTTCCTAATTAAGTTTAAACATCTGTGACACATTGGGTGGCCTTCTTTTAAAAAAATAGACTCAAAAAAAAAAAAATGCTGAGCGTGGTGGCTCACGTCTACAGTCCCAGCACTTTGGGAGGCCGAGGCGGGTGAATCACGAGGTCAAGAGATCGAGATCATCCTGGTCAACAAGGGGAAACCCTGTCTCTACTAAAAATACAAAAATGAGCTGGGCACGGTGGCACACGCCTGTAGTCCCAGCTACTCGGGAGGCTGACGCAGGAGAATTATTTGAACCCAGGAGGCAGAAGTTGCGGCGAACCGAGATCGCGGCATCGCACTCCAGCCTGGGTAACGAGCGAAACTCTGTCTTAAAAAAAAAAAAAATGGATGCAGCTATAGGAACGAATGAGCTGGTGTTGCCGGGGATTCCATCTCAGGTTCTCGTGAAGCCTCTCCACCTCTGGAGCTGGGTGTGGGTCTCTCCCTCCCACACTGTTCTGGGACACGGCAGCTCTCCACTCCCCCAAGACGGTTCTGGATGTACAAAGGCCAGTGAGCGCTGCCTGGCCGGGCCTCCTGTGCTTCTCCCAGCAGCGGACGGTCTCAGGGCCAGATCCACAATTCCCCTGCAGTGCAGTCACAGCGGTGGGTTCTTGTTCTGAGCTATTTCTCCTCATTCGAAAAGAGACAACTGCTCCTTTAAAACAGCAGCCTTTGTTTTTGAGGGCACTGGGGGCCTGGTCCCCTAGAGCTCACCACACTTCTGGACATGAGGTAGTATTGCCCTTGCCTTACAGATACGGAAAGAGACTTTTTTGAAGTAGCTTGTCCAAAAGCCCCTACTGAGAGGGGCAGTGTCAACACGTCCTGCTCTCTGAATCTGAAGCCCAGGGTGTCCCTTCTAATGCCCTGAAGCATCAGCTGCCCGGCATGGAAGTGAAACTTCCAGGACTGTCCCAGACCTCAGCCTACTCCAAATGTGGCTCCCTGTTCCTGGGCTCGGCTGCTCTGGTCTGGACATCCTCCCAGGTGGGGCACCCGCTTCCCTCACAGACCATGCCCAGCCTTTGAGCGTTGGAGGGATGGCAAGGTTGGCCCCAGGCCCTGGCCTCAGCCTCAGGCCACCCCTCTGCAGACTGGATGACCAGCTCTGTTTCCCTCCTACCCTGCCGGTGCCCTCTCCCCGGGGTTCCGGCTCTGCTGCCTCCTTGCCTGGCACCTCATTCATGGGCACCGTACACCTGCATTTCCAAATAATTCCTTGCTCCGACCCACCACACCCTTCCCAGCATTGCCTTCTGCTGTCACTGCAGACACCTCCCACACTGCAGTCCCCCAGCCCAGACTCCTTCCCGCTGTGCCCATGAGTCGGAGCACAGAACCTGAGCCAGGTGGGACCCCTCCTTCACCCACCACAGAGCTGCTCCCTGTCTCCAGCCCGAGCCTGTGCCTTCCTCAGACTGGACAATGCTTCCTGAACTTTCCAGAACCTTCACCATTGACTCCTGCTGCCCGGGTGGGGTGGATCGAGGTGGTGGGCCTAGGGAGCCCCAGGCAGGGTCGGAGGGCTCTCAGAACTCCGGGTGGGGTTCATGCTATGAGCAAGAGTGCAGCACCCCTGACAGCACCCACCTGGGGGCTGTGACATTCTCTTAAGAGATCCCAGACACCAACGTGGGAGCAAGACCCACCAGCCTGATGGCAGAACGGGAACCTGGTCCAACCCACAAGGTGACCAAACATCGCCCTCTGCTGGCTGCTGGAGTCATAGCGGCTCGCAACCAATCACAGCTGTGCCCTGGTACTACTACTAGATACAAATTAAGACACCCTCACCCCTGTAATTCCAGGACTTTGGGAGGCTGAGGAGGGTGGATCACGTGAGGTCAGGAGTTCGAGACCAGCCTGGCCAACATGGTGAAACCCCGTCTCTACTAGGGCATGGTCGTGGGTGCGTGTAATCCCAGCTACGCAGGAGGCTGAGGCAGGAGAATTGCTGGAACCCAGGAGGTGGAGGCTGCAGTGAGCTGAGATCACACCATTGCACTCCAGCCTGGGTGATAGAGCCAGACTCATCTCAAAAAACAAAAAAGATACCCAACCCTAGAGTTACCCTGGGCTCCCTGTTGGTGAGGAGGATCTGGGCCCCAGGACATGTGATCGAAGCCAAGGGTTCCCAGTGGAGGCTTCTGCCACGGGGATGTTTGAGAATCTGTGGGTGCATTTATGAATCATGTGAACGGGGGCATTGAGCCAGACATGGCAGGACTCTGATGGCCCCAGGTGTCCTGAACAGACCACTGCCTCCACCCAACGGATGTGCTAGCGTCCTGTTGGACACTCATGGTGGCTGCAAACCTATTCATGATGATTGAAGCCCAGAGACTACTTCCCCGTTACATCTTAACAGTTGTTTCAGTGGTGGTTTTTTGTTTCAAATGGCTTGAACATACCTGAATTTTCCAGGAGTGCAGGGCACGTAAATCAAGAAAAGCCTGCCTTTGCTTGGTTTGCAGTTTTAGCCGAGCGGTTCATTTCAAACATGTCAATGCCTGGGGCTGCCTGCGTTTGTGGAGGCCCATCCAGGGGGATTCAAGCCCTGGCTCCTTCCCCCGTCCTCTGGTGTGGACATGAAGAGCATGGCACACGGAATAGTGTTGTATTGAACATTACTCTCCTTTCATTTCTCATGTTTTCATAGGGCCTTGTGCATATTTAAATTCCAGCACTGGGCATTAGTTGACAACAGCTGTCCAGAGCCCGAGAGGCCTCTATGCCACCCACTGGGTTTCCCACCTCCTGGTCTGGGCACATCTGAAACTGGCATCCATCAGCGGCTCAGGGTGAATTCAAATAATGAATTGTGACCCATAGGACCCAGGAGCTATTTTTATGTCAATTACCTTCATCACTGTCTTGGAAATGGTCCGTGTTTCCAGAACCTTCCAGAATGAAGACTCTGATTGCCAGAAGAAGCCAGAATGTGGCTGGGCTTCCTTGGGGCTGGCGTGTGCTGCTGGTGGAAAAAGTGGGGGGAAACACTAGGCTTCTTCCTACACTGCGGTCATAATGCCTCATGATGGCTGTCCCAGGCATGCGTGTGCCTTGCCCCTCCTCTCGAGTTGGTGGCGAAAGGTGTGGCCGTGGCATTTCTCATTTTCCACAGCGCGTCCAGGGTCAGCTGGAAAGCTCTATATTGTTCCGCAATACGTTGGATATTTATTTGTATTTGTCACTGTATTCCAAGGATTTCCAAATTTGCAATGGCGAGGACTTTTGCTTCAAGCTCAGACACCCATGAGGGCTTCCATACGTCGCAGACATACTGGGGAAGCCCCCAGGAAGGAAGAACAGGCTGAGAAGTTGCAGGCCTTGCAGTGAGTCTGATGCCTCTGAACCGCGTAGCAGAAGGACTCGGGAGGAAGAGCCTCCAGCAGGCCGATGGGGAGTCCCCAAAGCAGAGCACCCCTCAAGGGACCCTGTGTCTGGCGGGAATGCCCTGGTTGGGAGCAGCCCCGGAGAAGTTGACCTGGCATGGATGCCTTGGTGGACACTGAGGAGGAACCCGGGGCTGTTGGTGACCTAGGTCCCTGCAGCAGGTCATCTCTGAGGAACGGCTGAGTGGTAGGTGCATCTCCAGGCAGCCAAGAAGCCGCCCTGCTCACTAGGTGTTTGCACTGAGGCCCTGCAGGGCCCTGGGCTGTGACACCGCTGTGGAGGCTGGAAATTCTCCCCTCAGTCCTCATTCTTGGGAGTTCAAGAGGCACTGTCATGCATTAGAAAGAGTTAGAGACCCCCGGGGCTTCCAAGTTTCTATCAGCAAAATGGGACAATTGCAGTGACTGCAGATGGCTGCAGGAGCAGGTGCAGGCTGAAGAAACTCACTCCCTGTGAGGCCAGAGCCGCGCCGCTGGGTGCAGGGTTTCCCAGTGCATTTAGAGCTCACACTCCCTCTCTTCCTTAGGTTTTACTTTGTTTTCAAAACGGAAGTGTGTTTTATGCTGAGTGAAAGAAGCCAATCACAAAAAGCCGCGTATTGTGTGATTCCATTTATATGAAATGTGGGCCATAGGGAAATTCCCGGAAACAGAACGTGTTTCAGTGGCCGTCGGGGAGCTGGGGATGGGGAGTGGCTGCTCATGGGTGAGCGGTTTCCCTTTGGGGTGCTGGAAATGTTCTGGAATGACATAGGACACCGGCTGCCCAGTTCTGTGCGATACTAGATGCTAAAAGCAACCACGTCGTACACTTCACTAAAAACAAAACGGAAACCCAGTGAGACACGCACTTTTCAAAAGTGAATTCTGCAGCATGGGACTACCATCTCCATTACACACACATCTGTCCGTGTGCTGATGCTTCTGTTGAGTTGCCCATTTAGACAAGGCCTGACTTTCTGCCCTGAGAATTGCGAGTTGATTTCCAAGGGCATGCGAGCGCCATGGTGTGACTGGCACATCTGGTCTTCGATGCCATGGTCCTGCCAGCTGGCTTCCAGGCAGCCTTGTCCCCTTCCAGGTGGCTCCTGGGCTCAAGGGTTCCCAGTCCACACTCGGCACAGGATTCATTCGCTGCTTCTGTCTGTGCAGCTGTCTTTGCCCCGTTGGCCCGGGCGCTGCAGCCTTTCCCTCTGGGGTTTTATAGGGTGCAGCTGACTTCCTCTGTTCCTCCATCCCATGGACCTGTCTCCCTGGCCTCACCAACCAGAGGAATTGTCTCAGTCCTGGGGTGTGGCGAGATCCCATTTCCTCCTGACACCTGCTCTTAACTGTGCCAACCTGGCTCTTTACAGACAGGGACAATGGGAAAAATGAGGTCCCCGACCTCCTAAGGTCACAGAGCTTATAGGTTGCCCAGCTGTGGTCCCTGCTTGACCATCCAGCTCCCTGGCTGTGGCTTCATTAATATCTGCAGAGCAGCAGGAGGCAGAGACCAACAGTGGCTCACATGGGGCAAGGGCAGAGAAGGGCAATGAAATAGTGGGGCAGGGCCTAAGGGATCTGCTGATTCTCCAGGAAGAGTGCCCTGCCACAGGCTACCCGCGTCTGACATCACCATCTGTCCGTAGGATGAGGTTGTTAGCAAGGGACACCTACTTCGATGGTGTCTTCCCGACAGCCACGGGGTGGCGTCGGGGAGCTGGGCTCCCTCATGCGGGGGTGCAGCCAATTTGGCAGCCGTGCTGCGGACTCCTTGCCCAAGTGGCTGCAGCTTTGGGAGAGTTCATGGCACCCGTCGTCCCCAAGAGTCACCTCTTTCGGGTATAACCCGGAGGCCTGAGGGCTGGAGACAGAATGTCTGTGCTGAGTGGGACGGCCTGGGCACTCTAAGAGTTGGGGGCGCTCCGTGGGATTGCAGGCCCCACCATTTTTACATTTTGGATATCCTTCTGCTTGGGTTCCCAGAAAGGCTTCTACAGCTTGAATGGTGGGTCGTGAGGATGTGAGTAGAAGGATGTTTTCCAAATTTTCAGATTTGTGAAGGCATGGCCTTTTGCAGAAACAATCTCAGGGTCCATTGGGGGACACTGGCTGCACAGATTCTGGAGTGCTCTGGGTGTGGGGTGCTGCTCACTGCGTGGGAGGGATCTAGAGTGTTCTGACGAGGGGGTGCCATGTGCTTCATGGATTCTGGAGGGCTCCGACGAGGGGGTGCTGTGTGGATCCTAGAGCGCTCCGGATGTGGGGTGCCGCTCTCTGCATGGACTCTGGAGCACTCCAACAAGAGGATGCCACATGGCCGATAAGCAGGCATGGGGAGCACTGCGCCTCTGGTCTGCAGCGATTCTGAGCCAGGGGAGGAGAGCCACGTGGAGTGTGGGCAGTGCCCAGCCCTTTCCCAGCGGTGGAGGGGATGGGTCAATAAACTGTTATCTGGTTGTCAACTTGGTGACCTCATGGGGTGGGTGGGGGAGAGGTTTGGGCTCGGTGGATGGGTTTGGGGTGTGGATGTCATCTAAGGATGGGGAACCAGGGCAGGAGGGAGGAGAGTGTGGGAGACCGTGAGTACAGAGGCAGCTGTTGTCTTCATTGGATCAAGGTGCCCGGGGGAGGGCCGAGTCTGCATGCCAGGTCACCAGTTGTGCTGTCCCATTCCTACCCACATATGCATACCTTCCTCCTTGCCTCCAAGTAGGGCCCAGTAGGACCATATCCCAGGTGATGGTCCCAGATGACACCTGGACTTAGGCCCCAGCGCTGACTCACAGGGGCCGCTGACAGCATAAGGACCTCAAGGCCAATCCCTGGAGGCACTGGCACATCATCTCACCCCTCAGCCAAGTGTCTGGGAGAAGTTTCCACGGGTCATGAGGGTCAGACCTGCCGTACAACTTCCTACACAAAGCAATTCTCCTCCTGTGTGGTCTCAATTCCTAAATGCCTCTTGCTGAAGAAGGGAGCGCCATGGAGTGGCCAGGAGCCCTGGCTCCCTGGCTAGATGGCCAGGGTCTCACTTCTGCGTGAGACACCATTGACCAGCCCTGCCACCCACCAGCTCTGCTACCCACCAGCTATGTGGCCTTGGCAAGCTGTGTAATCTCTCTGAGCCTCATCTTTTTTAACCTGAAAAATGGAGCGAGCTGTGGCCCTCCAGCTCTGATCATGACGGTCACGTGAGATCGCACAGGAAAAGGTGGGGACGCCACACAGTGTTCCATGGAGCCTGGAGCTGCAGGCATCCTTACTGTCACTCTAATTTGTCTTCCTCCCGGAGTCCATCATGACACTGAAGAGGCAACTGCTCCATCTGGAGCAGGGGCTGGGGGGAAGTGCTAGACGCTCTACCCGACTTGACTCCCCCAGCAGGTCTGAGAGCTGGGGCTGCTGAAAGCAAAAGGGAAAGAGAAACAGAAATCTGAAAATAATGATGCTTTATTTGATTGATGTCATATCATCATAAATGGCATCTAATTTCAGAAAACAAAGTTCAAGTCTGCAAAAAATGCATGTACAAATCTAAGGAGATAGGTCTACAGAAATAGATATGGGGCTCTGTGGTCTGTAAGGTGGAGTCAGGAAGCTCACGTCCTAGGGTCTGTTCAGGTTCAACGTTCCAGCGGAGTGAAACAACCAAGGAAACAGGCACCCCAAAGAGCCGACTTATTTTGGAATATATATATGTATATACATGTACATATGTAAGTATGCTGCATTCACCTGTAACAGTACAAACCTCTCACAGCGTGCAAAGCAAGTGCTTCCTATAGTCAGGTAACTAAATGAGCGTAAAGTTAGCCACACAGCGTTATAAAAACAGGTAATGTATCATTACATAGCAGATATACAGATATATGCGCGTGTTTCCACGCTCATTAGAGTTACTTGCATTGAGTTTTGCTTGGAAGAAATAACAAAGGAAAATCTTTAGATAGTTCTTCATCAAATAAAAGGCAACAATTCGAGACAGATTCAACTAGGAACAGGTTTTGCCTCAATATGTCTACCAAGGAAAAAGTATAAATCTATAAACACAAAGGCAAAGGGGTCAGCTACACATATGAACTTATTAAACAAAACGCTAGATTGAAAACCTGATCCCCATTCACAGCATCTGGGAGGGAGGGTAAGGCTGTACAGACGGAAAGCCCCCGTGTGTGGGTGTGGCGGCCGGTTTTATTAGCAATTTGGATGACAGGATGTTTTGCTACCATTTTTAGTCAGCCAAGGACACATAGTGAGACATTGACTATTAAGCTTGGGAAGCTGGTGGGTCATGGAAAAGAGACCCCCCAAGATGCACAAAGACAGATACGTAAAAACGCAAAGGTGCAAAAATGAAATTGCTGCCATGGTTATGATCATATTTTCAGACAAAGGAAACTGTGGTTCCGTTCAGATCAGGCGGCGTCCAGGGATCTGCAGGAGTCCATGAACCCAGGGCCGTCAGCCCTAAACCCACGTACTGCCTGACTTCCTAACCGGCCCCTTCGAGGCCAAGTTTCAGCCAGCAGGCGGAGGCCCGCTAGGGCCCCCTAAGACGGGAGATTGTTTTGGTGACTTCCCCAGAAACGGACACGTCTGTTGGTCCCCGGCTACAGCACACTCCCATTCGGCAAACTGCTTTCCTAGGCAGGCGCAATGGGCAGTGAAGAGTCAACTCCCAGTGCCGGCTCTCAGAGCTACAGAAACTTCCTTCAAGGGGGACTTGTCTGGGGGACATAGAGGACTGGCCCCCACACAGGCCACTAGCGAAGCATGCCAGCCAGGCCTCAGCATCTCTCCCTGCTCACCTGCCCTCATGGTAACGAGCCACATGGGCCAGAGGTAACAGCAGGTGGCTTACACATTTCCAGACATCTGATCTCGTAACTCAGGGACCGTAAAATAAAAAGCATTTCTTACTGTGTGCATATCAGGCAGGGCCGCGTTGAAAGTCAGGTGCAAAGTTTAGGCCACAAGCGCCCAAAGCGATCAGCCAGATTCTCTTGTGTTTGCTCAGTGCAGACTCCCAGGGGATGGTGCTGCTCTATTGAGAGAAAACAGCTCAGTGTGATGATGCTGAGTTAAGCTACTTTGTAGGCGTGTGGCTTGGGCTCATGCCTTTCTGGAGATCTCGGGGCTGGAAGACTGTGCCCCAAACCAGGAACCCCAGTGAAACAAACACATATGTGCCCGTGGCTATGTCCTCAACTGGGCCGGGAAAGGCAAGTGCCCCCGGGGGTGGCTTTCTGGAAAAGGGGAGTGACTTGGGCAAGCTTAGCCCACAGATGAAGAAGAGACCCTCAGAGCTGCCTCTGCCTGCACTGTCCGGCATGCCTCAAAACACACAGCCCTCATCCAGCCGGTACCACCGGCCTGTGTTTGCAACAAATCAAGGTGCTTTTGTGCTTCTGTTCCTTTCTCTTCAGCTTTACAAAGGCCATTCTACCTGGAGAAGGCCCCAAATGGTACCTCTATACACAGTAACCTCTTGCCAGGCTGGAATACAGTAGGCAGTGGCAGGGACTGTTTTGTCCTTTTGATGCCAGGGAGACTATTTCTGAGAACAGGGAAGCCTCAGGGTCCTAACCCCAGCCTCTGCCGACACGTGTGTCATTTGCATCAACCCCAGGCAAAGCAGGGCCTCTGGGTGAGCCTCGGACACACGGGGCAGCCACACATGTCTGTGTGAGGGTGATTCCAGGTTGGCCTGTTCAGAGATAAGAAACTGGGCTAGGCTAAACCTTCTGTTTCCTCAAATATGAAAACGGAAACGGGCAGGATATAGGATGGTTACTGGGCACTTTAGGCCAGCACGGCGGAAGGATGGGAAGGACGTGCCCAAGTGCTCGTCACCACATTTCCTTCCTGCCCAGGACGCACAAATTTTCAGGACAACCTGAATTGAGCTTGTAAGTGAAAATTAGGCTGCCATGGGGTGCAGGGTCTCCTACTTCTCCCCTGCTCTGGTCCCAGGGATGTTCCCAAAAAAGGTCAGCCCCTCATGTGAAGATCAGAAACCCCTGCCTTTGCAGGGGATGATTCTCCTGGAAGAATCTCCCTGATGGGACAGGCCAAGGACAGTGGCCCGGAAGGACCATTACTTAATGTTAGCTGGACCCAGCATGGCCAGGCAGTCCAGAGAGGCAGGGGTTACAGAGGGGAAGCAAAGTGGGGGTCAGGAGCTCACGTGCACGGCTGGAGAAGTGAAGGGGCCACTGCGTGTCGAGTCTGTGACCTCACCCAGCCCGGCTCTCTGCTCAGCGTCCCAGAGGTGGGAGGGAAGCTGGATTTGAAAGCCCGGCTCTAAGCCATTGCTGTCCCGGGAAGTCCTCGCTTTGAGGGTCACTGCCTGGCCAGAGCTTGGGGAGCTATGGGCTAATGCAGCACCTAACACCGAGCTCCTTCTACGCCCTGCTCACCTCCACTTTGGGACCAAAACCTCAAGAGGCGCTGCTTTTCCCACTAGCCGTGGCCTCGACAGAGCTGAGCCTGGGAAATGGGCTTCCAGCAAGGCAGAGAAAGGAAGAAGCGATGTCACCTGGTCTGAGCTACCAACCCAGAGCCCAGGCTGAGGGAGCCCCTGCAAGGGTGGGGGGACCAAAGGTAAGGCCTGGCCCAGCGCCCCACCCCCACCCCGGCCCTGCCGCGAGCCTCCTCCAGGCACGTCTCGAGGTCATGGCCAACATCACAAGGCAGGAGGATATGGATGAGGATTCTGGGAGAACAGGCAACAAAACTTTAAGACAATTCAACATAAAACATGAATGTTACTGAGAAACAGCTCGTCTACAGCCAGGTCCTAGACCAGAATATGAGTGACAAATCTGTGCTCTTCCTGGGGGGTCAACAAATGTGCTCCAGACACAGCCTAAAAATCCACGCACTCAGGAAAATGCAAGCCAATCCCTTGAAGCATCTGACACTGAACACAGGTAAAAAGTTTATACAAAACATTTTATTAGCAGTCTTCATTCCTTAGAAGCATCTAAGTTTATACTTATACGCTCTGTTCCTCCCCGCCTGCCCGGTTGGGTTGTTTGTCTAACTTCCGTTGCGTTCTAATTCAGCTGGCATTTGACTAAAGCCTTAATGGGTTTTAACTACACTTTTCCCGTCTGCACAGACCTAGAATGAGAGAGGTTTTTCTTTTTCTTCTTGCAATAGGGGCTGATTGAGGATTCAGAGGCTGGTATTCTATGGAGATGAAGGAAACATGATAGAATAATACTATCAGACATATGCCTGGAGCCAAGTCTGCACACCTGCATGTACATGTGTGTGCATGTGTGTGTGCGTGTGTACACACATGCTTGCACGTAGGTAGATGCACACACAACACACACACACACACCTCTGAAGCCCAAGCTAGTCCATAGGACTATTACACTAGGAAGCAAGAAGCAGGCGAGGGCAGAGGACAGCGCCTCTCTCCAGAGACGTGCCTGTCTCGGGCACTCTGATGCAAGGCCATTGACGGGCGTTAGGCTTGCGCTGCCCTCTCATCTCAGCCACCTATTTGGAGACACAATGAATCACTGAACAAACAACCACTAAGCTAGTATTGCACTTTCTGCCTTACAAAGTATCTCAGGTACATTCATAGGCCATGAACAGGAGGCAGTAACAAAACAGTGACTTTGGGGTCCCATCAGGCTGTAATTCCCACTCTGCTCCTTCCTGACTCTGGGGCCCTGGGGATGTCACAAAGCCTTTCCCCGCCTCAGCGTTCCACGTCTGCACCATGAGCAGGTCTAAGCCAAGTGGCCACACGGTTCCCTCCCACCACAATGGAGGGCAAGCCCACATTGGAGTCCCCAGCCCCCAAACTCCAGGGCTTGGGACAGCACCAGGCGAGAGGGGTGGGTCAGTAAGGGTTTGAGGAGTGGGCAGGGGACAGTGAGCTTCCGAGGGCATCCAGCCCAGCGCCTGGAACCAGCCATAGGAAAGGTGCTCGGTGCACCAGGCCTCATGCCTTCTCTTCTTGCTCAAACAACCAAGCCTGGTTTCTGCCCCATGGGTGTGGTCTGTCCCTGATGTCAGGCTTGGAGAATGACTGTTTGTAGGTTTCTACGATGAGTTTTCACCTCAAATCTCCATGTCCCATTTCCTGGTCCTGGAGGCACCTCCTCCAGGTGATGTAATCCAACTCTAGCATCGACTATGTAAAACTTGGCAGTTACTCCCCTTCCTGGGGACAGCCTCCCACTTCACCCACGCGGGGACTTTCGGCGAATTCAATCTCCAGGTGACGTTCAGCCAGAGAAGAAAGAGAGGCACAAAATACTTTGGATGGGGACAAAGGTGAAAGGCCCCAGCAGTCTCACTCGAACAGCCGTTTTCACCTATACTAACCACAGGGGTGGCTGCGGATCTCTGTTCAAAGTTTAATCCTTCCTTCCAATTGAAGAAACTCAATCAGAGACGAAAACAGTATCTGGGTCACTGCATTCGGAAATTACCGAAACAAATTAGATTTGGGGAGTTAGCCTGGGTTTAAGTTCTAACGTGTGAAAGACAGCACATCAGCATGTGCCTCTTAATCACGGCCAGTTAGGCAAGTAAATCAGTGAGTAGCCTGCTGTTACCTTAGGTCACTGGAGTAAGGCATTTTACCAAACTACCTTAACACAAAAAGCAGAGGGGAAATATCTGGAAAGCCAAACATAGCATCTGAGCCAATGCTGCCAAGGTATGAGGAAAATGCCCAGCCAGGGACCCCTGCTGAACCTGGAAGAGGGATGCCGGCTGTGCCTGGGACAGACGCACCCTCTATTTTCCTGGCTGTGGGTTTTCCTCCAGTCTACAGGGGATGGCTGAGCAAAGGCATCCTGGGACATTGACTGCAGAACCCTTACCTACTCCAGTGGAGGTGAGCAGGGCGTAGAAGGAGCTCAGTGTTAGACGCTGCATTAGCCCATAGCTCCCCAGGCTCCAGCCAGGCAGCTCCATTCCTTCAAAAAGGAAACCCCCGTGACCTCACATATCCATTCCCTTCTTGCAGCCTAACAGCGCTCATGGTTCCCAAGTTCTTCCCCCTTGGGAGTACCCCGATGAAACTCCTATGAAAGTAATTCCGTCAGAGGGCTGAGGTGCTCTTGGAAAGCAGATTTTAAATCTAGAAGCATCTCACTCTTTCCTGCTGAAATTGATGAGGCACAGCAAGTGGCCTCAGCAAACGAGACCAAGCTGCTTCTGGAGCAAGGCTGTGGGCTGTGCACAGTTCCTGACAGACACACCCCTATTAGGGCCATGAACCCACAACACAAATCCACAACGGGAAAGGCTCACCCGGAGGGAACGGGCGCTTTCAACACTGACCTCACTCGCTGTGGTTCTGAGCCATGAGCAAGGACTTTCGGCCTTTTCCGATTCTGCATCTCACCAGGCTGTTCCTAGGTAGGTCTTCCCTATGAACAGCATCTTACAAGAAGATCTATTTTGAAATTCAATGAGGACTTTTCATAAAGGCTAAGTTGGACTGTGCTTAAAAACTAGATCTGGAAGGCAATGCCATATTTGTATAGAACAAGCACACTTAAAATTACACTTTAATATCTACCTCAATTGTGTTTACTAAAGAAGATCTAGGAGTAAAAAAGGAATCTCTAAGAATTTACAAACTAAGTCCATGTGTAAATAACATTCAGACCCTTTCGTTCTTTCAAAGTGGGAATGAGCTTCAAGGACATCAGCGAGGAATCCCACCACCCTTGGGCTGGCAATGGCCTTGAGTACGATGTAGCACAACTGTTTACAGATGAGGAAACGTGGCTCAGAGAGGTTCACTGATTTGCCCACAAAAACACAGTCTTTCAGTTGGAAGTCCTGATTCAATAGTGATATTCTGGAAGGAGAAAACAATGCATTTTCTGAAAGTTGGACGTCTTTGGCTGGAATGGCCTTCTCTGCGTGAGGTCAAACTGCCTCCAAGAGCTGACAAGTGCACAGGCAGCCTTGTTATCGATTCAAAGCCACCTGAGCTCCAGATAGGCACCGCGCCTGCCCTAGCAGGATTCCACTTATGCAACTCAGTCACAGGAAAGAAGCGTTTCCAATACGCAAAGTTTACACAAGCTGAGCACTGAGGTGGTGATGTGGCTGTGAGGTCACAAAAGCCAGAGATGAAATCCCCCACCACTCCAAATGCATCGTGTGAGCGAGTTTCAAACGCCTCGGCACGCTGATGTCTGCTAACCTCGCCCTAAGCCCTTGGATTCCGATGCCATCTGGTTGCCATCCTCCCCTCTTGCACACTTAGCCCATCAGTCACTGCTGGCTGCTCCAGCAGAGCCCACCCTCAAAGGTCGCACCTGAAATTTCCCTAAGCCCCGTTCTTTCAGGTTCAGCGGAGGTAGTTGATGTGATATAGGAGGAAAGGAAAACTGTTTTTTTTTTTTTTTTTAAATCAACCAAGGTAAAATTAAGGTGGTCAGAAAGCTAGGAAGAAACAAACAATATGTTTTGCTTGAAATGAGAAGCACGTGGAAAATAAAAGACTTTGAAAGAGTCGGCCGTCTTCCTACAACTTTTTGTACAGCTTTTAAAAATTTCTGCATGGCTCAGTGTAGATGGCGCCCTCATCTCCCCTCTGCCGGGAACCTGCATTCAATCCTTCACAAGTGCTGTCTGTGTGTGAGACCAGCTAGGTGATTCAGTTAAACCCCTTTCCTCTCTAAACAGAATACGAAATTTACCCTGAATCATTCTTCAACAAGTACGAAAAAGGTACAATTTCTTAAAGTGAATTCACTGTATCAACTTTTGGCTTCCAAAATGACTTCTCATTGGAAAAGAGACACCTTAGAAAGATGAAACTATGAAAAACAGTCCTAACGTGGAATCGCTCCGTGCTTGGACCCTCTGCCCCGAGGCCTCTGACTGCACAGCCAACAGCTGAGAGGGTGCTTGTGGTTCCCCACCCAGGACCCAGGGTGCCTGGTGCCAAGGAGGAACGGGACTGACCGAGGAAGTCTCTCATCACCAGCTGCGTTGCAGTTTTAAATTCTGCCCCAGTTGTGGAATTTAAAATTCTGTATGTAAAAGAAAAAACCACCAACCTTCCTACATCTTCCTAGTTAAAGCTAGAAAGGGGAGTGGAGAGAAGACCCAACCGAGCTGGGCGGAGCAGCTGAACACCCACAAACCCAACGCGGTTCTAGGGGTGGGATCAGAAGAGTCTCTGCATTGCTGGTCGGGCACAGGCTTGCCTCCTCAATTCTGGATGTGCCCTCGGCCACAGTGTCTAATCTTCCTCTTTACTGGCATTCCGCTGTTTTACCTCTCTGCCCGGATTTTGTACCTGAGCACAAAATAGGCAATGAGGCGCAGTGAGAAGAAGAAAATCCCGAGCACGATGAAGTCCAGGTATAGCTTGGCATTTTCCACGTCCAGCTCCCTCAGGATGGCCTCCGACTTCTGGAAGTGGCACGTCTCGTCGATGTCACAGTGTAGATCTTCTCGGTCTAAGCCGTAGATGGAGAGGATGACCCCTTCAAACCCATACCTAGGAGGAAAGGTCGGGCGTGAGGCAGGACGCTCTCCCAGCCAGCCACACCACTGGCTGAAGGTCAAAGCTGTTCACCCTCCCTGCACTTCCCAGCCCGCCTTTCCCTCCTTCCTGAAGAGCCAGCCTCCCCAGAATACTTCCTCCCCTCCCACCACCTTCTCAAACATACAACGGCCCCACTATGTTTTTCTTCCGATTTTGTTTCCTTCGGGGCCCCCAGCAGGAGACATTCATTTACTGGTGAAATGCACTGAAAAGTCTTCTGTCCACTTCTGAGGTTACATACTTTCTAACGGTCAGTTGGAATCTTGGGCAGGCCAACTTGCAAGGCCTTGAGAGCATTTCTATGAAACATTCCTGCTGCTCTCTCCCTGTTCCAGCCCTGCCCTGTCAGAACAAAAGCACTAATTTGGAGAAGAAAGACGTCGGTTTCTGATTTCCTGGTGTTGGAGCACACACAGATTGTTGAAACTCTGTACAAGTGCTTTGTTTTGGTTCTGTTTTCCTCAACAATATAACTGGGTCTGAATTGACATTCTAGAAAAGAAGAGCTTGTTCCCAACTTTGGATCTTTGTGTCATGTGGAACTTCTGCAGCTCGGAAGATGGGTGCTGCCCATGGTGGGGACAGTGTGCCAACACCCTGCTCTGCAGAGGGCACGAAAACCCGTAGCCAAGGACCCAAGGCACTGGGCATTCTCATTCAAAGATACTAGAATGTTTAGGATGTTTAAAAATGACTTTTTTTTTTGAGATGGAGTCACCTCTGTTTCCCAGGCTGGAGTGCAGTGGCACGATCTCAGCTCACTGCAACCTCTGCCTCCTGGGTTCAAGGGATCCTCCCACCTCAGCCTCCTGAGTAGCTAGAATTAGTCACCTGCCACCATGCTCAGCTAATTGTTTTGTGTTTTTAGCGGAGACAAGGTTTCGCCATATTGGCCAGGCTGGTCTGGAACTCCTGACCTCAAGTGATCTGCCCGCCTTGGCCTCCCAAAGTGCTGGGATTACAGGCATGAGCCACCGCACCCAGCCCCCACCAGATTTCCTATAAAGGTTTTACAATCAGCACTT
This sequence comes from Saguinus oedipus, assembly GCA_031835075.1. Taxonomy (NCBI): domain Eukaryota; kingdom Metazoa; phylum Chordata; class Mammalia; order Primates; family Cebidae; genus Saguinus; species Saguinus oedipus. The sequence continues at coordinate 69,867,778 of CM063186.1, forward strand.
GTTAGGAGCACTGTTCACTTCAGAGAGGAAGAACCTCCTAAACGATGGAAGCGTTTCCACTGAAGGCTGCTCTCGAAAAGTCTGGAACATGAGGGCCTGCCACGGCTCTCGGATGTGAAGCGCTGGTTTCTGTGGCCTCCTTGTTTAGTGTGTGTCTGTGTGTGTGTGCTGGTGAGGGTGGGAGCAGGTGGAACTAAGAGGAAGATGGAAAACATGGATCCTCAGGTGTGTGATTCATACTTGGCCAGATGTCCAGAGGGGCTTTTGTGAGCTTCTCGCACCATTGGAGAGTTCTTCCCCGTCACCCTCGGTCCCCATGCCACATGTGCCCTGCGCCCACTACCTGACATAGGAGATGTAGGACATCCACTGCAGGTATGTGGGGATGGTGTCGAAGCTTACGAAGAACCCTGAGAACAGGAGCACCGGGATGGCCGTCACGGGGCCCACGAAGGTGGCCACCTGGAGTTGGGAACACAGGACAGCTGTAGCAGAACCCACAGGCTGGCCTCCTGCAGACGGGACTCGCCCACTCCAGCTTCCCCAGGCAGGACCAGGGCGCCTTCTGGGCACGGTAATGAGGGTGCTGTATGGGGTAGAGGGTGCAGTGTCCCTGAGGGGTGGGATCACCATCTCTGAGGTCCCCCAGCTGCCTTGCTATGACACAGGAGCCCCAGAGCCTCCTGCAGCCCAAGGTGAGCCGGGACCTGGTGGATGTCCCTAGGGCCAGACAGATGGGGGCACACCCTCCTCAAGGGGCTGCCATCTGCTCCTCCACAGCTGTCCATGGGGGGCTAAGGACCATGCCTGCCCCGTGGCAGGTGTGTGGCAGGCATCCCTGTAGTCAGGGCCAAGTGGAAGGACTATAGCCTGTGCATGTGGGATGGGCGCCTACCTGTCAGCACCACATGCGCACACCACACAGTACATACCACATACCATACCCCACACACTGCACACACTACACACAAAGCACATTACACACCACACATTACATACCACACATACACTGTAGACACAACACACTACACACACCGGCCCAGAGATGGAACCAACAGGAGCGACTCAGGGTTCAGAGTGAGCACAGGTCCAGCCAGGGGCTGTGAGGGTGTGGGGGATAGGAGGGGTGTGTGTGTGTGTAGTGCGTGTGGTGTGTGCACTGCCTGCTGTGTGGTGTGTACGGTTTCTGTAACGTGTGGTATGTGATGTGGTGTGTACGTAGTGTGCGTGTAGTGTGTAGTATATGCATGTGCAGTGAGTGGTGTGTTTGTGCATGTGCAGGGTCTGGAGTGTGGTATGTGGTATTATGTGTTGTGTTTTATTTGTGTGGGTGGTGTGTGTAGTGTGGTGTGTCTACAGTGTGTGTGTGGTATGTAATGTGTGGTGTGTAGTGTGCTTTGTGTGTAGTATGTGTGTGCAGTGTGTGGGGTATGGTATGTGGTATGTACTGTGTGGTGTGCGCATGTAGTATTTGTGTATGTGTAGTATGTGTAGTGTGTTGTATACAGTATGGTGTGTGTGTACAGTGTGGTGTGTTTAGTGTGGTGTATGTAGTGTATGGTGTGTGTATGTCGTGTGTAGGTGGTGTGTCTGCAGTGCGTGGTGTGTAGTGTGTGGTGTAGGGTGTGTGTGTACTGTAGTGTGTAGGTGGTGCGTCTGCAGTGTGTGGTGTGGTGTGTGTGTATGTAGTGTGTAGGTAGTTTGTCTGCAGTGTGTGGTGTGGTGTGTGTGTGTGTGTACTGTAGTGTGTAGGTGGTGTGTCTGCAGTGTGTGGTGTGTCTGCAATGTGTGGTGTGTAGTGTGGTGTGTGTTTAGTGTATGTGTGCATGTGCCGTATGCAGCTGTGCAGACAGTGGCATCCCAACCCTGCTCCGATCAGTGACCCCCGTGGAGCCTGAGTGCCCTGGGCAGGAGGCCTGGGAGTGGCTAAGCAGGTGTTCTGGGGCTGGCTTTGGGGCACATGAGTTGCCATAGCTGGTGAGGGCCTGGCACCTCCCTGCAGTGTCATCTTTGGTCCCATGGCAGCCTTGTGAGATGGCTATCCTCACCCAGGGTGAGGGCACCAGGGCCTTAGGGGCCAGGAATCCAGCTCATGGTGGCCTGGAGGTGACCAGGAATAAACTGCACCCAGCTGGGGGCCTCGGGTGTTCCCAATCCACCCAGGAGTGCTGCTTTTGTCTGGAAGGACAGGCTCAGCCAGAGTGCCCTGAAGACACAGAGGTGGAGAACCTGCAGGTGCATGTGGGTGGCAGGTCGGGGACAGGGTGGGCAGTGGGAGAAGAAAGGGGCGGGGGGGAGAGGCCGAGGAGACCCTGTAGAGGCAGCGATGCAGCTGTTGAGAGCTTGTGGCAGGTGGTCAGCACAGGTGAGAGCACCTGCTGTGTGCACCCCGGAAGCCCCCAGATCCTGACCACCCGACAATGCAGGCCCTTCCCACGGGACTGACCCCATCTAGGAAGTCAGGGCGGAGGTATGGGAGGGGAGGCATGGCAGGGCCCCCTAGCTCAGGCCAAGGTGGCGCAGGGAAGCCCGGCCCTCAGCGTCCCCCGGGCTGGCACCTGCAGGGACGTGGAAGCGGCTCCAATCAGCAGGCCCAGGGACTGCGCCACCAGGGAAGTCATGGTGCCCAGTGCGGCAAACAGCACGAAGCGCACGGCGTCGGACGGCTGCGAGGTCATCCAGTACACGATGCTGCAGTAGGCCACCGGGAACATGATCTGGAAGCACGGACCCGTCAGCTGCCAGCTCCGCCGCTTCCCACCCCTGCGGGCCAACACCGCAGCTCCCGGGCAGCCAGTCCTCCCGCAGCTCCCGCCAGAGCTCCGGAAGTCCGGTCCTTCCCCACAGCTCCACTGGAGCTCCGGAAGTCAGCCTCTTCCCCCCAGCTCCCGCCAGAGCTCCGGAAGTCCGGTCCTTCCCCACAGCTCCACTGGAGCTCCGGAAGTCAGCCTCTTCCCCCCAGCTCCCGCCAGAGCTCCGGAAGTCCGGTCCTTCCCCACAGCTCCATTGGGGCTCCGGAAGTCAGCCTCTTCCCCCCAGCTCCCGCCAGAGCTCCGGAAGTCCGGTCCTTCCCTACAGCTCCCTCCGGAGCTCCAAAAGTCGGGTCCTTCCCCACGCTACCCTGCATCCTCGGCAGGCTCTCTTACTCGATATACTCGATATAAAGAGTGTGCAGGAGAACTCCTGCCGCCGTTTCCAATTCCAGCCCCCCGGGCTAACACACCTGAAAGGGCACGTCCGCCATGGTCTTGGCTAGGTAATAGGCCTTCAGGCTGTACCAGTAGTTCAGGTGTTCCCGAAGAAAGACTCCCATCTCCAGAGGAACTAGGATATAGAAAAGCAAAAAAGAAGGGTCAGCGGCCACGCGCGGCGAGCCTGTTTAACATCCGAACAGGCGATCTTGAGCCGTGCGGCTCGTAACTCAGTTCTGGCCTGCAGCACCGAGAGACTGAACAAACAGGGCACATGTTTTACTATCCTGGAAAACTCGCCACCCGTGCGTATAACCTGAAGAGTCATCAAGTGGAGAATCAGGGTCGGGGGCAGGTCTGTGAATACAAAGCGTCATCTTAGTGATGAATGCGAGGATTCACGCCTGGCCTGACTCTTCCTGAGTCTGCCTCTTCTGAAACTGCATCAGTGCGGTCCCTTCCCATGAGCAAGGCTGCAAGCTGCTCTTAGATATCAGGGGCAGCTCAGGGAGGAGGTACCTAGGCAGGAGCTGTTTATGCTGAAGTCCTGGAGAAGCAGCAGCTGTGTTTGCTGTCAGCCCAGAGTGATCAAGGGCAGCCTCCTTGTGAACAAACTGGAGTTATGTGGAGATACATCTAGGAGAGCTCATCTGCTCCCGAAGTGGGCTGTGCAGAGCTGTCTTAACAACTGGACTAGGTAATGCTTGAGCAGTAGAGTTGGGGGGGCTCCTGATTAGTGAACCTTTGAGAAATCTCCCTCCCATCAGCCTTCTACCGTGCTTAAAACTCTTCCACTAGGGATTCATTCCTTTGGCTTAAATATGGTATTTTCTTATCTAACAGCAAATACAATACAACTTGCATCTGCCAACACAGAAGATGATACTTTAAAAATAGAAAACATCGTGTTTAGAAAACTCATCTATTGGTCAAGGCATGACCTCAGGCCCCCATGCTTGGGTAGGAATTGAAAATAAGGAAGTCTGCAGTCCGTCACTCACAAGTCAGGACGGTGGGCATGAGGGCCGCGAACATGAGGAACAGCATGGAGAAGAAGAGGAAGCCCGAGTTACTCAAGACCTTCTTGGCTTCGTTCCCGATCCCCAAGTACAGCAGGCCAATGAGGAGGCCGATCCCGATGTGCGAGGTGATGCGCAGGTGCGTCAGGACCTGGGGGCAGAGCCGCGTTTTATCCCGTGCATGCACAGCGGTCCTCGGCTCTGAGGGTAACCCAGCTGTGGCTTTGGAAGCATGCGACCCTGAACTCTGGATGTGGGTCTCAGGCTTCATCCTCCCCTCTCCTCCAGAAAAACAAGCCAAATCCTAAGACAACTCACATTCATGCACACGCTCACACACATTCATACACGCATGCTCACACACATACACACATGTCAGACTTTTGTTTTGTTAAAACAGGCATAACTACAATCCTTTGTTAAAGATTCAAAATGGAGAACAAGTCTACCCTGAGAAGAGAGGAAAGGTAAAAGCCATGGAGAGGGAAAAGTGTCTGTATCAGAAACTCCAAGTGCTCTGGTATGGGCTGCGGTGAGCCCCTCTGTCTTTCAAATTAGGTCCCAGAAGCCTCGCCAGGCATTCAGCCCCTCCTAAGCAGGTGGTCAGATAGTCCACTTCCCTGGTGGACATTGTTATGCTTCCCACGTATTCACCACCTCCTTCCCTATAAGGAATTGCCCACCTCCCCACCCCAATCCTCATGATTCACAGTGCTTTCCTGAAGGAGAAATGGACTTGCCCAGCGCCCTGGTTTCAGGCTTGGCCATGTGACTGGTTTAGGCCAATGGCATGTGAGTACAAGTGACGGTCTGCCACCTCCAACTGGAAGTTTTAAGGACTGTCATTTGGTTTCTCTCTTGCACTTTTCCTTTGACCTGTTCCAGAGAGGCATGTCCAGATAGGAGCTGTCCCCAGGTGAGAAGACTTATGGGACAGAGATACAACACAACCCACTGTTGCCACCCCTCACATAAGCAGGACACAAATATTGATGGAGGGAGACACAGATATTTTGGGAGTGTTTGTTACTGCAACAGTACAGTCAACATTGACTACTGCAAATGGAAGAAAAGTAATTTGAAAATTTAGTGATATGGCTTGGGTCTGTGTCCCCACCCAAATCTCACATTACATTGTAATCCCCAGTGTTGGAATTGAGACCTGATTGGATCAAGGGGGCAGACGAACTTCTCCTTTGGACCTGTGCTTGTGACAATGAGTGAGTGATTGCAAGATCTGGATTTTTTTTTTTTTTTTTTTTTTGAGGCAGAGTTTCGCTCTTGTTACCCAGGCTGGAGTGCAATGGCGCAATCTCGGCTCACCACAACCTCTGTCTCCTGGGTTCAAGCAAATCTCCTGCCTCAGCCTCCCAAGTAGCTGGGACTACAGGCACGCACCACCATGCCCAGCTAATTTTTGTATTTTTTAGTAGAGACGGGGTTTCACCATGTTGACCAAGATGGTCTTAATCTCTTGACCTCGTGATCCACCCACCTCGGCCTCCCAAAGTGCTGGGATTACAGGCGTGAGCCACCACGCCCGGCCCAAGAGATCTGGATATTTGTATGTAGTACTCCATCTGCCTTCCTCCTGCTCTGCCTACCTCCCCTTCACCTTCCACCATGATTGAAAGTTTCCTGAGGCCTCCCCAGCCATGCTTCCTATGCAGTCTGCAGAACAATGAGCCAATTCAACCTCTTTTCTTTATAAATTCCCCAGGCTCAAGCATTTCCTTCCTTCCTTCCTTCCTTCCTTCCTTCCTTCTCTTCTCTTCTTTCTTTTCTTTCTTTGAAACAGGAGTCTTGCTCTGTTGCCCAGGTTGGAGTGCAGTGGTGAGATCTAGGCTTACTGCAACCTCCATCCCCTGGGTTCAAGGAGTTCTCCTGCCTCAGCCTTCCTAGTAGCTGGGATTATAGGTGTGCGCTACCACACCCCTAATTATTATATTTTTAGTAGAGATGGGGTTTTGCCATGTTGGCCAGGCTGGTCTCAAACTCCTGACCTCAGGTGATCCGCCCACCTTGGCCTCCCAAAGTGTTGGCATTAGAGGCATAAGCCACCGCGCCCAGCCTCAGGGATTTCTTTATAGCAGCATGAGAATAAATGAACACATTCCATCAGGATGAGTCTATGAGAAAATGACCCACGGCCTCCCTAGCCACGGGAGAAGATGCGAGGCAGCCTTACCGAGTCCCTCATGATGCTGAGGAAGGTCCTCTTGAAGAGGATACAGAACTGCGTCAGGCAGCTGGCGGAGAAGCTGTGGCAGCCTTCCATGGACGAGGAGTCCTGTGGACACACCCAAGAGGCGACTGGTGAAAGCCAGCCTGGAGCCACGGCTCCTTCTCACTCGGAAAGAGCTATCGTGCAGCGATATACAGCGCCACATGCAGCCTCCCCGGGGGGCTGCGGGATTTGCATTACCTTTCTCAACCCCTTCAATCGTTTTGTCTGCTTTACCTCTTCAGAGGGCCGGTGCCAAAGAAAAGGGTTCACCTCGGCATCACCCCCAAGGTCTCTCTTATGGTCGGAGTCACACATGCCCTCCCGAACCGCTCTCACCAGGCGACTGTTCTGGTCACCATACTCGCCAGATGCAACCTCCATAACTGTAGGAGACACAGAAGTGGGGTCAGCCCAGGCTCCAGGAAAGATGCCCCAATCGCGCAAATGTGAAAGTCGTTTTTCAAGTGGGAATGTTTTAAAGTGATTCCATAGGTGCTGCATGGCGGTACTGACGGCATGACATCAGAATGATTTATCAACCAGCATTTGGCTCTCAAAGCCCCGGCCAGGCCGTTTATCATGTCAGGAGACTGGAAACACACACACTGCCCTGTTGGTGGGTGCATCTACTGATGGCTCATCCAGCAGTACTTAAATGCCTGCTCTGTGCCAGCCTCCGAGGTGGAGCTGGGGAGGGGAGCAGAAAGCAAGAAGCAGGACTCCTCCCTGAGGAGCCTGTGGTTTGGCAGGGTGTGATGGGAGCTGCAGCAGTTCTACAAGACCGCAGAGAAGGACATGCCCACCGCCACACATGTGGCTGGCACCCTGGGAACCTGGCAGTCCTGGGACCTCGACCTGCACCTCTCAGAGCTGAGTGAGTACCTCCTGCACTGACCCTCCCAACTCTGCACTTGCTCCTGCCGTCCTTGCCACATCCCAATCTTCACCTCATCCCCCTGCCTGCCGACTCGCTCCCCCAAGGCCTCCTCCCGCCTCAATGTCCTCTGCAGCTTGCGGCTCCTTCCACACTCCCGTGGCAAGTGGTCTCATCCCTCTGCCTGCCTCTGTTTTCTCCCAAGCCCTCTGCCCTCTCCTGCCTGTGTCCTCCCTGTGTGATGCCTCACCCCCCACTCCAGTAATATTCTTGCTAAGGCCCAAAGCTCCCAATGCCCTTGCCTTTTCTGTACTTCCCTCTGGCAGAGCCAGCTACCTGCTTCCTCCCAGCTGGTATGGGGCCACCACACCTCCCAGATCAAGGCACAAACGAGGACCCGTTGGCTTCAGCAGAAAGTTATCCTCTAGGGCTCCAAACAAGCCCACAGCACTGCCAGGCAACGTTTCCACACTTCCAGGCCCCTGTGGTCACCCGCACCCACTACAGTGGGGCACACTTCCCTCACTCCACCACCCACTGTCTGGTCAGAGGACACTGAGGAAGTGGAAGCCCCAGCAGGGAACATCCTCACCTCTCCAGGACCTCTCTGCATCAGATAACACTGAGGAAGTGGAAGCCCCAGCAGGGAACATCCTCACCTCTCCAGGACCTCTCTGCATCAGATAACACTGAGGAAATGGAAGCCCCAGCAGGGAACATCCTCACCTCTCCAGGACCTCTCTGCATCAGATAACACTGAGGAAATGGAAGCCCCAGAAGGGAACATCCTCACCTCTCCAGGACCTCTCCGAACCCCCATGTGCCATGTCTTTCCTCTCCTTCCTGCCCACCCTTCCCTCCAGGTTCTCACTTCCATGCAGGCTTCAGACCTCACCTCCCCCGCTGCAGTCAGCAGCATCCATTACTGACCTGTTACTGATCTGTTACTCTCCCTTGTGAGTGAGTGTGAAACCAGAATCACAGCCTCCCGGGGCTCCCGTCTCCCCTCAAACCACACTCCCTGCACCCTGTGCCCTCTCTCCTCACCATTACAGCCTATTCCTTCTGAGTGAGAGGTACTTCCCATGAACAGTCTCATGGAACACAATGTGGGAAATAACGTAGAAAATACGGAGTCCTGGGAATTATATAAATCAAATATTTTAGAGAAAAATGACAGATTAAGGCCGATGGCTGGAAGGTGGAGGAGAAGTCCACCTGGACCATCATCATGAAACCTTACTCGGAAAAGTGTCTTTGCAGAGGTAATTAGGATCTGGAGATGAATGATCCTGGACTTAGGGCCTAAATCCAAAGACTGCTGTCCTCCGGAGAGGAGGCGATCAGTACACAGAGACGGAAGAGCGGCGGAGACGGGCTGGCCAGATGCTTTTACCTAGTGTCTACAGGAAGGAAACTTATTTTGTTGTCCTTTAAAAGTTTTATCACTGGATGACACTTGAGCCATTTGTGGCATATTCAAGTGATTTCCGAGTTGGGGGATCGGCTAAAAGTGAAACCCACAGAGGAGGAAAATCCCCTTCCCGTCCCCCAAGCTGCTCAGGGCTCCGCTTACCAAAATCTGCTGGGTTGTGGTAGGTTGGGCAGTTCAGACCCAAATCCCTCAAATATGGCACAAGATTGGAGACTTTCCCCCGGTACACACATTGTCCTTGACTCAGGACGTAAAGCTGGAAGCACGTAAGAGAAAGGGATCAAGCCTTGCCTTCCTCGTAAAGCACCAGGAGCTCCCAATCAATCAATCAGTCAATCAGCCAATCAGTCAGCCCAACAACCAGCTGCTTCCTCGCCTGAGCGCTTGATGTTATCCCCCAAGGGCCCTATTAAAATTTGAAGGGAAAGCCGTGATAAGTCGTGGAGGACAGAATATTGCACGGCCAGGAATGATGTTATCATATTGCTTGCTTTTTATTTTTCATGCTAACCACCTGCCCAGAAAAACTTTTGGAGCTACACGCGTTTTATCCCTTTGTGACTTTTGTTCAGACTAATATCAAAATGTGATTTTTTTTTTTTTTTTGATACAGGGTCTTGCTCTGTTGACCAGGCTGGGGTACAGTGGCGTGATCCTGGCTCAGTGCAACTTCTATCTCCTGGGCTCAGGTGATCCTCCCACCTCAGCCTCCCAGGTAGCTGGGACTATAGGAGTACCCACACCTGGATAATTTTTGCACTTTTTTTTTCTTTTGTAGAGACAGGGTTTCGCCACATTTCTCAGGCTGTTCTTCAACTCCTGAGCTCAAGTGATCTGCCCACCTTGATCTCCCAAAGTGCTGGGATTATAGGGGAGAGCCACTGTGCCTGGCCAAATCCTAAGATTTATAAACCGCATGATATTGTGCAAATGCTGTAACCTGTCATTCATTCTGGAAAACAACTGTCACCCCACCCCCATTTTAACAGGGGAGGTGATGAAGTGCTACAATGCTAGTGACACCCAGAATCCCATGACCCACCCCCGGGGCCAAGAGAGGACTCTGCTCAGCCATGTCAGCTCCCAGCCCCCTTCACTGCCTGTGGGTCCAGAAGTCTCACAAAACCTAGCACCTACACACTCTCAAAAATGAAGACACCCTACAAGGTAACAGAAGGCCGTCGGTGCCCAGGGTTCAGTGTCACCAGGCCAACCTGAGTGCAGCGGTGATCTGGCGGGGAGGCCCGGGACCCACGTACCTGGTCAAACAGCTCGAAGAGCTTGGCGCTGGGCTGGTGGATGGTGCAGATGATGGAGCGCCCCCCCTGAGCCAGGCCTTTCATCAGTGAGACCACTTGGAAGCAGGAGGCGCTGTCCAGGCCGCTGCAAGTCAAGGGGGCACTGTGAGATGCCCGTAGGCGGCAGGAACAAGCCACTGGCCATGTCCCAGGGGCCCAGGGAGTCCCTATCCCAGAGGGCTTGGCATCAGGGGCCCGCAGCTGCAGCTGCCCTCTCCCAGGCTGCTTTTGTTTGGCTGCTCAGTGGGGAGCACACAGTGGGGCTTTTCATGCTGCATTTTATTCCTGGCAAGAACAGAGGAGCCCCAGCGAGCCTTGCTGCCAGAGTCCAGGACAGAGGTGGGGGGTCTCCACTCATCTGGGCAGGAGGGGACTTCACCACTGGCCAGGCAGGCAGCTGGGCCTCCGGTGGTCTAGTGCTCCGCAGTCACCACCCCCACTTCTCATCTCCCACCCAGGGGGCTGGCGATGGGGTGTCACCCCATAGAAGGGGGCCTTGGTGCAGCCCAGGTAGGCTTTACTCTGGCAGGTGTTTCACTGTCCGGCAGCGTCCTGGGGACCTCTTGTCTTTTCTCCCTTCCTGGCCCCTCAGACCTATTCCTGTTCGCATCCCCTCAACTCTGAAGTGACAGGTCGGGGGGACAAGTATGTGCTGGGAAGTTCCCCGGCACCCACACATTCCTGCAAGATGCTACTTAAGGCTTCATTGTGGCCTCTCTTTTCCTGAACTGTCTTACAGATTGGTACTGTGCAGGCCCAAGAGAAACAAACACGTGACCCCTCCCCGCAGAAGGCTGCTGTCACAGTGCTGTCAGATCTAGCTGGACTTTGACCCCTCCCCGCAGAAGGCCGCTGTCACAGTGCTGTCAGATCTAGCTGGACTTTGACCCCTCCCCGCAGAAGGCCGCTGTCACAGTGCTGTCAGATCTAGCTGGACTTTGGAGAGGCGAGTGCGTGGCAGAAGTGAGACCACACAGTCTGGCTGAAGTCATTTCAGGGGCAGCCTGGTTCCCATCCTGCCGGGGACAACTGAATAGGACACGCACAGGAGTCAGGTGAGCTCGACCCATGGCCGGGGGCACCAGAGCCAGGACTCCAGAGCAGCGACTCCCCAGAGGAGCCCCAAACGTAAAGGGCATCACCCAGGAAAGGGATCAGGGCGCCCGTAGCTATAGAGGGCTGGTGAGCACCCGAGGGAGGGTTCTGTCCTTCGGGCATCTCTGAGCCTCTGATGTGCTAAAGTGTGAGGCGTTTCCAGAACACACCTGAAGACAGACCTGTTCCCATCGTGTCCCATGACGCTGGCCTTTGGAGTGGCTGAGCCATGGGGAACTTGCATCATGGAAGAGACAAGCATCATGAAAGGGAGATGGTTTCCCCCCAAACCGTATCTCCAGGCTCAACACGTGCCTTGCCGGCCTGAGCACAGGGATGTCTCTGAGTAGAGGCAGGAGGGGGTATAAGTCAGCCCCTCTGCCCAGCAGTCCCAGATGGAAGGAGGAGCCACTGGGTGAGCAGAGCTCACCTCACCCCTCTGAGGCTGCATCAGAACATCAGGGTCACCTGAACAAGGGCTTCTTCCCGCTCCTGGACACCAGCCCAGACGCTCCTGACTTACCTGGTGGGCTCATCGAAGAACATGACCGGAGGGTTGTTCACCAGCTCCAGCGCGATGGCCAGGCGCTTTCGCTGGCCACCTGACAGGCTCCCTGTTCGCGTGTTGGCGCAAGACAGCAGGCCCAGTGCTGTGAGTATCTCCTTGACCTGGGGGCGGCAGGACCAGAGACATTGGATTATGTGAGCTGCCAGCCAAAGCTCACCACCTCCCACGGCCCACGCGGGAGACCTGCCGGCCACCCTCAGCCTGCTGGAAACACTGTGTCTGGTCCACATGGAGGTCGCCCAAGTCAAGCCCTCCCCAGGCTGCCTGGTGCCAAGCAGGGCAGGTGCCATTTCCACATCAGCAGTCCTGATGAGGGACCAAGGTTGCCCAGAGGCTGTGCAGCAGTGCTGGGGTCAGACCTGAGGGCCTTCATCCTCATCAGACACATGGCCTTTGGCAGGTGCTCAGGGCACCTTCCTCACTGCTAAGCCTAGCCCAGTGCCCCCTCCAGAGAAGGTGTTCAGTAAACAGTCGATTAACTGATGGATGAATGGACACAGGAGAGGATGCACAATTTCTGGTGGTTTCTGCCCAGACTGACGGGGAGGGTCACTGTGACCGTTACTTGAAAGAGTGAATGCAGAGAGCACAGAGCAGCACGGAACCCTCGAAGGCTCTTCCCAGAGCTCTTGTCATTGCTGAGGTGGGCGTTAAGGGCAGGGACACAGTCACAAGCGCCAGGGCTCTCAGGAAGGGGGACTGCGTCACTTTTGTTCTTGTAAATAGGTTTGACTTGAAAGCAAGGTCTTCGAGGTGCCAGGAAGGCAATGGAACAGATCTGCAGTGCCCCTCAAAGCAGTTATGACCCGCGGTAGCCACACCTCGGCCCAGGCTCCAGGAAGCAGGCTGCACACCAAGATACAAGCAGGGCGCTGTGCACGGAGCCCTCCCTGTGTGCTCCGGATTATTGATCCTGTACTGACTCAGGGAACACAGAGGTCAGCAGATTTCTGTGTCGGCGTGGTGCTGCTTTCGCCCCCATGTCTTCTCAGAAGCAGGCCTGGGTCAGCCACTGCCATCCTTGCCTCCCTACCCTGGGGCAGCCAGCCTGGGCCTCCTCTCCAGCATTCACCCAGCCAGCGTCCCCACCCTGGTGGGGCAGCCCTCTCGGTCAGAGCCAGCGGACCCTAGTCCAGCGGCTCCTCTAGGGAGATGAAGTCATCGAAGGGAGGAGGAACACACAAGGAAGAAAATTTCCACTCTGGGCTTTTGAATTATTTATGCACGGTCAGTACAAAGTGCAGCTTTGGTGACAGAAGGAACCGGGGCACGGCTGCTGGACCAGCCGGGGCAGGTGGCAGTGCAGGGTCAGCTGACCTGGGCTCCAGCCCTGTCCTGAGCTCCTTGCTGATGCCCTTGCCCCAGCTCTGGTGCCTCCACTGGACTCCTGGCTCTGAGGACCACCAAACCAGAAACAGCTTCCAGGAGGCTGTCTGGAAAGTCTGGCAGGTGGGGGGTGTGCAAGGTGGGCAGGGCCCTCTTCTGCTGGTGTCCCAGGATGAGGCCTTGGGGTCTTCTGGAACCACTGGCCAAAGCTGGGGCTTCCAGGCTCACCGTGGGGCCCCACACATGCGCCACATCTTCTCTCCCTCTCCTCTCACAGAGGGGGTGCTGGAAACAGAGGCCGCTGTGGGTGCCTTTCCCTCTGCACCCTTGCCCACGAGCTGGGCCCACCCCACTTTCTCCAGAGTCCTCTCAGGAGGGACGCCACCCAGGTGGGTCTATTTTAAAGACTAGTCAGAAAGAACAAACAATGATCTCAGTGGTTTATACATTTTCCCTAAACAAGAAACTTTCAAGCCTGGTGTAGCTCCAGCTCCCGGGGCCTCCCAGCGGGTGCCCCAGGGAAGGTCTCAGCAGCCCATACTGCCCCTGGGGTCTCACTCCTGAGGAAGTGGCCTTGCTGGAGGGCTCTGGGGAACTGAGGCTGCTTTGCTGGGAATCAAGAAAGGCTGTGCACAACTCATTCCACCGACTGCTAGAACGTTCCATTCCATTGTGTTTCCATGAGACAGAGAGAGAACTTGGACCCAGGTGTACCTCGGGGGTTAGCGGGAAGTGTGTGAAGCCGTGACATGGCTGCCGTGTCCTCCTGACGGTGGGCCCGTCGGGGAGGCACGCACCTGCGCCATGGCTGAGGAACGGAAGTGCGGGGCCCAGCTGCGTCTGCTAGTGAGAGCATGTGGTGGACGCAGTGTGGCCCCTCCGTCCTGTGTGGAGGGCTCTCTGCACTGTTCAATCCAGCCTCAAAAGAATCAGGACGGTGCCAGGGGCTCACTCCTCAGGGGTGATTCATCCGATATTTTTGCCCTTGTAAACCCAGCTGAAAGCAGCTGGAGGCTATCTTCTGGGCTTATACAGGGCCCAGGTGCCACGAGGACACACACCCATGGGTGCCGTCTGCTCTTGGGCCCCATGTAGCTGCTCCCGGGAGGTGCTTCCATTCCCTGCCGAGATGCTGGCTTGTTCTGGGTCTTCTCAGTCCGGCAGGCAAAGGGCCTGGCTTGCTGTGGCCTCGGCACAGAGACTACTGAGGAGCACTCACTGTGCACCCAGCCCCTGGGGAGAGTCTTTCCCGAGCTATGCTGGAAAAGGCTGGTGGCCATCACCTCGAGCTGCAGGGAGTCGATCCCGCAGTTCCTCCCATAGGGATCACATGGGCTCCATCGAGCTTGGAGACCTTAAAGAAGCCATCCAGTTCAGGTTGGCACTGCCCCGAAAGGCAAGTGGGGCCTGGCCTCCTGTCCCCACGTTATAGGCGTAGCTCGGCTTGTGCATGGCAGGCAGTAGCCCAAGGCCATCAGTAGGTTCCAGGAGGGGTCCCCTGTGTGCTTAGCTCCACTTCACTCCAGGACCTCTCCGTGTTAGCAGGGCTCTCCACCCTCTGCCTCCCACGCCTGCTCCCCCGGAATCCTGTGATCCCCGAGACCCTCTCCCTCATCTGCTCTGTCCTCAGGCCTTTGGTTTGGATCAGAGACAGAATTCCCTCTCTCCAGTGCCTCATGCTCCAGAGCTCTCGGCCCCTCCTCCATACTGACCATCAGTGGCTGATTCCACCATCTCCCCTTGGAGCCCCCACAGCTGACCCTCAGCTTACAGGCCAGAGTCTAGAGGGGTCTTTGAGACCTTGAAGGAGGGCAAAGAGATTGGACTGTGCTTCCAACACCCCTTGAAAGCAGGGAGGTTGGGGGATGGGAAGGAGGGCCCTGAGAGGTGGTTCCACGGGCACTGCGGTCCTCTGGGCTTCAAAAGGAGCAGCTTCTTGAGTCTCTGGGTGGAAAAGCCTCTGCTTCGTGGGGGCCCTGCACACTCTTGCCAGCCTCTCCTCTTGTCCTGCAGCTGATGGCAAGGAGGACCCAGGGGTGGTAGGTGGCAAAGCTGACCTCAGACAGGGAGAGTGGAGGTACCCTGGCTCAAGCCCGGGGCCCCTGTTCTATTGATTTGTGTGCATCTCCCACGGGAGACTTCGCCGAGACTCAGCTCTGACAGCTGGCTTTCTGTGTGTTCTTCCGCGTGCCTTTGGAATGGAGAACGAAGGCTGTGATTTAGCGCCACACACCAGGTGCTTCCGCAACAGAAATTCCTGTCTCAATTCTGGAGGCCATAGTCTGGGATGGAGGGCAGCAGGGCTGGTTCCTGAGGCCCCTCTCCTGGGCTGGCAGATGCCACCTCCTCCTGTGTCCTCATGGGATTATCCCTCAGGCTGTGTCTGGGTCCTCCTCTCTTCTCACAGGGACACAGTCGGACTGGACTGGGGCCCAACCATATGACTCCATTTTAACTTCATCACCTCTATAAAGACCCTATCTTCAAATACAGCCAATGCTGGGTTTCTGGGTCATAGGCTTTAATATACCATCTTTCTGGGGGGACTCAGGCCATAACACTTATCTTCCATAACTTGGTATTATCAACACTCTCGGGCTTGGGAGGTTGTGTGTGTGTGTGTGTGTGTGTGTGTGTGTGTGTGTGTGTGTGTATGGGGGGGTGTCTACATTACATTGTTTAGAAAACGCTGCCCAGACAGGGTTCTTGCCTTTCCACCTAGACAATAAAGTCACAAGGCTGGGTCTTCTGTCCTCATGAAGGGCCAGAAACACGTGATTTCCACATTTTCTCTCTTTTGGGTTCCATTAATCCATTTGCTTTTCAATCTCAGAATACAAGAATTCCACACAAAACATTTTCTGTGGCAATGAAGCATTATTTTACTTCTCTCAGACACTGGGCTCTTTCTACCTACACTGAGCATGTGACCCCCAACCCCGATGACATGGGCTGAATCCTGAGTTTCGAAGGGTGCAGTTGCCGGGCAGAAGTGGGCAGAGGAAGCATTAAGGTGCCGGGCAGAGGCAGGGAGAGGGAGCATTAAGGTGCTAGGCGCAGGGAGAGGGAGCATTTAGGTTGTCCGACTCTTTTCTCCATAGCAAAGTGGTTTACGTTTACTTAATATTAGCTGTTACGCACCACAGCAGAGGGGGAAATGATGAAAACAATTGCTGTGGACGTTTCTCAGCACGTTTGACTCTATCCCATCAATCACTCCATTTTAAACCAGGACACAAAGGGCCAAGTCGAGCCGTTGGCACTAACCCAGCAAACCTCATTCTCTGGCTGGACTACGGTCATGTAAGGGTGTTAGGAGAGAAAGATAATCTTATAGAAGGGGAGGTTCCCCAAATTCCATCTCATGCTGAAAATCCCACCAGCACTAGCCAGAGTGGAGAGGACAGTGGGCTTCCCAGGGAGGGTGTGTGAGCCCAGGCTGGTGGGCTCCTTCCTGTGTGGCTTTCTGCTGCTCCCCTGCCTCTACCCACCTGCACCCATCCCTGCCCCTGAATTTATGAAGCAAAAAAAAAAAAAAAAAAAAAAAAAAAAAATAGCTATGGGGATTAGAAAGTCTTCATCATCCTGGAAATGTCTTTATTTTCTTTTTTAAAAGGCTGGTTAATAACATGTAAGAACTAAATTTCTTCTTGCAAGTGCGGGTGGGTGGAGGGTGGTTATTTTTAAATGAATGACTAACCATCTTCATTGTTTTTGTCTTATAAAACATTGAATACAGATCATATTAAACACTGAAAGGTGCAGCACTCGTGGTCTAACCCTGAAGCTGGCATCTTCTGGCCCCATGAGTGCCAAGGCTGCCACCCCTCACGTTACATTCTGACTCTTGCATCTGAATCAAAGCCATGACGTGTGTACAGATCCACCTCTCCTGGCCTCTGGCTGCTGCAGGCCACAGCACTCCCTGAAATGTCACCTGTCCCACACACGGAAGGCAAGGCAAAAAGAAATAAACAATTAAAGCCAGTGCCAAAAACCCCGGCAGGCACGCTTTCCACATGCACTCCATGTACTTTCTGGACCACTTGCAGGCCCCAAACAACCCACTTACCATCTCCCTTCTGCCTTCATCCTTCTCCTGAAGCTTCAGATGTGCCGACACCTGCGGGGGACAAGGACAGTAGTGTAGAAGCAGAATAGACGGCCATCAGCAGGGTGAACTTCATGGCCGCACTGCAGACTGTGGTACAGCTAGCCACAGTGCCACTGGCCACAGTGCAGCTAGCCACAGTGCTGCTAGCCATGATGCCACTACCCATGGTACAGCTAGACATGGTGCCACTAGCCACAGTGCAGCTAGACACAGTGCCACTAGCCATGGGGCCACTAGCCACGGTGCAGCTAGACACAGTGCCACCAGCCATGGGGCCACTAGCCACGGTGCAGCTAGACACAGTGCCACCAGCCATGGGGCCACTAGCCACGGTGCAGCTGGACACAGTGCCACCAGCCATGGGGCCACTAGCCACGGTGCAGCTGGACACAGTGCCACCAGCCATGGGGCCACTAGCCACGGTGCAGCTAGACACAGTGCCACCAGCCATGGGGCCACTAGCCACGGTGCAGCTAGACACAGTGCCACCAGCCATGGGGCCACTAGCCACGGTGCAGCTGGACACAGTGCCACCAGCCATGGGGCCACTAGCCACGGTGCAGCTAGACACAGTGCCACCAGCCATGGGGCCACTAGCCACGGTGCAGCTGGACACCATGCCGCTAGCCCACTAGACACAGTGCCACCAGCCATGGGGCCACTAGCCACAGTGCAGCTAGACACAGTGCCACCAGCCATGGGGCCACTAGCCACGGTGCAGCTGGACACCATGCCGCTAGCCCACTAGCCACAGTGCCACCAGCCATGGGGCCACTAGCCACGGTGCAGCTGGACACCGTGCCGCTAGCCCACTAGCCACAATGCCACTAGCCACGGTGCCGCTGGCCATGATGCCACTAGCCACGGTGCAGCTAGCCACAGTGCAGCCCGCTGATCACCATGGAAAACCCAAGGAGTTCTTGGCTTCCCATGCCTCCTGCTTTCATAGTGGTAGGGTGGCAGGAGAGCAGTCCGTGTGTGATGCTTCCAGCTATCTCAGGGGAATTCTCTGCTGTACCCAGGAGAGAAGTCAGATATGGGCAATTTAGAGGTAGGGGCTTGGCGATCTACCTGGGCAGAACCCAGGATCGGCCTGGCTTCCACCCTCCTGCCTTCTGTGGCTTTCGGCAAACACGCAGCCTCCGTCTCCTCACCGGCATAATGGTGAAGTTAAGCTCTGTCCACCTCATTAGCTAGAGAAGTTGCTGTGAGGATGAGAGGAGAGAGTGGGGTGCAGGGGGGAGTGGCAAAGAGGTCCTAGGTCCCAGAGTTGGACAGAGTCAGACCCATGCTCCTGGGCAGAGCCAGCTGCCTGCATGCGATACTGCCTATCATTTCTTAGTCCGCCTGGCAGCTCAAGGGTGAAGAGCATAAAAATGCACAACTGTGTCTGACGTGGGATCGGAACTCCCCAACAGGTGGCCAGTATCTCCTCTGTGTGGGACAGGACCTTGAGTGATAACCCACACCATAGCCACAGACTATTTCTCGAAGGCCTCATGAAATTCTCAGAATCAAAATCGAATTGAATTTGATTCTGAAAATAGATTATTTCACAGCAGGTCCAGTGGCGAGGTTGGAGAGGACAGAGAAGACAGCAGGGGTCACTAGTCACATCTGCGGAGAAAGCAGCCATTGGGTCTCGAGCACGTGGCCATGGGGTTCACTCAGAACTCACTGAGAAGCCAAACTCGCACTACCCAAGAGGCAGGAGCAATTCGGGAATCAACAGGGTGTGCATGAAGCTTGCGTTTACAGCATACACAGAACAGTGAACAGCAGGTAAAGAGAAACTTCACAGCTGCTTTGCAGCATATGTTTGCCCACTCCTCAGAGGTCCTTGTGCCCCATCTGAACGTCCATTTGGAGGCCAGATCAACAGTCAGGGTTCCATGGGGCACACAGCGCCTAGGGAGGATCGGACCAGGGAATGGCGTCCGCTTACCTACAGAACATGCAGGACTAGGGGACACGAGTGGGAACAGCCCTGCAGGTTCCTCTCTGTTTCCCCATAAAGAAGGTTAGATAGCAGATCACGTGTCTGAAAATGTAACCTGCTTCTTTTTGCTGAGCTAAGAACCCCTTGGCATTGCCCTTCACATGACACACTAGGCAGCTGCCACTCTCTGTCACCATGGGGAGGGAGCTTTGCCCAACCCCAGTCAGGAAGGCCAGGTAGGATCGCTCCAGGCAGAAAACCAAGGCGAACTCCCATCTATAACCAAAGCACAGAGCAGACCGAACTGAGGATGTCCCCTAGGGTGCCAGGAGAGACATGAAGCCTGGAAACTCTTTTTTTGCAGTTAATAAAGAGGAAACAGAAAAATAAACAGTCCTCCACACAAAGCCAGCCATGACTGGCAACTGGAGCTGCATGCTGAGTTTCAGTCTCCTCTTGATGGGAGGATTCTCATGGCCACCTCTGCATACAGTTAGGTCTGTGCAGTCTCAGTCACCATGAGTTGAGCCTTTAAAAAAACAAACAAAAAATCGCCCCCACTGGGCACAGTGGCTCACACCTGCAATCTCAGCACTTTGGGAAGTCGAGGCAGGCAGATCACAAGATCAGGAGTTCGAGACCAGCCTGGTCAACACAGTGAAACTCGTCTCTACTAAAAATACAAAAATTAGTGGGGCACGAAGGCAGGCGCCTGTATTCCCAGCTACTTGGGAGGCTGAAGCAGAAGAATTACTTGAACCTAGGAGGCAGAGGTTGCAGTGAGCCCAGGTCGCGCCATTGCATTCCAACCTGGGTGACAGAGTGAGACTCTGTCTTAAGAAAAAAGAAAAAAGGCCCTGGAAGCCCAGAGGCATGGCATTTGGCTGGGTCATGGTCTGCCCAAGGAACACAACCAGCTGTTTCAGAGAACCAGGCATAGGACACCTCCTGGACACTTCGGTGGCCCCCAGAGGGGAAGGTATTTTTAAACTTCCCCAAATGCTGGACTTAGCCACAGAGAACGTAAGTGAAGACCCTATGGGAAGGCTCACTAGGAGTGAAAAGAAATAGTCAACAAGTTGAGTGGATTAGGCACCAACTGTATACCAGAATTCCACCCCACCTTCCCTGCATCTTCCCTTTCAGTATTTACACCAACCCCATGCGGTCCTGCAGATGAGGACACTGAGGCTGTGAGGGTGAAGCTGGTGCATGGCAAGGAAGTCAAGC
The DNA here is from genome assembly GCA_031835075.1 of Saguinus oedipus. Classification (NCBI taxonomy): domain Eukaryota; kingdom Metazoa; phylum Chordata; class Mammalia; order Primates; family Cebidae; genus Saguinus; species Saguinus oedipus. The sequence continues at coordinate 69,888,094 of CM063186.1, forward strand.
TACCAGTTACAGGTGCACCTTTGGAGGCAGACAGCTCTGGCCACACGTGGCCATCGGCAGCCGTGTGACCCTGGGCTCCTTGCGTAACTGGGGGAAGCTCCATTTCTCATCCACTTTCTTGGGATGACCTATCTGGTGTGTGTAGAGCTATGTGCTTGGGGCCAGGGACCAAGAGATGCTCGGCCATTGCCGGTTTCATTTTCCCACCTGGCAGGCAGCTGACTCAGAGGAATAGACCCTTAGGGTCCTGACTAAGACACCAGGTGAGTGGGTGCTTGGGCCAAAGACACAGAATGACTCAAGGATGGCTGATGGGAAGGAGAATCCCAAGCATTGGCCTGCAGGGATGTTGCTGCCCTGGGTGGGATCACCCAAGTCAGCTGGGTTACTAACCTTCTCAGAAGCTTGAGCCAACCCTGCCAAACAAGGCCTGCCATTAAACCCTGTCATTAACCTCAAGGTCTTGAGGGGTTAGGGATGAAGCTGCCTGTCCCAGCAGCAAGCCTGGAGTTAGAACTCTGCTAGAGGGAGGGTGTTGGTTGCGTGCAGGCTGCCTGGCAGAGCCCTCGGGTCTCTCGCAGCTGGGCACGTGGCCAGCGCTGTGTGATGTGGGGGTTGGGGGCAGCGGGGTGGCAGGGGCGGGCGGGGTGGCGAGGGAGCTCACCATCATGGCCTCTTGCACGGTGAGGTGCGGCAGCAGCATGTCGTCCTGCATGATGTAGCAGGACACCTTCCGGAAGCAGCGCAGATCCCGCGGCAGCCCGTTGATGAGGACGGCTCCCTTCATGCCTGTTTCCCTGCAGAGCCAAGGACAAGGGAAGCCATCAGCCGGCTCCTGCTGCTCCTGCGCCTCCCGGGCCAGGTGAGGGGAGCCAGAGATCTGGGCTCACCTCCCAGCTGAACCATGGGCCACAGGGACCCCGAGGGTCAGAAAGAGACTGGACCTGGTTCGCACTGTGGCCATTGGGAGGAAGAAATTCCACAGAGAAAGTGCCTGGGGGGAAGAGGAAGGCGCGCACAGGCCTCCGTGGGAAGGTGTATCTATACTCAGGGTGACAGCAGCTCTGTCTTGACCTCCCAAAGACACACAGGCATAGACCTATGCGCAGTCACAAGGTGGGGGTGACAGCCCCTGGATTTGTGGGGCTTTGTAAGATTGGCTTCTCAACAATTCTGTGTATAGCTCAGGCTGTGCCCACTGCCTGAAAGCTAGACTTCTGCAGACGTCAGGCCTGGGAAGGAGCACCAGCAGAGAGGGGCTTGGAGCCTGGGGCCGGGACCCGCTCAGCCAAGCGAATGGCCCTTCTCCAGCAGGGAGAATTCTCTCTGGTGAGCAGGCTGAGAGTCCCCAGGTGCTCCTGTGAGGCAGGCATGGCCTCACCGGGCACAGTCATTCACTGGCTGGTTCATCTGCTCACTGCAGACCTGTGCGCCTCTGCCCCCTGCCATTCCTCCAGGTGCATGAGTGCAGCCCAGGAGCTGGTGTGTGACACAGGTAGTCTATGCTCTATGCCTCTAAGATCCAGTTTTTCTAGCCCCACCTCCTAGATGCGATGGAGAATCAAACTGAGGAGCCTCTATGGAGACTAATAAAAGCATGCCTAGTTTCCATCTCTACTCAGCTTGTTACTATGACTGGGGGCCTGCAGCCACGTCCCTTCACTCCTCCAGGCACAGGCGGGGGTCAGCTGGCTTCCCCTGGATCCCCAGGCCTGAAGGCCCTGAAGCTCCAGAGTTGCCTCCGAAGCTCCAGGATGCCAAGCACCCATCAGGCTGCCAGGAGCTGTGGGCACATCGATGAGCTCAGTGTTTAAACAGCCGCCCTGCAAGGATACCCAGTCCCCTCTGGCCCTGCATCCCTCTGGGAACTCAACTTTAGCCTTCAGATGTAACTCTCACAGGTAGAGAATTGCCATAAGTGAGATTTTTTTCAAATCCTAATTTCTGGCATTAAGGTCGAGTTCAGAAACTCTAAGGAAAAGGGTGGTATTTACCAGTTTTTCAGTAAATGAAATTATTATTTGCCAAAGTTAGTAAATAAAACCCATCAGACATGAAAATAACCGACTTTAACAGAGCATTTTTAAAACGCTTCTGAAGATTCGAATCCAAGTTTTCTAATCATTCCCAAACGGATGACACTGGGCACAGCGGTCACCAAACTTCTTTGTTTTTTTTCTGTTGTTGGTTTGTTTTTAGATGGAGTTTCAGTCTTGTCATCCAGGCTGGAGTGCACTGGCACAAACTCGGCTCACCGCAGCCTCTGCCTCCTGGGTTCAAGCGATTCTTCTGCCTCAGCCTTCCGAGTAGCTGGGACTACAGGCACCTGCTACCACATCCAGCTATTTTTTTCCGTATTTTTAGTAGAGATGGGGTTTCACCATGTTGGCCAGGCTGGTCTCAAACCCCTGACCTCAGGTGATCCGCCTGCCTCAGCCTCCCAAAGAGCTGGGATTACAGGCGTGAGCCACCGCGCCCAGCCAAGCTTCTAGACACCTCTGACCCACAAGCCCCAGCCAAACAGTTCTCATTCTCTTCTGAAAACGCCCTGTCTCTCTTCGACTTGCATTCACTCCTGTTCTCTCCGAGTTCTCCGGCCACCCCGCTCCCTGACCTTGACCTTCCCACCTCTTCCTGTCCCTGTGGCCGGGCTGAACAGAGTGGCTGCTGTGGCCACTCTGCCCAGGGACCCCTCTCTGAGCATGGCTCTCCACTCAGTGCATGGCCCTTCGTGAGTGCAGCGTCTCAGTGTCATTCTCTCCCCTGGACCCGGTTTCCTCCCTTTCCAGAGCTTCCTGATCCAAAACACACCCTGTGCTCCGCTGGAGCCTGTGTGTACAGAGCTTTAAGAAACTCCCACTGTAGACCACAGCCTGCTCCAGGTGATGGGGCTGATGGAAGGAGCCCCACTACTTCCATTGCTGGCCGGACACCCACGTGAGAACTTTGCACCCCGGGCAGGGATGCTCACCTGTATCCGGCCAGGATGTTCATCAGCGTGGATTTCCCTGCCCCGGAAGGACCCATAATGGCCACCAGCTCACCACTGTTGAACTTTCCAGAAATTCCTTTCAGAAGGGTCTTGTATCCTGCAAGAAGCAGATCATATGCACGTTCATTTCATTTTGTTTTATCTCCGATGCAGTAAATATGCAAATGTTGAAGCACACGTGACTGAGGCGGAAGTAGCCTTCGACGTCCCGGGGTAGAAAAGGCTGCATTCCAGGGAAGAACGTGCACTTCGTGTCTTTTTAATTCCCTGCTCTACGCCTTCAATTGCACTTCACGGATTATAATAACGATAATGATTACCAGCATGTGCGTAATGCTTTAGGGTTACAAAGCACCTCCCCACTCACTGTCTAGTGTATGAGGAATCCACCATTCCCGTCTCAGAGTGAGGAAGCGATGGCCAGTGGGCCCGGGTGACCCGCCCAGGTCCTCAGCCAATGTGGGCGAACTCAGCCCGGAGCTGCCCCGTTACCAGTTTGCTCCCACACCAATACGGTACATGCGGCTGTGTTAATTAATAATTCACTTATTGCATCTACAAATTATTTATACTTTATATATTTATATAAGTATACATTATGTATATATGATTTATTTATAAATAATCAACATATAATTAAATAATCAATATATTATTAATCTCAATTAATAATTAAGAAAGTTTGTCATTTTGCAGCCACACCAGATTGCTTTGGAATTTCTGCCAAGTCTCCATCTGAGAGCTTTATAAAAGGGGAGAAAGTACACATCCCAAGCAAAGCCACATTAATGTTTTCTCAAATAGACTGTTTAAATGTGCTGTAAATAATAAAACAGAAGCAGCTGGGTGCATAGATAATGCATCCCAAGCCAGCGGCACTTCTCGTGCAGTATCAGACCAGAGTGCACCCTTACATAATCAAGAATCTTGTGAATGCAATTTTGGCTCCCACACATTTCAAGGGACCTAAAGAGACAGGGACCCATGGGGTCCTTGGCCCAGTCCCTCGTTTTAGGCTTTCTCCCGGTCACCAACTGGGCACGCAAACCTGTGTGTTTGTGAGTCTGGCCCAGGGGAGTTTGCTCCCTGCTGTCTTCCTGTCTTTCATAGATAGGACACCGGAAAATGCCAACCTGTCACCAGGCACCACCTTAATTTGGATGTGGAGTCCCTAAGGCCTTGTTTAGAGGAGGGAGGGAGCTGCGGAAACAGCCAGGAAGCTTGCTGCCTTGGCACTGAGAATTATTACAGAGAGGACGGCTGTCGCCCCAGGGAGGGCCAGGAGAGCCATCCCGGCGGGGGAAAAGCACAGGAAGAAAGGGCCGGGGCCGGAGAGCAGCTCAGAACTGCAGATGAACCAGCTGGTAGCACAGGGCTGTGGAGGACAATGCTTACAAACACGCAGCACTTGAGACCTAAACAAGTGAGCAGGGCCGGAGGAGGGCCGGGGGCCCCAGGAACAGCTCTTCTGCTGAGCCACGGGTGACGGAAGAGCTGGGACCACAGAGACCCTTCCTCCACAGGAGCAAGCTCCCCAACCACAGAGTGCGGCAGCTCTTTGGGGACCCAGGCCCCCGATATCACCAAGAAAGCACTGCTTGCTGGCTACCTGCTAATGAGTGTCTCTCGTCTATTCAGGGCGGAAGTGGAGCTGCTCCCCAGCAAACCTCCCTCAGGCTGTGTCCTCTCAGTTATGAGCCCCCTGAAGACGCCCGGTCATGGTGCTCACCCGAAGCCATCCACTGACCGTGGTCATGACAGCCATGAGGGCACTTCATGCCTTGGGCTCTGAGAAGCCTCTCTCCCTCTATCGAGGGCAGGGCCCACCTCTCCTGCTGGGCACAGCCTCTGGGCTCTCACCTTTGACAGTGCCTGGGGCTGACCCCCCAGTGCTGGGGTCCACTGGTGGGGTCCAGACCACCACCCTGGCTGGAGGAATCCTACACAGGCTGCGATGACCCCCAGGACCCCAGGAACAGGACAGGGTGGGGAGGCTCGGAGCATTCAGGCCTCTCATGGGAAAGGCAGGACAGGTGGTCTTAGGTTGGCCTTGCTGTTGAGAGCCACCAAACTGGAATATGCCCCAAAGAGGGCACGTGACTGGGCCACAGGCTCCCCTCCATGGGGCTTCATGGGTCCAGCCATGGACACAGAACCCAGTTTGGGACTGTGCTGCTCTAACATTACAAACCTGGTTTCCTTTCTTTTTTCTTCTTTTTAAAAGACATGCATTTGGGATTTAAGGATCTTCAAAGTGGCTCTGGAAACAAAGTCCAGTAGACATTAGTCTGCCCTGCTATGGGACAGCCGGGTGCGACAGTGACCTTGTGCAGGTCTAAAAGTGAGCCCCGGGCTGAGGGGACCAGGAAGCACAGTCAGAACCTTCCCATCGTAGTCGGGTTTCCTGAGCATCCAGGGTGCGCACGCGCACACACACACACAAACACAAACACACGTGCACACACAAACACATACAAACACAAACATGCACACACACAAACAAACACACACACAAACACAAACACATGTGCACACACACAAACACAAGCACGTGCACACACAAACACAAACACATGTGTGTGCACGCACACACACACCCCTCTGCATTTATGTAAGGAAATCATTCTCCTGCACAGCCCTGCGCTTGCTTCCCCTTACAGAAATAGAAAAGGAAGATGGGACCATCCCACCCCCATCCCCGCCCTACTTTCCTACCCCTGAGTTCTGTGCAGCCTGCTTGCTGGCATCCTGGACATGCGCCCGCCTCCCTGTCCTTGTGGGCTCTCATTCACAGGGTGCACTGTCTTGCACTGTTTTTCTGGCTGGGATCGTGAGCACCCAGGATAACAAGTACAGAAATTGCCAGAGCCAGGGCCACTTAAGCCCTATCAGCCCCGTGCAGGGTGCCCAGTTTCAACATTTGAAACAGCCAGATGCTAGCCCAGACCAGAGATTGGACAGGACCCAGGCCAGACCCAGACAGAACTCAGATCAGACCCAGAGAATCCAGACAGAACCCAGACCAGGCCCATATGGAACTCAGACCAGACCCAGACCAGGCCTAGATGGAACCCAGACCAGGCCCACACAGAACCCAGAGAGAACCCAGACCAGAGGCAGACAGAACTCAGATCAGACCCAGAGAGAATCCAGACAGAACCCAGACCAGGCCTAGATGGAACCCAGACTAAGCCCACACAGAACCCAAACCAGAACAACAGAACCCAGAAAGAACCCAGACCAGACCCAGATGGAACCCGAGCCAGACCCAGACGGAACCCAGATGAGACCCAGACAGAACCCGGCCAGCCTCTGTGAGCCTGGGTGGGAGGAGGGGTCGGCCCCCCACTTATCTTTAATCAGTGCCTGTTTCCTGGTCTTGCCTGCTCTGACCCTAACGTCTTTATCAATTGCTATGTTGTTTCTGATCACTGCCTGCTAAGGAGAAATGATGCAACTTAATCTCTTTTTAGGGATATAAACTCATAGTCAATTAATCAAAGCAAAAAAGCCATAAGTTCAACCAGAACCCACTGGGAAATGGAAAGAAACGGGAGGCGAGGGCCATGGAGAGCCTGAGGAGAGAATGGGGTCTGAGCAGGACCCGGCGCCAGACACCTGCTTGGGAATTGATTCCCTCAGTGACACCGGCAGACTACGTTTCTTCTTGGGGTCCTGATGTCAACATCTGTAAAATCAGGGAACAGGAAAAGATGATTTCTAGTGTCCTCCTCGACCCTAGAAAGGAAGAAAATGCTCTATGAGCCTGTGAAAATCCTTGCTCCCTAACACAAAATGTGGGAGCTTAGCAAAGGGCTGTGGCTATCCCCAGAAGACAGCGATGGAAGGATGATAGAAGCGTGCTCCCAGTGGGTGGGCATGGACTGTCCTGGAGCCACACACCTACATAACCAGAGAGGAACACAGGGGACCTTCCAAAGAGAGCCCACAGAGTCTACTCTGCCCCTTTTACGGTTCGTTTCCTAAGATGGTGCATACTTGGGAGAGACGGGGCAAGAGCGTGCTGGTCCTTCGGAGCTACTCACTATGAAAGGAGCAGCGGCAGCACCTTGACCCCAAACCCTTCCAATCAGACTCACCTTGGCTGAATTTCATGTTGCAATTCACAACAAATCCACTGTCAAAGCAAAACCAAGAGCAACCCCACTGATCCAGGCGGAAAGATGCTGTGACACTGTCCTGCTTGGGAATAAGGCCTTAACGAGTGAGCACCAACAAGCTGGCTCTGGTCCCAAGGAGCTGGCCAAAGGGCCCGAGCACTGAGCCCCCGAAGCCCCTCACATGGAGACTCCAGAAGAAGGTGGCTCCGAGGAGCCCACTCAGACCTGACTGTACTCAAGGGGAGGGGTGTGGGCCCAGACCGACCGGGTAGCCAAGCACCCTGACACCCATTGCCTGCCACCGTGGGCAAAACCATGTGAGCCCATGGCCTCAAGGCCAGAAATGGAGTCCTGGTGTCGTCAAGCCTTCCCAAGACCCAACCATCCCCGTGCACGTGCCCCCAGGCAAGACCCTGAGAGAGCTCCCCAGAGCGCACCAGCCAGCACCCCAAACAGCACTCCTCTATCCTAGCTCTCCAGGTCCTCCCCTCCCCCATGTGGCCATCTCTCCCCCACCTCCTTCCCTCTCTCCTCTGTCTCCTTCTCTCCTCTCTCTCCCTCTCCTCTCTCTACCTTCTCTCTCTCACTCTTCCCCTTTTCTTTGCAGCATCCTCTGAGAAGTAGGAACGTCACCTTTCCATCTATAAACATTCGGCCCTGGTCCAGTGCAGATACTCAAGTGCTGCTGGATGGATGGATGGATGGATGGATGGATGGAAGGATGGATGGATGGATGGACAGATGAATGGATGAATGAATGGATAGGCAGATGAGTGGATGGATGGATGAGTGGATGAATGGATGGATAGATGGATGATAGATGAACAGATGAATGGATGGATGAATAGATGAATGAATGGATGGATAAATTGATGGATAGATGGATGGATGGATGGATTGATAGATGGATGGACAGACAGGTGGGTAGATGGACAAATGTTTAAAAACCATTCAGATGAAGCATTTAGTAATGTTTAAAATTAAGGGAATAATAAAGAGTTTCCTGAGTTATACCCTCCCTCAGAATGAGCCACATTAGAGATGCAGAGACAGCCCGTGCAGACATCCTGAATTCCAGTGATCACAAGCATAAGGAGACAAGGTTGGAACGAAGCTGCTCTTCCTAAAGGCCAGCCGGCCATCCCCAGGCCAGACACCCCAGATGAGCCGGGCATCTGACAGCCACCACAGGATGCACATCTTCTTCTGCTTCTGGCTCTGGCACTGCGCTGGAGGCCCTGAGAATGTCAGCTGCACGAGGACGTGAGCAAGACCAGCTTCTTGATCATCATGCCCTGCGATCCTGGAATGGTTACTGGAGGGAAATGTTTGTGGCACTCATGAGACAGGAAGGGCTCTTGGCACAAGTGAACCCAGAGCAGGACCCCGTCTCAGGCAATGCTTGTCGTCTCTTCCCACGCCTCCCTCTTACCTGGACAGACCCTTTTGGGACCAGAGCCATCAGGGAATGCCTAGAAGCCACTGCAGGCCCAGAGCCTGGCCCCTTCCCAAGGTCTAACGGCAGGACGGACTTACTGCAGGCATTTTACAGGGTCGCTGGCTCCCTCTGGCTTGTGTTACATGAACACATCCCCTCCCCAAGTGGACGTGACAGAAGCCGTCGGGAAACCCGGAGACAATGGCAACGGAAACGCACCTGTGGCATTCACTTCCGAGTAATTACATTTTGATGTAAATGTTGCTGAAGTGTAGAAAACACAGAAAAGTGCACAGCCCATAAACGCACAGCTTCATACGCTTTTCCAGATGGAACACACTGGGGTCCCAGTCCCCAGATCAAAACCCGGACGTGGCCCACTCCTAGGAGCTCCTTCACACCTCTTCCTGTCACTTCAGGGATAACTGCTGTTACATCTAAAGTAAACCCCCAAAGGTGTTGATTTTTTAACAGAGAAATACAACTTTTCCAAAACAAACAATAAAAAAGCCAGTTTCCTCCCTTGGAAATCAAGGCAACATCACTTTGCCCGTGGAAAAATCAAGGGACCTTTCTTAGATGGGAGATTTCGCCCCAGTGATCCCATGAGTCCTGTCTGCTGCTGTGGCCAGCTACACCACTTGCCAGACAGTCCCTGGGACAAGGTGATTTGGGCCTAGAAGGAATTTCCAGAAACCATCAAAGAGCAGAAGGCACTGAATGCTTACATTTCCTACATCATCTCACAGGGCTTCACCAAGAGAATCAATACCTGTCAACACCTACGAAGACTCAGAGGACATGGCAGCATCGCTTGGGGCTGGGAGCAGTTTTCCTCGCTCTGTAGAAATGTGCCCTTGAAGGAGAAGCTGAGGCAGGCCAGCCCAGGTCCGGGCAGAGGCCATGAGCCACAGAACGGGCCTCGCCAGGCTGGCACTCACTGGGGTAGGCATGGTGCCAGCCTGCTCCTGTCACTCTGTTTCTGCCTCCAAGCCAGTGAGTGCTGCGTCCTTCTCCACCTCTAGTAGATGACATACAAGGGCTTCGAGAGTGTTAATGACCTGCCCAAGGCCACACAGTAGGTCAGCAGAAGACCCAAGATTCCAACCCCTTCTGCCAAACCCACAGGTGGCTCTTACACCCGAGGCTATGAGTGCCCCTGCCAGGCTCTACAGAGGGGTTCCCAGGCCCCTCCCCTCCTCCCTCCCTCCCTCCTCCTACGAGCAGGCACAGACCTGAATCAATACGGCCAGCTCAATCCAGAATTGTGTATTTAGTCTGATATCGTAAGAAATATTGAACAGAGGATGGGAAGGCATTTCAGGCCTTTCCCCTCATAAAGAAGAAACCCCGTGGCTCACCTAAGGCTAAGAATACCACCCAGGTGTGGGCAGGGCAGCTCGCAGCACTGATGCAGTGAGACCCTCTGATGGCTACGGCCGTAAGAATTCCTATGTCCTTTCCAAGAGATCTTCACTTTTGCAATTGACCTTTATCTTTCCATTTATTTTTCATGCCACAAAACATCCTCAGAAGAAAGAAGAATTCTTGCCAGGGTGTGGGAAAGTCTCCCGTCCTTTAGGGAAGACTCAAGCCTGTTTACAGTAAGGACTCCTCGCAGCCTCTGCTAGGAAGTGCGCGTCCCCCAGGCAAATGCACACTCCCTAACGCTTCCTGTGAGGAAATCCTCTCCTGCCCCCTGCCCAGCAGCCAAGGGGTCTGAGCCCTTGGGAACCATTAGGCCCCCAGTCCTGGTTACATGCAGAAAATAATAAGCAAGTGACTGGCTCACTCAGGTTTCATCAAACCAGTTGCGGTTTGGAAAGGGGCCGGCTGCTTCTTGAGAGATCCTGGGGAAGATCAGTCACTGAGTTTTGTTTCCCAGCAGCACCAACAAAGGTGTGTTGTCCACCTGTGCTGGGCGGGGCTGGGGCCAGGTGAGCGGGTCCCCGCAGAGAATCAGGGCCCTGATTTGTGCTTGTCCAAATGTCAAATGCCACTCTGATAGCTCAGCGTTCTGACCTCTCCGGGAGTTAAGTGCGCTATGAACATAACTGTGGATAAGCAGCTGGGCAGGAGGCCATCCCGTGTCTACGGAGCTCCGCGGGCAGAGGTCATGGCGTGCTTTGCTGTCCTTGTCTTGTTCACTCACCTGCCAGCTTCCCGAGAGGGCCGGGCCAGACAGGACAGGCAATGCGTCTCCTCACAAGTGGGCAATCCTGATGTACAGAGGAATACTCGGGGTTTGAGTAGAGGGACGGGGCGGGGAGCTGGCCCAGCTTTCCCCAGGTCGACCAGGCCTGGGAGTTTCCTATCCTACCTGTCTGTTTTCTCAGCTGGAGTCATTCTCTCACATGGAATAAGACCCTGTACAGACAGTACCGTTCTCACCGGCTCTCCCTTCACCCCACATCCGGGAGGTCAGCCTTCCAACCGGAAACGTCACCACAGTCACCCTGGCCTGAGCACAGCAGGGTATCTGAAATCCCCTCACAAATGCCTCTGTTTAGTAAACATGCAGCCAGCAGGACTCCGGAGCTGCCCAGGGGCGGGGTGCCTTACTCTCTCTCCAACAGTCCCCGCTTCCGGCCCCATACTGGAAAAAGAGAGAGGGCAGAAAACGGGAAAGATGGGAGAGAGGGAGGCGCACAGCTGTGGGGCTGTGGGGAACAGTGGGTAGCTCCTGGGGGAAGGGGGAGGTTTGCTTTCTGGGACCCTGTTCAGTTTCTGGGATGCCTCTGTTTTCTTTCCTTCCTACTGAGGGATATTTTCCTCTCCTTGGCTCCTTGGCAGGCCCTGGATGGGGCTGAGTTCAGAGACTGAGAGGGGAAGGAAACATCCATGCTGCTCCAGCGTCACCTCTAATGCCACCAGTTGGTGTGTGTTTGGTGGAGGGTCACTGGGGAGTTTGGGCCCTCCCATGCGTCTCCTCTCCTCCTTAACTAACATGGTTTTAGATACTCTGGTGAGCTTTTTTGAAAATATTTTCAACTACAATGAACACAAATCAAATCCTGCAGAAGGAAGCTGAGGAGGAAGACTGCCACTCTCAGGCATCCTAGCTCATGTTTCACAGGTGATGAGCCCCTGGCAGGGACAGCAGCGTCATGGGTCTCAGCATCTCAGGCCCCTAGAGAGGGGCCCTGGCCCCAGTCTGGCCACCATCCATCTCTGGGGTATATACTGGGTCCTAGAAATGCTGGGTGCCCAATGCCACCGGCAGGGTTGAAATGAGCATCGACTGAATGCTTTTAGAAGCAACACAATATCCTCACCTTCCTCTGTGGGGTCGTCAGGCAAACCCCAACCATGGGCCCTTCCTACCCGCTGAGCCACTGGCAATACTGTGCCCCTGATAGAGACCACCCCCAGGTGATGGGGCCCTCACTGCACTTGCTGCACTGACCACGTGTAGGATGCTGCACTGCCCAGAAGAAGCCAGCAGGGAAGGGGAAGGCCCAGGTAACACCACGGTCCAACCCACAGCTGCTGAGCTTCCGGGCCGCTCAAGCCGGGCCTTCCTCCTCCCGCTGTGCCCCTATCCCATTGGCCTCTCTCACCTCTGCTGTCTTCCTTTCTTCCATCCTAAGGGGGGAGGCAATGGGCTAATGAGAAGACACATCGGTCGACTCTGCCTCTTCCTAAACTGTGACCTGTGGCAAGTGGCAAATCCGTGAGCGGCCTGGCCTCGGGTCAACACCCATCGCCGAGTAACCGCATGGATTAAGTGTGCGTGCAGGTGCCCAGTGGTTTGCAAATACGTGGCTCTAGCAATCCTGCCAGTTTCTACCAAATAAGTGGCACTTAGGAAACAAGGTCATGGCCAGCTCCTCAAAAGCAATGCCACTTGATTTGCCTCCACAGTCTGAGGGCCCATGTGACGACTCCGGCCAGGGAGCTCAGTCAATGCACCTTGAGTGGACAACTGAATGGGGACTGATGACAAGGCTTGAGCCCTCTAGGCCAGACGTTGGCACCCCTTCCCCCTAAAGAGCTGAATCAAAATATTTGAGGTTTTGCAGGACACGCACTCTGTCACAACCACTAAGCGAGCTCTCCAGTTTAGCAGAAGCTAAAGCAGCCACCTGTACGTGCGGGGCTGTGGCCACTGCAACGAAACCACTTACAAACTCAGGCAGAGCACGGATCTGCTCTCCAGGCTGTGCTTTGCTGACTCCGCTCCAGAACTTTGGAACACCTGGGAACACAATGTCATCTCTCTCACACCAAGTCATGTCTCCCAGGCAGGGACATTTGCAAGGTGGAAGGAAATCCAGCTAAGGCTGGGGATGCACCCTGTGTTCTTGGGGGAAGACAGGGTATGAGAACAGGACAACGGAGGCAGGTCTGAGAGAAAGGCAAGCTTGGGTCACCGCCAGGAACAAGGGAAAGGGTGGACTATGCCCTCGAGGAGCTCTGAATTCTGTGGTTCTCCAGAATTTGGGAGTGAATGATTCAAACTCCCCTCACATGAGAAGGGTGATTTGTCAGCTGATAAGGAATCTCTGGAGTGGCTCTTTCCTGGGTGCTGCTAGGCACCCCTTGTGCCCTCCTAATTAGAGAACAAAGCTGCTGCTGGGGACACCACCCAGAGCTGCAGCCTTCAGAGCCACCTGCAGGAGGCAGCCCTCATCCTGAGTCTTAGAGCCCCTGCCAGCAGGTGCCCTCATCCCGACAGCCAGAAGAAGGCTGACCTTGCTTGTTCTCTAGTAGAATGCTCTAGAGGGGGATTAATGGAGGGAGGGATGGGGAGGCTGACGGAGTGGATGGAGATATGGGTGTTTCCAAAACTCAACTGAGTACACTGGGAACATGTTCAAGGCAACCCCCAACTGCAAATCCCAGGGTGAGTTTCAGGAGTGCAGCATTGGAGACCCAGGGTGTGGTGAACTCTGGATGGCGAGAGGGATGCATTGAGTGATGGAGGGAGGGATGGAGGGAGAGATGGAGGAAGATATGGAAGGAGGGATGGGGGATGTGGAAGAAGGGATGGAGGGAGGGATGGAGGGAGAGATGGAAAGAAGGATGGAGGGAGGGATGGAGGGAAAGATGGAAAGAAGGATGGAGGGAGGGATGGAGGGAGAGATGGAAAGAAGGATGGAGGGAGGGATGGAGGGAGAGATGGAAAGAAGGATGGAGGGAGGGATGGAGGGAGAGATGGAAGGAATATGAAGGGAGACAGAGGAAGATATGAAGGGAGGAAGGAGAGAGGAATAGATGGAGAGACAGAAGGAGGAATGGGTGGTAGGATGGATGGAGTGGATGAAGGGAAGGGTGGAGGGATGGGTGGAGGGAAGGATTAATGGAGGGATGGATGTAGAGATGGGTGGAAGGATGGATGGAGTAGATGAAGGGAAGGGTGGAGGGATGGATGGAGGGAAGGATTAATGGAAGGAAAGATGGAGGGATGAGTGGAAGGATGGATGGAGGGGATGAAGGGATGAGTGGAGGAATGGGTGGAGTAACTCACACTCTACCTCACTGCAGTGGGCCAAAGCAGGCCCCCTCTAAGTCCCTGGAACCTGTGTGTTACCTTATGTGGTGAAAAGAACTTAGCAGATGGAATTAAGTTAAGAATCTTGAGATGGGGAGATTGTCCTGGACTATCCTTCAGGTGTGATATAATCACAGAGATCTTCGTAAGGGAAAGGGGAGGGAGGAGGGCCAGAGGTGGTAGTTAAGAGACATGGCAACGGAAGCAGACGTCAGAGACAGATGGGGAGAGATCTGAAGACAGTGCGCTGCTGGCTTTGAAGGCGGAGGAGGTCACGAGCTAGGAATATGAGCAGCCTCTAAGAAGCTGGAAAAGTCAAGGAAACAGATTCTTCCTTGAAGCCTCCAGAAGGAAGCCAGCCCGTCTAATACCTTGATTTTAGACTTCCGACCTAAACAATAAGCAGAGGCTAGAGGAAAATCATATTCATTTGCTATTAAGCGTTGCAATAGGAATACAGTGAGCATATTCAGAGAAAGGAAGAAAGATGAGGGTTGCTAAAGGAAAAATCAGGAGGAAATGATACAATTATTTCAGACCATTGTCCTTGGCTGTAAGGGTTGATAACAAGAATGCTGTCAGTCTGACTTTGGACAGGCAGCTGCCAGGCAGATGTCCTTGCAGAGGGGTGTGTGTGTGTGTGTGTGTGTACACTTGTGATAGGCTTTGGGCAAGGTTGTGGTTTTTGCAGACTCTTTCATGATAGTTCTTGTTATCAGGCATACATGTGTGAGAACTCTCCCTTCTTGGCCTTCCCAGGCTCCGTTTGTCAAGATTTTGACAGAAGTGACTCCATTTTGATTCTGATGACTTTCACATAAGATAACAAATTTGTGTTGTGTTAACTCACCAAGTTTGTAGTAATTTGTTACAGCAGCAACAAGAAATTGACACTCACCCTCACCCTGCCCATACGTGCTCATGCCTGCCCGGCCTCCCAGCGCCTCTCTGGAGGACCTACTTCCCTTGAAAGATAACTTCCCTTCCTCCTATGCAGACTTCAGATAAAAATCACAGCCAGCAAACCTACACGCATGGGCAGATTGATGGAATATCCCGTTACTCTGAGAAGGACGCCTCGTGCTGTTCTAGAAGAGATGGGGCTGCCATTCTGCAGTGCCAGGAGTCTTCAATCCAGCGTCCTTCTTCAACTTCCACGGTAGCACGGTGGGCACAACGCCTGATTAGAACAGGGCCCCAGTGCAGACTTTTCATAACGTGGCTAAAGGGGCAGATTAAGCAGATCTACACTCAGAACTGTAAGAAGTAAAATGATTGGCCTTGGAGTTTCTGTGGGAGCCTCGGGAAAGAGGAGGACGGTAGAAGGAGCCCAAGGGTGCCCGAGGCAGTGGGCGGGGAGGGAGTTCCGAGGCGGCCCAAGTCCTCTGTCCATCCTTGCTCATGACTAGACAGTGGCCACGATAGGCTGTCTACCCATCTCAGCCTCAGTTACCCCATCATAAAACAAGTCACCTCTCCAAAGCTTTTTCTGGAACTAGACTTTATTAGGCGTGAGTCACAGGTGGCTGGAATTTCTCTCAACAACCAAACGGTAGCTGAAGTTAGTGCTTGAGACCCTACTGAAATGTCTAAGGCAAGCGTGTCCAACCCACGGCCCGCAGGCCTCGTGCAGCCCAGGACGGCTTTGAATGTGGCCGAACACAAATCTGTAAACTTCCTTAAAACATTCCAAGATTTTTTTGCAAATTTATGTGAGCTCACCAGCTATCATTAGTGTCAGTGTACTTTCTGTTCGGCCCAAGACAATTCTTATTTCAATGTGGCCCAGAGAAGACGAAAGACCAGACACTCCTGGTCTAAGGGGTCCCGCCCAGGGGGCCGAGATGGGGAGTTCCCTGGCCACGCTCCTTGTGTGGGGAGATCGTTATTTTATTGAGACGAGGCTGAACTGTATTTCCATGCAGAGCATGGTGCAGAATGTCCCTCAACCTGAGGCATGTCTTTCATTTCAAGTAGACAATTTTCAGTTGGTTCCTAACCATGAGCAGTAGGAAGAGACATAGGTGCCCCCAGGCAAACTATAAAGAGCCAGGCAACAAACACAGACCGTCACAGACCGTCGACTGTTCTTAAATGAATGCACGTTTACAAACACAGACCATCGACTGTTTTTAAATGAATGCACGTTTTAAATTTCTTAATGATGAAATGTTGCACAGAATGTTCACAGATTTCTAGAGCCAGGCGAGACTCCACCAAAGCCAGCTGCATTGTCCCCAATCCCACGAACATCAGTGACCAACCCAGAACTATGTTTTCTTGGCACTTTGCTGCAAGGTAGAAATGCTGCCAGACATTCTGGCAGTCCTCCTGATGAGGGTTAGTGCAAATATCATGGGATGTGAAATCTACAGCAATCGAAAGATTGATCTGGTTAGCACAGAGATATGGAAACCAGGAGCACGCCTGGTGCTATGGCTCACACTTGTAATCCCAGCACTTTGGGAGGCTGAAGCGGATGGACCACCTGAGATCAGGAGTTCGAGACCATTCTGGCCAATGTGGAGAAACCCAGTCTCTATTAAAAATACAAAGATTAGCCAGGTTTGGTGGCACGCACCTTCATCCCAGCTACTAGAAAGGCTGAGGCAGGAGAATCGCTTGAACCTGGGAGTGGGGGCTTGCAGTGAGCTAAGATTATGCCACTGCACTCCAGCCTGGGGGACAAGAGTGAGACTCTGTCTCAAAAAAAAAAAAAAAAAAAACAAAAACCAGAAACGGCCCATCAATGGAGTGAAGAGAGGGAAGGTGGAGGTGGAGGAGGAGGTGGAGAGAAGGCATCTGCATTCTGGAGGGGATGCCTCAGTGGTTCCAGGGAGAATCAGTCATGTCTGTGTTCACTTTGCCACCAGGCGTGTGCACTCCTGTGCACGCCACTGCTGACTGGCTGAAATCAGGCATTGCAGGGAGCCTGGGACATGCTCCATCTTCTCGAAGCCTCACTCTGTTCCTGCCTCACAGTGCAGGGAGACCTCCTGGGACCGTGCATGCATTTCAGTGGCCAGCTTAAGCACATCTTCAAGTATGATGTTCTTCTTTGCCACACTTTTCAATACATTCTGATTTCTGGAATATTTCATCCACTGTGGAAGGCGGTAAGCATCATGGGAATGTGGCAAAAGTGAGGAGGTGGGCTGGAGTCTGGACCTCTCAGCTCGGTCCTTCCCCAGGGTCACTGCCACACCCTACACAGCTATCTCAGCAGCATGCTTCAGGACAAGAATGCTTCAGGTGGAGGGGATGTCCCCAGCATGTCCACTCCCACCGCCAAATGAGTTCCAAGTACACATCCCGCTAAGGCTGTTTGTACTCACCAGTCCTGTATCTCTATTCCAGAACCACGCAACTAGAACAGTAACTCAGACCAGATGCTGCAGATGCTGCGGGTGCCACCGATGTTCTACACAGCCTCCAGCCCAGCGGGGTTCTCAAAAGGTCTGCACATTGCTTGACTGAAACCTCCTGGGGAGCTTTGATGGAATTGACCTGCGGCATCACCCAGGTGATTCCAGTGGGCCCTGAACTTTCCAAAGCCCGGCTCCAGCGTTCTGCCTCTACCTGTGTGACCTCGGGCAAGTTCTTCCAGTTTTTAAAATTTGTTTTCTTCCTCTGGTAATGGGCCTGAAATGAGTACTTAACCTTAACGGTGTCGGCGAAGACGGAACAAGAGAATGTGTCTGAAATGCCTCCTACTGACCCCAGCATGGAGAAAGTGTTGCTGGAATTGCAGTTAGAAACAAAACATCACAACGAAAGGCATCCTGGAAGATGCAGGCAATGTGAGCATGCTGGCAGGAGGTCTCCCGTCTCAGGGAGTGACAGCTGTGCGGACGTACCCGTGTGAATTGAGCATCCTGACTGGTCCTGGTGCCTGCCTGAGAGGGCACGAGCTCCCACTATGAAGACTGGGCTTAAGGTTTAACGTTGCAGACCTGGTTCCTTCAGCTCGTGAGCGTTTCTGAAGAGCCAGAGCCTGTTCCTGGAATGCTCCCAGATCCCTGAATGCAAAGAAGATGTCAGTCTCCGGGAGGAGCAGAGTCAGTCTCTCTCCGGGAGGAGCAGAGTCAGTCTCTCTCCGGGAGGAGCAGAGTCAGTCTCTCTCCGGGAGGAGCAGAGTCAGTCTCTGGGAGGAGCAGATAGGGTTGCCTGGTTCGAACCCGTCCCCAGCACCCTGAGAGCCGACCTGTGCCTGTTATAACTGCGAGAACTGCTGTCTCTTCGTGGGTCAGTGTCCCAGAGAATGCAGACGGGATATCTGTGGTGACATTATTTCTCAACACCCGGGCCATGCAGGTGACCTGGGGCCACACCCATCTGTAGCCAGTACACCCAGCCAGGGTGTGGAACCCTCACGGCCTCTGGATACTCTGGTGGGAAGGTGTGAGTAGGCGCCAGGTGCAGACACCACGGTCTGGCCAAGAGGTGGATGGTACAGGCAGACCAGCCTCTCCTGACCATGCCCCGGAGCCCCATCAGAGAGGGCCCACCGTTGGTAGACTGGACAGCAGCTGGAAGACCGCTCCTCGGCAGGAGGGCAGACAGGTAAGTGCCCTGCCTGTTACACTGCTGGCATCTTTCCTGGATGGGAAACTGCTGATGGGCCCTTGCAGGGTTAAGCCCTGTGCCTGTGTAGTTAATCTGCCTAAATGACCACAGCAGCCCTAAGAGAGAGGTATATCCTGCCCAGGTTTCATGGGACAGGGAGAGGCTTGGGAAGTCCATGGGCTCACCCAGAATGCCTCGGAAAGAAGGTGTGCACACCTGGATCCAAGCCAAGGCACCCGACTCCCGGGGACTCCCACCAATGGCTGCTACTGCTCTAGGGTCCCCGGCTCCAGCTGGTTCACCTTGGGGACACAAAAAGATGGGCTAGAAAACGTAGTGAACCTTTGTCCAATGACAAAAGTTCCTGAAGACCGCACTACCAACCATAGCCCCATTCTCTGCAGAACTCAGCAGTTAAGGAGGTGACGGCTCAGGGTGCTCAGGGTGCTGCTCCCCAGGAGCCCGAGAGGCCGAAGCAGAACGGAACAGATTTTCGTTGAAAGTAGGGCCACATCCTCCCTAAACAGACGAGGGGCTTGAACATGGTAAAGGGAAAGTCAACACAAATAAAACCAGCAGAAACGATGAGGGCGACCTCTGAGAGCTGCTCTGTGATTTCCGTGAAAACATCCCAGCCCCAACAGGGGAAGAGAAAAGCTCACAGCGGAAATTCTACCCGGCATTTCAGCCTCCTGGTGTGCTCCTCCTGCCTATTACAACTGAAGGGGCCCTCAGAAGTGCGTCTGCCCTGCACACTCAGCGTGTGCATACACACCGTGATATACACCCACGGCATGCACACACCATGTGCACACAGGCACACGCCAATGCACAGACACCCACACATGGACATGTGTGCACTCACACACCCCATGTGCTCAGACACACATCACATACACACACATGCACCCATACACACACATGCTCATGTATGTACAATCATGCGTGCACAAACACACCATGTCCACACCATCACATGAGGGCACAGACACACCATGTACACACATCCTGTGTGCACACACACGCCGCCTGCACACCGCACCCCACAGGCCGACTAGCTCATCAGATCACTAGCAATGGGGGCCCTGTCCCAGCTCAGGTACTGAAATATAACTGGAAATCATTTACATCTGCCTGTCAGGCATGAAGCATTTTCCATTTCTGCGGTATTTTTATACTTCTAAAAGCAGAACTGGTCTTTTTCCAGGCTTCTAAACCTGGCTGGAACAATTAAGAAAAAAAATCCTTCCCATTATTTAAATTATGCCAACAGCACCAATAAGGTTGCCAAACGATCTCTAAGTCTCACATCAACCTCAATCTGAAAACTACACAGAAGGACCCAGTTTCTCCCTCCAAAGCCGTGATTTTTCTCTGGATGCCAACATTGACAGGATGAGCCCAGCTGCGCTGTGCTCCCTCCCCTCCCCCTCGCTCCCCATTCATCTCAGCCCAGAGCTGAAAGGGGCTGCTGGTCAGAACAGGCCGTCTCGTTCTCCCAGACCCTTCTTCCTCCTTCCCCAAGAGCAAGCTCAAGGGAAAGGATAGAAATCCATATTCCATGACACCCAGTGACATTTCCTATCAGCCCTGCCTGTTTCTTCCCCCTAATGCCCCAGGGCCTTCTCATCACCCGCCTCCACTTTCATTATGTGGCAAAGCCACGCGCTGATCAATCCTCTTTCTTCTTGCTTTTTGCACCTTCTAAAACAGGAAGGGGCTTTGTGCCAGCAACAAGAACAGGACGAAGGTCTGGGAAGCTGGGCTGAATAACATCAAATGGGTCTGAAAACACACGTGAGGATTCTAAGTCACAGGGAGCAAGAACTGCTCCTAAGATGAAGACAGTATCATTTGCCACCTAGTGTCCAAAGATCAGGCCACCCCTCCCTGACACCCCGCAGTGAGTGTGGGGCAGGAGGCCCACTCTGGCGCCAGGAGAACAGCTGATTAAATTTGTCAGACTATGAAAACCTGTGCTGGATTGCGAACAGACGCTGCGCTCCAAAGACGGTGGATGACAGGCACAGCTGCAAGCATCGGTGTGGACTTGGTGGCTTTAACATGGTCACCTGACCACAGCCAAGGACCGTTCTTCATCCTTTCTTCCTCAGAGCCTCCCCGCGAAGCGCCATCCTGGTTCAGGGGTCTCCCTCATGTCAGCATTCCCTGTCTGTCCTTCTGTCCATTTCTCCATCCCTCCGCTGCCCTCAATCCCTTTCCTTCACCAGCCTCCTCATCTCGAGTCTCAGCTCTGCCCCTAACTCTAAGGAACAGCAGCTGTGTCCTTCCTGCCTGCTCGGATCGGATATTTTGAACTGTGCTACGCACAGGCCAGCACCCCACAAGGGAAGGGGAGTAGTTACATCAATAAATATGGTGCAAAGTAGTGTTCAGTCTCCCTTAGGCACCCCAAGGAGGCACATAAGACTTCCTCTCTTCTAACCCCAAGAGTAACAGCTGGCAGGTCCAGTGATCTCTCTCAAAGCCCAGTTACCATGCAGACAAGGGGTGCAGTGGCATGGTGATGCCAGGGGTCCCTCAGTGGAGTCCCTCATATGCAGTTTCCCTTTAGGGTTCCCTGGGAACCAGAGTGTCACGGGGGTCACACCAGGCCTTTCAAGCCCCTCTCTCTCTCTCTCCAAGGGGCTGCTTGCCTGGGGGTCCAACGGCATCATGACGGCCACTGCCGGGTGGTCTGGCCAAATGAAGGCGTTTTTCTCTACCAAGACTCAAAGGGGCTCTTGACAGAGGACTCAGGAGAGAAACAGAACCCACGTGATGGAATGCACATTCTTCTGTGTCTTGCTGAGTTGTATCAAGTGGGGTCCCAGCTTCCGCCAGCCCACATGATGGTTGGGGAGATCCTCCCCAACACCGGTGCCGGCTCATCTCTGGTCTGGTGCTCTAATCTGCTCTTGGCATCTGCCTTAGCTGGAGCTGTTGCTGAGCTGGTTTATAGGTTTCTGCCCTTTACCCCAGCTCTGCCAACTGGCATCTCCGGCTAAAAGGACCCTCCCTTGATGCAGGGCCAGGCAGGTGCAATCCCTGGGAACAGACTTTGTCCCACCAGCTGATCCAAGGCCAACATCTGGATCTTAGACACCTCACCCACTGCATCCTGAGGCCCCAACTTGTCCTTCCCTGCATGCTAATGTGGCATCCAGACATGCCGGGACTGGGAAGGTGGGTCACTCCTGCCAGGTGCTCTGCAGAACACACAGGTGGCAGCTGCTGGCATGAAACGTCTTGCCACTCAGTCCTCAAGCAGCAGCTTCCCCAGGCACCAGAACCTCACTCACCCCAACACCACCTGGCCTGGGATGACATCAGGGAGGAGGGCTTTGCCAACAGGGGTTACAATCCAAGTGGGGAACACTCAAAATGCCAAACCCAAGACAGGGTTGCTTGGGAAGTGGCAGGGAAGGCCAGGCAATGGGAGGGTGACCCCCACCTGCAGTCACCCGGCCGGGAAGGAGCCCCTTGTCCTTCCCCGTACCTGTTCTGTGATTAAAGGTTTCTTTGGGACACATCTCCAATCTGAATGACATCAGAGTCACCTCCACGGAAGAAAAATCATAGTCTAATGCCAGCCAGAAGCCGGAGACCCTCCAAAGCAGCCATGGCTGAGACTCAAACAGGACAACAAAAGAATTGTCCCTGACCTGCCCCAGCTGCCCGGCGGCCCTGGCTTGTGTTTCTTCTCACCCTCGGGCAGCCCAGCCCTGCGGGCTGGCTCGTACTTGGCCCATCCACACACTGATATCGAGGAGCTGGGTTCTGCTTAATGAAAGCCATGATTGCTGCTCTAATATATCAAATTACTACCCTCACAAACACAAATTCAAACTCTGAAATAAAGAGGAAAAACAAGCAGAAATCCAGCACGCTCACAATGGTAGGTGCAGGGAGATTTGGAACGCTTCCAGAAGCAGGAGTTGGCTGACAACCACCGGGTCTTATCGCCCTCCCTGAACGTTTACATTAATGAGATTTCTGGAGAGAACGGCAGCCAACGGCTCCTTCTCGTCCAGGCGACGGCACAGAGCTGGAGATGCTCTCATTAAACTCTTGCCCCCACGTGTGGTCACATCCAAGGGGCATTGCGGGGACAGCTTCCGAAGCAGTGGTTCCGTTTCCACAGCTGGGATTTCCAGCAACTCATTGGCATGGCCAGGGTGGCTGCCAGGTGGAGGGCTGCCTCTGAACCCAGCTTCCTGAGATTCCCTGGTCCTTCCAGAGTAGACAGACACCGGGAGGATGTCATGTGCAAGCCTTGGGCCTTGGCTCTGCACCTGTCTTGTAAAACACAGCAAGCACTTTGGGCCCGCGCATGACTTGGGAGGCCCTCCCATGCCCAGGGCCAGTGCTGGTGTGGCCTGCCTGGGAACAGCAGGGGCTCCAGTGAGATTCCGAGAGTCTCCCAGCTCTCTCTGGCTAGGCCCCCACTGTCTCCCTCCAGGACTGACTCTGTGCCTAGGCCTGCGGTTCAAGGCCTTCCTTCTACAATTGGGCCCTTCCAGACCCGTCTCCATTTCCTCCGCCTCGCCTCCACTTCCCCTACTCCAGGCTGGCCTGGTCAGGGTCTCCAAGTACATGTTGGCCGCTGCCGTTCATCCCATTGAGAACCACCACCCTATCCTCATCCCAACCTCGTCCTGTCCGCTCATCGAGCCAGTTCTGTGGCCCCAAGAAACAAGTGAACTTCACAGGGTGTCTGGCCACAGCTCAAATCCCACATCGAGCCCTTATTCATCTTCGGACTTAAGGCAACTTGGTGTATCTCGCTGAGCCGCTGCTAACAATATGTACCTCCCTCCACCTGGCACTGCTGGGGAGACAAAACGAGATCAGGACTGTGACGCGTTTGACACCTGGTTGGGCCTCCATGAACACAGGTCCTCCCTTTCCCAGCCAAACCTAAAGCACATCTCCTTCTTCCGAGCACCAGGGCCATTCACATCTATTTCAATTTGCAGACTCATTTTACCAACAGGAAAGGCAGAACAGTAGGGCCTAGAGCTAAACTAGTCAGCTCCGAATCCCACTTCTCTCCTGGGTAGTCACGGACTGCGGGCCTCTGTTATCCAGAGGAGATAATGACAGCCTGAGTCCCCACAGGGCTACAGTCAGCAAGTTGGAGTCTGCTGGGCACTGGGCTGCCCCTGTTGGGCAAGTTGGAGTCTGCTGGGCACTGGGCTGCCCCTGTTGGGCAAGTTGGAGTCTGCTGGGCACTGGGCTGCCCCTGTTGGGCAAGTTGGAGTCTGCTGGGCACTGGGCTGCCCCTGTCAGGCAAGTTAGAGTCTACTGGGCACTGGGCTGCCCCTGTCGGGCAAGTTGGAGTCTGCTGGGCACTGGGCTGCCCCTGTCGGGCAAGTTGGAGTCTGCTGGGCACTGGGCTGCCCCTGTCGGGCAAGTTGGAGTCTACTGGGCACTGGGCTGCCCCTGTCGGGCAAGTTGGAGTCTGCTGGGCACTGGGCTGCCCCTGTCGGGCAAGTTGGAGTCTGCTGGGCACTGGGCTGCCCCTCATGACAAGTTGGTGTCTGCTGGGCACTGGGCTGCCCCTCCTGGCAAGTTGGAGTCTGCTGGGCACTGGGCTGCCCCTCATGACAAGTTGGAGTCTGCTGGGCACTGGGCTGCCCCTCCTGGCAAGTTGGAGTCTGCTGGGCACTGGGCTGCCCCTCCTGGCAAGTTGGTGTCTGCTGGGCACTGGGCTGCCCTTGTTGGGCAAGTTGGAGTCTGCTGGGCACTGGGATGCCCCTCCTGGCAAGTTGGTGTCTGCCGGGCACTGGGCTGCCCCTGTCGGGCAAGTTGGAGTCTGCCGGGCACTGGGCTGCCCCTGTCGGGCAAGTTGGAGTCTGCTGGGCACTGGGCTGCCCTTGTTGGGCAAGTTGGAGTCTGCTGGGCACTGGGCTGCCCCTCCTGGCAAGTTGGAGTCTGCTGGGCACTGGGCTGCCCCTCCTGGCAAGTTGGTGTCTGCTGGGCACTGGGCTGCCCTTGTTGGGCAAGTTGGAGTCTGCTGGGCACTGGGCTGCCCTTGTTGGGCAAGTTGGAGTCTGCTGGGCACTGGGCTGCCCCTGTCGGGCAAGTTGGAGTCTGCTGGGCACTGGGCTGCCCCTGTCGGGCAAGTTGGAGTCTGCTGGGCACTGGGCTGCCCCTGTCGGGCAAGTTGGAGTCTGCTGGGCACTGGGCTGCCCCTGTTGGGCAAGTTGGTGTCTGCTGGGCACTGGGCTGCCCCTGTCGGGCAAGTTGGTGTCTGCTGGGCACTGGGCTGCCCCTGTCAGGCAAGTTGGAGTCTGCTGGGCACTGGGCTGCCCTTGTTGGGCAAGTTGGAGTCTGCTGGGCACTGGGCTGCCCCTGTCAGGCAAGTTGGAGTCTGCTGGGCACTGGGCTGCCCCTGTGTTCGTTTCTGCTATTGCCCTTGCCTTGTGATCCCTGCTGTTCCTGCCAGCAATGCCACTTATCACTGCTGTTGCTTCCCTTCGCCTGGTGCGTCTCTCCTGAGCTGATCTATACCCTCCACCTACCCCTTGTGGGCTCCTGCCCCAGCCCCCATGCCAGCAGCACAGCATGGCAGAGAGGAAAGGCGTACTTGCAAGACAGACAAAGGAAGTTTGTGTTATATCCTGATCAGTGAAAATGAGACTCAGAAATGGCCCACATGAGGAGTATCGTGGAAGGTTTGGCTGGGAAAGGGAGGACCTGTGTTCATGGAGGCCCAACCAGGTGTCAAACGCGTCACAGTCCTGATCTCGTTTTGTCTCCCCAGCAGTGCCAGGTGGAGGGAGGTACATATTGTTATTGCCTGACCTCATGCAGGCAAGTCCTATCCATCGGTGCTCATTGTATGTGTGACCCACAGAACTAAACTCTCAATGACCAAAAGTGGCCACCGGAGAAGGCCTGCAGAGAAGTTCATGGGCAGCCCCTAACTCATTCGCTGGGAGCCCCCAGCCCCATTTTCGGCTGGAGTGTGCTTTTCCATGTTTGGGCACCACTGCATGTGGCTGCCTATCCCTGGGTCCCTGGAGTCCTCCTCCATGCAGGATGCCCCCAGCACCCATGGGAAACCAAAGACCACTGAGGCACCTGTCTGTGAAGGGGACATGAACTGGTTTGGATCTGGCTTCTATTCTATAATGCCTTCAAAATAAGACTGGAAGCGCTGAAGTCCCCACAGTGCTGGGTCCACTCTGCTTGTCCCCGAGAACGTGGCTTCAACTGGGTGTGTGTCACCCAGGAGAAGGTCAGCATGCCCAACTAGAAACCCTCCGTTCCTCTCCCAGTCTTCATCTCTCCTCCTGTCCCAGTGTCCTCAGTGGTTTAGACTTAGAATCCTTAACCGCCCTCTCCCTGCCCCCATATGTGTTCACACATGACCCAAGACAAACAACACACGGGTACCTTCCACCCCCAGCGAGGACTCTTCATCTCTCTCTCACTTTTTTTTTTTTTAATGGAGTCTCGCTCTGTCCCCTAGGCTGGAGTGCAGTGGTGCGATCTTGGCTCACTGCAACTTCCACCTCCCAGGTTCAAGCAATTCTCCTGCCTCAGCCTCCCGCATAGCTGGGCTACAGGAGCACACCACTACGCCCAGCTAATTTTTTAATTTTTAGTAGAGATGGGGCTTCACCGTGTTGGCCAGGCTGGTTGAATCTCAAACTCCTGACCTCATGATCTGCCCGCCTCGGCCTCCCAAAGTGCTGCATTACAGATGTGAGCCACGGCACCCGGCCTCCCTCTCACTTCTTTACAGCTCCACGCCTTCCTTTTTCTTCTTTGATTTCACACTCCCTTACTTTTACAAAATGGTGATGCTGATGATGACAATACCTGATGCTTATACAGATCTACTATGCCTCGGGCACGATTCTGTGCTTTCCTGCACATTCACTCACTCCATTCTCACCATGTAACTCATTTACGTCTCACCAGAACCCTGCAAGGTCCATATTTCAATACGCCAATTTATAAAATCTGTAAGATGGCCGGGCGCGGTGGCTCAAGCCTGTAATCCCAGCACTTTGGGAGGCCGAGGCGGGTGGATCACAAGGTCAAGAGATCGAGACCATCCTGGTAAAAATGGTGAAACCCCATCTCTACTAAAGATACAAAAAATTAGCTGGGCATGGTGGCTCGTGCCTGTAGTCCCAGCTACTCAGGAGGCTGAGGCAGGAGAATTGCCTGAACCCAGGAGGCGGAGGTTGCGGTGAGCCGAGATCACGCCATTGCACTCCAGCCTGGGTAACAAAAGCGAAACTCCGTCTCAAAGAAAAAAAAAATCTGTAAGATGAGAAAACTGAGGCACCACCTTTAAGATGAGAAGATTGAGGCACCAGAGACCTGAAATAACCTTCCCCAAGAACCACAGCCAGTAAGCAGAAGCGAAACTGAGCAGAAACAGCACCGAAACTGAGCGGTCTGGCTTCAGAGTCCACAGACAACATGACACTCACTCTGTGCAGATGACTTGTTGTGAGATCCGAGGAGGAAAAGGAAGTGAACCTGTACGTGCCACCGGCCAGCCCGCTCCGCAGGCCACGCCCCTCCCTGACCCCAGTCCCCCGCCTTCACCAGATGTCCTCACTCTCCTGAATGGTATTAATCCCTTGTTTCTCTTTATCTTGGGCCACATTCATATTCATCCTTGAACAACTTTGGTGACTCTGGAATGTTTGGAAGTTTGGAAATGGCAAAAAATGTTTGGAAAAACCAAAGCTGACTGCCTCGTGGGGCCACAGAACTGTGAGGAACTGCTCCTTCTCACTCCATGCTGTTTTGTCCCTGAGGTCTGCTCTTGCGGATGCCTGTAGCCATGCTTCGCGTCTCCTCTGGGCTCTGTAACATTTCACTGTGGGACCCATCACAGTTCGTTTATTCATTCCTTTTCTTTTTTTTGGAGACAGGGTCGTGCTCTGTCACCCAGGCCAGAGTGCTGTGGTGCAGTCATGGCTCACTGCAACCTCAATCTCCCTAGTCCACAAACATCTCCCGTCAGCCTCCAGAGTAGCTGGAACTATAGATGTGCACCACCACACCCATCTGGGTTTTTTTAATGTTATTTATTTATTTATTTATTTTGTAGAAGCAGGGTTTCACCATGTTGCCCAGGCTGGTCTGGAACTCCTGGGCCAAACAGTTCACCCACCTTGGCCTCCCAAAGTTCTGGGATTTGGGGCATGAACCACCACAACTGCCCGGCTTATTCACTCTTCTTTCAACGAGCATCTGGGTCATATCCAGTCTTCTTGTTATAAACTGTGCTGCTGAGAGCACTGCATTCGGGTCAAAATGAAAATGCTGGACCACAGAGGGCACATCCTCAACTCGGCTTCGCGAAGCCAAATGACGCCTGCAGTGGCTGTCCCTGCACCCGCCACGGGTGGTGTCTCACAGTTCTCCTTGCTCCGCCTCCTGTCTGTGCTTCCTACCACTTTTCTTTTTCCAAATGTTGCTCTCTCATGCCCTTCTCTGCTTCCTTTACCTTTGTATAGTATTAGTGGCCTTAGGCAGCCATGCGAAAATACCACACAATGTGCTGTTCCCGGTTCTGGGGGCCGAGCACTCCCTCCGGAGGCTCCAGGGGAGGGTCCTCCTTGCCTCTCCCAGCTCTCGCTGGCCCCAGGTGTCTGCGGGCTGTGGCTGCCGCACTACACTGGCTGCCTCCAGCTTCACGGGCTGTCTTCTCCATGCGTCTCTGTCTCTCCTCCCCTGTATCTCTGTCTCTCCTCCCCTGCGTCTCTGTCTCTCCCCTCCACGCATCTCTGTCTCTCCCCTCCTGCGTCTCTGTCTCTCCTCCCCTGCGTCTCTGTCTCTCCCCTCCACGCATCTCTGTCTCTCCCCTCCTGCGTCTGTCTCTCCCCTCCTGCATCTCTGTCTCTCCTCCCCTGCGTCTCTGTCTCTCCTCCCCTGCATCTCTGTCTCTCCTCCCCTGAGTCTCTGTCTCTCCTCCCCTGCATCTCTGTCTCTCCCCTCCACGCGTCTCTGTCTCTCCCCTCCTGCGTCTGTCTCTCCCCTCCTGCGTCTCTGTCTCTCCTGCGCTGCGTCTCTGTCTCTCCTCCCCTGCGTCTCTGTCTCTCCTCCCCTGCATCTCTGTCTCTCCCCTCCACACATCTCTGTCTCTCCTCCCCTGCATCTGTCTCTCCCCTCCCGCGTCTGTCTCTCCTCCCCTGCGTCTCTGTCTCTCCCCTCCCGCGTCTCTGTCTCTCCTCCCCTGCGTCTCTGTCTCTCCTCCCCTGCGTCTCTGTCTCTCCTCCCCTGCGTCTCTGTCTCTCCTCCCCTGCGTCTGTCTCTCCCCTCTATGTGTCTCTGTCTCTCCTCCCCTGCATCTCTGTCTCTCCCCTCCACGTGTCTCTGTCTCTCCTCCCCTGCGTCTCTGTCTCTCCTCCCCTGCGTCTCTGTCTCTCCTCCCCTGCGTCTGTCTCTCCCCTCCTGTGTCTCTGTCTCTCCTCCCTTGTGTCTCTGTCTCTCCTCCCCTGCGTCTGTCTCTCCCCTCCTGCGTCTCTGTCTCTCCTCCCCTGCGTCTCTGTCTCTCCTCCCCTGCGTCTCTGTCTCTCCCCTCCTGTGTCTCTGTCTCTCCTCCCCTGCGACTCTCTCTCCTCCGCTGCGTCTGTGTCTCTCCTCCCCTGCGTCTCTGTCTCTCCCCTCCTGCGTCTCTGTCTCTCCTCCTCTGCGTCTGTCTCTCCCCTCCACGCGTCTCTGTCTCTCCTCCCCTGTGTCTCTGTCTCTCCCCTCCACGCGTCTCTGTCTCTCCTCCCCTGCGTCTCTGTCTCTCCTCCCCTGCGTCTCTGTCTCTCCCCTCCACGCGTCTGTCTCTCCTCCCCTGCGTCTCTGTCTCTCCTCCCCTGCATCTCTGTCTCTCCTCCCGTGTCTCTGTCTCTCCCCTCCTGCGTCTCTGTCTCTCCCCTCCACGCGTCTGTCTCTCCTCCCCTGCGTCTCTGTCTCTCCTCCCCTGCGTCTCTGTCTCTCCCCTCCACGCGTCTCTGTCTCTCCTCCCCTGCGTCTCTGTCTCCCCTCCCCTGCGTCTCTGTCTCTCCTCCCCTGCGTCTCTGTCTCTCCCCTCCTGAGTCTCTATCTCTCCCCTCCTGCGTCTCTGTCTCTCCCCTCCTGAGTCTCTATCTCTCCTCCCCTGCGTCTCTGTCTCTCCTCCCCTGTGTCTCTGTGGCTTTCTCTCCTCCCCTTCTCTTGTAAGAACATGTCCTTGGATTTTGACTCCTCGTAATCCAGGGTAGCCCCATCTGGAGTTCCTTAACTTAGTGGCATCTATCTGCAAACAACCTTGTTCTCAATAAGGTCACAGTTACAGGTTCTGAGAGCTGACAGGGACATCTATGTACCATTCTGGAGGGTCACCATCAACCCACTACATCACAGTCACCATTCTAGCCCAAGATCTTCACCCAAATGCTTCCCAGAAAGTCCATTTCCAACATTGCCCATCACCATACTCTCCCATTACCAAATTTCTAAACACCACATCCACTCAGGTCTCCACCAAACACATTTGTGCCCTGGCTCGGCCCCTCCTGTGGCCTTTCCCAAAGCCCGTGATTCCTCCAAAGATCTCATCTCTCCTCCAATTCCTATAACCCTTCTGCAGGCATTGTTCACTGTCTTAGAGAATCCTTGCCCAATAGCAAGGGCTCCCTGTGTCCCTGTCAATTATAAACACTTGAGGGACAGGCTTTCTTTACTTTTTCCTGCCCAAGACTGAGCAAAAATACTTTGCTTATAACAGATAATAAAAGTTTGTTGAATGAAGAAAGGATGCTTTTCCCCATAATGAAAGTAGAAAAAGAATCTCAACTATTTTCACCCTGAAAATTATTCAGTTGGAGAAAGACACAAACCCACGGAGAAACAGAAGGAGGACAAGCCAGACACTGTTTCTGGGAAATGTATAATAGTTCATATATCTCACCTTAGACAGCCACGTCTAACTTCAGTAAAACAAAGTTTCTTTAGAATAGTTTTTAAATCATAGTCAAATTCTAAGTCCTGTAGCATCATTTTAATTGTAGGATTTTTTTTTTTTTGCCTTTTTTTTTTTTTTTTTTTTTTTGAGGCAGAGTCTTGCTCTGTCGCCCAGGCTGGAGTGCAAAGCCACCATCTTGGCTCCCCTGTTAAAGCCATTCTCCTGCCTCAGCCTCTCGAGGAGCTGGGATTACAGGGGTGCGTCACCACACCTGGTGCTTTTTTGTGCTTTTAATAGAGGCGGGGTTTCACCATGTTGGCCAGGCTGGTCTCAAACTCCTGACTGCAGGTGATCTGACTACCTCCAACTCCCAAAGGGCTGGAGCCACCTCGCCAGAACTCTTTTTTTTTTTTTTTTTTTTTTTGCCTTTTAAAAACTTATCCCCATCTGGTTACCTGAGACTTTTTAATGAATGGTGGAATCAAACCTTCTTGCTCAGAACAAAATAAACACAGGCATATAAGATTCAAATTTAGATGTGACAGTACCAGAATTTAATCTCAAAAACTGGTTTATTTTAAACCAAAAATCTTAGCCTGGGCCTTGGGCTTCTGATCTATAAAATGAGGAGAATGGACTAGATGACTCTTTAAGGTCTTTTTCTAACTTAAAAATGTGCTCTCATTAAAATATAACCACACATGTATGCCTTTATGTATAGAAGCATAAATCCACACATATTCATACATCTGCACATACGCCATTGTATGTTGAAGTTACATTTGTTTCTTTCTGAAAGGTAAAATGATAAAGAAACTGAAAAGCTCATGAAATGATATTCCATCCCTTTACGTTGGTGAGGAAAAGCCGGAACTGAGAATCTCTCTTGGTCATCTGAGTAAAGCAGCACTATTTATTACTTCTGCACAGCGACTGAGATTATTTTATGAAAATATTTATTAACAGGTAAGTTATTAGAACAGCTTTATTGTTTTGCCAGTTTCTTAAAGAGGTGACAGATATCTCCATCGTCATTCTTTTCCAAAGCTATCCTATATCCAGTGACAACTATCATTTCTCTTGAGAAATGGCTTTTTATCTACAGCCTCTGTAAAAATTGGTGCATTTATTCTTTGAAGTGTTTGGGTGGTAAATTCAGTCACTGCCATTCTGCAAATCCAAAGGCTGGCATCTGTAGCTTAAATGAGTACCCAGATGTCAGTGCGAATGGGTGAAGAAGGGACCTCCCTCCTCGTTCTCATCAGCTGGCTCTTGCCACCACTCCCTCCCTCGCCATGTCCCCCACCCGCCCCCACCTCTCTAGGATGCTCCCAGGGCTGCTGTTCTTGATGGAGGGCCAGGCCATTCCGAGGGAGAAGGGACCGGCCATGGGGTCTTGTGCTGCCAAGTCAGCACTTTCTGCTGCCTGGTGCCCAGTCCCCTCCTCATTGGAGTTGCACCAAGAGGCTTAGATGTGCAGATGATTTTCAGAAAGGGTGAATCTCAGGAACAGATAAGGAACTACTGCCCCAATTCTCCTGGTCTTATCTCAGCTGTGAGCTGCACTCTCTTCTTTGTCTCCGACGTGGCTCCCCTTTGCAGATCCAGCCTCTGGGCCATCCCTGCCTCCCTCACACACATGGGAACCAGCTCCGTCTTGTCTCTCCTGTGCCCTCTGTCCTGCTTCTTTCTGTCCCCATGGTTGACCAGGGAGGCCATCTCATCTGAACCAGACTGCAGGATGTGTGGCTGCACCCACCCTCCAAAAATGCTTCACTGAAGTCAAGACATGGTTTTTGGGGTTCAGTCATGGTTTTTGGAGTTCAGTTGGGCTTAAGATGCTGTTTTTAAGTTTCATCATCCTCGTATCTGGGCTGAATGCCTAAAGCCAATTGGAGAAGAATGCAATTTTCTGGTTCCGTAATAATCTTTATAAGTACCACTGCCACCCAATAAATTCCTTATAATCAGACCTATATGCGAGCCAATGGAGAGGCTCAACTCTCTAAGTAAATCCTGTTCTCTTTGGACATCTGTGGCTTTTCAGACATCCTCGGATTCAGAAGTTTATACCACCCTATCCACTCCTTGGTACAAAGCATGGGGTGTCTAGATTCACTGGAGGAGCCACCCCCCACCCCCGCAACAGAGCCCCAGGGAACACAAGGTCTGGCAAACACCACTCTTGACTCCAAACACTCAACTCCCACTGTGGCCCTGGGCTTGTGAAGTGCATGGGGGCAGAGCTGGGAAAGGTCTGGGGAAGGAGGTCCTCCCTAGGGGTCACTCTCAGCAGGTGGTAGATTCCCACATGGAGTTCTCACTCATGGTTTCCACTCACCCCACTCCACGGATGGCTCCAGCCAGGTCAACAGCCCTCTCTGAAGCTCAACTTCCATCAGCAGTTGGGATTTCATCTGCCTGTACTTCTTTCATTTGCAAGTGTGCTTCCCCCACAGTGAAGGTCACTTTCAGCTCTAAATGGGTGTTTCCCAAGCTTTTTGTGGCTGGGAAATGGATGTCATGTAAACAGCCCCGTCCCTGAGTGGCAGTGGCAAGAAGGCTTCGCACCACCCAGCTCATTCTCACACCACCACGGCCATGTCCCTGTTCCAGGTATAATTTTTAAAATTCATGAATTGTGATCCTTGCAACTCAAAGTCTGCCATCATCTTAGATGAGGAAAAGTTCAATTTCTTCACCCAGAAAAAAAGCCTGGGGATTGCAAAGTAAGACAAGACCATAAATTTGACTTCAGGAAATTGGTGCAGAAGAGAAGAAGCTTTTGAGGTCTTTTACCTTCATCAGTTTACTGGCAAGGCAATGGCTGTGTTAACTGTGCAGTCATCTGGCCCCTAGTGCTGGCACGGAGGACTGTGGAAATGCCCGACTTTCTTCTGTCAGGATCGAGTGTTACTAAATACCGAATGGCTCAGGCAGGCTCTCATCAGAACCTTGCACTGGGAGGGGACAAGAGAAGTTCAGGGTCTGGATGCCCCTTTCAACCCCCTGTGAGCCCCCATGTCCACTCCTAGGACGCCCTGTGCACCCCCAGCCAAGCTCACAGTCAAGCCTCTGCAAATAATTTTGTCACTTACAGTGATGTTTGAGCAAGAAGAGAGCAATTTAAAACAAAACTTGTTTTGAGCCAAAGGTAAAGAGGGTTACAGAAGAGGAAGGAAAGTGACCAGGTCAGACAGAAAAGGTAAAGAGGGCTACAGAAGAGGAAAGAAAGTGACCAGGTCAGACAGAAAAGGTAAAGAGGCCTACAGAAGAGGAAACTAAGTGACCAGGTCAGACAGAAACGCACTTCTCTCGGCTTCTCTCCACCACTGCTGTCCGGACGGGGCCTCAGGAGTCCTGCAATAGACGTGCCTCCACTCTCACGCCAATCCTCTGTTTCGGCCCCTCAGCAACTACCGTCTTTCCAGATTTTACAGAGGAACTGGCTGGCGAAACATCAGATGACGCCGGAGATCATGACAATCTTACTGCGGCTTGAACAGGTTTCACAAATAAGCAGAAAGAAACCGAATCGTCTTTATCCCGCCCAGGTGATATTGCAAACCAGCACACACACGCACACACACACACGCACACACGCACACACACTTTATCAAAATACAGTTCTGTGCATCAGATTAAGATAAAAACAAAATCTACAGTCTCTTAAATAATAATATAAATTGCTGAGTCCAGGTGATTCTGCCCTGTTCCCTGGCATATAGCAGTCCACTGCCCCTGAGGAGGTACCCTGGAGGACATGAGCTTTTACTCCCATCCCTGCAGAGGGAAGGGGCCGACAGGCTCCCCAGATTTACCGTGCAATTTGTGAGGCACCACCTGGCCCTGCTGTCCCCCACAAAAGCAGCCATCTGCATCTCTGTCTGACCATCCAGGTTCACAAGGAAAGCTGACTTTGAAGCCCTGGGAGCTGGGAGATGCAGACATTGCCTACCTTGGGAGAGCAGGCCCCTAGCTCCTACCTCCAGTGCAAACGTGGGTGAGACCACCTCTGGCTCCAGCTTTTCCAGGGCCCAGGGTGGCTCCTATGTGGCCATCAACTCCTCTTTACTCTAATTCAGCAGTTCTCAAAGTGGGATCCCCGGACCAGCAACAGCAGCATCGCCCCTTACTTATGAGACACGGAACCCTGCCCGCCCCACACCTGCTCACTCAGACTCCCCGGGTGCGGCCCAGCCACCTGCATTTTCTCAAGCCCTCAGGGCCACGGTGGAGCTCGCTTGATTGCCTCACTGCACTTCAGCCTCTGGAGGCATAAAAACCAAAAAAACACAACAAACAAGTCAGTGGGTCATTGCCCCAGTTCACAGTTGACTTGAAAGGACTGGGGTGCGGAAACCGTGAAATAACAGGAGCTGGCACAGAATGAACGCGCCCGAAAGGCCAGCATTCTCCAGCAGCCACGCAACCCGCCACCTCTCCTTATGGACATGCCCGAAAGGCCAGCATTCTCCAGCGGCCATGCAACCCGCCACCTCTCCTCATGGACACACCCGAAAGGCCAGCATTCTCCAGTGGCCACGCAACCCGCCACCTCTCCTCATGCTCCTTCCTCCCTCCGCAGCGTCGCTGCTCGGTTCCAGATGCCATGCATCTACGATACAGCTCCCTCCTCCTCTCATTGTAGTTTGAGTTTTGCTTTGTTCTCAGGGACAGAGTCTCTGCTGTCATCCAGGCTGGAGTATGCAGCAGCGCTCAGAGCTCACTGCAGCCTCGAACTCCGGGGTTCAAGCAATCCTCCCTGATCAGCCTCCTAGGTGGCTGGGACTGCATTTGCACTCCACTACGCTCTGCTAACCTTACTTTCTGTAGAGACAGGGTCTCGCTATGTTGCTGAGGCTGGCCTGCCTTGAACTCCTGGGCTCAAGCAATCCTTCCACCTTGGCCTCCCAAAGTGCTGGGATTACAGCCCTGAGCCACTATGCCAGGCCCACTGTACAGTCTTTTTAAAAAAACCAATATTCCCTAAAGGAAACTTAGAAAATCAAAATGCACTAGTAAGAACTGCACGTGCTTTGTAGCTTTGCTTAAAATGTACTGGAGTCTACCTTGAGGCTGCCCCATGTGTTTAGAAAGGGATTTCATCGTTTTGTCCTTTCAACGGCAGGCATATTCGTCAAACAAATAACCAAAAACACCACAGGGAGTTCTTTTGTTTTTTGAGACAGGGTCTTGCTCTGTTGTCCAGGCTGGAGTGCAGTGGTGTGATCATGACTCACTGCAGCCTCCACCTCCTGGCCTCAGTCATCCTCTCACCTCAGCCTCCCAAGTAACTGAGGCCACAGGCACGCAGCACGCCTGGCTATTTTTTTTTAAGAGACAGAGATAGGGTTTCTGATGCCCAGGCTGGTCTCAACCTCCTGCCCTCAAGCAATCCTCCTGCCTCAGCCCCACAAAGTGCTGGTCACAGTGCTTCATAGGCATCGAGCTATTTGATCTAATAAGTTGGGTATTTTTATTATTAATATTTCCTTTTTATAGGAGGAGTAACTAAGTCATCTGGCTGTCCCACTATTAAGTGGTGGAGCCGTTTCTGAACCCACCCAGACTCTTCCCGTGCAACCCACGTTCCCAAGCTCTATCCCATACTGCCTCCTCCTTGACTGAGGGCATCTTGCTACAAAGCACCACACCTGGAATCATTTTATTAAAAGAAATAGAGAAAGAAAATTTTAATTAAGCTCCACATATCGTTCAATTCATCTTAACCTCCTTCTTGTTACGTATTAATTTAGAATTACAGCAAAGGAGAGTAAGTACATTTTCTGTAAAGCTACAACATTAAAGGACTTACATTAAATATTTGCAAATCCAAGAACAACATTCACGCCCTGCCGATGGGTGTGAGACCGTGGCTCCCACCAACTCCAACCCCAGTGCTGCTGTCACCTCTCTCTGCCACCAGCTGCCAGCCAGACCTGTGGGCACCACATCCTCAACTTTCAGTCATGACCATCAAGCCACAAGACTAAAACACACAGGAGCTGATAACATCTCACATCCTCCTAAGATAACCTTAGGAGCATCAACCTCGCTCGTGAGCCAAATTCTGAAGTGTAACGTTGCTTGCCAAGCCTTGTTTCAATGGTGGAAATTTCCATCCCGTAACTCACAAATGTGGATGCTGAAATATAAATAGTTCAAAGATGCAAAGCTTGTCATCCAGTGATCTGAAAATACTTAAGAGATCTCTCAGAAATAAGACTGTTACCTGTCTTGTACACGCAAGTACACACGTCTCAAGATAGAGGCATTTAACGCGTCTGAAATTCATCCTAATATGAGCCACGAGTAAGAAACCAGGGGAAGTCTCATGGGCTTGACACAGCAAGGGAAGATCAAAACATACAAAATCATAGGAAAATCATCTCAGAGGACAACTCCACGGAGCATGTAGCCCATCTTGGGGAAAGCTAAGAGCTCAGGGCATTGAGATTCGAAATCCCCATTTTGTGTAAGAGAGGGCACTCTGTGCTGCCTGGGCAAAGGCCCCGACTGCTCCTGGCCACAGCATCTTCCTCCCTCAGAGAGAATGGGGAGAAAACCTGCCTGCAGTGTTGCTGGGAAGACAGCATAAGTTACCGCTCACAGATTAATGAACACCAAGCTAACACTATTATTATTAGAAGGAGGAATATTTGGCTTCATGAAACCAAGAACACGAAAATCAATGTTTATCACAATTTGACCTGTAACATTAAAATGCCTTGAGCACTATTGTATGCCAGCCCCAGCTGTAGCGATGACCTCTGCTATTCCTCACTCTGACCCTGAGTTTAGCACTCTGATCTGCCCTGCTCTGCAGAGGAAAAAACTGAGGCCCAGGGTCAGTTTAAGAAGAGGTGGAGCTGGCATTCAAGAGCAGGCTGCTCGACCCGGAATCCAGGCTGTTACCATCCCTACCATTCCTCAACACCCCTGCCACTGCCCGACGCATCCACCGTGCTGTGAGTGAGGCCAAAGAAACAGTCCTCAGAAAGTACCTTAGTCAGAGGCGGCTCATGGGTTTGCCACAGCAGGGGAAGATCAAAACAGCCCAGTACCTCAAGCGTCTTGTGTTTCCTCTCTACTTCTCCTACACCAAGCTATCTTTTCGGGTAAAAGTATATGCTCCTCTGCTGTGATTTAGCTTTTTGTGATTCCATTCATTCATTTGCTCGCCAGCTCTGAGCCAGGTGCTGACTGGGCAGCTGGGATGCAGGGGTCACTTTGGAAGCTCGGAAGAGAAGCACAAAATCCCATGCTGAGTGCCATATCCCATGATCACAGGGGAAGAAGAGAGGAAGGTAGCCAGTAAAGACTCAGGCAAATGAAGGAAGGCTTCCCCTCGCCTGGGGAGATGAGGTGGGTTCTTGGCAGAGGGTGTGGCCCAAAGAAAACACAAATGCGGCCGGGCGCAGTGGCTCAAGCCTGTAATCCCAGCACTTTGGGAGGCCGAGGCGGGTGGATCACGAGGTCAAGAGATCGAGACCATCCTGGTCAACGTGGTGAAACCCCGTCTCTACTAAAAATACAAAAAATTAGCTGGGCATGGTGGCGCGTGCCTGTAATCCCAGCTACTCAGGAGGCTGAGGCAGGAGAATTGCTTGAACCCAGGAGGCGGAGGTTGCAGTGAGCCGAGATCACGCCATTGCACTCCAGCCTGGGTAACAAGAGCGAAACTCCGTCTCAAAAAAAAAAAAAAAAAGAAAACACAAATGCTAGAAGACAGGCAGTTCCGCCCGGCTAGCCCGTGGGGAGGGGCTGCAGAGAGGCAAGGCCGGGAGAGGAAAAGGGCTCCGAGAGCTCTTTCGGCCAGGCTAAGCTTTTTGAAACTCATATTCCAGAGACTTAGCCAACTCAGAGATTGCGGTATAGTTCTCAAGTAGCACAGAATGTCCCTTGGAAGAGAGAAGGTGACAAGATGGTGCTACCCACCTTCCTCTCTAAACCAGATGAAATTCAGGGAAAGGCTGCTGGGTTTGGGCCAGGGCACATGGCACATTTATGACAACTGAAGGGAAGGAGGCCTAGAAGCACAAGGCTGGGTGGCCTCCTGCTCACACCATTCAGGATGCAGCTATTTTCTGGACAAACTCATTTGCAGGTCTTCAGAAACAGGAAACCCGCAGCTTCTGCTGTCACTCTCAATGTGAGCTCTGATAAATACAAAACTTAGTGAAAAGGCTCTTCCCTTTTCTACCAGACTTTTATATAGAGTACACTCTCGTGCTAGCAACACACATCCTTACCGTTTTTAGTACTGTAACACCACAGTTATCATGGATGTCTCCTTCCTTCTTGTAGCAAAGCTTTTCATCCACCACCACCTCTGGCTTCCTGTGTCCCCACCTCCCCAACCCCAGCCACTGGCTTAGTGGGTTTAGACTTGGAAACTGTCATTTCTATGTGGACTTACAGAAATGTCAGCTCCACAGTCACAAAATCAAATAAGCAAGCAGGCAATGAAAACCCAAGACTGTGAGGAAAAGCAAGCCCTTGGGTCTCTGCATTTGGTCTGGAGCCCAAGAGGTTGAGCGAAGCATCTGAAAGACAGTGTTTAACATTTCACAACACACCTAAATTACACCCAAAGGAACTAGTCCCACCGGGTGTCTAGAGAAGGCCCTGGTCCCCAGAGAGCAAACCGTGGCACCTCCAACTCCACGGATGAAGCCCCAGGCCTTCCAGATTCTCAGAGTACAGGTGGTGGAAATGTTTATCACATCTGTGGGTTCACACACACAACTGTAATCGATGCCCGGAAAACACTCCTTAAAGTTCAGCTGTCATCTGTCCTTGCTGCTACCCTACACAGGGTAGAAGTGACTTGGCAGGCCACACTGCTGGGAAGTGTGACCTTGCAGCAGCATCTCCAGATTCCAGCAGGCTTAGCGGAATGAACGCTGCTGATTCCCAAGGGCAATTCCAAGGTTCCAAACCCCACCCTGGCCATTTTTCGGTGCTGACCATGGAGAAGCCTCAGACCTGCTTGACCCAACCCCAGGAGACCCTGCCTTCCTTAAAGCTTCACCCCAGGCTGTCAACTAAAAACAAAACCAGGACGTTTTATAAGGAATCAAAAATCGACTATCTCCTAGGAAAACTGTGCCACCTGAAGTAAAGACCTGTAAAAAAAAAAAAAAAATTCAAAGGCCCCTGCAACGGTGAGGATGAACTCCATCATGGCCAGAGCGCTCTAAAATGTAGCCGGAAAGACTAATTCAGGCCATGACCGGAAGTGGGGGTCCGCAGGGCATGCCTTATCCTATCCACTAGCGGTAACAGCAACATAGACCTTAAGTCTGATGGGAAGCATTTACAGTCTGTTCTCTCTCCAACTTGCTACCTGGAGACCTCATTGGCATGATACAACCTAAGTCTCCACTGCCCCTTATCCTAACCCTGACATCCCTTTCTATCTATAATAACTCAACCAATTAGAAAAAAAATTAAATTTACCTATAACCTGGAAGTCCCCCTTTGGGCTGCCCTGCCTTTCTGGACGGAACCAATGTACATCTTAAAGTATTGATCACTGTCTCATGTCTCCCTAAAAGTATGAAACCAAGCTGTCCCCGCCCCTTTGGGCACGTGTTATCAGGATCTCCCGAGGCTGTGTCACGGACCATGGTCACTCAGGATAAATCCCTTTAAATGTTTTAGTTTGACTCTTTTCGTGGACAGACTTGTCCGATTTAAATATGTGTCTGGAAAACTCCCGCAGTCCCCTGAAGCTCCTGAAGCCCAGAGCCCACACACCCGCGGGCCTGCCACACCAGCACTGGCACGCCATTTCCAATCCCGGGGTCTCCCATTCACTGCTCAAGCCTAAAGGGAGCGCAGGCCGCCCCGGGGACCAACACCTCCACCCTCAGGTCCACACTGGCGACTCTTCCTACTGCCAGGGCTCTCAGGCTTCCTGGCCTGGTGTTCCTGGACCTGGGGAGGAGAGCACCAGCACGTGCGGGGCGCTGGGATTTGCACGGCCCGGGTGATCCCCTCTGCATAGGGCGGCACCTGTCCTAGGGAGGCGGCGACCCCCGCTCGCGGCTGCAGCTGCCTCCTCCCGGTCGGCAACAGCGCCTGGCGCCGGCAGCCAATCGCACTGCTCCCCGCTCCGCCGCTCCGCCGCGGAGGTTACTAGCGAGCGTTGACCGGGAGTAACCCCGGCGCGTGCGGCGGCGGCGGCGGCGGCGGACAGGCGAACACTGCGCACGCGCGGCGGTGCGCACCTGCCCCGCCCACACCTGCGCGCGCGCGAAGGGGTCCGGGTAGCGCTGTTTTCTCTCGGGCGTTCAGCGTGGGCAAGGGCGCGAACGTCACCCTGCGTCCAGGAGCCTGCAGAGTCAGCGCCTGGACCAGCCAGAGAAAGGAGGGGCTTTTACTCAGCATGGAGAGCCCGCATTAGAGCTGACACTCGGTGGGCAGAGCCCGGGCTTCCCGGAGCCTGCACATCACCACCGGCCAGGATGAATCCCGCCCTGGGAGGGAACGTCTGGGTGGAGGCCAGGTGGCCTGATAACTCCAGGGTCAGGGCGGGCAGAGGTGCCCAGCGCAGCCAGCAGCCAGGTATGGGGAGCTCCGGACAAAGGACAGAGGCCAAAGATGCCCCCATACCTGCACCCATGAAAGAATTTCCCGGAATGCGCTCCTCAGGAGGAGAGGTCTTTTGTCAGCAGGGTTTGGGGTTTATGTCTTGGGTAAGGAAAACTCAACAAAGGCCATTTTACCTGGGTCTGAGCGATTGCAAAGAGATGAGTTCTCAGTGGCCCTTACAGAGGCAGGGATTTGGGACTCCAGGTGTTCAGTTCAGTCCTGGACCTGCCCCTACCTGCCAGGGGTCCCGGGCAGGCCTTCTTCCTCCCTCCACCCTCCTTCCCTCCTGGAGAAGATGGTCCCCATGCTGCTCCCCTAAGGCTTAATGAGGCAAAGTGCCAAATAAAGCAAACATTATTTGCTCAGTAAACACCAGTTATTTTTATTTTTTTTTTAAATCCACTTCTCCCAAAACAGTGGGAGGAGAGAAATAACAACTGAGAAATCCCATAAAACTCCTGCCAAAAGGTTTACTTTCAAGATAGGCAATTGAGATATAAGAGAGAGGGA
This sequence comes from Saguinus oedipus, assembly GCA_031835075.1. NCBI lineage: Eukaryota > Metazoa > Chordata > Mammalia > Primates > Cebidae > Saguinus > Saguinus oedipus. The sequence continues at coordinate 69,929,731 of CM063186.1, forward strand.
CTTTTTTTGGTTGGAAGGCACCAAGTTGCCTTCGAACAGTAAAAGGAACAGAAAGAACGTGACTCAGGTTCTGCCCTTCAAGCTAGTTCCACCCTTATCAGTTTACGGACAGCAAGAACCTTCCTGCAGGGGCGCCAGCCCTGCCCTGCCCCCCAGGCTGCCGGCTGTCCTGTGATGCTCAGCTCCCAGGCAGGACTCTGACTCCATTTCCTGCTAGGGCCATGTGCTTCTTACTCCCTCCTCTCAAGGCAGGCCTGGATCCTAATGCATTTGGTTATTGTTCTGTACTTGGCTGGGCTTTTCCCCTTGATTTGTGAGCTCATTTCAAGACCAAGATTACTTGGTCTGCAGAGTTTCAAAAAGTAGAACCTGGATCCACAAATGAACATTGCCCAAATACAGATTTCAGCTCAACAGACAGAAGCATTTTCTAAGAACCAGAGTTGTGCAAACACAGCCTGACTGCCTGGGAGGTGTCAGTTCCTGGTTGCTGGAAGTACTCAGACAGAAGCTGGCTGTCCCTTGTCAGGAATGGTGCAAGAAGGCTCCCTCCACGGGGCAGGAGGGCAGGCTACTGCAACACCATGACTCCTCTTGGCTCCAAGATTTGGACTGTAAATATAGGTCTCAGCTGGATGTAATCACAGCCCCGAAGTCACCCTGGCATGTCTTACTTTTGACACCAAATGCCATTTACCCCACAGAGCATGGAGGTGACAAACAGCACACAGCTGACAAAGTGGGAAGTGAAACTCTTGACTGCAGGTCAGACTGGATCCCTGGAGGCCCACCCACCACCACCCATGACTGAAAACCCATCTTGATGCCTTCTCTCACAACATGAGCAAAAACAGGCAGCACTGGGTACATTTTATTTGAGAGTAAGGTTTCCTATGCGGGTGCTGGAACTTCATCAACATGACTTTGATGGAGAATGCACCTCCATGACAAATTCCTAGTTTTATAATTTAGTCCTTCAATATATTTAATCTGACCCACATGGTTTTCTTTGTTCATAAGCTAATCTGTTGATTCTAGAACTGAACTCAGAAAGAGCAGGTGTGTGGTTACTAAACATTTTTTCCCTGCCAATTTATAAACAAAAGAAACGGTGTCATGTTCATCAAAATATCACCTTTGGTTAGTTCTTGGACTGGTGGATTAGGTTCTGGTTTATAGGGAGGGCCTCCATTTGAGAATGTGAACGTGTCAAGATACAAGCCTATTTGAGGAGGTAGAGGAAAGCAGGGGTGCACCCACCACACAAGTGAAAATGACCGTGGTAAGAACATCCTCCAAAAGTTAAACAGTGACACCAACCCCCATGGAGCAAAGCACAGTCCTACAGAGGCGAACTGAAGGGGCCAGATGGTTCGAGAACAGGAGCACTCTCTGGGAAAATGACAAAGTATTAATATGTCCAAATAAAAAACCTGGCAGTCTAAGGGTGGCAAAGAAAAAAGAAGACCCCAAGGCCAATGTTGGCAGAGCTATCTGAGCCTCGTCCCAGGAGGCTGCTGCAGCTAACGACGCCATGCTTAGGAGTCATGTACCCAGATCCCAGGTCCCTGCTGGTGAGGGTTTGGCTTCCCATGCAACGTGCTCACAGGAATGTGCTGGCTGGAGGGGGACATCTAGAGCCCTTGGATGTGAAGGCTGTCCAAGAATGTAACAAACCCCTTTGGTCTTGCACATAGCTGCTAAACAATCATCTCACATGAACTTGCTGCGAGAGTCTGACCGTTCTCAACACTTTTTAAAGTCTCTTTGGGGCCCTATAAGGCAGAGGAGTCAGAAATGTGCCAGAAGGCCTCATCAAAGAAGTGCTGCCCTTCAGGGCCTGAGTGGCAGCCCACCCACCTGCTCCTGGGGGCCACTGAGAACCTGGGAACTGACCCCAGCTGGGAAGAGAAGGGTTCTCCAGTTCTCTGAATTCCCCAAGGCAGACTCGGGCCTTCTTTGGCTCCTCTTTGTAAATGTCCCAGCCTCAAGCATGCCATTCCTGCAAGTGGCCTGGGGCCACCACACTGCACCAGGAATCAGCTATAGCCTCCAGTAAAGGCAAAGGACTAAAAGAAATGTCTGGTGGGTCCACAAGAAAGCCAACCTTAGCATAATAGCCTCAAAGAAGCACAAAAGTCATTCATTCATGCTAGGGGACGACCAATACCCCTTCAGCCTGAGCACCTGGCCCTCTGAAAACCCCTAGCGACAGTCTCCACACTCTGCGTTTAACTGGGCTGCCTCCCCTCCCTGTTCTAGTGGGTTGGATCAAGTCACCAGCACTTGGTTGGAATCCAGTCTTCCCTTAATAGAATTCCTGAAAGGATTTACTGATGGTGCCTTCCACGCACTTTAGCTGGCCTGTCATTACAGGCCTTGTGAAATGGCTATAGAAATTAAGAGAAAGCAACCCTAAATTTGAGAAAGGTGTCCAAAATATTTTTATAGCTTAGAAGCAAACCAATACAGATAATCTGACTTGGCGCTGCCCAGAATGTTTAACCTCTTCCTGGCTTTTGGCAAGGATGAGGCTGGAGGGTTGCATTTCAGGCAAGAGGCGATGTTGCATTCCATCAGAGCGTCACCATGTGGAGGCCACAGCCTGACTGTAGATTGGAGAGAAAATGCTCTAAAGCCCCAGATATGACGTTGGTTCTCAACCTGAACTTTACCTCAAGGTAATCTTGGGGGGTGAGTTTAATTTCCGAGAATTGCTTCAGCTGTTGGAGAGGAAGCACGCCACTCACATCAGCCTCCTTCCTGGTTAGGAAGCAGGAGCCAGAGCCTCTCCAGAGGGACAGGAAATCCATATAAATGGCCAACGGCTGCTGACATCCAAGCAGGCCAATTAAAAGGAAAATACATTAGTTTACAGCCAAGGCAACCCCAAACCATTTCATAGCACAGGGCTAGGAGCAGCTGTGCCTTGGTGGTCCAGTCTTGTGCCCACGTCAGGGCTGAGCACTTGCTAAGCTCCTTTTTGGCTTGAAATCCCACAGACCTGGTTCTGAGTCCTCCCTACTCCCACGACCCTGGTCGTGCCTCTGAACCTTACGTCACAGTTTTCCACATGGAGAGTGCACAGATCCCTCCTGAACTGGGCCCATGAGCCAGTGGATTGAAGAACGGCTCTCATTCAGTCAACCACGCATGGAAACCACCAGGATCTCCTAGGGGATGGGCAGTGGATGAGAACCCAAGCATTCCATGTGTTCACTCTGGCCAATCACATCCTAATAAAATGAGACCCTTGTGTAAATGTGCTCTGAAAGCAGCTTACAATAAAATCTGCTCATCCCCATCATCTTTACCTATGAAAAATGTTAGGGTGGGTACGATGGCTCATGTCTGTAATCCCAGCACTTTGGGAGGCCGAGGCAGGAGGATCACAAGGTCAGGAGTTTGAGACCGGCCTGGCCAACATAGTGAAACCCCGTCTCTACTAAAAATACAAAAATTAGCTGGGCATGATGTTGGGTGCCTGAAATCCCAGCTACTTGGGAGGCTGAGGTAGGAGAATCGCTTGAACCCGGGAGGCAGGGGTTGCAGTGAGCCAAGACCGTGCCATCTCACTGCAGCCTGGGCTACAGAGTGATACTCTGTCACACACACACACAAAAATTATTCTGTGAGTTTACTCTTAACCACTTTCCTAAATGTTCTCATCATAGTGTCTACCCTGTAGGAAGCAAAGGCCCTTTCAAAAGAGTCACACCCAGCAGTAAGAAGGAACAACTAAACCAAGCCACTCTGATCCGTCCCCAACACAGTTTGTCTGACAGCACCAAAGCTGATACTGTTCCAAGCCATTCGTCCCATCAGCACAAGCTACGTGAATGAATTCCTTGAGGGAGAGTAATTACTGTATCCGAAGCCGGGGAAATTATCCTTGAGGTGTACTTCTCTCTCCTGAGAATAGTTCCTCTCACAATTATGTTCTCTGCTAGAAATCTATTATATGATGTAGTTTTTCCCCCAAAGACATCATTAGTCATATGGTGAAAATGTAACTACAATTGAAAATACAAGATGTTTTGTTAAACGCCATATTCAATGCTTAGTAATCGTCAAGGTCAAAACTTTTAAAGAATCAGTGCCTGGCATCTCCTTCTTAAAAACACCACTATTGTTTCCCACATCACCTTTCTTCAAGGATTGTCAAGTCCTCTTTAAAAGCATTGCACGGGAGCTCATGAAGTTATTCTGGTCTAAATGCCCAGCTGTGCTACGGCACTCTATGTTGAGTTCATATCACAGCACCATGTTTTGGGAGAAACTGTGTGAGAAAGAGTCTTTCCTGCCATCAGCTAGAGTGGTCCGGCGTCTTTGTAATGGGAAGGAACTCGGACTGCCAGTCAGAACAGCTGGGGCCCAGCCCAGGCTCTGCCTTTGAGCGAATCATCGCTGTGCTTGAGCTCCTGTTTCCTTTGCCCTACTGTGAAGCATGGGACCAGGCATGCTCAAAACTCCCTCACCTCTTACCTTCGGACGTCCAGGCTCAGTGTGATCATTACAATTCACTCAGTGCATCAAACTGAATTTTTAAAAGTTGGAAACAATGGACTTGATACAGACAGCAAAATGAATACACTGAGAACCGTCAGAGAAGTAGCCCCTGCCCAGCATCACACAGAGATGATGCCAAATACAAACTCTGTCACCGTGAGAGGCGAGAAATGCAGGGTGTGGCTGGGCTCTGACATCTCAACCTGACCTAATCACGGCTGGGGACTGAGACTACCACCAGCAATCGGAGGGGCAAAAACAGGAGAGGAGGGAAACCCATGCATGGGAGGGGCAAAAGAGGCCGAGCTGGAGGAGCAGCAGACACAGAGGTGGACCAGGAGGGTGGCGACCCGTGTGGGCCAGGTCCAGTGAGGTGCAGCATCTCCTGCAGCCCCAATGCAAGGTCCACATTCAGTGTGCCCTTTTATTGATCGTCCTGGCTTTTAGTTGGGGAACCCAAGTTTGCAGCCAACTGGACGCAGCACCCAAGAGCAGGCTGGTGATGGGAGAACAGTGGGCACAGAGAGGGCTTTGGCATCAAGCTCCCTTCAGCAGGAAAAACTCTTCAGCAGCAGCAACCAAACCACCAACAGCAGGGAACCCTGTGGGCACCAGAGCCTCCAGGAAGAGCTCTGCTTCCCTTCTGGCTGTGTGGACCCAGCGCCCCATAAGGCCCTGCGCTAGGCAAGGCGTGGCCGCCGTGTTGGAGTGCACAGAGCTAGAAATTGCTGCCTTCATCCTAGGCCTACGCCTCTAGAGCCCAGGAGCATGGGCAAGTCCCTTAATCACTTTTGCCTCCGTTTCCTTTCTAGTCTGTGTGCTGGAATAACAAACTATCTAGACTGAATTGCAGGCACCAGGAACAAAGGAAAGGATGGGGCGCGCAGGGGAGGAGGAGCAGGGAGAGGGAAGACAGACACAGGTGCTGCTATGGCCAGGAGGGCAGTAAGGAGGAAGCCAGACAGCAAAACTACCCTTGGCCCCGGTAGAAACCAGCAGCTGGAACACACCACACACATCCTGTCTGTCAACCTCTCTGGCTCCACCCATTTCTGACTCGTGGGCAGGTCCCTGGGGGCCCATTTTGGGCTCCTCCCCCGCCTGGGCCCACAAGGTTACTGTAGGGCAAGTCTTTGTCTGGTGGCCATCCACCCAGGCTGCTTCTAAGAATGAACAGTTAGGGCTCCTCCCCAGCTAAGAGCCATTTCTTGCTAACTGTGATGATTCACGTGATCAGTTTAAACACTTAGAGAATATAAGGGTGACAAGTCACATACTGGGTGGTGTGTTTTGGCTCTGTGTCCCCACCCAAATCTCATCTTGAATTATAATCCCCACATGTCAAGGGAGGGAGTGGGTGGCAGGTGACTGGATCATGGGGGCGGTTTCCCCACGCTGTTCTCATGATAGTGAGGGAGTTCTCATGAGACCTAATGGTCTAAAAGTGTGTGGGTTCTTTCTCTCTCTCTCTCTCTCTCTCTCTCTCTCTCTCTCTCTCTCTCTGTCTCTGTCTCTGTCTCTGTCTCTCTCCTGCCACCATGTAAGATGTGCCTTGGTTCCCCTTCCCCTTCCTCCATGATTGTAAGTTTCCTGAGGCCTGCCCAGCCATGCAGAACTGTCAGTCAATTAAACCTCTTTTCTTTAAAAAGTACCCAGTCTCAGGTGGTTCTTTATAGCAGTGTGAAAACAGATTAGTACACTGGGTAGGGGAATGATACTCTTCACTTGCAAACACTGACTACACCTGTGTGCCAGGCTTATGCCAACACATTTCAAACCCAGATGCCACCAGTTTTCAGATGCCTACATTTCTGCATTACAACACACCTTAATTTTACAAGACACCCTCCCTAGCATTTTCCACTATCATAACATGTCCAAGGCCACATATAACATACAGAAGTCGCTCCATGTTGCTCAGTTTGGAGCAACATGGCTTTGCCAGTTTGCCTTTATAGACAAATGAGGCCAAAACATGGCACGGTATCCTGGTTTCTTGATACATTTTTCTATAAAATCTTTCTGTAAGATGAGAAGGAGAAGGCTGTAACCCTATGCTGAAATTTCAATAGGATCAAAGGAGTGAGCCCACATCTGAGCCTTTCACAGAGCTGCCTTCTTAACAAAACAGGCTGGTGTGCTCTGAAAATGAAGATAACGCATTGCAATGCTATACTGTTGTCTGTTGAGAAGGTAAAGAGTCCGTTTCTGCACTCTTACACTGTTGGTGGGAGTGTAAATTAGTTCAACCATTGTGGAAGACAGTGTGGCAATTCCTCAGGGACCTAGAAATAGAAATTCCATTTGACCCAGCAATCCCATTACTGGGTATCTATCCAAAAGACTGTGAATCGTTCTACTATAAGGACACATGCACACGAATGTTCATTGCAGCACTGTTTACAATAGCAAAGACCTGGAACCAACCCAAATGCCCATCGATGATAGACTGGACTGGGAAAATGTGGCACATATACACCATGGAATATTATGCAGCAATCAGAAATGATGAGTTTGTGTCCTTTGTAGGGACATGGATGAATCTGGAGAACATCATTCTCAGCAAACTGACACAAGAACAGAAAAAGAAATACCGCATATACTCACTCATAGGCGGGTGAGAAAAATGAGAACACATGGACACAGAGAGACGGTCTACTATACACTGGGGACTGTTGGGGGAAATGGGGGAGGGACAGCGGGGGGGCTGGGGGGCATAGCCTGGGGATGAATACCAAGTGTGGGTGAGGGGGAGGAAGGCAGCAAAACACACTGCCATGTGTGTACCTATGCAACTATCTTGCACGTTCTGCACATGTACCCCAAAACCTATAATGCAATAAAAATTAAAAAAAAAAAAAAAAAAAAGAGTCCGTTTCTGGTTGTGCAAACACAGACATACAGTTTTCCAGCCACCGACTGGTCCACCAACAGGGACCACTCTGTCAAGGCGCCAAAATTGTGATTACAATGAAGACTGGACTGCCCATGCCAAGGGTCTCAAAGACTTAGCTTCAAGAAGGTAGAAAAACAAAATATAATGGGGAAAAGAAGAAAGACAACTGAAAATTTAAAACATGAGTCTTGGTTGGTCCTCTTCGAAGTGAAAGAAGATTTGAATCCAGTTTTAAGTTCAAAGCCCTAAAAAAATTCGAATATTCCAGGGGTACCTGAGTCATTTGTATTATTCCAAAGTCCTCATGGATTTTCAAGTTGCTTTCTGTGATTCGCAGAAACTAGGGACCACAGTTTATTGACGAAGTCTGACATGTCCTCTCCCTACCAGCTTCCCCCACCCACCTGTCTGAGCCACTTAGGAGCAGACGAGGAGTACATGGAGCAGAAGGAGACGAAGGATAAATTCCACAAGAAGAAACAGATCAGGTTGGAAAAAAAAAAACACACCAACCCAGGGTGGCATTAACCCCACAAACTTCCAAACTCCAGAGCCAGAAAAGTTGCTGAGAAAACTCAAACCACCGCTCACCAATTCCCTGTAACACGCAATAAACTGGTGGCAAACTCCTGCATTTGGTGGCATTTCAGAGACCTCCTGAGCTCTATCCTCTCTGTTTTTCACTTTTATTGATACACCTCATTTTACAACAGTTTAATTTTCTTTCTAGCCCACTGTGACCACCCACAAAAGAATCCTTTCAAGATGGGTCTCTGGAGAGGTCAGTTTAGGTCGCTGGCCACTTTTTAAAAGTTTTTAACGCTTGGGAGGGGGCATCTGTCTCCCATTTTGCTCTGGGTGGTTGGAAAACGGTTCCAACTTGAAAGACGGACATGAATGAAAGTCACAAAAGAGGACTCTCTGAGCATGTGCCAGAAACAAGCACACTTGGACACCGGTCAATCTTCGTGAAATTCTCCATAGTGACATCGCAGAATTTCAGAGCGACCGTGAACTCTGAGATCACCAAATCCAACCTGTTCATTTTATAGGTAAACTCAGGCAGAAAGCAACAGAATAAACCGACCGCGGCAGCATGGCGCTGGGAAGAGAGGCTCAGCCTCCCAACCTCCAAACCCCGATTCTGCCCCAACAACCTGTTGCCTCTTTCAGAGGCTCCACCCAGCTGGATACACGAAGCAGCCACCCTCCCTACCTTTCTTCCTCCACCAGGGTCCTTCAGGAACTGAGTAGGAAAGGTCCCTGAATTCAATGTTCACAGCCGCCCTCCGAGGCAAGGAGGAGAAGCGCTGGGCTTCCGTGAGGTTGTTGTCCACTTTCTTCAGATGCCCATTCAGCAGGTCCGTCTCGGCGGCCTCCATGCTGCCGGACACCACCTCGTCCACCGAGACACACACCGACTTGGGCTCCGTCATCTCTGCAGAGTAACTGCTGGCATTCTAGAGAAACCAGAGGAAGCATCGAGACATGTTATAACCTGAATCAAGAGAAAGAACATGGAGAGATTGGCCATCGGGCCCAGGGTCATTGGTTATTAATACCAACACTTCTTTCGCTGCAAGAGTGCCTTTGGCCCCAGGGGAAACGTGCCTACCTAGAGGAGTTTATGATCTCTCTCACACTTTCTTCTACTAAAAAATGCTGCTGGGCACGGTAGCTCACGCCTGTAATCCCAGCACTTTGGGAGGCCAAGGCGGCGGGTGAATCACCTGAGCTCAGGTGGAGAAACACAGTCTTTACCAAAAAAAAAAAAAAAAAATTAGCTGGATGTAGTGGTGTATGCCTGTAGTCCCAGTTGTTTGGGAGGCTGAGACAGGAGAATTGCTTGAACCCAGAAGGCAGAGGTTGCAGTGAGCCGAGATTGTGCCACTTCACTCTAGCCTGGGCGACGGAGTGAGACTCCATCTCAAAAAAAAAAAAAAACACTTAAGGTAGTGTTACGCTACGAGTCTTACTCTAGAATCATAAAATCTAATCACAAAACTATAATAAATGAATTGTCACTTGCCTCAAAGAGCAATACACTGGCCACCATAAGCAATGATCTGTTTACGGTCCCTCACTTTAAAAACCTCGATAAAGGCGCACCAGGTGCCTAAGGAAGAAATAACCGAAGAAGTTTTATTTGCACAGAGCTGTTTTGTGCCTTTCTTGTGCACTCTCATAAAAAAGATCTCAGAAGCGATGATGTCACCTGAGTAGCTGAGTTTTGTGGGGGTTGGACTTTGTGTCTCGCATTTAGAATTTCCAAATCACTGACAACTCTACTCCCTTGCTACATCTCCATAATAGCACTGTAAAGTTGAAATGGTTCGTAGTTTTTAATCTGTGAAACAAACAAGGAAACGGAGACACAGACAATTTAAGGAACCTGTTCGGATTCCCACAATCAAGTGAGTAGCAGAAGTGATCCCAGAATTTGAATCATCATAAAAAAAGGTAGGTGTTCATTTCACTGCATCATGAGGGTACCTAATCTTTTGTAGCTAGCATTGGCTTTTAAAGCTTCCATTGGGAGTCAAATGAACTGTAACCAATTGCCAAGAACCCAGAAGTGTCTGTGCAAAGAAAGGAATATCCTTTTTTAATGGCCTGGCAACCATGAGCAAATCAATAAGCTTCAGGTACTTCCAAAACACAGAAGCCTTGGGGAGCAAATTGCTGTGCTTTTCCTCGCTGTCTTCCAAATCGAGAGAGAACATTCGACAGGGCCAAAAGCACGCACACCCCTCCCAGGCATCTCCTACCTCTGAGGAGCTTCACAAAATCAAAACTTAGCTCCTGAGCTATAATGTTGTCTACATAAAACTGCAGGTGCTGAGTGAAACTCTGACAAAGCTGAGCTTGGTCTGGCCCTGGGCATGCAGGATAGCTTGGACACCAGCATATGTGGGTTCCCACATTCCCGAGCAGAGCTGGGAGGGTCTGTGCATGCCTGACAAGGGGACTCCTCACTCTTAGGGCTCTGGAGCAAGGACAAGATGCAGATTCTGAGGGAGTGACCCTTAAGCCTCCTCCCAGCTGGTCCTGTTACCCCTTCGGCAGGGCTTCTTGAAGGAGCTGTTGCCCCATACCCTTCAGCCTGCCCTCTGGGGCCCCATCCTGCTGCCCTGTGCCCCTCAGACTGCCCTCTGGGGCCCCATCCTGCTGCCCCATTCCCCTCAGCCTGCCCTCTGGGGCCCCATCCTGCTGCCCCATTCCCCTCAGCCTGCCCTCTGGGGCCCCATGCTGCCCCGTGCCCCTCTGCCTGCCCTCTGGGGCCCCATCCTGCTGCCCCATTCCCCTCAGCCTGCCCTCTGGGGCCCTATCCTGCTTCCCCGTGCCCCTCAGCCTGCCCTCTGGGGCCCCATGCTGCCCCGTGCCCCTCAGCCTGCCCTCTGGGGCCCCATGCTGCCCCGTGCCCCTCAGCCTGCCCTCTGGGGCCCCATCCTGCTGCCCCATTCCCCTCAGCCTGCCCTCTGGGGCCCCATCCTGCTGCCCCGTGCCCCTCAGCCTGCCCTCTGGGGCCCCATGCTGCCCCGTGCCCCTCAGCCTGCCCTCTGGGGCCCCATCCTGCTGCCCCATTCCCCTCAGCCTGCCTTCTGGGGCCCTATCCTGCTGCCCCAGGTGTTTAGAGCTCACTTGGATTCCAAATGAGCCCCAAAAGCACCAGATCTGGGCTTTGGAGAGGGGATGTCAAGAAAGCTGAGGAGCAAGACAGTGCCCTCCAGGCCTGGTCCCCAGTGTCCATTTCCATCCTCACCTCGCCACACAAGTGAAGACACAGCATGTATTGGGTCCTACCCAATCCTGCTGGCAGACTCGGGCTCTATCATGGGACCCCCGATAGCTGTGTATGTAGTTGGGGGCAAGGCATGGGGGGATTGAGCAACTCCTCCCCCATCATGGGCCCCCTCTACCTCCACCCCAGGAGCCCAGCTGCCACGTACCATCCGCACCCTCTCTCCAGGCACCCACTGCAGGTATGGGGCCCCTGCTGAAGCCCAGGGACAGGTGCTTCTTTCTTGTGGCTGAAGCCCACACTAATACGGGGTGAACAACCCCCACGCCACCCAGCTACGTTATCATGAGGGCCTGACTTTCTCTGCTGGACTCACTATCTGCTCACTCACTCACTCCCTCACTCATTCATTGGACAAACTGAGCAGCAGATAAAGCCCTGGGGTCAGCAGTCAGCCCTACAGACATGGCCTCTGACCTAGCAACAAGTTCAAGATGTGGCCCCAGGCAAGAAAACAGGCAAGTAATTACACTAGGCCAGGCAGGAGCCAGGCGGAAAGCGTGCATGCCTCGGGTTGCTGAGAGGCTCCGCGGTGCTTCTGTGACGCCTTGGTTATCTTCCGGGCAGTCGCCTTGAGGACCCTCGGTCAGTGCATTTTCCCCGTACGTGCCTGTGATTGGCTTCTTTCACTTTGAGGAAGACCAACTAATTCCCATAGGTCAAAGGAAAAGCCAGGCTGAGAGAGAATGTGGGTAACTCAGAAGGGATTTCTACTGCAACATAGACCCTGGGACGGGAGACGCAGGACGAAGTCTTTCTGCAGAAATAGAATCTTAGCTACGTTTAACACGGTGAGAGGGAGGGGTGCTGGCTCCTCCTTACCTCTGCTAGGGAACAGCATATACAAAGTCCCAGCAGCACGAGAGGGTGGGGTATTCAGAGACCTGTAAGAAATGCAGGGGCTGGAGTGTGGATTTGGGCAGGAGGGCAGGGGGCTTTAGAGTAAGATGAGACTAGAGGGGCAAATAACGTGCCCGTGGTGAAGGGCTTGCCGGCTTGATTAAGGGTTTTGCATTTTATCTAGAGCTCTTTGGGGAGTCCTGAAGGAATGACAGGACCAGAACTGCAAAAATGTCTCCTGCTGTGAACCAGGTGGGGTGATGCTGGCCTGGATCCGCTGAACATGGTGGGGCTGAAGGCAAGGGGACAAGCCAGGAGGACAACGCTGGGTGGCTAAACTGATTTGGGAGTAAAGAGATAAGCCAGAGTCAAGTACTTATAATTTAAAGTATTAATTAATGATGGCTTGCGCATGCTAGGTAAGTGATTATGAACAGTAGTGGCTCTTGACCCAGCAGTTACCGTGTGCCTATTAAACTCTACCTATATAGATCATGCCTCTTATTGCCTCCACAACTCTAACAGGCACAGGGGCGCTGGGGGGCGGGACGACCATCTCCAGTTCAGAGGAGGCATAGAAAGCACACAGACATTGTCTGGTTTGCCCAAGACCCCATGATCAGGGTGTGGCCAGGCTGGACCCTGCTATGAGAGGCTTCCAAGTCTGAGGCCACAAGCCTCTGTAGCAGCCCTTGACTGTTGCTTAGCCTTCCGTGGGTGAGTTGTGGGTGTTCCGGTGTCTTCCCAGCCCTTGTCCATTATAGGAAAATCCACACCGAAGAAATCATGCAGCCCCAGCCCAAATAAACCAACACCAAAGCAATGCACACAGTGGACCACCTTTCCTCCACAGCGGCCAACAGCCTCACCCAATTAATAAAATCATGGCAACTGTGTGATGCGAGGCAGTGGCCTGTCAGTCCAAAATAGACCAGCTCTCTGGAAACACATCCTCCGATGAGAGCTGCCGGCAATGTAGGTTACAGCAAGCTTCTCCTTAGCCTCCTGAGCTCATTAAAATTAAAGCAAATGCATCTTCTCTCATTTTTCCCGTTCACTCTTCTGTTTCCCTATCCTACTGAAGCTTTGACCTTCCCCCACCCCCGCACAGGGCCACATACGATTTGTGCGACACAATACATTGTAAGTCATAGTAAGTTCATTCATAGATGTGGAATGCCAGAGAGACCCTGTTTGGATCATTCCTGGCTGCTGTTCATGGGAATATTTTCCTGGGTGCTGAGCAGAGTGGCCCGTGATTGCAGTTTGAATCCTGGGCAGATAGAGATGCCTATTTAGCTGGGGAGGGTCTCTAACTCTGAGTAAGCCACCCCCAGGGCATGGTGAGTGCATTTACTCCATTTCCTCCAGGGACACAGAGATGGAAACTTTTTCTCCCAGCCTCATGAGGGAGTCAGGAACGGGAAGAGGAGCCAGTCAGCAACACACAGTTAGCATGCAGCTCTCTATCGTCTCTCTTTGGTTCACTGCTGCCAGCCTGGGTAACCACCTAAGCATCCTAAGCACATAAGAGGAAAATGCACCGACCAAGAGTCCTCAAGGCGACTGCCCAGAGGAGAATAAACAAGGCATCACACCCTTAACTGAGCCAGAGCCTGTATTGTGCTGGAGGGGTTCCTCGGAATCCCAGAACAGCTCCAAACACTACCCTCCCACTGGAAACACCTGCCACCCCTTGTGTGCCCACTGACCCCAGCATGCTCAGTCTTAGGCACCTCCTTTGACTCACAACTCAGAGGGCCCACACCAGGATGAACCCCAGAGCAGGAGGGGAAGGAAAAGCAAAGCTTCCGATGATGCTGGGTATCTCTGAAGGGCTGTTTATGACTTGAACAGAATTTATTTTATTTTAAATTTATTTTTCTTTTAACCCTACAGCCTCCAGAATTCCCAGGTGGTCTCTCATTCAAGGACCAGCTGGGGCCTAACTCTGCTTAGCTTCTAAGATGAGACTAGTGCTTTCAGGGTGGGACAGCTGCACATGGTTAGAAATGTTGAAACCTTTTTAAAGTACCAAGTTTTCAGGGAGGAAAATAATTTTCAAAGCAAAACAATGTTCTCCAAAACAATGAGCCCTGCCATTAGAGTTTACACATAACAAAACAGTTGAGCTCTGGGGGCTGTATCAAATCATAATATACCATTAAAAAAATCTTGGTATTAAAAATCTGTATCTTAAAATATCGGATTATTTTTTCATATGTACAAGCCACCTTTGCAGCTCTAAAAGGATTGCAAGAATCACCTAGCATCTAATACAAGATCTATAACTTTTTCTACCTGCAACTAACATCAGTAATCTTAATTTTCCATTGCCAACCTCACTTAGGAATCCGAACAGACGAACACGTGCAAAAGGCAGCATTTCCAACTGTGGCCCAAAGAGTCAACCAGAGAAAAGCAAGTGTCACCGGGAGGGACATGGCTTTTCCGTTTTGTTCACTGCCTCTTCTATGGAGAAGCCACCAGGGAAGGCAGGGCAGCCTAGAGAGCGGAGGCAGCTTGCGGGTCTCCCGCCCCGGCTCTCCCCTCCTCCACCCACCGCCTGGCCGGGTCTGCGGCCCCAGATTCTATCGTTTACACAAAATCATTATATAATGAGCTGGCGAGGCTCCGTATGTTCTACAGTAACCTGTTTGGAATCATAGGATGCAGTTGTCACAGCGGAGCATGCGCAGAAACCTGGCTACGTTTTTTTTTTCTCTCTCTCTCTCTTGAGCTCAAGGCAAGAGGTAACTGGCGGTCAAATCCTGCTGAGCCCTGCTGACTTCAAACACAGGATGCTAAAAATGAAATAGAGGGGAGGGGCGGGGTGAGCCCCGCAGCGAGCCGTGCACTGTGGGCTTGCAGCCTCGGGGAAGTGACTATCCGGGTAGTAACTACACAGATTCACGGTGTGGAATACGGAAGACTTTCCATTTGTTGTTTAGCTGCCTCTGCGATGTTGGAGTGCTGGGCGTGGGCATGAAGGGCCCTGGGATAAGGTGAGGTGGGTGGCTGGGGGTCTGATGGTCGGTTCGTTGTTTATTCCTAATGCCAGAAAACCAGCAACGGGAGACTCCTGACCACCCCTGGGAACAGCACTTGCAGTCACCGTGTCCAGCAGTGAACTCGCCGGCACCCCGACATCCCTCTCCGGAGCCGGGGGGAAGTGAGATGCGCGTCCTTGTGGCCACCGCGTCTCTCTCTCGGCAGGAATCCGGGCTCGCCCCTCTCGGTGTCCCCCGGCCTTCGCCGCCCCCTCCCCGAGTGGGTCCGGCAGAGGCGTCCCCGGGAGTGCAGGCGCGGGCTCCAGCTCTCCGGGGGCAGCTCCCTCTTTTGTTCCCCTAGACCTTGCCTGGCGTTCCTGGGGATGGCGCGAGAACTCCCCGCCCCGCAAGCCCACAGCCGGGGGCGCAGGGCTCCCCGCTTCCCTCCGGCCCAAGCTGCGCCCCCTCCCCAGTCTCCAGTGCGCTCTGGGCCCCCAGGGCCGCACGCCCCCCGCCCGGAGCCCACCAGGTCAAGGCCACTGGTCCACTTGTAGGGCTGCTCGCTGCCCTCGCCCCACTCCCGGCCCCACCACCTTGTCCGCGTTCCCGGCCAGTGCGAGGGGCATCCCGAGGCTCCAGGTGGCCCGGGCAGAGAGGCGGGAGCGGCGATTGGAGCCGGGCGCCTCGATGGGGTGCCCTGGGTCAGCGCCCAGAGGACGCGCTCCAGGGAAGGCTGTCAGGTCGAGCGTGCGGGTCTTTGTGTGTTTCCTGCTCTACTTGAAAATAAAACCGAGCCCGGCTGGCGAAGGATGCGTTCACTCACCATGGCGGTGCCGACCGAGAAAGCCGCCATCAGACAGGCCATGCCCCGGGGGCGGCGGCGGCGGGGACGAGGCTTGGGCTACGGGGCCGAGGCTGCGCTGGCTCCCGGCTCGGCCGATGCGCTGGGTGCCGGCTGCGCTCCGGCTCAGGCAGGGATCCGGCTCTGGCTCCGGCTCCGGCGCGCCCGGCCCCGCCCCGCGCGCGCAATTGGCCGGCACCGAGGGGGCGGGCGGGCCGGCAGGTGCGCGTGCTCTTGTTTTGCTCCTGCGGGGGGCGGCGGACCAGGCGCCCTGAAGCGCGGGTTCCGGGAGCCACCCGGGCTGAGCCCTCGCAGGCGCCGTGGGAGCCCCCCTGCCACCCCGGAACCCCTGGGTCTCGAACTCGCGGGGACTGGACCAGCACAGCCCGGGTGAGGCTGCGGGGACACCCGACAGGCATCGGGGTTCCCAGACTGGGAAATCCACTGCCTCCAAGCCTGCAAGCGACTGTGTGATGGGGCCAGAGAGGGGGCGTCCAGGGAGGGACGGTGAGGGGCAGGGGGCTTCTTCTTGCTGCTGCTGCTTCCCCCACCACCCCCGTTGTTGGACAGCTCTCTGCCAGGTAGAAGCTTGAGGACTAAAGAAGATCTGACCACTCCAACACCCGCAACAGCACTGGTGTGGGGCGACCCCCCGCAGTGAGGCAACATGTGCACTCACACGCGTGACATTGCTGTGTGTCAGCCATGATGCTAAGTGCTGGGTTACAAAGCAGTGCTGAGGGAAGATGCCCAGGCCTCTGCCCTCTGCTCACCCCCAAACAAAAAAGAAAAAAACACCTCGTTTTCTGCAGAGGTGTTTCCAGAGCATGGTTCAAAACCTGGCCATAGCTGTGTTCATGGAACTTCGGCCCCAGGCTGGAATGTCAGATGGTCCAGCATCTCTAAAGCCCTTATTATATATGTGGGGCCATTTCCTGGTGACAAGTCATTCTTTACTCTGTCTCGGGCCCTAATGCTTTTGTGCAGTTGTTTGCACGTTGGGACGAAAAACAGGAAGGCATTTCTTTTCATTTCCAGCACACCTGGCTCCCTGGCTTCCAACCACACCTCAGGGGAGCAGGTCTCTGTCTTTCTCCTCACCTAGAAAGGAGGCATGGCTTTTTACATCAGGCAGGTGGACCTCACACCCACCAGTCGGATGACCATAACCAAATTCTCCCCCTCGAATCAAAGGATAGAAAGGAGACACGGTTATGAGTTTAAGGGGGAGAAGGCCCTGCCTTTGTCTGAATGGTGTTGTCTTAAGAGTTGATTCGTTACCTCGATTTTATACTTGGCTGAGATGAAGGAATCTGACTGCTGTGTTTGCCAGGCACTACTGCCCTGGTGCCAGGCCGTGGAGGCTGCATGGTGCCTTAAACATATACCGCAGGGAGGCCAGCAAAGCCTGACCTCCCTGTATATGTTGGGAAGAGAATTCAGATCCACAAACCTGGGGAGCATTTGCGCTGAAATGCAGAAGGAAGATGCCTCATGGCTGGACGTGGGGACTGGTGCCCAACCCTGGGACCCACCTTGCTCCAGGAACAGACAGGGCCTAGAGTAGGAGAGGAGGCACGGACACAGCCAGGGAGGAACTGTCCACATGGCCGGGGCCAGTGAGAGACGTCTGGGTGCCTGCAGCGATGTGTACCTACTTTCTGTCCAGTGTCCATCCTCCTCACTTCCAGGAATGCACCTAGAATTTGCTTCTAGACATTCCCCCTCCTCTACCTCCCCCGAGTTCCCTGCCCCAAGACTTATGCGGGATTGATTGACCTTCAGCTCAAGAATAGGCAATAGGCCATTGGGCTTCAGTGGGTGGATGGCCCCCATCCAACCTGGCCGCAGTGGCTGGTCAGGAACCGGAGGTGAGAGCAGTGCTTGCTGGGCTGGTGGGAACGACCAGGGGGACAGTGTGTGGAGCGTGAGGAGAAGGTCAGAGAGGGAAGATGCCAGAGCCTTGTTGGCTTTGGCTGCTGGATTTTCTGTTGCAGGACAAGTGAAAGGGTCCTCACTTACCCATCTGTACAGTGGGGTCAAAATCCCCACCGCGTGGGAAATAAGGCCTGGCAAGCACTTTCTACCATGCCTGGCACCGAGCAGGATTCCCACTCTAGTCCCTGCTGTGTTACCCTCCAGCGCCCGAGCAGGGAAGAAGCCAACCAATGGCAGCATAGCACAATCCCTGCCATTCCTATCAAGGCTCTTGGCTGTAAGGAACAGAAACTCCAACCGGTTGAAGCTAAGTACAGAAAGGTTCTGGCACCTGTTTCAGGCTGCCGGAACCAAGGACCTGTATCACTCTGTCCTCAGCCCTGGTCTCTTGCTCTCTCCACGGCCCTGCTGAACATGAAGGGGAGGAAGGGGCACCTGGGGACTTGGGCTCTGGCGTGAGGATCATGTACTTAGTGCTTGTGAGGGTGGCTGCAGGGGAGTCACATGTCCAGGTGGGCCTGCTGGGGTGTCACATGTCCAGGTGGCCCATTGCCCTTGGTGAGTTTCTGCACCCAGCTGGGCCGTGAGGGTGAGACTGGCTTGGTGGCTGGAATTGCCGCATCTTCTGCAGGACCCGACAATAGGTCTCTGGATCCCTGGTTCCCCTGAAGGTCTCTCCATGTCCCCACCAGGGCCGAGGCCAGCCTGCGGCCAGCCTGCCAGTGTGCGCACGCCCCTGTCCTGCCTGCTGTGTCTTCAGCCGCTCTGTGCTTCACTGTGTAGCCAGGATATCTCGGTCACTTGATGCCTCCCCGTTTCAGGAAGGAAAGCAAAATACAAAGAAGGCTGTCTCTCTGCCTCTTTGCCCAGCTCCTCCCTGCACCATGCCCAGCCCTGTCTGATGGCAATATGAAGTATGACAGTTCGTGGGATTTCTTTCCCCAGAGCCTGGAAACCAGGTAAGAGAAGGGGGAGGAGGATGCAGAGAGATGTTTGTTTGCTTGCCTGCTTTTCACAACCCAAATCTATGACTCTGAGATAAAAATTCCCAGCCAGTTAAGAACAGAAGAGGCTGCCCCAAGTATCAGTAGGAAAGAGGGGCTTATGGCTGTCCTGGCTGACAGGGGTGCGAGGGAGGGGGAGACAAGGATGAACACCACACCAGTGGCATCCCAGGCGCAGGACGACACCCTGTGGGGAACTTGCCCTGGGCTGACCCTTCTGGCCAGCCTGGCCCCTGCTCTGTTGTCTTCTCTAACCAAGGGAGGGAGAGAGCATATGTGTGTCTTAATTCATTCTGGCTGTTGTAACAAATTATCTTAGACTGGGAAATCTGTAAACTACAGAAAGGTATTGTTCACAGTACTGGAAGCTGGGAATCCAAGGTCAAACTCCAGCATCTCTGGTGTCAGGTGGGGGCCTGTTCCTCATAGATGATGCCTCTGTGTCCTCACATGATGGAAGAGGAAGAAATGGTCCCCACAACCTGTCTTATGAGAGCTCCATCCTATTCACGAGGCAAAGCCTTCATGACCTAATCACCTCCCAAAGGCCAAACCTCTTAGTACTATCAGAGTATTACTCATACTGGGCATTAGGTCCCAACAAACAAATTTAGGGGGAACCCCAACATTCAGACCATAGCATTCCTCCCCTGGCTAAGTCTATAAGGTCTGCTTCCCTCTGGGTATAAATTCTGTCTTTGATTTCTTGCCTTCTCATGTTAGCATGAGCAGCAGAGAGAAGCTATGCAGTGTCCTCAACACACGGTTTAGAGTGTTTCTTTCATCAAATATTCGAGTTCATCCCTTGCCACTCTGACTTTCACAGAACACGAGGACACAAACGATTCAGCTGAGTCCTTTCCCATCTGTCACAAGGATGGCCTTTCCTCCCATTTCCAGTAACACGTTCCTCATTTCTGTCTGACACCTCAACAGAGTGGCCTTTACCATCCATATTTCCATCAGCATTCTGATCATGGCCACTTACAAAATCTCGGAGGCTCTGTCTCCTCTTCCTCTGAGGCCTTACCAGGATCACTCTTGATGTCCATTCCTGGCAGTCCAGGCTTTCTTAGCCCGCTCCTCTAAATGCTTCCAGCCTCTGCCCATCACCCAGTTCCAGAGCCACTTCCATACTTGCAGCTGTTTTTTTCTGCAATACTCTGCTTCTTGGTGCCAATTTCTGTCTCAGTCCATTTGGACTCCTATAACAAAATTTCTTAGACTGGGTAACTTATAAACAACAGAAATTTATTGTTCACAGTTCTAGGGGCTGGGAAGTCCAAACTCAAGGCACCAGAAAATTCAGCGTCTGGAGGCCTGTTTCTCATAGAGGTGCCTTCTGTGCCCTCCATGGAAGAAAGGAAAGGGACTCCCTTCTACGTGTTTCAAACCATTTAATAAGGGCATCAATCCCATTCATCATGGCCTAATCACTTTCCACTCTTTATGCTGTCATGATGGGTATTAGGTTCTAACATGAATTTGGGGAGGATACAACATTTGGATCATAGCAGGGAGAAAGGAAGGAAGGAAGGAAGGAAATGAGAGAGGTAGAGATGGGGAAAGGAAGGAAAGAGGAAAGGGGAAGCCAGGTGGACAAAGGAGGGAGAACAGGTGCAGAGGAAAGCTGTGCCTTAGCCCTTCAAGGGGAAGCCTGGGAAAGGGGGTCAGAGGCAGAGAGCACGTCATCACGGAGGGCAGCGGGGTGAGGCTGGTTGGATACACCATATAGGAACTCTGTGTGTTGGTTCATTTTAAAGAAATGGGAATGCTTCGTCTCCACTGTTTGTGTCCTATTTTGCTGGCACTCTTGACTACAATAGTGTTCTGTCTCCAGTATCCAGATGCACCTTTTTGATTCCTCTGGTGAGCCAGCCCTGTTCCAGAGAGGACCCCTTCTTCCCCAAACACACACAGCCTGCTGGGAGTTCAGTGCAAAGGAGAGGCCATGGGATGAGGGAAGCCAAAGAGGAGAGGGAGGTGCAGGGTAGAGGGAGGGGGACAGCAGAGGCCTGGAGGCCACTATGGCAGGACAGATGATGAGGGAGGGTTTCAGGGGAGACACCGAAAGTGGGTACTTCATAGATTAAGTTAGGACAGGACAGATGATGAGGGTTTCAGGGGAGACACCGCAAGTGGGTACTTCATAGATTAAGTTAGGACAAGACAAGTATTATAAACAGACTGTCTCTGTTTTCTCCCATTAGCATGGAACCAAGAGGGGCTGGGAAAGATCCAGGAAACCATTGCTTCAAGCAAAAAAAGAGTAAATAACATCTGGCCACAGGATGACCTTCAAAGTTGAAAATTAGGGCAGTCTCAAGACAGACACTGGAAAATGACGGGAGGCCTCCTTCTCACAAATAATTCAAAGCTTCCCATCACTCCCAGAACAGGTCCCTGCTAGGAAGTAACTGGAGCCACTGTGCACCCCATCTTTCTTCCGAGGAACCTCCCGCCCCTGACTCCATGTAGTCAACTGTGGAAGACAACCCCAACCCAGAGCCAGCCAGAACATCCCATCCCTCTGGCCACTACTGATGTTCTGGAAAAGACACACAAACCCAGTGGGACCATCAGAGTTCTCTCAGGGAACTGTGAGACCTGGACCCTAAGAGGCAGAGGTTTCTTTCCCTGTTCTGCTGGTGTTGACAAGTTCTAAGGAGAGTGTTTGTCTGGCTAGGAAGATGGAGGCAGTGACAAAGCCCTTTCATTGCTGGAACCCCTCCATCCTGCACTCCTAAGTTCATGCCCATTGTCCATCCTTGGCCCTTCCCAAGTGGCTGGGTAACCAGTTTTAACCTTTGATAAGTGCTGGGCCCCAGAGCCAGATGGCAGCTCTTTAAACGAGCTCGTTCTTCTGTGACCCTGTGACCTCACCTGTTAGGTGGGCTGATGATCAATCCTGTTCGCCTCGTGAGATTGTTTCGAGGATTCGAAACTATGCCTGGCACATAGTGTGCATCTTATAAATGCTGGTGCTCATCATTATTACTCTCTGTTACGGAATCCTCTGCTCTACCCTCTGACCTTGAACCAGTATGAATTGCAGCTAAATAGTTTTGATTAGAGTGGTCAGTTTGACAAGGAAGTTAAAAGTCAGAGGCCCAAAGCCAGTTTATGAGAAAATCCTTACAAGTAGTTTCTAGATTGACCCTCTAACCCTCAGCGTCTTCCTCACCCGGTGCATGCATTATCTCCCCAAAGAGATGATAAATGATAAATTCCAGATCTCACTGATGTTTCTTTGCTCCAGCATCATTCCCAGGTGGGACCTAGCTGGAGTGGGTGCTTAATAAAAACCACGAGTGATGTTTGGACAACTTCGAAAGCCGTGGAAAAGACTGTAATGTGCATAACTGCATTTTGCCTCAGAATGCCCTGCCGCGTAGGAGAGCTGGTGCCATCGATGGACCCTCATGGGTTTTACACTTTCACACCAGGTGCTGGGCAGCCCACATTTTGTTATTTCTGTCAGTCAGATCTGTGACTGGTCCTTCAGGGGCAGCTCCTCCTAACCATGCCCAGGTCAGGCCTAGATCAACTCTCTATGACTCCAAAGGCCACAGCTCAAGTCTTCAGTGGACTCCGCACCCTGATCACCTGAGCAGAAGTCCTCTTGCCTCCCTGAGACCTCTGAGCTCTCCTGGTGCCTGCAGACTCCACAGCTCCCCTCTTCGGGCTCTGTGACATTTCTCCTGACCCTCCTGCCTCCCTCCCCTAGGGCCCCAGCTCTGCATTCCTCCTCTCCAGGAGGGCTTGCCGAAGTCACCTTGTGGAGCCTAAGCTTTCTAAAGCAAAAGTTTGATTAGAGAGATTATCCTCCTCGTGGCTGGAAACTTCTGCCTACGGCCCTGCAACTCCCTAAAGGCTTTAGGAGAAAAACAACTCATTTTAAAAAGAAAAAAAAAACATGACTGCTTTTTAAAGGGAGGGAAACTTTCTAGAGCAGGGAAAATTTGTATCAGAAATTATCTCAGTAAATTATCCTGCCACATGAAAATAAGAAAATGGAGACTCCATGAGATTTGTAACCTGCTTAGGGCCATAAAGCCCAGACGAAGACCGTAAGTGTCTATTCCACGTTTTCACTTCTGTAAAGTGTCTACTGGGTGAAGAGGGCAAACCTATTTCAAACAGGCAAATTTCTACAGGGAGCCCAAGTTCAATCTGTTGAGGGTCATAGGACAGGCTTGTGGGAAGATGGAATAGACATGCTTTTCCCTACTTCTTCCTCTGAGCACAATTAACCTTGGATATTATACAAAACAAGCAAAAGGAGACCCTAGAAGATGGGGAAAGGAAGGCAAAGCATCCAAGGATCCTGATGTCAAGACTTATTTTATAAGTATAGTAATCCAGACTGTTTGCTTTTGGCAAAAGGACAGACGCAAAGGCCAATGGAATAGAATAGAAAACCCAGAATCACACCTACTCAAAGGTACAAAGCAAATCATAGAGCAAGAATGGTTTTTCCAGTAAGCACTGCTGATGCATTTGGGAATCCATGGCCAGAAAAAAGAACCTGGACCTAAATTTTCCTATACCAAAGTTAACTCAAAATGCATCATAGATATAAAACAATGTTTCAGGGGAAATTAAAAATTAGGAGAAAATCTTTTTTTTTTTCCCCAAGAGCATGTATGTCATGTGATTCAATTTTTATGTGATTCCATTTATGGAACGTTCTTGAAATGACGGAATAGCACGAGTGGGGCGGAGGCGAGTGATTGTTGGCGTGAGGGAGGGAAGTGGTGTGGCTGTTAAAAGGCAGCCTGAGAGATGGTTATGGGGCTGGGATGGCCTCCATCTTGGCTTGTCAATGTCAGCATCCTGGCTGTGACATTATACCACACTTGTGCAAGATGTTTCCATGGAGGAAGCTGGGTAAAGGCTACGTGGGATCTCTCAACGTTCTTTCTTAAAACTACAGGTGAATCTACAATTACCTCAAAATAAAAGGCTTAATTTTTAAAGTCATAGGTCAGTCCCAAGTAAGGCCACGGGCCAAACCTGTGGCAGAGAGTAGACATTGGACAGAGTATGGGAAGCTGGGCAGTGATGAAGGAGCTTCAGGGAGGGACAGGTACCAGCTCATCCAGACCAGAACAGTCAGGGGCTGAGCGAGGGTGCCCATGTAATTGTCCTTGTCACTCGTCCACTTGATAGGGTGAGGGCAGGACACCACATTGCTGAGAAGACATAGGAGCAGGCACATCTATGTGAGGAAGGAGGAGAGACAGTGGCTAAAAAACCAAAGCAGGCTGGGCATGGTGGCTCACGCCTGTAATCCCAGCACTTTGGGAGGCTGAGGCGGGTGGATCACGAGGTCAAGAGATCGAGACCATCCTGATCAACATGGTGAAACCCCGTCTCTACTAAAAATACAAAAAATTAGCTGGGCATGGTGGCGCGTGCCTGTAATCCCAGCTACTCAGGAGGCTGAGGCAGGAGAATTGCCTGAATCCAGGAGGCGGAGGTTGCGGTGAGCCGAGATCGAGCCATTGCACTCTAGCCTGGGTAACAAGAGCGAAACTCCGTCTCAAAAAAAAAAAAAAACCAAACCAGAAGAATGCAAAGTCAAGGCAGGCAGCTTTGCATCCTTACTAGAAAGTGTGCACACACACACGTGCCCAGCAGCATCGGCAGGTGGACAGTGATGCGCGGGAGGCTGGCCCCAGCCACCAGTCATCTGCGATCCTGGGCCAGGTCTGAACCCCTCAGGCTCTTAGTCTGCATCAGTAAAATGAAAACGGAAAGAGACGGCTGTGACTGGAAGTCTGGGCACTGTGGCTCACACCTGTAATCCCAGCACTTTGGGAGGCCAAGGCAGGAGGATCTCTTGAGCCTAGGCATTCAAGACCAGCCTGGGTAACAGAGTGCGACCTCATCTCTATACAAACATTTTAAAACTTAGCCAGCTCTAGTGGTGTGCACCTGTAGTCTCAATGAGTCAGTTGGCTGAGGTGGGAGGATCGCTTGAGCATGGGAGGCAGAGGTTGCTGTGAGCTGCGATTGTGCCACTGCCCTTCAGCCTGGGTGACAGAGCAAAACCTTGTCTCAAACAAAATACAAAAAAAAAGAGAGCGAGACTGTTGTGACTATTGAGTAAAATTAAGATGGGGGTGACTAAGTTGCCTGGGAGCCACTGGCAGAGGGACGGGACAGGGAGGTGTGCATGCATTCAGCAGTGCTGCACCCTGAGGTCACACCCCTCCTTTAACCTGCCGGGCCCCAGTTTGCACTGCTCATCTCTCCCCAGATGGCTGTACCCCTCCACGCTTCGTGTGCTGAACTGTTGTAGAGAAAGTTCTGCAAGGAAAAGTGGGTGGATACATGCACAGAGGCCTGCGATCTTCAACCCCAGGTTCATAATGTTTCAGTATGCAGGCATCTTGCTTTTCCCTCACGTGAAACCCATCTGAATGTACAGATTTGTTGTCAAGTTCCCTCACCAGTCTCTGGGAACAGCCTGGAGAGGGAGTCAGAGGGGTCTGGAGCGGAACCTTGGCCCCCATACTCAATAGCTGACCAACCCTAGCAAAACCTGTCCCCAGGCACTGTCCAGGGGTGGGGATCCATCAGTGATAAATGCTGCTGCCACGTGAAGCTGACATCACAGAGGTCAGGGTCAAGTGCCCACACGGTCAGCAGGACACTGTGCCCGGCATGGACCAGGGGAACCACAGCATCAGGGTGAGGTGGTTTGGGGAACAAGGGTAGAGTTCAAGTCCCCAGGGTGGGGCGTCTGGAGGGGTGACCCTGAAGGGCAGAAGTGCTGAAGGCTAGAGAGGCAGGTCCCCATTTGCCTCAGGCTGGCCCTTCCCCAAACTACACAGCAGGAGCTCCCGCAGCCTAACATCATCTCCAGACTACGTCAGGCCCATGGAACAAGTCGAAACAAGCCCAGTGTAGAGCTGAGTCTGAGCTCCCAAATTCTTTCCTGTCTCTTCTGACCACACTGGAGAGAAGGGCTTTCCCTGTTCTGTCCACTCCTGCGTGCCCAGCATCAAGAACCGCTCCTGGCACAGAGTGGGTGATCCCTGATGTCTGCTGAGCACAGGGCTGAATCTTTGGTCTCAGAAGTGAAGTTCAGGTTGGTGTAGCTCTGTGGTGGGGTGGAAAACAGTCGACAGAACGGAGCTCACTCAGATTAACTCGGGGTAGCTCACCCTGTCATCTAAGTCAGGTCTTCAACCCAGGGCTGCAGACTGGTTCCCATCTGTGGCTTATTAGGAACGGAGCCACACAGCAAGAGATGAGCGACAGGCCAGGGAGGATTATGGCTTGAACCCTGCCTCTGTCAGATCAGTGGCGCTTTAGAGTCTCATAGGCGTGCAAACCCGGTTGTGAACTGAGCCCTTGAGGGATGTAGGTTGCAGGCTGCTTATGAGAACCTAACCAGATTAATATGGCAGAGAGGCTGGACTGCACAGAAACCATGATAAATCACCTACTTGCAGACACGTATCAAAACCTTATCAGTGAGTGGCAAGTGACAGTTAAGCTGCATCTGGTGGCAGGCTTTATAGTGGCAAGTGGGTTAGAAAAAAATGCCCAATATGCTGGGCTTAATACCTAGGTGATGGGTCGATAGGTGCAGCAAACCACCATGGCACACGTTTACCTACGTAGCACACCTGCACATGTACCCTGGGACTTAAGAAATATAAAAAACAAACAAAATACAAAAGTGCACGATAGGTCCAGGCGCCACGGCTCACGCCTGTAACCAAGCACTTTGGGAGGTCGAGGCAGGTGGATCACTTGAGGTCAGGAGTTCGAGATCAGCCTGGCAAACATGGTGAAGCTTTATCTCTACTAAAAATACAAAAGTTAGATGGGGGTTGTGGTGCATGGCTATAATCCCTGTTGCTCAGGAGGCTGAGGCAAGAGAATTGCTTGAACCTGGGAGGCGGAGGTTGCAGTAAGTCGAGATCACACCACTGCACTCCAGCGTAACAGAGGGAGACTCCTTCTCAAAAAAAAAAAAAGGCCAGGCGTGATGACTCATGGCCCGTAATCCCAGCACTTTGGGAGGTGGGTGGATCACCTGAGGTCAGGAGTTCGAGACCAGCCTGGCCAACATGGTGAATCCCCATCTCTACTAAAAATACAAAAAACTAGCCAGGCGTGGAGACAGGTACCTGTAATCCCTGCTACTCAGGAGGCTGAGATAGGACAATCTCTTGAACCTGGGAGGTGGAGGTTGCAGTGAGCCAAGATTGCGCCACTGCACTCCAGCCTACCAGTCAACAGAGTGAGACTGTCTCAAAAAAAAAAGAAAGTGCACCATAAAAGTATTGCACTTGAGTTACCTGAAACCATCCCTCCACCTTGCCCCCAATCCATGGAAAAAATTGTCTTCCACAAAAAAGCAGTCCTGGGTGCCAAAAAGGTTGGGGACCCCTGATCTGTGAAGACTGCAGGTAAAGTGGTTGAAAATAGAAGCCCACACTTCCAGGAAGACTGTATTCATATCCAACACTTAATCAGAATTCTTCCTCACTGGCTGAGAGTAGGAGGCCGGGAAGCCAGGGGATGTACCCAGAGCCTTCTCTGGAGTCATCTAGAATCCTATAGGGGCCCTGCAGAGGAGAAGCAATCCAAGCCACCAAGCCGGCCTCACCCCCATGGCCCCTGCTGGCTGCAGACACTCACCAGGGGCAAGGGGAGCCCTGCAGTGGGCCCACCTGAACTTGTGATTCCCCTGCACCCACCTCACAGACACCCAGTGCAGGAGCCTCACACCAGAGGCCAAGTCCTCAGGGTGCCCCCTTCTCCCCGTCATGTTCTGGGCTCTGACTCATCCTCACCACATGCATCTCCCAAATCCAGGCAGCTCACCAATATTTGTTGCCTGACTGGTGTAGTTTAAAGTCACTTAAACTGTGATGGGAGGCATGCCTTACATTTTTCTTAATCTACATCTAGCTAGTTACACTTACTCCATACATTGATATTTAAAAATAATTTCTTACTAGAAAGCATGTTGCCAGTGACTTACCCACGCACATAGGTAGTCCTGCTGCTGCCCTCTGAAGTGACACATATTTATTTTGCCATTAATAAAGGGAAGAAGAAACGTTCTTAAGTGGGACAAAATTTCAGTTTTCACCACTGCAGACATGTAAGAACCCCCAAACTATAAGCAATAACTCAGTGTCTGTGTGATGCTACAGGAGGATTGTTTTCAGATGAGCATGATGCAATGCCATGTGTCATAATGTTGCCTAATGTAATTGTTACTGCAGAAAACAGGAAGTGAGCGGGGTTACTACAGGGCAGTTCTGTTTCCTCCGAAGTCACTGCGCACAAAACAGCACCTACTGCCTGTCCACAGAGGGACCCAACTAGGAAAATCTACGTATTCTCACTTCAGGTCAGATTAGAAGTTTTACATTTGTGAACATAGTGGAATTTATTTTTTATAACATGTTGAAAATAGTTACGGCAAAAACTGAAATTCCTCTGGGTCAACAGAGTAACGGTTATGGGTAAATTGGATTTTTGTCTAGATTAGCTTCAGTGACATCATATCACGATACCTCCAGCCAATGATTATTGCTGCAAAGTCGGGGAACGTGAGCTGGTGAAGCCTCTGAGACCTCAGCCCTGGAAGGGAGCTTAGCAGAAACCTGGTAACAAGGCAGAATGGCATGGAGGCTGTGTCAGGTGCTCTGTGCTGAGAACTCTATGCACTAACTCACTTTATCCCCGTCACAGCCTCCGGAGCCAGACATAGTTATTATTCACAAGTAAGTAAGGCTCAGATTATTTAACTTGCCCAAGGTCACAGCAGGAAAGTGCCCAATTCCAGAGTCAAAACAGGCAAGTCTGGCTCCAGAAGCTGCCGTTTTCCCTTCCTAGAAGGACTTTTTTTCTTTTTAAGTGCACAAGTCTTACTGTAAAGTCTGATGACTATTACGTGCCTATACACCTGTATATTCACCATCCAGATCCTGACAAAGAATGGTTTAAAAATGTTCCTGTTCCCTTTCCTAACCAATTACTATCTCTAGAGGTAAACGCTATTTTGGCTTCAATTACCACAGATTAGCTTTTGAAACTCTTGATCTTTATGTAATTGGAAGGTAGAACTGCTACTTTGTGTCTGGCTTCTTTCATTCCTAAGTCTTTGTGATTCATGCGTGTTTTGCTTGTGTCCATACTTTGCTCTTCTACGTCACAGAGTATATTTTCATTCTCCTGCTGGTGGGCATTCGGGTGGTTTTCAGTTTGGGGTTATTATAAAGTTGCCACCAGCGTTCTTGTATCTATTCCTTTGTGGACACAAATATCCATTTTTGTTGTGTGAAATCTACCAGGTAAATTGCCAGGTCATAGGACAAGAATGTGCTTAATGCTGGTGGATACTGTCAACCAGTTTCCCAAATTTTTCCTGGCTCATACTCTCACCTGCAACGCGAGAGTTGCAGAGGCTCCAGGTGCTTGCCCTCACTTTGCACTGTCACTTTCTTTAAAATGTAGCCACTCTGATTGGAGCGTGGTGACCGTATGATCAAGGTTTTCATTTGCGGTTCTGTACTGATTAATTTTTTAAGTTGTATTGCTTTGCTTTTAGTATTGGTTTGTGGAATTGCTTGATATTTCCAGATAGGTACCCTCCGTCGCCTAGATGGATTTTGAATATGTTTTCTCAGTTAGTAGTTTGCCATTCACTTTTTTTTTTTTTTTTTTTGAGATGGAGTCTGCTCTGTCACTCAGGCTAGAGGGCAGTGGTGCAGTCTCAGCTCACTGCAACCTCTGCTTTCTGGGTTCGGGAGATTCTCCTGCCTCCACCTCCCAAGTAGCTGGATTACAGGCCTATGCCACCACGCCTGGCTAGTTTTTGCATTTTTAGTAGAGACAGGATTTCACCATGTTGGCCAGGCTGGTCTTGAACTCTTGACCTCAGGTGATCCACCTGCCTTGGCCTCCCAAAGTGCTGGGGTTACAGGTGTGAGCCACCTCGCCCGGCTGGCTGTTTAGCTTTGTAATGGTGTCCGTTTTCATGTTTTGATAACAGAAGTTGAAGTTCTTAGCTTTAATGAAATCTAAATCTGGAGGGTTTGTGTGTTAGTATGTGTGTGTTTTCTTTAGGAAATCTCTGCCTACCAGATATTACAAAAATGTATGTACATGCTTTCCTCTAGAAGCACCATTGTTTTCACTTTCAGAATGAAGTTTATGATGCATGTTGAATTAACTTCTATGGAGGCCGAAAGGTCCATTTTTCCCAAATGCTTTCTTAGTGCCTCCAGCACTGGGGATTCATTGCCCTGGGTCTTTGATACAATCAATGACTGTACATGGGAGGAGGGTAAATCTCTGGACGTCTGCTCTTCTCCACTGCTCTGTTTATCTGTCCTTGTACCAACACCACACCATCTTAATTGCAGTAGTTTGTCATTAAGTCTTGAAATATAATCCTCTAAGTTCTCCAATTCAGTATTTGTTCAAGGTTGTATCGGTGTCCTGGATATTTCTGTAAAATTTTAGAATCACCTTGTCGATTGCCATCAAAAAGGGAGTGAGAGAGAAAGAAGAAAACAAGCCTGCTGGGGTTTTGACTGTGCCTAATGCATAGATTAATTTGAGGAGAAATAATATCTTCACACAGTAAATGTCTTGATCTGTAAATATAGCATAGCTCTCCATTTACCTGTCTTTTAAATTTTACCCCCACAGTGTGTTGTTTTGTTGAGATAGGGTCTCACTGCTGTTGCTCAGGCTGGAGTACAGCGATCACAGCTCACTGCAGCCTCAACCTCCTGGGCCCAGATGATCCTCCCACCTCAGTCTCACAAGTAGCTGGGGCTCCAGACGTGCCCCACCACACCTGGCTAACTTCTTGTATTTTTAGTAGAGACGGGGTTTTGCCATGTTGCCCAGGCTGGTCTCAAACTCCTGGGTTCAAGTTATCCGCCCGCCTCGGCCTCCCAAAGTGCTGAGATTACAGGTATGAGTCTCCAGGCCCAACTCTGCAACTTCATGAAGTTTTCAGGGTTGAGTTCTTGTTCATCTTTAGTCATATTTTATTCTTAAGTATTTAATATTTTTTATTTTATTGTAAATGGTATACTTTAGTCTCACTGTCTACAAACATTTTGTTGCCAGTCTACAAAATAGTATTGGCCTTTGTGTATCGCCTTTACAGCCTGCAGCCTTGCTAAGATCACTTGTTTCTGCTCTGATCTATATTGCCTTCTTTCTGCTTGCCTTGAGTTCGCTCCTGCTGTCCTGTTACTAGGTTCTTAGGCAGAAGTTCAGGTTATCTGTTTGAGATCTTCCTTTCAATAGGCATTGGCAGCTCTAGATCTCCCTCCAAGTACTGCTTTTGCTGCCTCCCAGACCTTTTGGTATATTGTGCTTCTATTTATTTTCATTCATTTAAAAGTGTTTTTTGATTTCCCTTGTGATATCTTCTTTGAACTATTGTTTATTTAAGAGAGGAATTAAACTGTTTAACAGTTTAATTTCACATTTTAGTGAATTTTCTAAGATCATTTATTAATGATAACAGTTTATAGATTTGTTTAGAGATACTTGACTATGCTGTGTATAATCCTTTAACTCTCATTCATCTGACTTGGATCTGATGTCTTAAATCTGTGGGTTGCTGTCTTTCTTAAGATTTAGAAAATATTTGTCTATTATTTATTCAAATCCTGCCTCTCCCTGCCTCCCTCCCTCCCTCTCCCTCCCCGCTCGCCCCCTTTCTCCAGGATATTTTCTATGGATCCATCTTGAAGTGTTTTAATCTTGTGTTCTGCTAAACGCAGCCTGCTGTTAAAGCCACCTGTACACCCTCATGTCAGATATGTATCTGTGCTTCCGGAATGTCCACTTGACGACTTTTCAGATTCCATTTCTGCACTGGAAGGCTCCCTCTTTGCATCCGTCGTGTCCATCGTGTTCTCTGTTTTTGGCATATCTACCAGCATTACTTTTCAGTCTTTCGTTGCTCACTTCCTTCTCTGGAGCGTGGCCTCTGAACACACAGCCGTTTCCAGAGGGGAGGAGGTGGTGCCGGCCTCCCACAGCTGCGCTGCCTCTCACCCCAGCCTGCTGCCGCTGCGGTCAATTCTGTCTTCCATGTGAGCATCATGTCTTAGAGTGCCCGGCGTGCCACTCCCAGGAACCAGGCCAGGGGCCGAGTGTGGCAATCCGTCTATAAGAACAGCAGGGCAATCACCCAAACTGCGGTGAGGTCACTGGCCTGTGACTGGCCGTCAAGGGGTGTCTTTCCTTTTCCACAAACGACTTGGGAACCCGTCTTGGGCGACACCGGGTCTATACGTAAAAATTGTGTTCACCATTTTCTCTTGAATCAGCCCATCCACATCCAGCAAGACACACCCATCAACCTCTGCTCTCTGGCCACCTAGCTCTGGGTGCACTTGGATCCCTCAGCACCCCCCATCAGAAGTTGTGACGCCCCCAGCCCCAGCTCTTCTGAGCCCCCAAGAGGAGAGCAGGACCCGCCTCTGAGACAGCACCATTCCTGTAGCATGAGATCAGCACGGCTCTCTTAGCTGCCAGCGTCCTCTGCAGGTGCCTCTGTGAAGTCCGTCATCTGCCGTCCACCCATGTTCCCGTGGCGCCTGCCCTCGGCCAGCTCCTGTGGCTTCTCCAGCCAGGATAGCTGTGGGTGCCAGCACCTCTAACAAGCATCTCAAGTGGGAAAGGCCTGAGTATGGGGCTGCCCGGGGGTGACCGGCACCGCCAGCCACATTAACCTTTCCTAGCCTGATCCATTGGTCTAAGCCCGCGGGGCTGTCCTCGCTGTCTGCATCACCTGCTGGAGCAGTCTGAGGTCACCCCAGGTAGGATTTGTGTATGCACTCAGGCCACAAGGACATGAGGATGATGAGGGTTTTGCTTTGTTTTTTCCTGATGAGCCACAGGATAAGAAATGATTCACTTTGGGTCTGCTTGATTCACTCCTGAGAGGTGGAGGGTTATACCCTGAGGGTCTCTCTCTGTTCAAGCATGGTCCTTTCTGTGTGATAGCCGAGTGAGATGATGGGGTGTTCCCAGCACCTGTAAGCCCAGCCACAGCATCACAGATGTGGGGAGCACAGGATGTCCCTTTCTTCCCTTTGCTCCATTGCCTCAGGCATCGAGATGATGGCCCGTGCCTCTGCAGCCCTGGGCATGCTGTGCCCTTCTCAAACACACTTTCGGTCCCACTGCACGGACCTGGCCCAGGGGATCTCCAGCTCCCAGAGTCCCTCTCCCAGCCCTTTCCCGATGATCTAACTCCACGCTCCACTTCCTTATGGCAAGGCCCACAGCCTGGGAATCCCCCAGAGAGTCTGATGGGCTGAGATTGGTCATCTCCCCACTCAAGAACACCTCCCAGGCAGAGAACACCTGAACCTGAACATGCACAAGAATCACCCGGAGCTTCCCCACCATGCTGGTCACATTCTGACTCACTGGGTCTGAGGCTGCACATTTTGAACCAGCTCCTCGGGCCTAAGTCCCCACAGCACTTCCCCATTCCTTCTTGAAAATGGCATCATCGTAATATTGTCCCTGGCAGATCGAGCTGACTCCCTCCCTGTCTGTCATGAACACGTAACCCTCCAGCCCCACCCAGCCTGGCTAGGCCTCCCTGCCCCTTGCACAGTGAGTGAGCATGACGCCATGCCAGTTCTGAAGCCAGGCTGCCC
This sequence comes from Saguinus oedipus, assembly GCA_031835075.1. Classification (NCBI taxonomy): domain Eukaryota; kingdom Metazoa; phylum Chordata; class Mammalia; order Primates; family Cebidae; genus Saguinus; species Saguinus oedipus. Next base: position 69,963,235 of record CM063186.1, read on the forward strand.
TGTAGAATCACCTGGGGGAGTGGCTGCTAAAATTGGTGATGCCACCCGTCACCCCTGACCCATAAGGCAGGACTTGGGGTGTGGGGTGCAGGAACAGGGGACTCTAGTGGGCAACCGGGGTTGAGGGCCATGCCCCGGGCCAGTCCTGAGCAACTGGAGGTTGTGACACTGATGGTCAGTGTCCCCCATCTCTTTCACAATGCTTTGCCAATCCCCCTGCACACACACCCCAGCAGCTTTGCACCCCTGTGGCAAGAGGCCATCTGCTTCTCTAACCCAGTCTGTTGGTCTAAGCCCATCAGGCTGCCCTCACTGCTGGCATCACCTGCTGGTGCAGTCCGAGGTCACTGCAGGCAGGCTTTGTGTATGCACTCAGGCCACCAGAACAGGAGGATGAGGGTTTTGCTTTGTTTCTTCCTGGTGAACCACAGGATAAGAAATGATTCACTCTTCGAAAAATACGTCACAGACTATTTTCTTGCTCTGCTAAAGGCTCAACAGGTCTGAGAAGAACCACAAAACAAGCAAGGAGACTGGTGTGGTAACTGGCTGGGGTGATGACAGGTGGGAGTGGCTTGCCTGAGGGGCTTCGTACTGCCAGAGCCCCTGGGCCACGCTGGGAAGGCAGGGGCTGTGTCTCTGAGGGCCCCTCAGACCCTCCTGCAAGGCCTCTTCTGGTCACCGCCCCTCTGCCTCTCTGGTGTTTGAGCTCGGTCATCCTCTCCTTACCGTTCAGATCCTGCTCTTGGCATCTGAGACCAGCTGTTTGGCCCTCGCTCTCACAGGGGCACTGTGTTTGAGCTGTGCTGTCTGTTGTTCAACTGAATTCTGTCACTGAGCCATGCTGGCAACAGTGGAGGAAGCTGTCTAATAAGGGGAGGGGTTGTGTCAGGTACAAGTCCTGGAGCGCACATGGTCCTTTCCATGTAAAGAGTTTGATGAATAAATAATAATGAAGTTAATGACAATTAGTGTTTTTAGCACTAAAAAGATGTCATTCTCCAAAGCACTCTTTTTCAAACCACTGAGTTGTTTTTTCTCGTCCCCTTGGAGTCTATATTCTGGAATATCCTGGGCAGGAGCTAGAGAGGAAGCCCAGGAGACAGCAGGGCATCTGCACATGCCTTTGGTAGGCAGGGTGGGCTGACGCTGGAAAAGAGAGAGCTTGAGATGTGGGGATTTTTCTTCTTGGTAAAAATAAGGGGAGGCCTGAAGAAGAGCCCTGTGGGGTGTCCAGCACATCCACACCAGCCTGACCCACCTGTCCTTCTCAGTTCACAGGAAGAGCTGCCCTGCTCGCTGACTCTGGCCCACTTCCAGGAAGAGAAACTGGAAAGGCATTTTAAAAAAAAGACAGGAAGAAGGGTTTGAAAATAGGAACATGAAGAAGGAAGCCAGGGGACTTGGATTCCACTGCAGGGAGGCAGAGGGGGAGGTGTGAGAATGGGGAAGACAGGTCACAGATTGTCACACACAATGGTTTCTGTACAACAGGTGTGGGGAGGGGGTAGGTAAGCAAGGGAAGAAGGGGACAGCCAGGACCAAACACAGCGAACACAGAGCCCAGTGGCTTCACTGCTTTGCCCTGATCACTGAGGCCGGCTGCCTGCCCTTCCATATGCCGATCTTTGGAGAACCTGCCCAGACAGTGTGATTCAGTGAGCACATGTGGCTACAAACCACACCAAGTGTGAAAGCCTCGAATGCATGCCCCTCTGTTTTGCTGGGCTCTGCGGGCGAATCTGTCTGCGTGAACAACGATCCATTTTAGATACAGCCCCTAGTGGGAAGCCTGCTCCCAGGAGTTAGACTTGGAGAGAACTGTGTTTCTTCATGATTTCATTTGTAAGCCTGGGAAGGGGGGCTTGAGGTGAGTACAGACCGGCCACACCTTCTTTCTCAAAGATGTTCACTTTCTGCACTGCCGTCGGCCTGTCCTGGGACGCTAACAAATTTCTCGAGCTCTGGTGGCCGAGGAGTTCTGGGATGTATGCTGCTGTCAGCTGTGGCACGTTTACTGTGTGTTTTCTGCAGAGAAGCAGCTGCTGGGTCCGTCCAGAGCAGGCCAGGTAAGCATGAGCTGCGACAGAAGATGAAACAGCGGTGGCCAAAACTGAACACAGAGAGTCACCCTGGGCCAGAGCACATTGTTCCCCAACACCGGAAGAGGGCTCCCAAGATGCTCCCAACTGACAGCGACAGTCTCACAGCCACACCCCTACTGAATAGTTGCAGGATGTGGAAAATGGAAAACCACATAAAAGTATCTCCCGTAGCCGGGGCTGAAAGGCCTATGTGTGTAGCAGGCTGCCACTGGGTGTGATTCACAGACTGTTGTTGGCCAAATCTCAAATCTGCTCACCAAGACAGTCCAGGTGCTGCCCGCATGGTTGGGACAGTCCCAGCCGCCGCAGGAAAACAGAAGGCCATTTGTGCATCGTGAGAGCCGAGAGGACAGAACAGCAAACCTGGTCGATACCTCCCTGGGGGTCCAGAGGGTTTTGAGGGCAGTAAAAACAATTTGGGCAATTTGGGGTCAAGATGAATCTTCCTCCTCAATGTGCTATGAACCTCCCACGGTCACCGCTGGAGGCGGACAGCTATTCCCTACCTTCAGGTCTCCAGGTGATGGCAGGGGCTCCAGGGAAGGGAAGGGGAGCTGAGTGGAGTAGGTTCACAAGATGGCATGGGACACCTGGTGGATGGGGCCACAGAAAGCTCACCTGTGGCCTGGAACCCTTGAGATCCTGGGCTGCTCAGGGCAGAGGGCAGGGCTCTTCCAGCAGAGCAGAGCCAGGGGCAGCCAGGGACTCATGGTATGATTACATTTCAGCCTTCCTGGCTCGTGGCTGCGCTCTGGCAAATCACAAGATCAGATGTTTCAGGCCAGCCTGGCCAATATGGTGAAACCCCATCTCTACTAAAAATACAAAAATTAGCTGGGCGTGGTGGTAGGTACCTGTAGTCCCAGCTACTCAGGAGGCTGAGGCAGGAGAATTGCTTGAACCCAGGAGGTGGTGGTTCCAATGAGTGGAGATCACACCACTGCACTCTAGCCTGGGCAATGGAGCAAGACTCCATCTCAAAAAAAAAAAAAAAAAAAAACCTCAGATTGGGGGCCCTGTGTAAAAACTCACTCTGATAACAAAGGTTTTGTCTTTTGGAACCATCGAAATTTTAGCTTTAAAACTCTGAATATTAGGATCTCTTTACAAAACCTGGATGGAGCACTGGAGACTGGACCTTTAAAGTTACCATGGCTAAAAGCCCAGGTCCTTCACAGCCCCAGCTCTGCAGCGGGGGCCTCTGTCCACTCCCATGGTCTGTGGGCAGTGTGGACCATCCCGTGTTGGCAGTCCCAGGCGAGCCAGTGCTTTCGTGGGCTTATTGTTCAGAACTTAGAATGCATTTTCCCATTTGTGCCAGGGTGAGGTTCCCAGGCCAGTCCATAAAAGCCTGTTTTTGTTTCATTTGAGTATAGATTGCCTCACTGTAATTCCTCATGGTACCGAACTGTAGGACTCAGTACAGAGAGCTCTGCAACACTGTGGGTGCTGGAAAAATATTCCAAACTCAGCCCCTGGCCTCCAGGGGTACAGGCTTGGTCTTCCCTTCTCACAGATCTCCAGCAGCCCACGCTCCATAGCCACGCAGGCACTGAGGAGTGCACCGGGGTCCAGGCGGGGTTCCGTGCAGGGGCAAGTGCGGCCCGGCATCACCAAAGGGTGGTTCTTGGCTAAAGGGGCAACCCCAGGCCCGAGGAGGTGAGATGGAGATGGCAGGATATGGGTTAACACAGTCATTTCTGAAGGTCGAGACTGGAGAGCTCTGCTGGTTTCTAAACTGTGCAGGAACGGCTGACGGAGTGAACACCGACAGAGCTTCCGCCAGCACAAAGGATCTCACCTGGAGGAGGAGGCCGCTCAGGTTCATCTCACATGCCCAGTCGGATTCGTTGGTAGGGCTGTCACTGCCTTAATTCCTGTGGAGCCAAGTCCACACTCAGCAGGGTCCGAGGCTCTGATTGATTAGTGATGTCTGCCATGGAACAGGGCAGGGACACTCCGCTGGGAATTTGCCATCCCTGGTCACATCTTCACTAGGAACGCCAGTACCTGCCATACTTTTCGAATTCCCCATGGAAAGCCGTGCTCTTAAATGCAAGTCGACACTTGGGTCATTTCCAGAAGTCCATAGTAGAAGCATTATTTTTCAAGGATTCTACAGCTGGGCACGTAAATCTGGAAATGTTCTATGTCAAACGGTGTCTGTGCCACGTGAGGGAGAAAGCGGGCAGTCGTGTTCTGGGGAAAGGTTTTGCTTTTCTCCACACAGAATTGAGTGTAGTCTAGAGAGTTGAGATCACTAGTTTTAAAAAGTTGAATGTTTCTCACTTCCATGTCCAGAAAAACTTAGCTACAAAGTACATTTACAGCCCCTGCGCCTTGCACCTGAGCTGTTACTGTAATTTTACATTGCCATACTTTATACCTCTTTAAAGCTGTGTAGATACTAATATATTTTGGGAAGTTAAATAATATATTGTTGACTAATTTACAACATAGTTTAAAAGATGTATTATTACTAAAATGTTACAATTCAATCATTCTCTTTGTTTTATTTATTGATTTATTTTTATTTTCAGACGGAGTTTCACTTTTGTTGCCCAGACTGAAATGCAGTGGGGCACAATCTCAACTCACTGCAACCTCTGCTTTCTGAGTTCAAGCAATTCTCCTGACTCAGCCTCTCAAGTAGCTGGGACTACAGGCGCACGCTGCCACGCCCAGCTGACTTCTGTATTTTCAGTAGAGATGGGTTTTCACCGTGTTGGTCAGGGTGGTCTTGAACTTCTAACCTCAGGTGATCCACCCATCTCGGCCTCTCAGAATACTTGGATTACAGGCAAGAGCCACTGCACCTAGCCCAATCGTTATCATTTTAAAGTGTTTTTCATCTATGACTGTCCTCTAAAATGTTAGGTGTCAGCGAGTTGGGGAACTTCTCCATAAGCAGTTCTTGAGGGGCAAACAAATGATTAAAGGTCTCAAGGGGAGTTTCCTGGGAATCAGGATAGCAGAGGATTGTTGGCTGACTGAAATATTCATGCTGCCCCATTGTAAGAGTTTGCACCACGGCACTGCTCAGCGCAGAGCTAAGCCAGGGAACTGGAACTGTTGACCCAGAAGAACTCACAGGGCTTGCAACCCTCTCCCAGCAGACGCAGGTGTTAGGCCTGGGGTTCATGTGGGAAGGGCTGGCTTCTGACCCCACCAACCTCAGCTTTCCACTGAAATCCACTGCCAAATGTTCATGCCTCTTAAATTTAAAAAAATACCTTTTTAACAACATAAGTGAGCTCAACCCATATGAAGTAACCCTATATAGGACATCTTTTTGAATGAAGGAAGGAGTGAATCCATGATGAACAGATAGATAAAGAGACAGATGATAGACACACAGATGGGAAGGCAGGGAGAGAGAAAGAGAAAGGGGCTAGATTTCTAAACGAGTGAATGCTGAGCCCAGCCCGCTTCTTGCAGGGCTCTGTCTGATTTCCGCTCTTGGTTTCCATCTTAGCCCAAGGCCAGAGCTCTTCCTGGTTGTCAGCATTTAAGAGCCAACTTCTTAACCGCTGGCTGTCTCACTGTTGCTGCCTAGGCTGTGTGACCTGATCACAGGAAATACCCTGGCGTCTCTTTCTGGCTGAGTTGTTGCTAATGCTCCTGCAGCCCTCTCCACCTGCAGAAGAGACGGAGGCAGCGGGCGAGGCCCCCACAAACTCTAAAAGCCTAGCGGTTCCAGACCGGGGGTGGTGGGCAGACTGGGGGTGGTGGGCCGTTTGCCCTCCTGCAGCACTGTCCCCACCTCACGTGGCCTTCCCGAAGAGCAGCTGCTATGTGTGAATTCAACTTAGAGGGCGCTCGGCCGGAGGAAGGAGGGTGCTTTTCAGCCAACGCTGGCCTTACACAGTTAAGTAAAATAGAAATCGGACTTCTGATCAGCCACTTAGATTGGCTCCTTTATCATCACTGATCTCTCTGTCAACCAGATTTTAATGTTCATACTTTCTTCTAAGCAGATGTCTGTAAACTGCTTCCAGTATTATGAAAACAGTACTAACCTGTGACCAAGTGCCTGCCCCATCCATGCTCAGCACTCTACTCTCGGGACAGCCTGGCACCGTGGGAATTATTTAGGGTGACTGACTGTCCTGGCTTTGCCAGGACTGGGAAGGAGGGGAAAGGAGTTCCTGGAAAGTGGGAATTTCAGTGCTAAAACCAGGACAAGTTGGTCACTCCAAAGTGATTCCCATTTTCCAGGTGAGGCAACTGAGGCACAGAGGAGCCCGTGGCTTGTCCAGGGCACACAGCGAGTGGGGCAGCTGAGTCCTGACCCCGTTTACTCGGATTCTAGGGCCTGTGCCCTAGACACAAGCTTTCGGGCCATGGATGAACCCTGAAGACATAAGGAACAGACATGAGCTGCAGCGTTCAGCCCTCCTGTGGGACACCTGCCTGTCCCTGCTGGGGTACCCAAAGCCTGAGTCAGCTGCCCCCACCAGTGGATGCCTCCCAACCTCCCCTGGCTCTCACCTCTACACCAGGCCTCCCCTCCATGAGCACGACTCTTACCCTACTCAAACCCCTGTCCCTCTTCTAAGCCAGGGCACTGCCCTACCCATGCCAGAACAGACACCTACCCTGCTCAGCCCACCTTGCGACTTTAGGACCAAATTATTCAAAAAATAAAGAGAAGCAGAAGATCTCTTTCTAAAACGTAGGATAGATTATAACAAAATAAAGATACATCAAACGATGCTTACAGCCTTTTTGACTCCCAACACACATATCAGATACCAATGTTAAAAGCTGGGTGTATTTCTGCTGTGGACTCCCAAAATCCGCATGCTGAACCCCGGATCTCCAATGTGATGGTGTCTGGAGGTGCAGCCTTTGGGAGGAGATAAGGTCACAAGGGTGGGGCTCTCAAGTTTGAATTGGTGCCCTTTTACAAAGAGAGAGACACCAGCATGTTTGTGCTCTGTCATCCCTACCCATGGGAGGACACAGCAAGAAGTCTTCTGTCAGCCTGCCACCAAGAGGGCCCCCACCAGAACCTGACCCTGCTGCCACCCTGATCTCACACTTCCCAGGCTCTGGAACTGGGAGAAAGAAATGCCTGCTGCTCATAAGCCACCCAGTCCCCTTGGCAGCCTAGGCTGACTGAGGCAGATGGTGGCCCTGAGGAGTGGGATGCTGCCGTAACTGAGACCCACAAATATGGACGGAGCTTTGGAGCTGTGTGATGAGTGGAGGCTGGAGGAGTTTTGGGGTCTGTGCTAGAAAAGGCTGAGATGGCTGTGAAGGAACCCCTAAAGTCAATTCACTGAGGGCTCAGAAAGGAGAGAGGGAAGCTGGAGGGAAAGCATTAATCTTCTCAGAGGACACACAGGCAACCGTGAGCAGAATGCTGGTAGGAATACGATGGCAAAGGCCATTTGGGTGAGGTCGCACAGGGAAATGAGAAACATGGGTGGGACAGCGGAGGAAAGGTGCTCTTTGTTATAAAGTAGCAAAACCTCGACTCACTTGTGTTCCCGTTCTAGTGTTTTGTGGAAGGCGGAAATTGCAAAAGATGAAATGGGATCTTTAGCTGGGGACATTTCCAAGCAAAGTTGTGAAGGAGTGGCTCGGTTCCTCCTGACTTTTATAGTGAAATGTGAGAAAAGATAATGGATTGAAGAAAGAATTGCTAAGCAAAACGGAACTAGAACTTAAAGATTTGGAAAAATCTCAGCCTATCCATATTGTAACAAATGAGAAAGCATGTTGCGAGGACAACATAGGGTGTGGCCTCCAGAACTGTAAGAAATAACTTTCTGTTGTTTAAGCCACGCACTGTGTGCTGTTGTGTTACAGCAGCCTGTGTGAGTCCGTTCCCACGCTGCTGGTGAAGACATATATGAGACTGGGCTGTTTACAAAAGAAAGCGGTTATCGGACTCACAGTTCCACGTGGCTGGGGAGGCCTCACAATCAAGGTGGAAGGTGAAAGGCACATCTTACATGGTGGCAGAAAAGAGAAGAGACCTCGTGCAGGCACACTCCCCTTTTAGAGCCATCAGATCTCACGAGACTCATTCACTATCACGAGAACAGCAGGAGAAAGACCCGCCCCCATGATTCAGTTACCTCCCACCGGGTTCCTCCCACAACACGTAGGAATTCAAGATGAGGTTTGGGTGGGGACACAGTCAAACCGTGTCACACCCAAACAGACCAAAACATCCTTCCATAACTTTCTCTTTAGTCATAACACATAAGTAATTGTGAGCGTGTGTATGCGATTTATGTGAGGTAGTTTTTCTTTTAAATCACTATGAAATTGTACTAGCTATGTTACTTTTTCCATATCATGAAAGCATTCCATGGCCATATGTGCAGATCCTACCCAGGATTTTATTAGCCACATCATCTTTCATTGAATTGTGTCATGATTTATTCAGCTATTGTCTGATGTAGGAACATGAAATTTGCTGCCATTTTTTTTTCCTGCTGATTCTGGCAACTCTAGCTTTTCTTTTGTGTGTGTGTTCTACAAATGATCAATAATATATTCTTTCTCTATTAACCATGGATTTTCCTTAACTAATAGTTTGTTTTTAAAAAATTGACTGTTTTACATTATTTTTTCCTCTTGTACTTGAAATAACTTGGGCTTATTTGTTTTTGAATGACCATGTTGTTTATCCCTGGCTGACCTAAGATACTGAGATACTCACGTCTTAACAGAAAATAGCTTCTTGCATTGCTACGGGACTATTCTGACTGACATAAGGGAATAATGAGGCCTCATCAATCTGAAAAGCCAAAAAGCCATGGCCCTAAGCAGGGGAGCTGATCCATGCTTAACAATCAGCTTTTGGGGTTAAAAAAAAAAACCCTGACTTCTGGAGTTTGCCAAGTTCCATGGTGTAAATAGTGCTACCACCGACCAACTAAAAGCGAACAACGTGACTTCCCTGGACACATCAGGAAGGGAGGTGCGGCCGCACCCCATCACGGAGTATTTCAACCTTCAACAACCTCCAGAACCAACAGGATAAAGGGGGATAACGTAACTAGGAATTGATAAGGTTTGAGGATTTAGTACTTTGGGTTTTAAAATAATCCACTTTTGGACAGAGAGTGGGTTAAATGACTGGTCCCTGCTGGCTCGTGGAGGCTAGTGCCAGTTCCATTGGCTCCAAGTCCCCACACTCTCCCTGGAGCCTTCACCTCTTCCTCCTCTTCTTCCCCCACCGACAAACACATGCCAATGACATGTGAGCTTACCAGAGCAGCGAAATAATCTGCCCAAGGAATTCCTCACTTCTGGACACAGAAATTGCTTATGGTTCAAAAAAACTATTTCCTCATCTTCTAACCACTAATGTTATTAAAAAACATGAGGCCCAATTGTCCAGTGGGTCCCAGGTATGTTAACTCAGAGAGTTCTCTTCACTTTTCTAGACACAAACACCACACATACACCACAAAACATGCACACAAACTACACACACCACACATATACCCCCGTATATACCACATGCACATCACACACCACACATATATACCACACACACACACATACACACTACACACCACACACACACCACACATATACCCCCCGTATATACCACATGCACATCACACACCACACATATATACCACACACACACATACACACATACACACTACACACCACACACAAACCAGACACACACCACACACACCTGAACACACATTTACCACATGCATACCACACACACGCACACACACACCACACATATATACCACACATACACTACCCACATACCCAAACACACATTCACTACATACACACCACACACATGTGTGCACACATATCACACATACGAACCACACACACAACACACACCTCAGACACATATCACTTATACAACACACAACACACACATCACACATACCACACACACGAACCACACATATCACACACCTCACACATATACCACACCACACCACACTACATCATACACCACACACCTCACACACACACCACACCACACAAACACTCCATATACACACATACCCCACCACATACACACACTACACACACCCCACAGACACACTCACACACCACACACACATACGCTTTTCCCTCTTCTAATAAGCATTTGGCTTTGAATAGTTTATCTACCAAGCAATTTCAGAACAGGTGGTATGTTTTACACTTGTCTGCCTAGTCTGTTTAACGTCAGAAGTCCCAGGCCAGAGTGACGTGTGTGTCTGAGGGTCGGGCCTGGATCCCAGCCCTGGCCCTCAGCTAAACAGCCTGTGATGCTGTCCAGCCACACCACCTCTCCAGACCTCTTCACGAACAGGCCAGATGGTGTGGGGACATGGTGCCGCCCCAAACATAAAACCTAGAAGAACAAATCCATAGCCAAAGCCAGGTTTGGGACGCTCATGACCAAGGATGGCACAGAAGTGCAGAGTCATGGCTGGCTGGGCTCTGGGGCTGGAGGCAGGTGTTGAAGGGTCAGGAGTGAGATGGGGATGGAGGTGGTGTCCCTGCTTAGAGCAGGGGTCAGGCCAGCCCTGCTGACGAAAGCCACTGGAAAAAAAGCTGCTGCTGCTGGCTGGGCTGGGCTATGGCTTCTTGGTGGAGAACTGTGGGCAAGTGAGGGAACAGGCATCACAGATACGGCAGGGAGAGCTCTGCTGGAAAAGCCCCAACCCCTGGGAAGGAGGAGGCTGGCCTGGGTGAGGCTTGGGAGGGGAGGGAGCTGGCAGCGAGAGTTGCTCCTTGGTGGGGACCAAAAAACAGAAACCTAAGTTCTCAGGCAACATGAGCCTGCACACCACAGTTCTAAAACATATGGAGACGTCTAACAATCCACAGGCTTTGAATACCTTACTAAGCAGTTTCACAATAGAGCTTTTATAGTTATCTGCCTAATTTGTGATGCTTTCAAAGCTTTTTTTTTTCGAGATGGAGTCTTGCTCTGTCGCCCAGCCTGGAGTGCGGTGGCATGATCTCGGCTCACTGCAACCTCCACCTCCCAAGTTTAAGCAATTCTCCTGCCTCAACCTCCTGGGTAGCTGGGACTACAGGCACGTGTCACTGCGCCTGGCTAATTTTTTTGTATTTTTAGTAGAAATGGGATTTTGCCATGTTGGCCAGGCTGGTCTCAAACTCCTGGCCTCAGGTGATCTGCCTGCCTCAGCCTGAACAAAGTGCCAGGATTACAGACGTGAGCCACTGCACCTGGCCTTTCAAAGACTTTTTTAATCCAATGGAGTCACATAACTAAGTGCAGAGCATTCTGAAAACCAGGGCTAGCAGACCTAAATTCCAGCCCAAATGACCAATCCCCAAGCCAACACTGGAGACATTAGAAACATGCACTCACATCAAATAAAATTAATTTTATAGGACGTTCTGGCAGAAATACTGAAGAAATCATTTAAATGTAAAAGAAGTAGAATAAATTATTAAATAAAGAAAAAAGATATAAAAAGAGAATCACATTAAAAATTTTGGAAATGAAGAGTAGAATAATTAAAATTTTAAAAAATCTTTATACCTGGCCAAAAAAAGTAAAAAGAAGAAATTGATATAGATAAAAGTAGAAATCACTGAGTTAGAAATCAGACACAGGTAGAATGAATGATTCTAGTTCTTTGAAAAATATCTCTGGGATAGAAAATTCAAAAGCCAACTACAAAAGTTGGTTTTCTGCTGAATCTTGAAGCTGCATCACTGTAGTTTGTTATATAATTCTACTTTTACGTTTAGAGATTTCGATATAAAAAAGTAAAAAGAGAGAGATGAGAAATAGCAGGAAAACATTAACCAAAGAATACATGTAAATATCAGAAAAATACATTTAAGGCAAAACTATGAGCAGTAGAGTGTCAGTACTCAATGACAAAGCTTCAATTCACCAGGACAATGAAACACAGATGTCTGTAGGCAGGAGGGGGCCTTTCCCCAGCTCTCATCCTCAGTGTCTGCTGGCTTTTCCTAGGAGTGTCAATTCCCAAATACTTCTGGCCTGCCCTGCCTTCTGTAGTCCCAGAAAAGCCTTCAGACACAGAGATGCAGGCACTGCTACTTGTGAGTTATACAGAACATCCCCAAATGACGGGGCCCCAGGGACATAGGTGACACCAACCGTGTCTGCAACACGAGAGGACACAGGCATGTTTCAGGCACAAGCAGAACATTTACAGAAATTTACCTAAATCCGGGACACAGAGAAAAACTCAAGAAATGTTAACAGTTTGGTTTCACTAACATCTTATTCTTTTCCACAATTAATAATTAAACACAAAAGAACTGGGGAGAGGGGGCGCATGTTTATGAATTAATAAATATACTCTAACTGACTCATGGGTCAAAAAAAGAAACTCTGTTGAAATTAGAAAAGAACACAAAAATTAACTCAAGATGGATTAAACACTTAAATGTAAAACTTAAAAGCATAAAAACCCTAGAAGAAAACATAGGCAATACCATTCAGGACATAGGCATGGGCAAAGACTTCGTGACACAGCCAAGAGCGAACAGGCAACCTACAAAATGGGAGAAAATGTTTGCAATCCATCCATCTGACAAACGGCTACTATCTAGACTCTACAAGGAACTTAAACAAATTTATAAGGAAAAAAAACAAGCAACCCCATCAAAAAGTGGGCCAAAGATATGAAGTCACTTCTCAAAAGACGACATTTATGAGGCCAACAAACATATGAAAAAAATCTCATCATCACTGGTCATTAGAGAAACGCAACTCAAAACCACATTGAGATACCATCTCACGCTCACGCCAGTCAGAATGATGATTATTAAAAAGTCAGGAAACGACAGATGCTGGACAGGCTGTAGAGAAATGGAACGCATTTACACTGCTGGTGGGAGTGTAAATTAGTTCAGCCATTGTGGAAGACAGTGTGGAGCTTCCTCAAGGATCTAGAACCAGAAATACCATTTGACCCAGCAATCCTATTACTGGGTGTATACCCAAAGGACTATAAATTGTTCTACTATAAAGACACATGCAACATATGTTTATTGCAGCACTGTTTACAATAGCAAGACTTGGAACCAACCCAAATGCTCATCAATGATAGACTAGATAAAGAAAATGTGGCACATATACACCATGGAGTACTATGCAGCCATAAAAAAAGAATAAGTTCGTGTCCTTTACAGGGACTTGGATGAAGCTGGAAGCCATCATTCTCAGCAAACTAACACAGGAACAGAAAACTAAACACTGCACGTTCTCACTCATAAGTGGGAGTTGAACAATGAGAACACATAGACACAGGGCGGGGAACATCACACACAGGGCCTGTAAGAGAATGGGAGCAAGGGGAGGGAGAGCATCAGGACAAGTACCTAATGCATGCGGGGCTTAAAACCTAGATGATGGGTTGATGGGTGCAGCAAATACCATGGCACATGTATTCCTATGTAACAAACCTGCACATTCTGCACATGTATCTGAGAACTTCAAGTAAAATAAAAAAAAAACAAAAGAAATTAGAAAATAATATTTTGCCATAATAAACTATCTTAAATCTTTTTTATTTTATTTTATTTTATTTTTGAGACAGAGTCTCACTCTTTCGCCCAGGCTGGAGTGCAGTGGCACGATCTCTGCTCACTGCAACTTCTCCCTCCCAGGTTCAAGCAATTCTCCTGCCTCAGTCTCCTGAGTAGCTGGAATTACAGGTGCCTGCCACCGCACCTGGCTAATTTTTATAGTTTTAGTAGAGATGGGGTTTCACCATCTTGACCCGGCTGGTCTTTAACTTCTGATCTCGTGATCCACCGGCCTTGGCCTCCCAAAGTGCTGGGATTACAGGCATAGCCACTACACCGTGCCAACTATCTTAAATCTTAAAGAGTGTAGATTAAATGTTTCTTAAAGAGATATCGGTAACTCTAAAGCTTACATTAGAAAACAGGAGAGGCTAAAAATATAACGAATTAAGCTTCCAATGTAAGAAATTAGAAAAAGAACAACCAAATAAACACAAAAATCCCAGAAGGAAGAAATTAATAAATTCCAAACTGACGTTGGTAACTCAGAAAGCAAACAGCACCAGGAGCCTGTACACAGCTCGGATCTGTGCGGTTTCTGTCTCGTTCTGTGGCCTCAGCCAACAGCTGCATGGAGATGCCATTCTCTGCCAGGGGACGGCCCTCTCTTGTTCCTTGGATGAAGAAGTCTGAGAGAATTTTGTGACCTCTTCAGTAGGTCCCAGCAGGGTCAAAAAAAAAAAAAAAATTCAACAATTGCTCAGAGCAGTGGCCAACATTTTAGAATCCAAGAAATAAAATAATTCTTTCAAGCACATGGAACCAGGTTAAATAACTGTAAATGAAGTTTTTTTTAAAAATTTCAGCAAATTTTAAAAATTACTACCATCCAGGGCGCTTTCTCAGACCTCAGAAATCAATAGCACAAGCACCTCAAAAGTATGTTTAGAAATTAAAATGTCCTGTTAAGTGACTCTGGGGTTAGGAAATGGCAAATCCTAACCCAAGAATCATTTGGGTTAGGAGATGCCAGCTCCACCCGAATGGACGAAGAACACATCATATTGTCATAGATGAGTATTACCCCTAGAAGCAATTTTAAAAAATCAACAAACTCGAAAATGGGTTCTCCGTAAAAACTAATAGAACAGACAAACATCTAGCCAGAATGACATAGAAAGGGAGGAGGGGAAAGAAAGGATGGAGGGAGAGAAGAGGGAGTCAAGAGATCAAATTGTGACTAATGAAAGGGGGATTTAATGACAGTGAAAGATAAAACATATCTAAGAGATACTATGAATAATGGCCAATGAATCTGAAAGCAGCAATGGAATGGATAATCTTCAGAAAAGTAAACATCTCCAAAACTGAATCAGTAGGAATTCAAAAGCCTGGAAAAACCTATAACCATTAACATGCATTGATTTGGTAATCAAAATTCTCCCACCTCCCTAGAGATTCTAGATAGAATTTCAGATGAGTTTTTATCAAATCCTCAAGAAATAGATTATCTTCATCATACACAAATTATGCTATACATATACACATTAGCATTTATAAAAATGCTAAATCGTTCAGAATCCCTGAAATCAAGTTCAAAGAGTATTGGTAGAATAATATTCTTCACAGCAATGCTTTTAAGACGCTAGTATAAGTTTAACTAGGGGAATATACATGTACAATTCAACCAAAAAAATTTACTATCTAGACTATATAAGAAATTCAGGCCAGGCATAGTGGTTTATGCCTTTAAGCCCTGCACTTTGGGAGGCCAAGGCTGGAAGATTACTTGAGCCTAGAGGTTCAAGACCAGCCTGGGCAATGAAGCGAGACCAGGCCTCTACAAAAAAATACAAAATTTAGCTGGGACCTGTAGTCCCTGCTACTCTGGAGGCTGGGGAAGGAGGATCGCTTGAGCCAAAGAGGTTGAGGCTGCAGTGAGCCAAGATTGTACCACTGCACTTCCGCATATGCAACAGAGACCCTGTCTCAAAACAAAATGAAACAAAAACTGATATTTTAAATGTGCAAAGAATATGAATAGGAAATTCACAGAAGAAACTCAAACATCCACCGAGCACATAAAAAGATGTTCAGATTTGTCAGTAAACATTGCGTTGTAACTTAAAACCATGATAGACCATCCCGTACCTGCTCACATGCTTAACTTAAAACCATGATAGATCATCCCATACCTGCTCACATGCTTAGATGTTTGAGCCTGTCAATAACAAGCGTACCCCAGCATGCAGGTAACAGGATTTCCAGCACATTCTCAGTGGAGAATAACATGATACAACCATTTTGGAGGGCGGGTTCATGGCGTTTGGTGCATTTGAGGATGTGCATCCTATGTAACCTGGTCCTTTTAAAGGTAAAGGAAAGAACGCAGGGGTCAAGGTTAAAAGATCAGTGTGTGGCAGTGCCCAGCTCCGTATAGGGCTCTGCTCTGCCCATTAGGCACAACCTGCCTCTCAAAACAAGGGGATTAATCATGTGGGATTATCAGTCTCTAATGACATATGGGCATTTTAACAAGTCCACATTTTATTCACTCTCATGACCTCATAATTTGTTTTCTAATGACATAAAAAAGAAACTTCCAAAGTGTTTCATCCAAATGGAAAATCTAAGCACCAAATGTTAGCTTCTTGAATGTGTTGGTACAAGAGATGTCAACATTACAAGCAGAGAAGAAGAAAAAAACAGTGGGTGTATTTTTAGCTTTACTGTTAACACAAAGTGTTCAGTGCAATCATGTGAGAATGTTTCCAAGAACATTTCAACCACTTAAAAATGGCCTGTTTTCTAAAAAGAAACCAAATGTATTTTGCTGGAGGAAATCCATGCTTCTACGAAGTCAATCCATCCTACAAGGGCTGAATCATGTAAGGGACTGCTTTCAAACGATTCCTCACCAATCCTACACATGTGTTTCGTGCCCCTAATATCTTTAGCTGAAGGAACATGGGAATCCTCATATCCGGTACCTTTCTCCAGACGAGGAAAGTCGTCTGGCGTTTCCCCTATTTCACTGTGAGTGTGAGACTAGCCTTTGGCGAGCGTGTCTCCCCAGCCACGTTGTGGTCCTCAGCTCTGGGAAGCGCATTGGCAGCCCAGCAGGAGGGCTCTGGTGAGCCTCAGCTCTTCCAGAGGATGCACTGGAAGTTCAGTCTGGGGTCTGCATGTCCAGATCTTGAATCTTAAAGCCCGCACCACTTTGAGGTTCCAGAAAGAAACACCGAAGCAGCTGCACTGTCTCTTGCTGTGACTACGTGGTCATCAAACAGCTCCAGAAGGCTTTGGTGGCTGAGTGGGTGCAGGAGAGGCTGGTGCTGGGGGGGACTATGAGCTTATGATGTGGGAGGGCAAAGGGCAGACCCGGGAGTAGAACAGAAGGAAAACACCTTTGTAAATCTTGAAGGAAGCAGGTCTTGGGTTCATTTCAGTGTTTACTGAGCACTGGCTAGGAAGGCACTGTGCAGAACCCAAAGCTCTGGAAAACTTGGTCCCCAACCTCGAATTGACAGGCTAATTAATGAAGTTACGTTCTGTGCACTCGCACACACATGCTCAGACACATAAACACACATGCCCACTTGAGCGTTCAAAACATGACAAACATTTAAGCAGCATTTGATCAAATGTCCATATTTTGTGGAAGGCCGAAGGAGACAGAACTTGCTGTGAGATGAAGCAGGATGGCTTCTAGAAGGAAGAGGGAAATGTGCCAGTCTATATTGGGGTTAAATCTGCAAGCGTCACCCCCTGTATGCAGGGAAGAGCCCACTCAGTGGATGGCCAAGTGAGGAAAGGAGGAACGTTAGGTTCCCTGATTTTAAAGAGCTAAAGTGGTTTGTCAGTGCTTCATAAAGCCAACTCCAAAACTGTGGTTTGAGGTCATTTCTTACTAAAATAATCAGATTTTAAAAATCCACATGGTTGGAGCCAAGAAGCTGAGAAGCTGTGAGGGGAAGTTGGAGTGACCGGGAGGCTTCTGCAGCAGGCAGGTGGCTTGGGTGAAGGGGTGCGGACAAGTGCTTGAAGGACATCGGGAAAATGGATTGACATTTTTAAGGCCATTGACAGGAAGAATAAAGACATCCATGGAGCTTGCCTGCAGAAGGAATTCCTGGCAGATTGAAGGTCGGTCTGTAAAGGAATTCAAATAGCCAAGGACGGTAGGTGGAATAGCAGAAATTGCCAGGACATTCTAGTGTTAAAAAGCTCACTGCTTAGAGGCATTGAGGGATGACTTGGCTAAATTTCTTAGAACTCTTTTTCCTCCCCTTTTTTTTTTTTTTTTTTTGAGACATAGTCTCGCTCTGTTACCCATGCTGGAGTGCAATGGTGCATTCTCGGCTTACTGCAAGCTCCACCTCCAGGTTCAAATGGTTCCCCTCCCTCAGACTCCCAAGTAGCTGGGATCACAAGTGCCAGACACCATGCCCAGGTAATTTTTGTATTTTTAGTAGAGATGGGATTTCACAATGTTGGCCAGGCTGGTCTTGAACTCCTGACCTCAGGTGATCCACCCTCCTCAGCCTCCCAAAGTGCTGGGGTTACAGAAGTGAGCCCCTGTGGCCAGCCTCTCAGAAATTTTGAAATCAAGTTTGAAGTGTATATTGCTAGAACAAATGGCCTATATGTGAGGAAATAAAGTCAAACCAAAAGCTTAACACAATCAAAGCAGTAATAACAGAGACAGCAGGCAAGGAGGTCTAATATAAAACAGCATACATTTATGTATTGAGACCCAGCCTTGTTCCAGGGAGGATTAGGAGGATATCATCCACGCTATCTGTAGGCCTAGGCCTGTCAACATTAAGGTCATTTAAGACATGAACTAAGGGCCAGAAAAACAGGATCTCGTGATTTTTGTGTGTAGAGTACCCTCCCATGTCTTTCTGATGTCAAGCAACCCTCTTTCCCAGGAGGGATTGTTTCCACCTGGCCCAGGTGGGGCTGACTTCTTGCCAACCATATGATCCAGCCCTGACCAATCAGAGCACCCTGCCTGCTGGCTATGGTATTGGTTTAAGCCCACTCACGTGACTCAGGCTGGGCCAATCAGACTCTCTCCTGGGCCCCAGGCAGTGAAGCCAATGGGAAAAGCTCTCTCCCTTCATTGGTGGGTTGCACCAAGGAGAATGTATAGCCCAAGGGTCCACCTGCCTCCTCTCCAGCCTGGCCCAGAAAGCACCTTTGAGAGATAGGAGGATGGGAAGGGGCTGGGGGAGACTAATGGCATCATTAGAGCCTGGCCAAGGGCCACTTGGGTGCACCCCAGACTTTCCACTTGTGTAAGCCAAAGGGCTCCCTGTTTTGCTTAGGCCAGTTTGAGGCAGCTTGCTGCTTAGACTAAGCTTTTCACCATAATGGGGTAATAAACGCATTTTAAAGAAATTACAGATAATAATCCCCCAAAATAGAAACAGAACTAGCTGTTAATTCAGGCCACTGAGAGAGGAATGAGCTGCAGTTTTGAGGTTTAGAGAAACCTTTGCATTTATACATTATTTTTCTAAACTAATTCTCTGTGTCTCTCTCCTTCTCTCTCTCACCCACACACACTTTAGCAAGTGTTATGAGATGAAATCAATGTTCTCAGGTGCTAGAATGTCATTAAATACTTCAGAGTAGTAATTAAATAAATGGTACCTGATCATTTTGGAAGAGCTCATGGAACTTCTCAAACAATACCTGGCTCACTTTCTTAGAGTAGTTTTTGAATTAGTTGAATCAGGCTCAACACTTCCAGAAAACTCTAAGCTCTAGGAGTGATGGCTTCTTTAAAGGCAAAGGAGATACTGACCCTGTCTTCTGTGGTGGAGTTGTTGGGAGTCTTAGATGATGCTCTGGAATGTTCTGGAACAGATGTGTGGCCTCTCCTCCTTGATGAGCCACGTGGGGTGTTTCCTGTGGAAAACCCCCTATCCCAATTCCCCTTGGAGGACCTCCTGGGCTCACTGCCATTCTCTGGGCAACCTCTAAATGAGAGTTCCCTTCTCCCATGCCACCATACCCGGCAGCTCTCCACACTGGCCAGGGGCCAGATGGACCAAGAACAGGCTTTCTCACAGGATCCTGGCCTTAGCCTTCAGGCTCAGAGAGGTTCTGGGTTCCAAGGCCCCCTGGATGCTGGGAGCCCCGGCCACTAACTCAGCTGGTCACCACTGCTCACCTGGCCGGAGCCTCACCCACGTGCTCAGAGGTGTCAACGCTTCCCAAGGGATGCCCCTCCTCCACATCACCTCTGCTGCCCACTCTGAGAATGCAGGTGCAAGAGATACCACACTAGCCCAGGAGTCAGAAGACCCCTATTGGGGCCAGCTCTGTCTCGGCAAGGGTTGAGGGAGGGGTGCATGGACCTCGGCAGGCCACAAAAGGTCTCTGAGCTTTGAACTTAATTTTAATTTTACATTTGAAAGAAAAGTATTTAGCTTTTTAAATAATGTTATAGATGCATTAAATATGCCTTTATGAAATAAGTCCTATTCTATAATAGAAAGTTGAAACTAGCTGGGGGCTGGGCATGGTGGCACACGCCTGTAATCCTAGCACATGGCCGGGCGCGGTGGCTCAAGCCTGTAATCCCAGCACTTTGGGAGGCCGAGGCGGGTGGATCACGAGGTCAAGAGATCGAGACCATCCAGGTCAACATGGTGAAACCCCGTCTCTACTAAAGATACAAAAAATTAGCTGGGCATGGTGGCGCGTGCCTGTAATCCCAGCTACTCAGGAGGCTGAGGCAGGAGAATTGCCTGAACCCAGGAGGCGGAGGTTGCGGTGAGCCGAGATCGCGCCATTGCACTCCATCCTGGGTAACAAGAGCGAAACTCCGTCTCAAAAAAAAAAAAAAAAAAAAATCCTAGCACTTTGGGAGGCTGAGGTGAGTGGATCACAAGGTCAGGAGATTGAAACCATCCTTGCCAACATAATGAAACCCCATCTCTACTAAAAGTACAAAAAAATTAGCCAGGAGTGGTGGCACGTGCCCGTAGTCCCAGGTACTCGGAAGGCTGAGACAGGAGAATGGCTTGAACCCGGGAGGCAGAGGTTGCAATGAGCTGTGATCGTGCCATGGCACTCAAGCCTGGGCAACAGAGTGAGACTCTGTCTCAAAAAAAGAAAAAGAAAAAGAAAGCAAGAGAAGGCAGGACACAGTGGCTTATGCCTGTAATCACAGCACTTTGGGAGGCTGAGGTGGGCAGATGTCCTGAGGTCAGGAGTTTGAGACCAGCCTGACCAACATGGTGAAAACCCATCTCTACTAAAAATTCAAAAACTAGCTGGGAGTGGTGGTGAGCATCTGTAATCCCAGCTACTCAGGAGGCTGAGGCAGAAGAATTGCTTGAACCCAGAAGGTGGAGGTTGCAGTGAGCCAAGACTGCACCACTGCACTCCAGCTCGGAGACAGAGCAAGACTCCATCTCAAAACAAAACAAAACAAACAAAACTAGCTGAGGATGGGGAGAGTGGGGAGAGTATTATTTTTGTTATTTATTTATTTATGTAGAAGTTTTTATTAAAGCACATTGTCAACATTTTTCTAATCATTCTGACATTCGAAGATTTAAAAATTAGAGAAAGGTCAGTAAAGCAGAGTGAAGTAGAACATAATGCTATAATTGTTCTGAGCTCAAAATGCTGGAAGAGAAATATTTCTACATCCTCATTTTAGAACTGAGAACACTTGCACATTGTGAGGCAACTTTAACTATTCCTGTGGCACACAACTGCTTTCGAAAGCGTTTGGGGTATAACTTTAAAGATCTGGGCATGAAATTTTCGTATCCCAAATCATAACACCCACGCTATTAAGCATTCAGTGGTCCACGTTAGTTGCAGAGAATTATTTGCAGTTGATGACGCTGCTTAGATGTCTCTGTTTCCCCAGTGAGGTGTGAGGGTTCGCATGGGCTCTGGGCCGCTTTCCAAGCCCAGCTAGAACACAGATCCAGAGTAACCCACTCTCTGTTTCCAGACCCCACCCACAGTCACATCTGTTCACAACACAGACACACCCGGGGCCTCCAGACACAATGACACAGCAAACACGGCCACGTTCAGCAGTCCCTGGCAGGTGGCCAAACTCAGTGTCCACCTGAGTCCTGATTTGTGACTTTTGAAAGTCTATTTTCTTGAAAGCACTCTATGACAGTCTGTGATTTCCTCTTTCCTGTTGCCACATTTTGAATGAGAAGCTGAGCATTGAGAGGTGAGGACAGAGGGGAGGAGGCACACATAAAAGTTACCCAGGGGAGGGTGTTGATCTGGTTGCGTGGGCTGGAGCCTGCCCCAACCTGCATGTGGCATGTGCATTTCCTCAGGCTTGTCATTCCTTCATTCAGTCCGCCAGGCGCTCGGACAGTCAGGAAATCAGTGATGGCACATTTGTTGACCTCCCGCCGAGTGCCAAGCATGGTGCTAAGGTTACAAGATGAATAGATATTGTTTCTAGTCTCAAGGGCCTTATTGTCTAATGCAAGAGAATGACAAATAAATAATAACAGCATAAAAATGCTGCAACTGAAGTACAAACAGTACCTTCTGGAAGCAAGAGGAAGAAGCCATGTACTTTCTGTGTCATTTTGACGTTTTATGCTCATGTTTGTATTTAAAAATTATTTTTCCATTAAATTGTGATTGCAAAAGAAGTGCTTAAAAATGATGTGGAATGTATTGTGGGATTCCTAACACGTGTAAAAGTAAAATGTATGAAAACCGTAGTACAGAGGGAAGGGGTGGGGAAATGAAAGTACACAGTTATAATTGTAAGATTCTTATTCTACATGGGGAAGGGGTGTCCTGTCATTTGGAGCTGGCCTGTGTCAAACTGAAGATGCCCTAGAGCCTGACACTAAAAAGCAACAGAGCAATCACTAAATAACACAAAAAAAGTACAACCAACAAGCCAGTTGTACAGATGAAATGAAACACTGAAAACCACTCAAATTTTAGGTTATGGTTATTTTACCATGATTTTTCAAAAATGCTAAATACTCAATTGATCAAAATAGGAGAGGAAAAAAGGAAAAAGTGTAAATGATGGGACAAATGAAACAAATCTCAAGATGGCAGACCTAACCTCAGCCACACCTGAATTATCTCACGTGTAAACGGGCTAAGCACTGCAATTAAAAGACAAAGATTGTCAAACTGGACAAGAAAGCAGGGCCCACATTTATGCTGTCTGCAAGAAACTGATTTTAAATGAACATAATGGCACAGATCGATTAAAAGTTAAAACATGGGGAAAAAATATGCCATATGTGTATTGGGCATGAAATTAGCTGGCATAGCTATGTTAACATCAGGCAAAGTAGACTTTAGAACAAGGAATACTACCAGGGAGAGAGAGGGACATTTCAGAATGATAAGGGAAGAAATTTATTGTGAGGATATAACAATTCTAAATGTGGATGAACCTAATCATAGAACTTCAAAAATACATAAAGGAAAAGCTGACAGATCTCAAAGAAGAAACAGACAAATCAATAATCAGAGTTGGCAATTAAACATTCTTCAGATCTCAAAGAAGAAACAGACAAATCAATAATCAGAGTTGGCAATTAAACATTCTTCTCAGTAATGCAGAGAACAAGTAGACAGGAAATTAGTAACAATAAGCTGCTTACTCAGGAACAAAGTATCAGCCACTATCAACCTGCTTGCCCAGTTCATAGCTACTGACACTCCACCCAATTGCTGACACATACACATTCTTTCCCAGTCCTGTGGTGTGCTAACCAAGACAGACCGTATCCCAGGCCACTAAACAAATTGTAATAAAAGTAAAGTGGTTCAAATTATGTAATGCTTGTTTTTTAACCATAGAATAACTAAACTAGGAATCAGTAAGAGAAAACATGTGGAAAATCTTTTAAGTATTTGGAAAATATGACTCACATTTCAATAGCCCATAGGCTAAAGAATGACAAAGGAAATTGGAATATCCTTTGAATTGAACAAAAATAAAATCACATCGCATCAAAATTTGTGCAAAGTAGCTAAAGTAGCACTTAAAGGGAAATTGATAGCATTAAATGTTTCTGTAAAAAACAGAACAAAGGCCTCAAATCAATTATCTACATTTGAAACAGAAGAAGAAAGAGAAAAACAAATTAAACTCAAATTTAGGAAGAAAGAAATGATAAACCTGAGGGTGGAAGTCAGTAAAAGAGGAGACAAAAAAGGAATAGAAAAATCAGTGAAAATAAAAACAAGTTCTTTGACAAGATCAACACAATTAATACATCTCTAAACAGGAAAATGAAAAATTCTTCAAAAGGAGAAAAGACAGACGTCACCAATATCAGGAATTATAAAAGGACATTACTACAGATACTATAAACTTTAAAAGAATAATTAATAAAGGAATATCATGAATAACTTTATGCCAGTAAATTTGATAAATTGGTTAAAAAACATTTCTTGAAAAATACAAACTACCATAGCTTACTCAAGAAAAAAATCAATAACCTGAATATTCCTACATCTATTAAAGAAATTGAATCTGTGGTTAAGAGCCTTCTTCAAAGAAAACTCTAGCCCCAGATGACTTCACTGGTGAATTCTAAGAAGTATTTTAGGCAGAAATAACATCAATTCTGTAAAAGTCTTTTTAAAAAGCTTAGCATTCTTTTTTGTAGAAATTGATAAGCTGATTCAAAAATTTAGTATGGAAATGCAGAGGACCTAGAACAGCCAAAAGTTTTTTTGAAAATGAATAAAATTAGAAGACTTCCACTACATACTTTTAAGGCTTATGAAGCCGCAGTGATCAGGACATTGCAGCGTGGATGTAAACATGGACGTAAAGATTCATGGCACAGGACGGAATCCAGAAATACACCCTCGCTTCATTGTTGACAAAGACGCTAAGGTGATCAAATGGGGAAGGGATGGTCTTTCCAACAAATGGTCCTGGAACAACAGCAGATCCATATGAGAACAAGAAAAAGGAACCTCAAACCTTCCTTCCCTCGCCACAGATGCATTGAACTGTATGCTTACAATGGGTGCATTATTTAACATGTAGATTACATCTCAATAAAGTTACTCTTTTAAAGGGCTGTTTTATTTTATTTTATTTTATTTTATTTTGAGATGGAGTCTCTCTCTGTCGCCAGGCTGGAGTGCAGTGGTGCAATCTTGGCTTACTGCAACCTCTGCCTCCCAGGTTTAAATGATTCTTTTGCCTCAGCCTCATGAGTAGCTGGGACTACAGGCATGCACCACCATGCCCAGCTACTTTTTGTATTTTCAGTAGAGATGGGGTTTCACCATGTTGGCAAGGATGGTCTCGATCTCTTGACCTTATGATCTACCTGCCTCAGCCTCCCATAGTGCTGGGATTCTGGTGTGAGCCACCAGGCCCAGCCAAAAGGGCTATTAATTTTTAACCAATTACACTGATTATTCCAGTGTTATCTGTGTATTTGCTTACAGATGAATGTTTCAAGATTATTAGTCTTACTCATCTGTGAGCAAATACACAAATGTGTGCAGTGAGAAAATATACAAATGTTGATACACAAATGTTCCCAAGAACATTTAGATGACAAAAATCCATCTAATTTTTTTTTTTTTTTTTTTTTTTTGAGACAGAGTCTCACTCTGTCTCTCAGGCTGGAGTGCAATGGCACAATCTCAGCTCACTGCAACCTCTACCTTCTGGGTTCAAGAGATTCTCCTGCCTCAGCCTCCCGATTAGCAGGGATTATATGCCCCACCACACCCGGCTAACTTTGGTCCTTTTAATAGAGATGGGGTTTCACCATGTTGGCCAGGCTGGTCCGGAACTCCTGACCTCAGTTCATCTACACGCCTCGGCCTCCTAAAGTGCTGGGATTATAGGTGTAAGACCATCTAACTTTTTACTTTACCAAGAAGATATATGATGTCTGAAGGTTCATGCAAAAATCATCAACATCAGGAAAATACCCACCAGACACAACGAGATCACAACAGAACGGCTCAAATGGGAAAGAATGGCAACACCAATTGTTAGTGAGGATGTGGCGTGACTGGAACTCTCACACGCTGGGAGGCAAAATGGCACGGCCACTTTGGAAAAATGTCCAGCAGTTTCTTCTAAAACTAAACATACACCAGCCCCATGAGCTCACCTCCCACTCTTAGATATTTACCCAAGACAAGTCAAAGCAACAAAACGATGGTTCAACAAACGTAGCTTTGGTCCATTCAGCCAAATCCTGGAGTCAGTTTGTGTATCCGTCATCAGGAGAGCAAACTGACAAGCCATGGTGCATTCATGCAGTGGGGCAATACTCATAGATCAAAGGCTTGGCCTACCATCGCATGCAGCGGTGATCCTCAGAACACCGTGCCAAGTGAGGGAAATTGTGCACAAGGGTACAGACTGCGCAAGTCCATTTATACGAAGGTCTGGAGCCAGCAAAACTCATCCCCAGGGAAGAAAATTCAGCACTGTGGTTGCCTCAGTGGTTCCACAGTGCCTGGGAAAGGTCACAGGGGATTCTCAGCTAATATTCTGTATTGTGAGAGAGGGTTAGATCAGACTTAAAAGCCATGCACATTGCCGTTTGTAAATTTTATTTAAAAAAAGACCTATAAACTCATAATGAACTCTAATTAATGATATACATGCTACAACTTTCGCAAAGTGAAGTATATTGGTGTCTACAACTTACTCTGAAATGCATCTGAAAAACCAGTGGATTTGTACACAGAGGAATTGACAAATGTGTGATAAAGCAATAACAGGAAAATGTTCATTTTAGAATCTAGGAAGAGTTTGGTAAACTTTTCTATAAAGGGCCAAATGAACATTGTAGATTTTATGGACCAGACAATCTCAGTCACGATGGCTCAAGTCTTCATCCGTGGTTGCAAGAAGCCAGCCATGGTCACTGTGCAAATAATGAGTGCGCTGGGCTTCTGCTGGGAAATAAATACAACTTCATTTATAGATGTTGAAAGTTGAATTTCATATAATTTTTATGTGTCCCAAAATATTTTTTCTTTTGACTTTTTAACCATTTAAGAACAGAAAAACTATTGTTAGCTTGCAAGCCATACAATAATGGGTAGGGGGTAGTAAGTTTTAGCTGATGGGCTATAATTTACTGACCCCTGACACAGGAGGAGGGTGTGTGTGTGTTTCCTGTACAATTCTTTCAACTTTTCTGTGTGTTTAAAACATTTCATAGGAAAATATTGGGCAAAATAAAAAAGAAATTAAATACATGACAACAATTATTTTCTTAAAAGTCTCCTATTAGTATTGTGACCCTGCCTGTACCTTACTGTACGTCCCACAATTTTCACCTTCTGCATGTTGAAGCAGATTTTTGGCACATAAATATTTGTAATTGGGACATATCTCTTGTTAATTGCATTCTTTATTATCCTAAAGAACCCGTTCTGGTCTTCCTGGATGCTTTTCTCTCTGAACTCAGCCTTACCTGACATTAAGGAGACAAATCCAGCTTCATTTCTGTTTGGAGCTATAAGTCCCTTCTTCGCCCATCCTTGCATTTTACGAGCTTTCTCAGTCACAAAGCTTTAGGACTACTCCTAGACCCACCCAGGATTGAGTTTTTGATGCTTCTGTTTATCTCACTTACATTAAATGACCCAACGTGTTTGATCTTGGTTCTCCCGTACTTGTACGTGGGACGCTTTCTCTTTTTGTAATAAAAAGATACAACATCAACACACGGCTGCCTCGTCAGATGGTTTGCTGGGTACCTCTTCGTTAAGCGCACATCCTCCACTTCTCAGAACCAGCACAGGTGCAGGTGCCCCCTCTGCCTGCGCACGAAGCTACATACCCAGCATTTGCCTCCGTGACTTGATACTTCGTGGCCTTTTCTGAAATGTGCACCTGCAGGATTCTGTCTCTGTTTCTTCCTGCACCCTTGCTCCTCCCAGGCTGGAGTGCAGTGGCATGATCTCAGCTGACTGCAACCTCCACCTCCCAGGCTCAAGCAATTCTCCTGCTTCCACCTCCCGAATAGCTGGGATTATAGGGGCCTGCCACCATAACTGGCTAATTTTTGTATTTTTAGTAGAAATGGGGTTTCACCGTGTTGGCCAGGCTGGTCTTGAACTCCTGATCTCAAGTGATCTGCCTACCTCAGCCTCCCAAAGTGCTGGGATTACAGGCATGAGCCACCGCGCCTGGCCAGGTACTGTTTTTGGTATATCTTCCAGCTGTCCTATGGCTTGAGGTCTCAGGTATGCCCTGATTTTACTTTGGACAGAGTTTCTGTTTCTTATTCCCCTTGCGTGTGGGTCTTCCCAGATGTTACGTGAGAATGTTGCCCTTAGACCCCTGGTTTTATTTTGTTGTTGTTGTTTTGAGATGGAGTCTTGCTCTGTCTCCCAGGCTGGAGTGTAGCGGCATGTTCTCGGCTCACTACAACCTCTGCCTCCCAGGTTCAAGCAATTCTCCTACCTTAGCCTCCTGAGTAGCTGGGATTACAGGTGTGCACCACCACACCACCAACATGGCAAAGCCCATCTCTACTAGAAATCTAGTAGAGATGGGCTTTGCCATGTTGTCCAGGCTGGTCTCAAACTCCTGACCTCAGGTCATCTACCCACCTTGGCCTCCCACAGTGCTAGGATTACAGGCGTGAGCCACCACACCCAGCCTAGAACACTGTTTTTAAACGGGAAGTCTTGCAGTGTATTTTAAATCAGCTTCATAATCATCATTTATATTTTTATTGAGCTTTTCTCTATTTAAGAAGAAAAACAGATGCTTTCCCTATTCACGGAGAATCTAAAGCCATTCTTTTATATTGCTGCTTAGGAT
Source organism: Saguinus oedipus (assembly GCA_031835075.1). Taxonomy (NCBI): domain Eukaryota; kingdom Metazoa; phylum Chordata; class Mammalia; order Primates; family Cebidae; genus Saguinus; species Saguinus oedipus. The sequence continues at coordinate 69,991,624 of CM063186.1, forward strand.
ATTAAAACAAGTTAGTCCAGAGGTTAATGTAATATGGTTGGTAAGTAAACCCTATAAATGAACAAAGCATGAGTAAATAGAATTTCTCCACACAAGTAAAACAGACACCACAGTCTCCAGGTTAAGAGTTATATAAAATAAACCATCTTATTTTACTTATTTATTTAGTGAGTAGACTCTCACAGGGAAATTATTTTCAATAAGTGACTGTTTTATGACAGCAAGATGCATAACTAGTTTTATGTACAATTTTCCAGATAACTAAAGGTCTTTCTGTTCTCTGCAGGCGATCTACACACATTTTCAGCACAGTCTGCCTATCTACACGATGTCAGACACGCCCACACTGGGACTCGAACTCTCGGATGCATTCATCCGGCACTCTGCACCTGAATGTTCTCGCTCCAGTGTCCTTGCAACTTCTGGGCTCTGGCGCCGCCGTAATTTTACCCAACATCGAACCAAGATCTGGGGGTCAAATTAGTCTGTGTCTTTCTCCTTCCTCTAGCCACAGTTGCCTGACTCTGGACAGCTGCCTTTGACCCTGTGTGCAGGCTTAGAGGTTGTCAATCAAGGAGCTCCACCTCCTAGCCAAGCGTGGGGCTTGGACACAAGCCAGGCCAAGGGGACTCTAGTTTGGAACCCTGATCAGGGTGATGGAAGGATGGGGGTGAAACTGTCAAGACCAATTGACCTGTAGACTCAACCACCTGGACCCCCAGAGCTGCTCGGAAACTGCCCTTTCTTTTCTTGGTTGATTCTTTAGCTCCGAGTTCCCACATACCCTAGCCTCTGGGATTCTCAGCCAGATCTGTATTCCAAAGACCTTGACTAGCTCCTCTGATCATTAGCCCCATTCTAAAACCCAGAGGCCCACGTCCTAGGTAGTCTGCAGGTTGGTAGGCCAGGCTTTCTAATTAGGTCAAAGATGGCTTAGAAACCAAGAACAGGAAAGTCAGGGGCACGGCCACATGAGGAGAGCCCAGGGACCACCAACACATGGCAGAGAGTCCTGAGTCAGGCAGGATGCTACCACGGGCAATGGGAGGTGGCACGTGGGCTCTCTCTGCGTTATTTCCCATGCCTAGTATCTTATCTACTCTTCTGGTAACAATTGTCTCAAAATAAAAAGTTTAAGCGTAGAAGTCAACAGGCTCCCACCCATTAACTACCCACCACAGTCCCCAGGCCGTGCACTCAGACCTGGGGCTCAGCTCCGGCTGCGCTGAGGACTGGGCACCCGGCACATCCCCCATAACCGACTTCCACTCCATCAGCAGGCCTGATGGACCACACCCCCCCGAGCCCTAACATCTCCATGTCCACTCCTGTTCCTTCACCACTGCCTCTTCATCCAAAGCTGGCAGGGCCCTCTGTTCACAGTGACCCCGTTCCCCATTTCTCCAGCAACTGTTCCCCAAATGCTCCTCCTCTGCCTCATCCAGGCTGTGTTTTCGCCTCCTGCCCTCCAGCCCACAAACCTGCCCATCTTGCACAAGGCAAAAACAAACCCTTGGCTGCCTCTTACCATTAGCAGCCCAGGTCCCTAAAGAGCAATCTGCTCTTTGCTTCCATTCCTCATCCCTCACCCACCCCCACCCAGCCGTGCAGTCTCACCCTCAGTCACCCCTGCACAGCCATGTGAGTCTCCCTCACTCACCCCTGCCCAGCCCTGTGAGTCTCCCTCTCTCACTCACCCCTGCCCAGCCCTGTGAGTCTCCCTCTCTCACTCACCCCTGCAGAGCCACGTGAATCTCCCCTCACTCACCCCTGCCCAGCACTGTGAGTTTCCCTCTCTCACTCACCCCTGCACAGCCATGTGAGTCTCCCTCTCTCACTCACCCCTGCACAGCCCTGTGAGTTTCCCTCTCTCACTCATCCCTGCCCAGCCCTGTGAGTTTCCCTCTCTCACTCACCCCTGCACAGCCATGTGAGTCTCCCTCCCTCATACACTCCTACTTAGCCATGTGAGTATTTTCCTCACTCAGCCCAGCTACCCTCCCTCACCCCTGCACAGCCACGCAAGTCTGTCCCTACTTGCCCCTGTACAGCCAGATGAGTCTCCCCCCATTCACGCCTGCACAGCCTTCCAAATCTGCCCCTCACTCACCCTTACTCCCCTCTTTCCTAACAAGTCCACCTGCAGAATCTGTGGCTGTGCTGGTCCTCTGCCTCACTGGTGGCTTTGCATCTTCCCTCCCCTGCTCCCCTTTCCTGAGCTGCTGGAGGCTCTGCTTGCCTCCGCCCTGCTACTTCCTCTGTCTCCTTCAAGGTGGCTTCTAGACTCTTTGTTTCTTTGTCTAAAGGATAAATTGGGGAAAGGTAGCCTTCCTGCAGACCTTGTTGGAGTGAGGCTATCATAACTATTTTGAAAACTCAAAAGGGCTGATGAAGGGGTTGTGTTTGGTGGTGTTTATACAGAGAGGCCTGTGGAAGGTGGGCGCTGTTTACACAGTGTGGCCTCAGTGCGGCGTGTGTGCCTGTGTGTGAGAGTCTGTGTGTCTGTACATCTGAGTGTGTCTGTGTGTGTCTGTGTGTGTATCTGTATGTCTTCTGTGTTTCTCTGCGCATGTCTTTATGTGTGCTCCTGTGTTTCTCTGTGTGAGTCTCTCTGTGTGTGTCTCTCTGCGTGTATCTATGCGTCTCTGTATGTGTGTATCTGTGTCAGTGTGTCTCTGTATGTGTTTGTGTGTATCTCTGTGTGTTTCTGTGTGTGTCTGTGTGTGTATTTGTGTGGGTATCTGTGTACACATTTGGGTATATCTCTCTTTCTCTTTTTTTTTTTTTTTTTTTGAGATGGAGTCTCACTCTGTTGCCCAGGCTGTAGTACAATGGTGTGATCTTGGCTCATTGCAACCCTCGCCTCCCAGGTTCAAGCAATTCTCCTACCTCCTGAGTAGTGGGGATTATAGGCATGTACCACACGACCGGCTACTTTTTGTATTTTTGGTGGAGACGGGGTTTCACCATGTTGGCCAGGCTGATCTCAAACTCCTGACCTCAAGTGATCTGCCAGCCTTGGCCTCCCAAGGCTGGGAATATAGGCGTGAGCCACTGTGCCCAGCCTATGTGTATTTCTGTGAGTGTGTGTGTCTGTGTGTGTGTGTGTGTGTCTCTGTGTATGTCTCTGTGCGTATGTCTGTGTGTGTCTGTGTGTCATGCATGTGTAACCCGCTGAGGTCAAATACACACACACTTGGTAGCCCATGCCAGTGAGTCATTGTCACCCGAAGCCCAGGGCTCCTGAGCAGGGGTGTCTCAATTGTGTTTGCAAACTCATTGACAAATCCCTGATGTTCCCAGCTGGGGCTGCCCGAGAACAATTCTTGCCCCTAGCTCACCATCCACCACCCTCAATTTCTCTGGACTACAAGGAACTGCGGTTCCTCATGCCACAGTGACCTTTTTGTCTCCAAAAGGAGACCTGAAAGGGGAGGTTGGCAGAGGGCAGAGGCTGGGCCGAGCTGCTGGAGGCCGAGCGGGAAGGGCTCATCTGTCCCCTCCATCTCTCCTCCTGAGCGACCCTCGGGCCAGTAAAGCTTCCTGGAGAACATTCAGGGTCTAGACGCACTCAGGCTCCCAGGCTCATCCAACACATCCCCAGCACGGGTTGTTCCCCTGGCCTGGCACGAGGCATGCACCCAGCACCTGCACTGCCTCAGTTACTGCCCTACAGCCCCAGGGAGGATATTTCCTTCCGAGATGAGGATGTGGGAGGCCCTCACGCTGGCTCAGTGGCCCCCCTACCCCACCCAGTGCCTGCCTGCTGGGCTTGCAGAGTGAGCGAGTATGGGTGTCAGCACTGCACTCTAACCCAGCACGTGTCCACTGATTTCATACTCCAAGCACAAGAGGTGGCAGAGGAGGTGGGGGCCTCCCAGGAGGGGGTGCCACCACCTGGTGGGGTGGCAGGGACAGGAGAGGAGGCCCCGCCTCCCAGCTACCAGGGCTCTGGAGGGAGCGTGAGGGGAGAAGATGCCACAGGCATCCAGGCTCTGTGGGAACTGCAGCCTGCATCAGAGGAGCTGGCAGGTGGCATTGGTGTTTTAAGATCACGATACGGAATATTCTGTGGTGGTTTCAGGGCCTTGGTGGAAGGGCTGTCCTGATGCTGACATTCACCCAGCATGCAGAATCCAGTCTCCCCGCCCCGGTGTCAAATGAGCATAGTCCTGAGAGGGCCCCCTGCCTCGTGCACAGGGAAAGGGCCCACCCCCTGCCTGGCTTTGGAGGCTGCCAGCCAGCACTGCTATCATTGTGATGACCTCACTTGGCATCTCTGGGACTCATCAGGTCTCCCCTCCACTCCGCCACTGTGATCCCATGATGAGAAGCTGCACCCACCATCTGAAGAGAAGGAACCCCACGTGGCCCCTAGGGGCCCACAACGATGAAAGCCTTCACACCTGGCTGACTGTGCCTGGGCTCCCGGGGGAGCCTCCCAATTAACTGCCTCGCCTGTTTATCCTCTGAGCACACCTGGCTGCAGGGTCGTGGTTCCCAGGGTTCCCTGGGGGGAACACGAATCTGCCCCCTCTAAGTCCTGGGTTCCACGTCCCTCCTGCCTCTGCAGAAAGAAACTCCTCTGTCAAGGATGTCAGGTGCCTGTTGTATTGAAGCAAAAGGGTCCAAAGGGCCCTCCAGACATAGGGACTGAGACGAGGCATTTTCCAATGCTCCCCACCATGTGCCAAAAGTCTTCATGTGCCATGACCCAGGGCCCCTTCAGAACCACATATCCATCAGCGCTTTCCCTCCCCTTGTCTGTTTCGTTCTGTGTCCGGGAAGAGGCCTACACTCTTTATTCAGTCAAGAGCAATCCTAGCTCCTTTAGTGAATATTCTATTTGTTCTATTGAGTGAATGTTTATTGAGCATCTACTACGTAGGAAATGAGCTAGATTCTGAGGCACAAAAAAAAGAGTTATACAGCCCCACCAATGAGGCAGCCACAGGCCAGGCCTAAAACAGAGAAGCGAGCACGATTCCCACAGGGTGGGATGGGGAAAGCCTGGGACCCTGAGAACATAGAAGGGCACTGAGCCAACCCAGGGGCCGGAGAGGCTCCTGGGGAGAACGGCTGCCGGGCTGTGCCTGAGGGACCAGCAGGATGGGCCAGGCAAGGGGACGGGGTGGATGGGTTGGGTCATCCCATGCTTGACAGAGGGCATGGGTGCAGCAGGAGGGCTCTGGGAAGTGCACAGCTCGGAGGACAAGAGCACAGAGTGTGGGGCCGGGAAGGTGAGGCTGGCGGGGAGAGGGGGGGTTGCGGGGAGGCGGAGCTGTGCTGGTCAATGTTTAACAACCAGCAGAAGAGCTGTGTGTGTAAACATCCATACATCCGTTCATTCTAAGTTTTATCAATACAAAGGAAGCTGCAATTTACCAATTTACAAATAATACACAGTAGTTTTTATCCTACATTCCATAGAGCCAACTGGTCCACACAGAAGCTTTTGTTGATTTTTTTGCCAAACTTATTTGTAGCCAACCTGTGGCTGCAATTCAACTACGATTTGACAACTTTTTGTGCTATTTACAATGTGACAGCTACAAGCATAAAACACTTGCAGATTAATCTGCATTAATCTAATATTTCATTCCCTTAAGTCTAGATCATCAATAAGACCATAAAATCAATCTCCGATTTGTAGCCCATGCTGACTTCCATGATGTAACTACTCTTGTGACGGTGAGTTCCAAGCCGTCGCATGACAGAGCTCAGTGCAGAGACAGGTGCGCCGCAGCAAGCCACCTGCTGGACGGGATTTCTGCCAAACAGAGGTAATAACTGCTGCTGCATAATCAACACAAATTGTATCGTAATAATAAGATGTACAGTTAAGAGATTATGTTAAAACAAAGGTAACAAATGCTCAAAACTCTTATCTTCGTTGTAATGCAGTTTATTAGTTGTACATTTCAGCCGTTCCCCACTGCGCTCTCACAAGCCGGTGTGAGCTGACTCCAGCACGTGCTGCCGGCAGGGACTAGACCCCAGGAGGACCGCCAGGCCAAGCCACAGAGAGCACAGATCTGACGTGTCAACTGGCTGAAGCCCTTTCCGCTCCTAATCCTGGAAACTGTGACTCGGTTGGTTGCCTTACATGGCAAAGTGAATTAAGGCATCAGGTGGAATGAAAATTGCTAAGCTACTGACCTTAACATCAGGAGATTATTCTGGGTTATCCTGGTGGGCCCAAAGTGACCACCAAGATCCCTAACTGTGTAAGAGGAGGCAGAAGAGAAGCTCAGGGGGATGATAGATGAGAGGTCCTGGATGCCAGCGCTGCCTTTGAAGAGGGAGGAGGGGCCGAGAGCCAAGGCCTGCTGGTGGCTCTCGAAGCCAGGAAAGGCAGGAAGTGGATTCTCCCTAAGCCAAGCCTCTGGAGGAAGCAGCCCCACGGTACTTCGATTTCCGCTCAGGGAGACTATGTTGGGCTTCAATCTCTAGACCTTCAAGAGAAAAACTTTGCGTTGTTTTAAATTACCAGTTGTGTGGTCCTCTGTTACAGCACCCAGAGGACCCTAGTGCAGGAGCCCTGTGCATTTGAACATCCCAGGCTGTGACCCCAGGCTCTGTGGGCTAACAGCTAGGGGCCTTGGGCTGACCCTGCCCCACGCTGATCTATCCCGGGGCCCCAGGACAGTTCCTCAGCTTCACTGAAGAGGAGCAGTGACGGCGGTATTGACCTTGTCCGGTTGCTATGAGGATTAAATGAGATTATAACTGTGTAGGGCTCAGTACAGGATGGAGTGCTGAGAAGCTCTCCACGGCCGTGAGCTGTGATTATTGTGAGCACAGAAGGGTTGTGTCCTTATTAAGCTCGCTTCTCTGGGAAGACTGGGCTCTCTTTCTCCATAAGCAGCAGTGACTGAAAGGCAGCCTGCGTCCTCAGGACAAGGAGCACTGTGCATTGTTTCCCAACAGATGCAGCCGGAGTCTGCTCAGTCCCCCAGCGCCATGGCCTGGGGCCAGCCAGGCTGATGGTGTTTTCGCGTTTGCCTTTGTCCATCCAGGACTTGGGAGAAAGCCATCTTTGGGTGTTATTCCCGTCAAATAGATCAGCAAAGTGGAAAATTCCCCTTTTCTCGGCCACAGCTGGACGGGGGGTATCAGGACTCCCACATTGGGAGTCCCCAGTGGGTCACATTTTAGGAAGATCTGCAGGTGTCTGCCTCTAGCCTGACTTGCACTCTCACCTGGGAGAAGGTTGGGGAGGCTGGGCAGGTAGAACTACCCTCCAGACCCGGAGGCAGACACTGGCACCTGCAGAGCAGCCCTCATCTTCACAAAAGCATCTTCTGAGAGAATGAGGGATAAACAGCCAAGACCCAGTCTTCCGTGTCTGAGGCACCCCACGCCCCGCCTCAACAGACCCCACCCTTTACCCTCTAGTGTCTGGCAAGTTGGCAATCCCAGGTCCTTCCAGATCAAAGGTTTGGGCTTCAAAGTCTGAAAAAACCCACAGATTGGACTTGCTGCCAGCAGGGTAGACCAAGGGCGGCTGGAGCGGGGGATCTCGGGCTCCCCTTTTTGTTTTTTGAGATGGAGTCTTGCTGTGTCCCCCAGGCTGGAGTGCAGTGGCGTGATCTTGGCTCACTGCAACCTCCACCTCCCGGGTTCAAGCGATTCTCCTGCCTCAGCCTCCTGAGTAGCTGGGATTACAGGTGCCCGCCACCACGCCCAACTAACTATTTTTGTATTTTTAGTAGAGACAAGGTTTCACCATGTTGGCCAGGCTGATCTTGAACTCCTGACCTCAGGTGATCCACCCACCTCAGCCTCCCAAAGCTCATGCTGGGATTACAGACATGAGCCACCGCGCCTGGCAGGCTCCCTGCTGTGCATCTGCCTCCTGGCCCCTCCTCCGCCCACCCTGGTCTGGTGTCTCTGATCTGTTCCTGTCTCCAGCCTAATCGGCGTCCAGGCAGATCCGAAGTGGAGGGTGGTCTGGGAAGGAGGACAAGCTCCATGGCTCTGAGTGTGAGAATCTGGGGGCCACCTCTCTCTCGCCAGCAGGTCGGGGAATGGCCTTTTCTCCAAGGGGAGGTTGGGCCTTAGGAAGAAGTGAAAACTGCCTGGGGAGGCCATCTGGGTGGCTCCTGTGCAACATCAGTCCCAGAGAGCTGCAGCCTGGGTACTGAGCGCCCACCTTGCTGGATCGTGAAGTGTTGGGACAAGGTTTAAGTGTCCCACACACAGTGTCCGTGAATTGCAGGGAGACCCGCAGCCTCTCATTTCCGTGGCATTGCAGGGGGTGCAGAAGCTCACTGCAGACAAGGGAGAACCGCCTCCTCGCTCTGCTGCCCACGGAGCAGGCAGCCACAGGGCGCTGTGGGATTCCAGTGACCAGGCAGTTGGGGGAGGGACCTTCAAAATGCCCCAAGTGCATGCGGGATGTCTCTCGGGGCAAGTTCAGGCACTGGAAGGATCTCAGGTCCAAACTCAGTAGGGACATTCTGGCCAAGCAGAGGGGCCATTTGCGGGGCTGGGCCAGGCCCCAGGACATACCCGGCCCCTGCTTGCTGCCCCATGACAAGCTCCGGAGCCGGACTGTGGGCCTCCCCTGGTTGCCCCGGGCCTCCTGCAGAATTCCCTCCTGATGGTTCCTGGCAGCTGTCTGTCCTGACCTGCGTTCTGGCTCCATGCCTCTCCATCCTCTCTGCTCCCTAGGAAGTTCTTTGGGGACAGGGCTGTGTGTCTTGTTTCTCTTTATCTCCCCAGAATGTCGCTTTGCTTTGGGCATAGAAGATGCTCAGTAAATATTCACTTCATACAGCAGCTCCTCGATTTATGGCACAACGCCCCACAGAGGCAGGCCTTGGGGGTGGGGTCGCTGAACCTGTGACTCTGATTATCACCGTTGGCAGCTGTCACACTCCACACCCAGATCCAGTCACCAGGAGCAATGGAGCCTCTCTCAGATTCTGAAATCTGCAAAGAAGACTCCAGTCTTGCTTGCAGCACTGTAGAGAGAGGGCCGCCTGCCTTCCAATGCCCCCAAAACACTTGTGAGAAGCATGATACACCACCAACAGATGAACGGATAAAGAAAGCGGAATCTTATTTAGCCATCAAAAAGGATGGAATCCTGGCATTTGAGATGGCGTGGATGGTATTGAAGGACATGGTGGCAAGTGAAATACACCAGGAGCCGAAAGGTCAGCACTGCATGAACTCATGTGTAGAAGCTAAAAAAATTTGATCTCATGGAAGTGAAACATGAGACAGAGGATGCCAGAGGCTGGGAAGGGGAAGGGGAGGGAGGGATAGGGAGACACTTGTTGAAGGATACAAAATTGCAACGTCTGGGAGGCATAGGTTCTGGCAGGCTACAGCCACAGCTCAGTCACAGGAAGTTTCAAACAGCTGGAGGGAGGGGGCTGCTGTTCCCAACATGAAGGAGTTCGTTTGAGATGATGAATCTGCTGATGACTCTTATCTGATCATTACACATCGCCCGTATCAAAACATCACCAGGTACCCCATCAATGTGTACAATGACTGTGTCAAAAATCACTTTTGAAAAGTGCGGGCACCCTCTAGTTTGTTGAATCGGAAAGACTGTGTGTGGGGCCCAGGAGCTGCTGACAAGCCCCAGCTGGTCCTAAGATTTGGGAAAGTTGGGGAAGACCCTTCCGGGATCAAGGGCACGATGTGGCCCAGAGTCCCGCTAAGAGTGTCCCCGCGGCATTACACATTTTGATATTCTGACTCCACAGATGGGCAAACCTGGGCCGGCCACCTGCCCTTGGAGGAAGGGCCGAGTCCAGCAGGGCCTGCACACCCCTGCTACAGAACCAGGAAGGCTTCCTCCAGCCACTGCCTCCAGTCAAGCTGAGCCCCCTGGGGTTGAGTTCACAGCCTCATTCTCCGTGGCGACGTGAGCATGTGGCATGGACAGTGGAAGGGACACTGACTCCCTCAAAGTCTCCCCAGGTTGTCTCCTCCTGGCCTCCCCCAGGCCCAGCCTCTTTCTCAGCCCCCAGCAATGCCCAGGGGTCTGTGAGGGTGATGCCTGGGCTGCGAACCTCTGGGAGCTCCGGCAAGCTGGCCCCTCTCAGCTCAGCCCCATAGACGCAAGCCCCCCAACACCCAGCCTTGTGCCTCTTCCTCCATCTGTTCACTGGGGCCAGAGAACTTTCTGGACTCCATTTAATGGGAATTGCAAACCCTCAGGAAGGGAACCTCCAGTGCTCATGGCTCGGCTTGTCTAAGAATTCTAAAATAACTTCCACAAAACATTTCTTCTACTACCAGCCACAACCCCGGAGACCACGTGAACACACACAGACCCTGGCTCACACCTTCCCACCAGCCACCGGCCATGCCTGGGGCCCCCTGCTGGAAGGCTCAGGGTCTCTGGCCGCCTGCCTGGTGGGAAGTCCCCTTCCCCGTGGCCTCTGTGGAAGCCATGGCTTCTCTGCCCCCTGCTGCCTAACACACCACCCCAGCCGTCTCCTGTTACATGGTAGAGAAGGTTCAAGCCTCAACATCTTCATCCTAACAGAGAGGGGCACTCCCACGCCCTCACACCCCACTCTTACAGATACCTGCAAAGCTGTGACCGGTGAGATCAATCAATTTTCCATAGAAAAGTCTGCGAGTGAATTGAATTTGAATTGTATTTTCTCTCACCTGTCGTTCCTTGGAGTTTTGTCGCTGTTGTTTCTCTCCCTCGAGTGCGCTGGTGAACTTTGCAATTCTTGGGCATCCTGGCATCATCGCTGTGAAATAGAAGCCCAGGCAGGTCATGGGTCTGGACCCGAGGGAGGAAGCCTGGCTGAGCAGTGCCCGGGTCTCCTGCCCTTGGTCCTAGTGAGGCGAAGCCCCTCCCCAGGGAGCAAGGCGTGGCCTCAGGAGACCAGCCTGGGCACCAGCAGCAACAGCCCTTGTCACTGTTGGGGCTTCATGGGTCATGCAACAGGGAAGACACCAGCAGGGAGCCTGGAATTCCAACCATCAGGGGCTGTGAAGGTTTTCAATCAGATCGATTCCACCTTCATCAAACCCATGTTCAGATCCATGTCTGCGCCCCTCTGCGTCCGCCTGAGGTCTCTTCTGCCCAGTGCTGGAAGACCGAAGTCACCGTGGTTACTGATGTGTTTATTTTTGCTGAGTTGATGGAGGTTTCTGCTACTTAAGAAAGATAATTTATAAACACTTTTGGAGATGCATAGAATAGAATGCGGCCGAAAGGATGAAGGGCGCCTGCTCTCAGCTGTGCGACTGCACTCAGCTGTGCGCCATCAGCCGCACACACCAGCTGTCCTTCCAGCAGGTGCACATCGGTTCTGCACAGCTGAAGTCAAGGAGATCCGAGCTCCAGCTAACGCTCACCTTGGCCTTTAGTACAGCTGCGCCTGGGTGCTGGGGGTGGGGCAATTCCCCCACGCTGCAAGGAAATCAGAGCCAGACAAGAAAGGGCTGACCCCCAGCAGCTGAGACGCGTCTTCATGGGACTCATTCCATAAAGAGGGCTGCTCCATGGGCGCAGTCACCCTCAGACGCACACACCCTCCCCTCCAGACCACCCGTCCTCTGTGCAGGGCAGGGCTCACTCGGTGGGATTGGGGTGTCCAGCCCTGCACACTCCACGGGACTGGCTCCTGCGGGGCCTGGGGGTGACCTCCAAGCCCTTGGAATATCCTGCCCGACAAGCATGTCTTTGTAGACCTGGGACCTGGCGCCCTGCTGGAGGGTTTACCTTAACTAGCGGATTTAGGTGAAGGTTTGCCTGGGTCTTCTGCGGCCCTGGGCCACACTGTGTTGCATTGACCTCTTGGGGGCTAGGGGCTGAGAAGCCGTGGGCAGTCAAGTGGGTGCTCCATGCCTTCATGGCTGACCCCCAATAAAAACGTGGACACCAAGGCTCACGTGCACTCCCAGGGTGGCAGCAAGGTGCCGTGGGCGTTGTCACACATCGGTGCTGAGGGAACGAGTGCCGTCTGGTGACCCCACTGGGAGAGGAGCCGAAAGCTCGCACCCAGCCCCTCCCAGGCCCCGCCCTGGGGGCCTTTCTCATTTGTTGATTTTAATCCACCTCCTTTTGCTGTAAGAAACTGTCACTTCGGTGGTCTGTGGGTCTTTCCAGAGAAGCATCAAGCTAGTCCTGGGGACCCCAGCACATCCTTCTTCCCCCATAAACTACCCCTGACTAGAGCCTCTGTTGGAACAGGATGGAGATTATCCTGCCCCTTTATGAGAAGGATTTGCTGTTTGAGATTTGACACATTTTATCATAATGGGGTTCAGGCGAGGTAGCTATGGGGTGATGGGGAAAAGGACAGACTGGTTCCCCAGTCCTCACAACCTCCTTGCCTTGCCACTGAGACCTGAGAGAGGCCCATCACATGGGCTCAGGTCCCAGGAGTCAGGATCCAGAGAAGCCGGGCATCAGCTGTCCCGTCTGTGCTCCAGGGCTCAGTCCCACACAGCCTGGCGCTGCTCCTGCTGATGCTCCGGGTCTTGCTCCCAGCCCGGTTTCTGAACCACAGAGCCCTGGTGACCTGCCCAGGTGTGGTGTGCTTGTCAGGCTCGACGCTGCTCATGGATGACCATGGGCAATCACTCCCTTCTCTCTGTATCCAGTTTCTCTGGCTGAAGAACAAGGAAAACGTTTCCTGCCACCAAGAACACGTTCAAGGGCATCCTCTCTGTGAAGTGCATAGTTCACTGCCCAGCACAAAATAAAAGTTCAACAAACATTCGTGTTAGAAACCTTGCCTCTGCCAAAGCCAGGGAGCAGAGTCTCACTCTTGTGTCGCAATCAGCCAGCGTGGCAGTGGACAGCACCACCCCGGGACGGGTGTCCCCAGCTGGCTGCCTGCCCTGAAAGCTGTGCTGCTACCCCCCCTCCGCCGCCACCCCCGGTGCAGCCTGCTGCTGAGATTTGGACACGCCCTTCCTTGCAGTACCACCCTGTCCCCTCTGACTTGGTGTGGCCTCCTGTACTGTGGCCACTCTGCTGAGGCCTGAGTCCGGCCTGCAGCGGGGGCCACCCCAGGATTTTCCTGATAGAGCTCACCCACCCTGCCTCCTCCAGATGCAGTTATTGGGGCACCTATAACTGTGTGCAAAGCCACCACAGGTGCCATGCCTGGGCTGGGGTCGGGGGAAGTGCAGCACTGCAGACGCTAAGCTCGAGCTCTGGGGTCAGGGTGCCGAGTTGCTTATCTTCTGTGAGCTCCTGAGTGCCCATCTGTGAGACGGGGGTGGTAACAGTTTCCAAACCACACTGCTCCTGGGGGGTGTCACTGAGATCATGCGTGTAATCTTCTTAGCACAGCATCCAGCCCTAAGAACGTAACCAGTCAATATCTGCTCTTGCTATCCAAGTTCTGAGGGCGCTGGTTATGCAGCTTGATGAGACCCCTTAATGTTCCTTGGCATCAATTCCTCACCTGTGAAGCTGGTAGGATGCCCAGTAACTGCACAGTCTTTGTGAGGATCGATGATAAAATGTGCCTGAAGGTCTCTAAGCCCACAGTCCTATACAGCCAACCAGATGTGCTACACTCTATAAGCTCACGTGGACGGGCTGGGTGGTAGCGTCTAGTTTTGAATAGGCTGAACGCTCCTTCCAGAAGCACAGGTAGACCCAGGACCACCAGTGGAGGAGCTGGAGCCAGATGCGAAATCAGAAGCAGATCAGGGGCACCCCAGAGTGACAGGCAGCATCACAGCACGAGAACCACAGGGCTGGGCAGGGCACGAGAGACACCGAGACTCCACCTGTGAGAGTCGTACCCCTGCAGTTGAGAAGAGCTCGAAAGTGACTTGAAGGAGAAGCAGAGAAGTTGAACGAATCAGTTGTGCTCCTCCTGTTCAGAGGAGCTTGGCAATAACTCGAGAAGCAGCAGAAATGTTGACCCTACTCAGTGGTGAAGTCACCGGGCAATGGGCACAGATTAATCCAACGGCAGGATCGGCGAGTGATTTACGTGAGCCAGGGGCACGCCTGGGAGACTGGCCCCTCTCGGGGATGTGGAGGTCTCTGTCAGGGCAACTTCCAAAGTTCTCATCAGTGGCCTCAGAATCAGCTGGATGGCCTGTGATTCCAGGTCTTCAGCCCAGACCGAAATCATGCACATTCTTGCTACAGAAAGTTGCTTCCATAGTGGAGAAAACTCTAACTCCAGGTAGATTTATCATCATGTGCAGATGTTGAAGGAAATCAAACCTATCATATTAATACTTTCCTGCTGTGTTCTGGAATGGCCTGTGTATGTGTTTGAAAGTGTTTACAGTGTGTCGGAGAATGAGGCATCGTAGAGGCTCCCACAGCACAGATTTTCCTAGTTGATTCCCCGGAATAGCTGATTCTAGGTTAAAATGTGCCATTCTCTACAGTCTGGTGAACTAAGTTGAAAGGTGTGAGGGAAACGGACTAGATATGTGAGTAGAACTGGAGTGTTTCCTGGAGTCTGGGAGCTGCCTGTCTGCAGGTGTCAGGGGTTTTCTGAGTCCTCTGGGTCAGGCAGCTGAAGTGCCTTAAAAAGAAAATCAAATGAATGTGTAAGTTCAGTGTAAATGTCTGAGGGAATTTAATTAGCAGAATTGACTGTTTATGAGGGTTTTTATCACCTGAGTTGGTCAAACATTAATCAAAAGTCCCTCTGAAAGAGGTTGCCAAAAACTCCCAGATGAATATAAAACAAATAAGACTCATGAATTGAATTTACTTAAGGAAAACTAATCATTTTTAAATTAACCTCAATAAATTATGTATTAAATGTTCAAGCAGCCGTGAAGGTGTTTTCTGTGTCCAGCAGCCTCCTGGAACAACCAAGCCCCTGGCAGCCCCGGTCAGCCCCAGGCAGGAGGCCAGGGAACTGAAGGCCGAGGAGGAGCCCAGGAACCAGCGCAGGACAGTGGGGAGGCCCAGGATGGCGACAGGGATCCAGGGGCCATCTGCTCCCCGAAGCCGTCTCCTGCCTGACTGCCGGTGGGCAGAGGGACCCAGCAGGCTTGAAGGGTGTAGCTGTCACTTCCATGCCCCGTGGATGACCCAGTGCCTGCCTCTCCCCAGCAAGGAGGGGAGGTCAATGAGGGATCTGTGGCTGGGAAGCCGAGGCATCTGAGCTGTGGGGCTGCCCAGAGAGAGAACCGGAAGAATCCCTGCAGATGAACAGGCCGCTGAGGAGGGCTTGCCTGGGTGCCTGGGGTCCTGTCTGCCTGCATGGGGATGCAGCCAGCCCTCGTAAAACCTTGGAGTTTAATGCACCTTCCAGGAAGGAAGAGGATCGCCCAGGAGGGGCCTGATGGGTCAGATATTAGAAATCAGACAGTCCCAGGAGATGCTGTGTGTGATCAATAGGAGGAAGTCAGATCGTGGTGGGCCTGATAAAGTGAAAGGGGGCTGTGTGAGAGGGGCTGTGCCTGGGGAAGAGCAGACCTGCTCCAAATGAGGCCAATGCCGGCATGGGCGTGGGGGAGCTGCAGGTGTCACAACCTCCCACAGCTCCAGGGCACAGTGTGCAGACAGAAGAGGCCAGAAGCCACCGCAGCCACCTGGTGATGCTGGCTTCCTGGAGGACCCTGCAGAAAGTGCCTGCTCCATCTGCAGCCAGAGCTTCCCCCTGGGTCGCCAGCCTCCCTGACCAGGGCTCCCACTGTGGTGGGGGACAGGTGGTCCTGGGAACATGAAGTTCCACCAAGGGCGGACCCTGGAACTGTTGCCAGTCAGGCTCCATCCCTCTGCCCCAGCCCCTGGCGGATCATACCAGATAGTGACCCCCTCCCCACCCATCCTGGCTCTACCCTGGGAAGGAAGGTCCCGGAGCAAGGGCAGGCCTGGGGCCAACCTGTCCTGAGCCCACTGGGGTCCCGGCATCATGTGCACCCACGTTATGTCTTCAATATTCTCAGCCACTGGCCCGAGCACACCTAACATCTCTTTACAGAGACTACAGTGAAGGTGGGGGTGCAGAATGGCCAGGCGGGAGGGAGGCCCTGGCCTGCCACGAGGTGCAGGGACAGAAAATGCCATCATCAAAACCAGCGTGGTCTTGCTTAGCCCAGACTCCCACCCGACGCTGCCCATGGGAAATGGTGCGTAGGTCATGACCGCGGGCAGCCTGGGCTCTGGTGTGGCCTGGCTGTGTGATCTGAGGCAGGTAGCTAATGTCTTAGGGCCTCTGTCTTTGTCCTACCATGTGGGGGTGCCAGCACTTGTCCCCTAAGAGGGTCTCATGGAGAAATGCACATGTGTGCAGCTCAGCAGCTCTGGGCCCCACTGACCCTTTGAGGATGAGCACGCCAAGGGTGCTTGATGCCAAGGGGAAGTGACTTCCTTGACATCGCTCAGCTGCCAAATGCAGAGTTCAAAGAGGACTCAAGTAGATGGCCCCAGGTGGCCCCAGGCCCTGAACAGCCCCCTCTGCCACCGTCAGGGGCTCCCACCTTCGTTCAGGGCTTCCAAGTGGGAATGAGAACTCTTCTCGCAGGAACAGCCCCGTAAGAAAGCACCGCTTGCCCACCAAGAGCATTCTCCAAGAACTGTGACCAGGCTCTGCTAACCTTTCCCTGGCTCCCAAAAAATGTCCTAGGGGATGGAGCCTTCGGAACCTGGAGCTGGGCCAGAGCTGGAGCAAGGTCAGAGAAGCAAACGTCAATCAGACTCCTTCAGAAGACACTTAAGTCCCCTCTTCCAAGTTCAGGTGCAGGCTTGGGTGCTGTGAACCCAACACACAGAGGCTTTCTTTCCCTGGCGTGTCGCCTTCCCGCGGCTTCTCATTAATGAACCAGCAGCATGAGGCCTCTTCCCTCAACACTGCAAATGGCCCGGGCTTCAGCCCATCGGCAGCACCCAGCATCCTCCTGGCCAGAGCGATGGGCTCGGCATTGGAGGCATCACATAGGACATTTCAATCAAGAGATAAGCCCAGACTTTGAATTAGTAGTTGGGGAAGACCTGTTCTGTCTTCAGCTGGACATGAATGAATGAGCAGTTAGTCCTGATTACTGCTTGCAGCTACTTTGGAGCTAAAAGGAAGCTTTGGGTTAAACAAACACCATGGAATGCAGAGCAAAAGACAGACAAAAGCTGGGCCATTGAAAGCTGCAGGAGCAAGCCACACCTGAGGTGCACCCTGCCCTTCTCACTTGCAAGCGGTCATAAATTGACTTTATCCTTAAAGCCTGTTGGAGTTGACATTTCCATTATCTGTTGCCCAAAGCTCCCTAACAATGCTGGCAACACCTTCACTTCACAGGTGGGGTGAATGTGAGGAAACTGGGGCTCAGAGAGATTGGGTGACATGCCCCACATAGCACGGCTGAGATTCAACCTCCAAACCCTCACAACCGCAAAGCCCATGCCCTTAACCTCCTACCATCTCACACCGGCTTGTGGGGTGCAAACAAGCTATTCCCCGGGTTAGGAACCTCCATGTCGCCTGTCACTTTCTTTCCATCAGAACTGCGGCAGGAGAGTAGGGATCCGGGTGACCAAGGGGTAAGGCAGAAGCAAAAGAACAGCAGGTGCGGCCAGTTCGAGGCACACGGGCCACAGCTTCATTCCTGCGATGACAAGACCGCAGTTCCCCTTTCAGCCTCTGATTGGTCACAGGCCAGTCCTTCATACAGTGTGACTAATTGGAGGCTCCTAAGGGCACCTGGGGTGTCAGCAGATTCTCTTAGCTTAATAGAAACCCTAAAGAACACTGCCCTGGGGCTCCTGAGCGCCCGCTGCAGCCCGCTCCCACCCTCTGGACTGGGCTTCGCTATTGCTAATATATTGCACTCGCATTGCTGTTACTCTGTTGTTTTGTCTTTCCTCGCTTCATTCTTTAGTTGCTTTGTTTGCGCATTTTGTTTAATTATCTTTTCAACACAAAGAACCTGAACAACACCCAGTCAAGACCCTTTATCCGGTAACAGAACCACTTTGGTGTCCTGGGTGTTGCAAGTGTGGGGATCTACAGTCCCTGATGAGGGGAATGATTTCTGCCCACCCAAGGCTCAACAGTCCGGTCTCAGGGCCACCCCCAGGACCCATGGTTCCCCTCAGTGTCCACACCTCAGTGCCTGCCCCTCCGGTGTCCACCCCACTCCCTGCACGCCTCCCGTGCCTGACCATGGCTGCCAGGGTGCATGGACTCTGATGACTCAGAAGGGCACCCAGGCCAGAAGCATGTCCATGCTGTGTCCCTTGTGGAGCCTGCAGAGTCACGCTGCCCCTTCCCTCTAGTCCTCAGCGCTCCTTCCCAGGAGTCCCACCTCGCACAGGCCATCCCCTGCTACAGGGACAAGCCTTGCAGAGTCACCCTGTCTGGGCAATTGTCCCCACACCCTGAAGCTCTTGGGGATCCCCAGGGCTCTCCTCGGCTCCTTCTACTCTGACAGGCCTCTGCTGTGTGTCCACAGCCGGGCATTCAGTAGCACCTGTGCACAGACCCCAGCCAAGGGCCTTTGCTCTGCCAGGGCGAGGTAGGTGAGCTCCAGGTCAACCCAGACACCAGGGGTAGCAGGGGTGGAGGAGAGGTCAAGCCTGATTCACCGAATGATGACTCCCCAGTCCAGCCAGTCGCCACTCCAGCCATGTTTCTGACTCCACCATGTTTCTGAAATCTGCCAGGAGACGGGGGCCAGACTCTTGCCCCTCGCCCACCCCCATGCCGGAGCCCGTGCATTCCTGGGGGCACCCAGAGCCGCAGATGTGTGGTGTCCTTCTCCTGGAAGAGGGCTTAGGTGTTCCCCAAGGCCAGTGGGCCTTGCGCTCCTGGGGTTCTGGGTCCCTGGAGGTTCTCATGTTCAGACACCACTGGGGCCTCAATCTTCCTGGCCCAGGATCCCAAGCTGTGAATCACTGTAAAGTGGAAGATCAGATGGAGGTTGAAGACCCGCCCGATCCAGGCAACTTCAGCAATGCTGGACGTGAAGCCCACAGCCCACAAGAGGCCCTTGGCACCTGACACTCTGCCGAGGAGAGGCCCCGGGCCTGTCTGCAGGGCGCTGCTGCTGCTGTGACTTTGACAGCAGGATTTGTGTTTCGTACCTTGGGAGCCTGTGTGCTGGGCCCTCGGTGGGCATCACTGATCCTTACAAGGGCCTGCAACATGGCCGCATTCCACAGAATACAGAGCCTCAGCACAGGTGAGCAGAGAACTGGGAGGAGCCTGCATCGTGAGACTCCCACTGCAGCCCTCCTCCCCAGGAGAGACAGAGACGGGGCGTGAGGTGAACAGCAGACATTTAATACTCCCTCTCCAGGACAAAGCAGGAGCTCAGACTAAAGAGGGCTGATAACCACCTGGCCACGGCTGAGGACAGGCTCGGGAGCCGCTGTCCAGCCCCTCTTATCTGATGGCTTATGGAGCACACGGCCGTCTGGATACTCACTTCTGGCTTAGGTGCTCATCGGGCTACCTTAACAGACTCCATTGCTCTCCACAGTAGATGGGGTGTCACTGGGCATTGCAGGTGTCTCTTCCACCTGCACAGGTCCTCTCCTGAGCCACAGGTGTCTCACCTGGGCCTCCCCAGCACCAGCTCCCGGGGCTGCTGGCTCCCTGCCACCTGTCTTAGTCCATCTGCCCCTTTCCTCCCAGAAACAGGAAGGGAGGGAAAAGAAGGTGTCTCCCATTCTTGAGAAATCCAGATAGGAGAGTGGACCTCCGTGCTGTGGACCCCCGTGCTGTGGACCTCCGTGCTGTGGACCCCCGTGCTGTGGACGTCCGTGCTGTGGACCCCCGTGCTGTGGACCTCCGTGCTGTGGACCTCCGTGCTGTGGACCCCCATGCTGTGGACCTTTGTGCTGTGGACGTCCATGCTGTGGACCCCCGTGCTGTGGACCTCCGTGCTGTGGACCTCCGTGCTGTTGACCCCCGTGCTGTGGACCCCCGTGCTGTGGACGTCCATGCTGTGGACCCCCGTGCTGTGGACCTCCGTGCTGTGGACCTCCGTGCTGTGGACCTCCGTGCTGTTGACCCCCGTGCTGTGGACCTCCGTGCTGTGGACGTCCGTGCTGTGGACCTCCGTGCGGTGGACCTCCGTGCTGTGGACGTCCGTGCTGTGGACCTCCGTGCTGTGGACCCCCGTGCTGTGGACCTCCGTGCTGTGGACTTCCGTGCTGTGGACCCCCGTGCTGTGGACCTCCGTGCTGTGGACCCCCGTGCTGTGGACCTCCGTGCTGTGGACCTCCGTGCTGTTGACCCCCGTGCTGTGGACCCCCGTGCTGTGGACATCCATGCTGTGGACATCTGTGCTGTGGACCCCCATGCTGTGGACGTCCATGCGGTGGAACTCCGTGCGGTGGACCTCCGTGCTGTGGACGTCCATGCTGTGGACCTCCGTGCGGTGGACCTCCGTGCTGTGGACGTCCGTGCTGTGGACGTCCGTGCTGTGGACCTCCGTGCTGTGGACGTCCGTGCTGTGGCACCACATACACTCATTTGTCCTGCACTTTGCAATCACTCAGTGCTCTGAAGACCAGCCTCACCTTCTGAGCTATTTACAGGGCCTCCATGGCACCACCTTTGCTCACATATGTCCCGGACCCTGCAGGTCACCCAAGAGGCTCAAACCCAGTGAAGGAGAACCAATAAGAGAACCCAGGGCTGTGGCTGCAGCAGAAACACAGGTTTCCCACAGCCATGCTGGGCACTAGATGGCTTATGTCGCCATCTAGTGGCAAGCATGGAGAGATGCAGCCTGGGCCAGGTGGCCCACTGAAGGCCCCAGTGATTCTCCACCTCCATCAGACCCTCCAACGCCATCAGATTCTCTTCCATCAGACCCTCCATCTCCATTAGATCTTCCACTGTATAGTGATTTTCAGCTTGGGATCCTGGGCCAGGAAGATTGAGGTCTAATGGTGTCTGAACATGAGAACCTCCAGGGACCCAGGACCCCGAGAGCCCAAGGCTCACTGTCCATGGGGAACCCCTAAGCCCTCTTTCCACATCTCAGAGGCACTCTGAGTTCTAAAGTCTGCAAAGACCTTCCTTCCCATACCCCATGGGAAACGGAGGGTGTCATGAACTTTACGCCCCGTGTGCTCGGTTTGAATTGCAGTTCCTCCGTGGCCAGTTGTTTGACTTCAGAAAAGTTGCGTACTGTCTCCGTTTCCTCAACTGCGAAGTGAGAACAATCATTTGTGGAGGGCTTATAATGAGGCTTGTATAGAATGCGTCTGCATCTCTCTCACACACTTTCCCCTGCCACAGACAGGAGGACTTGAGTTGCCCACTCCGTCTGTGAAGAGATCTTCTGGGGAATCTCCATGAATCCCTTCAGGGCCAGGGAATCTCCATGGCCCTGAAGTCTGGCCTCACAGGATGTACACTGCACAACCCTGGGGTGACATCTGCACTGGAGAGCAGTGAACAACTTCTACAGATATCCAATGGCCACCCTGGGTCCTCCCTTCCTCCTTCTGTTTCAATACACTTTGGATTTAATCTCTTAGGCCATGCCCGTGGAAACAGTCTAGGATTAGAGGGTTTAAGCTGCAGGCAATGTGCATGCTGAGAATACTCCTAAACAGCAATCATGACGCAGCAGCGCCCAAAGCCCTTCCAATGAGGAAATGTGAACAGGTGCACAAGTCCATACACATAGACGTGCATTTTTCTTAGTTTCTCTCCCTTCCTTCCTCCAGAGGCCTCCCTGGATTTACTGCATGTATTAGACTATCCACAGTTTCTCTTCAGATGGATTGTGAATACTTGAGAGCAGAAACTGCCTCATTCTTCTTGTCTTCTTCATGTCAGTATATGAACTGGGACTCAATGCACATTCCTTGGTTGAGTGGATGAAGGGATGGATGGATGGTTGGTTGAGTGGATGGTCAGGCGGATGGCTGGGTGAATGGATGGGTGGTGGAGTGGATACTTTAGCGGATGGATGGATGGAGAGGTGGGTGAGTGGTTGGATGAATGGATGGATGAATGGTTGAGTGAATGGATGGACGATTGAATAGATGAACAAATGGTTAGATTGATGGATGGATGGGCAGATGGGTGAATGGGTGGATGGGTGGGTGAATGGATGGGTGGTGGAGTGGATGCTTTAGTGGATAGATGGATGGAGAGGTGGATGAGTGGGTGGATGTGTGGGTGAGTGGTTGATGAATGGATAGATGAATGGCTGAGTGAATGAATGGATGGATGGTTGAATATTGAACAAATGGTTAGATGGATGAATGAATGGACAGATGGGTGAATGGGTGGGTGAATGGATGGGTGGTGGAGTGGATGCTTTAGTGGATGGATGGATGGATGGATGGAGAGGTGGATGAGTGGGTGGATGCATGGGTGAGTGGTTGGATGAATGGATGGATGAATGGCTGACTGGATGGATGGATGGATGGTTGAATATTGAACAAATGGTTAGATGGATGAATGGATGGACAGATGGATGAATGGGTGGATGGCTGGATGCATGGATGGATGGACAGAGGAGCAGAGGTATGGGCAGGTGGACAGATGGGTTGATGGGTAGATAAATGGACAGATGAGTGGATGTGTGGATGGGTGTACAGATGTGTGGATGGGCGGGTGAATGGATGGGTAGATAGTTAGATGGCTAGATGGGCGAATGAAGGAACCAGGTCAGGGGCATCTCACAGCACACGTGTAATCATCACTTTCAGCACCTAGCATGGGTCCCATCATCCGATTTCAGTGTCTCCCTCCCCCACAAGACCATGTGCTCTGTGAGGGCAGGGCTCTGTTTGCCTCCCTCACCATTTTGCCCAGAGCACTAAGCTCAGGGCTTGGAGCACTGCGAGTGTTCAGGAAGTATTTGCCAAAGAATAGACTTGGATGAGAAGAAACCATGTTTTCATTATAGAAAACACAAATGAACAGACATGGCATGTGTACTAAGATTACATGAAAGCTGTAGACAAAGTCTGAAAGACAGGGTTTTTAATATACGCCAATGACTTTATCTGAAATCCAATGAGCCACACAGTCATGGGGCTCACACAGTTTTACTGAATATGTCACACTCTTCCAAGAAAGGCAAGTGAAGTTCCTCAGCTGACATCAGAGCAGCTGGAGGTGACCTGGGAAGGGTCAGAGATGTGTTCCTGGCCTCCCCAGAGTGCCGACGCAGCACCAGCCCTCAGTGGAGACCCAGTCAGCCTGTAATGTGACCGTCCCAAATGGCGCATCCAGCACAGCCAGCAGCGTCGCAGTGTCCTGTGCAATCGATTCTACTGATCAGAATCTGTGATCCACACGCATCACCCACTGTCATTCTTTACTGACTCTGAGAATATCCAGTAAATCAAAATATTCCTTTTTCCCAAATGTTCTTTATGAATGACAATTAGATATATTCAACAAAATTAATATCATAGATTGAAAACTAAGGCCACATTATAGTTAGGCCACTTAAAACGTTATAGTTCTAAGTTCGTTGAGGAAAACACTCTACTTTCAGGTAGGAGCTATCTAATACATTTCCAGTTTGTTTCAAATAAAGTACAAAGCATTATCACTCAGGACGGTATAGTGGGGAAAACGCTAGACTAAAGTGCTTATATTTTAGAACCATTTTCTTGCTAATTCATTCTGTGACCTCAATTAAGTAATTAATCAACTCCTCTGGTTTCTCATTGCATAATAGGTAAATCACAGCTCCTCCTGTGGTCGGATTATGTGAAAAAAAAATGGCTGTGAAAATGCTTAGAAAAATGTAGAGTGATGTGTATATGTTATTTCTACTTACTAAAGATTGTCATATTAATGGAGTGCCTTTTGAGTCACTGTTGTGTAAATAAAAGCAATACCTT
The DNA here is from genome assembly GCA_031835075.1 of Saguinus oedipus. Taxonomy (NCBI): domain Eukaryota; kingdom Metazoa; phylum Chordata; class Mammalia; order Primates; family Cebidae; genus Saguinus; species Saguinus oedipus. The sequence goes on from CM063186.1 coordinate 70,015,373, forward strand.
AGTACACAGGAGAAAAGTTGATGAGCATAAACATCCACCAAGAATAACATCAGCAGTATATTTCTAAGACTGACCTATTTTTAAAGAGCATTAAGAGCACTGCCAGGTCTCTCTGAGAATGTGGAATATTCTATATTTGCCAAAGAGTGAGGGATGTCAAGGGAGAGCAAGCCCAGGAGGGTCCCGTGGGCTGCTGTGGAGGGTCACAGGTCTGGGAGGTCTGGACTGTGGGGGCCATGTGGGTGGTGGTAGAGCTGGGGCACCCCCAGCACTGCCCCCATTCCCATAGCCCGTGAGGTGCGGCTCCTCTGGGCCCCACCAGACAGCCTGCCTCTTGGGGGAAGACGGTGGCTGTGTCATCTTCTCTGGGCTCACTCAGGCGCTGGCAGTGCACACCCATCAGAGCAGACCCTCATTAAGGCTTGAAGAGTTAAGAACCAAGGGATGGATGGAGAGTCAGAGAGACACTGCGGATCCCGGGGCGGCCCGCCAGGGAAGCTCCAAGGTTCTGGAGGCAGGTTGACTCACGGCGACCTGTATGGAGGAAGAGGTCACCCAGGTCAGCTTGCAGGGAGGAAATGTGAAGCTGACACAGAAAACCCCAGGAGGATGTGTGCTGGAGGAACCACCCACCCGAGGGCATGGCGTCTATACTTGCTGGAGAGGGACAGCTGCCCCAAATGAAAATCCAGCCACTACCAGAGTGCAGAGCAGAACGGGGGCCGTGGGGCTGTGCCTGCTCTCACCACAGCAACTGGTGGGGGTGGCTGGTGCAGATACCTCAGCTGGACAAGCACACCTGGGGCCCCTGCACCTTTGCACCATCCGTGGAGAACCCACCAGCACTCTGGGAACATCTCCGAGTGGGGCTGCCCAAGGACCAACCTGGCAGGGGGCGGGTGGGTTGGCCGATGGTTTTCAAACAGCAGATGCTGCAGAAACTTTAGAACTAGCGATGACACAGTCCTCACTTCAGAAGGCAGAAGCCGCAGGAGAACAAGGAAAGACGAGAGGCCAGTTTTCCCACGGATGCTTTGATTTTGAGGAGGGGACATTCAGTGTAACCTTGGCACCAACCCACCAGACTTCCTTAGAAAGCTAGCAAGACAAGTGTGGGCCTCGTTGCTGGGACTCACGCCTTAAATACTAAATAAGAGGCACTGACATTCCCTGGTAACTCTATCTGGGGAGGTGACTGGCCTCTAGCACAGGCCCCGTCTGTGATGTGAGAGTTCTGGGACCCCAGAATAATGTGCACATTAGTTACTACGAGTCCTGGCAGGATGGGGGTAAGACACAACTATACGAGCGTCCCTCTCACGTTGGCCAGCTCACATTCACAAGCGGGTGGTGTTTTCTCTGACACAGTAACCCAGCGAGGACAGCATGGAGGTTGCCTTTTGGAGATGTGTGCTGTAGACTTTGCTGTGTGACCTGGGAGGATTTCCTTGAGTTCTCTGGGCCCCATTTCCTCATTTTAAGATTGGGGCCAGTGTCTACCCCACTTTGCTGAGTTGTTTCGAAAATCTGTTATCTCAAGAGAATAGGACCTGAGCACAGGCAAAGACAGGCTTGGCTGGAGAAGCTGCCTGCCTGGTGAAGAGGGGCAGGCTGGTATTGACGTCTCCTGCCCAGGATGGAAGGCAATAGGGTTGGTAACGAGAGGGTCTTCATGACCCAAACCCCATGGGCCACAAACCAGAAGCCAAAAGCTACCAAGCTGAGGAAGCTCACTTATTTTTCTCTATTAGAGTGTACAGTTGAACTGAAACTTCACTGCTGTCCCTGTCCCATTTGGGATTCTCAGAGGTGGCTGAGGACCCAGAGCACAACTAAGCAGCGCCTGCCTCCCTGGGAGGCTCAGAGGTCCCGGGAAGTTTCTTTCCCTGTACCCACAACAGTTGTTCCTTCTAAACTGGGACACCTGGTGCCCCCACAGCAAGAATTATGAACCCGCTTGCACAGCTGCTAAAATACAAATTCTCCAGGTCTCTGATGAAGGGGAAAGGCAAGGGCATTGTTCTAAGGGCCCATCAGTCACATGCATACCAGCCTTAGAAAGGCTCTAAAGTGGCTGGGCATCGTGGCGTAATCACAGCACTTTGGGAGGCCAAGGCTGGTGGATCACTTGAGGTCAGGAGTTCAAGACCAGCTGACCAACAAGGTGAAACCCCGTCTCTACTAAAAATATAAAAATTAGCTGGGCATGGTTGCACATGCCTGTAGTCCCAGCTACTTGGGAGGCTGAGGCAGGAGAATCACTTGAACCTGGGAGGCAGAGGTTGCAGTGAGACAAGATTGTGTCACTGCACTCCAGCCTGGGCCATAGAATGAGACTCTGTCTCGAAAGAAAGAAAGAGAGAGAGAGAAAGAAGGAAGGAAGGAGGGAAGGAAGGAAGGAAGGGGAAGGGAAGGAAGGAAGGAAGGAAAGAGAATGAACAAAAGAAGAAAGGAAAGGGAAAGGAAAGAAAGGAAGAAAGAGAGAGAGAAAGAAAGAAAGAAAAAGAAAAGAAAGAAAGAAAGAAAGACTCTAAGCTTGGTAGCTAGGAGAGCTGACCGCAGAGCCAAATGGAAATCCCATGTAGTCCCAGCTCTGCCACCTCCTAACCACGTGACCCGGGACGTCTGTCCCTTTCTGCCCCAATTCCCAGCTATGACACAGGATGCTCGTGCACAGTGCTAAGGACGATGTCCCATGTGTGGCCACACAGCCAGCACTCGTGGGTGCTGCTAACGTTAGTAGAAAACATAGTTCCTTTCCCAAGAGCCTGTTCTGGGGAGCCAGCGAGAGAAACCTGCCTGCGGAGAACCCTGGAGAGAAGGCAGCTCAGGTCTGGGAATACGTGGGTGGAAAACACTAGCAGTGGCATGCTTGGCCTTCCTGCCCACCATTCGAGGGCATCCAGAATATTCTTCATTTGAGGTCTTGGCTTAGAGGGTGGGCAGCCGGTATGGTGTGGATCTCCATCCCCACCCACGTTTCATGTTGGACGTGATCTCCATGTTGGAGGTGGGGCCTGCTGGGAGGTGGCTGGACCCTTCATGACGACTGGTTTAGCACCATCCCCAACTCATGATAGAGTCCTTACGAGATCTGGCTGATTAGAAGTCTGTAGCACCTGCCCCGACCCCTTCCTCCTGCTCCAACCATGTGAGACGTGCCTGCTTCCCTTTGACCTTCCACCGTCATTGTAAGTTTCCGGAGGCCTCCCCAGAGGCCGATGTCGCCATGCTTCCTGTACAGCCTGTGGAACCACGAGCCGACTTCTTTTCTTATGCATGACTCGGTCTCAGGCATTTCTTTATAGCAGTGTGAGACCAGCCTAATGTAGTAGTGATGGGTCCATGGGAGGGTGTTTCCTGGGGTGAAGACAAGAAGGACCAGGAGAAACCTTCACATAACATTTGTTGAATCGAATTGGATTGGATGAGAAAACCGTCTGCTTCCCCAGGGAAGCAGCGTTCCTCACGCTAGAGGAAAGGAAATGTGCTTCAGACTGGAGAGAAGATTCCTCCCATGGTCTGCAACCTCCGCAGCTAACAGGGGCATGAAGAGAGAGGGTTGGTTCCCCTAACACCACTGGAGCTGGGGAAGTTGGTGGTGGCCTCCGGGGAGGCTGGCCAGTGTGGTGGCATGTGGTGGGAAGGTGCTCCAGAGCTGGCCTCACTCCACGTGGCCGGGGCAAGTCAGGTCTGTGGAGGAATTTTCCGTTTCTTCCATTTGAAGTTACCATGAAGCAGACTTCTCTCATGTAAAGGTTTTTGCAAGAGAAGTAGAGAGAGAACGACCACCATAAAAAGTGAAAACACAGTCACCTGCTAAAGAAATCCTCGGACGAAGGAAGCCTTGCTCAGTTCTGCCTCCTGAGTGGCCGAGTCCTGCCAGGTGAGGCGGATGCAGGGAGAACACACGGGTGAGGGAGCAGTGCCTGGACTAACGCCCAGCGTGGGGGCCCAGATCAATCCCAGCCCGCTGCATCACCTCCCTAACCACGGGCACCTCGAGAGCATGTGGAGGCAGCAGTCACACGCCCTGCCAGATAAACCCTGTGGTCTTTTATTATTTATTTAGTTATGTTTGAGGCAGGGTCTTCCTCTGGAGTGCAGTGGGGCGGTCTCGGCTCACTGCAACCTCCACCTCCCGAGCTCAAGCCATCCTCCCACGTCAGCCTCCTGAGTAGCTGGGACCACACGTGTGCGCCACTATATCCGGCTTATTTTTGTGTTTTTTGTAGAGATAGGATCTTTCTATGTTGCCCAGGCTGGTCCTGAACTCCCAGGCTTAAGTGATCCTCCCGCCTTGGCATCCCAAAGTGCTGGGATTACAGGCACGTTCTTTGTTGGAAAAACCAAAATCTTTACAAAAGTCACAGTCTTGGTGTTTCCCACTAAGGGTTTATACTAACGATCCTGCCGCCATCACGCTTGTCATTCATTTGTGGTGGACTATGTGCAGACCCAGGAAAAACAAGTCCACAGGGCAGATCAGCCTCCAGAGGTCTTCAGCCTCAAAAGGTCATATGCAAGTCGGGGCTGTGGGCCTGAGCAGCGAGGTGTGTGGGTGCCCTGTGGTGTCCATGCCACATGTGACGGTCTCTGCGAGTGACGGGTTTCAGGGCCCCGCAGCGGAGGACAACCATTAGGATCCGTCAGCGATCGAGGGCGTCGGACCCCGCAGCTGGGCCTCTTGTGCATCTTCCCATTTGAATCTCCCATCCCGTACGTGGCTGGAGCTGTTACCACATTTCCTTTTATGAATGAGGAAACTGAGGCATCAAGAGGCTCGATACCTTGCCTGGGCGGCCCAGAGAGTGAGTGGCAGAGACGGGATTTATGGTGGGCACCTGCGTGCCGCGGCCACCCGTGTAGCACGCTGGTATCATGAAGCCAGTCCAGCGAGCGTGCGAAGCAATCAAACCTCCACCAATCCACCTATAGTTTCCCCTCTCCGCCTGCTCGTGGCTGCCTTCTCAGAAGGGAGGCTGCACACCCCGTAAAGGGCCACGAAACACAGATGCACACACAAATCTACCCTTGGCCGAATCCCACTCTGCCGTCCCCATGGGTGGCCAAGGCAGGACCCACACATCAGACGTGCCCACTCCGCACCCACCTTCCGGCCAGCCTGCGCCTCCTATTCGTAGAACACCCGGTAGCTGAAGTCGTCAGACTGGATTTTAAAGTTGTATCTCCCACTTGTTCTCCGGTAGCGCACGATCAGAAAGGTGGCTGCTCCCACCACCAGCACAAAGATGGCCACCACAGTGAGGACCACATAGCCAGCGCCCAGGCCTGCTTCTGCACGTGGAGGCTCACCTGGGGGAGGAGACAGGCACAGGTGAGAGATCTGCCCGAATGGAGGAAGGCGACAGACAGTATGTGCTTTATCGTCCTGGTGAATCGAAGCTTTGCCATTGAGTCCCGACACTCTATTTACTGCTCATGGTTTTGTCTTTATTTTTCTGATATTTACATGTATTTGTCAGTTTATGTTTTCCTGCTATTTCTCTTCCCTCTTTTTATTTTTTATATAAAAATGTCTAAACGTAAAAGTAGAGAGAATTATATACCAAACTTCAATGATACAGCTTCAAGAATCAGCAGAAAATCGACTTTTGCATTTTAAACCTGTTTTCAAAGAACTAAGTTGGCTTTTGAATTTTCTATCCCAGAGATGTTTTTCAAAGAACTAGGCCATTCAGTCATTCTACCTATGTCTGATTTCTAACTCAGTGACTTCTACTTTTATCTATGTTAATTCTTTCTTTTTACTTTTTCGCCACGTATAAAGTTGTTTTTATTTCAATTTTTCTCTTCTCCATTTCCAAAATTTTTAAGGTGATTTTCTTTTCATATCTTTTTCCTTTATTTAACCCTCTACCCAGATCTGGGGCTGATGGATCTGAAGGTTAGGGAATGTGAGGCCCACATGTACACCTGTGTGGCTATGGGTTATTAAAGGCGAGGCAGGTGTGCAAGCCCAGGACAGCACTGCAGTAAGGACAGCGCGGCCTGGGGAGGCCTGGGCCACGAGGGGTGTCTGGGAGGAACCAACAGGTCTTCCTGTGGCGGGAGGAGAGCCCAGCCTGACTCCCTGCATGGAGACACAGGTTGGACCTACACAGGCTCCACAACACAGAGGAATGGGCCATCCCCAGGCCCGGAGGAGCAATGGAAAAACAGAGTGTGGACCCTAAAAGACGTGAAAACAGGGACTCCAACAGTTACTTGCACATCCATGTTCACAGCATCAGCCAAAGGGTGTCAACAACCCAAATATCCGCCAACTGGTGAATGAATCAACACAATGTGGCCCAGCATGCAACGGAACGTTACCCAGCCCGGGAGGAACAAAGCCAGACCCACTGAGGAACGTTACCCAGCCCGGGAGGAACAAAGCGCCCACCCACTGAGGAACATTACCCAGCCCGGGAGGAACAAAGCCAGACCCACTGGGGAACGTTACCCAGCCCGGGAGGAACGAAGCGCCCACCCACTGCGATGTCACTGAGCCTTGAACGCATCGCGCTGAGTGGAAGAAGCCAGGCGCCAGAGGCACATGCAACGTGATCCTGTTATAGGAACCGCCCGGAACCGGACAGAAACCCGAAGGGCGATTTCCAGGGAGGAGGGGAAGGCGGATGGGGAGTGACTGGTGAGTATGAAGCCGCGTTTAGGGTGAGGAAAACATTTGGAAACTAGATGGAGTTGGTGGCTGTGCCACATTGTCTACATACTAAACACCACTGAGTGATTTACTTTAACACAGATAGCTTGATGTTACGTGAATTTCACCTCCATTTAATTGTTTTTATTTTTTATTTTTTGAGATGGAGTTTCACTCTTGTTACCCAGGCTGGAGTGCAACGGTGCGATCTCAGCTCACTGCAACCGCTGCCTCCCAGGTTGAAGTGATTCTTCTGCCTCAGCCTCCTGAGTAGCTGCGACTACAAGTACCCACCACCATGCCCAGCTAATTTTTGTATTTTTAGTGGAAACAGGATTTCACCTTGTTGGCCAGGACAGTCTCGATCTCTTAACCTTGTGATCCACCTGCCTTGGCCTCCCAAAGTGCTTGGATTACAGGTGTGAGCCACCACACCCGGCCTTAATTTTTTAAAAAAACTGAGCTGCCTGAGAAAGATGCCAGCCATCTGCCAGCTCTCTGGCCAGCCCATCAACCCAGGGGGAGAGGTGACCCCTGGGTCACCCACTTGGTGGCCCTGCCCTGGGGAGTGCACCTTGTAGGGCATAACGCATCATCAAGGGCATCTATAGCCAGGTCACAGCCACATTCTGCAACACGTTTGTCCCCACCCAGTCCCCTCCATCTCGGGGTGTTCATCCCCACATATCAGGAAGGTCCACTTTGGAAAGAGCCTTCCTGGGCAACCAGGAGCACTTGAGATCCCGTTTTCATTCCCTGTATTGATTTCCAGGCAGTCTGCCCAGAGTGGATGCTGCTTTGGGTCCCCCGAGAAACAGCATGGGGGCGTCACCATCAGCAGAGCTGTTTGACAATGGCAATGGAGGATCCCCAGGGTGCTGAACAGTAAGTTGGCTAGAACCAGACCTCCCCTCTAGAGAGAGGAACAGGGAACTCCCTCTCCTCCAGCCACAGTGACTGCAACCTCCCCAAGGAACTAAGCCCCCCAAACCCCAGCTGGCCACCTCCCCAGACAACTCCTAAATCGTGATGGCCCCTAAATGCAACCCCCAAGAGCTCTATAGTAGACCTTCCTCCTGTGCCTTGAGTTACGGGCCACCTCAGAATGCTGGAGCAGAAAGACCAAGGAGACCCAATCCTGGTGGCCCCTTGCAGCCTGGAATGACCTCAGACTGTCAGCCCTGGGAAAGACCCATCCCTGTTCAGTCACCACTTCTCCAGCTAGGTTTCTGTGACCTGCAGCTGTGTGCTCCTAACTGATCCACTAGCTCAGGTCTGGCCACAACGGGTCTGCAGACCAGTGCTGCCCACTGACTGACACCAAAGTCCAGGAATGGTTACTCCCCACGGTGAGATTAGCTAGAAATGGAGAACAAGCCCTGAGAATCATGGATCACAGTTTCCCACAGCCATTGGCAAGGTCCTGCCGAACAGGGCATCTCCCTGCTCAGAGAGCCTCCATGCCTGTGGCGTGAGCTGTGTGTGCACCTTGATCGTCGGACCACATGTCAGTCCATGATGTGGGGGGAAATTAAATGATGGCCAGGACTCTGAGCCACGGCTGCTTTTGTAAAGGGGGATATAACCCAGTGAGGGAAAGGGAAGAATTCAGGTGGGGCTTAAAACCTAGATGATGGGTTGATGGGTGCAGCAAACCACCATGGCACATGTATACCTACGTAATAAACCTACACATTCTGCACATGTATCCCAGAACTTAAAGTAAGATAAAAAATTAAAAAGAAAAAAGAACCCAGGTGCAGAGGAAACAGGGCCCTTCCACGGGTCTGAGTTCCAGCTTAGACACCGCCTGGGGGTCCTCAGTCTCCTCACTGCTGAGCGGCCTCAGCAATTGCTGCAGGCCCTTCCTGCCAGGACACTGAGCACTCCCTGGACACTGTCCTCAAACTTTATCTGCCTTTCAGCACAGGGACATTCTCATGAATGTGAAATAAGTGGGGAAGCTAGAAAAGGAAACACCATGAGAGATTTCCAAAAACTGAATGCAGAAATTATGATGCTGATATGCTATTTGTTGGTAGTAAACATTCGGGGAAGATGCCCAAATGGATGCTTTCTTAAACTGTCAATACACAGGGTTATCTCTGTGTTGAATTGTGAACCCCTCACCTTCTGCAAAAACAGATATGTTGAAATCAAATGGCCATACTGCCCAAATAGATTTAATGCTATCCCCATCGAACTACCAATGACTTTCTTCAAAGAATTGGGGAAAAAACCACCTTAAACTTCATATGGAACCAAAAAGAGCCCACATAGTGAAGACAATCCTAAGCCAAAAAAAAAAAAAAGAAAGAAAGAAAAACAAAGCTGGAGGCATCACACTTACCTGACTTCAAACCATATTTCAAGGCTACTGTAACAAAAACAGCATGGTACTGATACCAAAACAGAGATAGAGACCAATGGAACAGAACAGAGTCCTCAGAAAGAACACCACACAACTACAATCATCTGATCTTTAACAAACCTGACAAAAACAAGCAAAGGGGAAAGGATTCCCTGTTGAATAAATGGTGTTGGGAAAACTGACTAGCCATATGCAGAAAGCTGAAACTGGATCCTTTCCTTACACCTTATGCAAAAATTAACTCTAGATGGATTAAAGATTTAAACATGAGGCCTAACACCATAAAAACTCTAGAAGAAAACCTAGGCAATACCATTCAGGACACAGGCATGGGCAAAGATTTCATGATTAAAACACCAAAAGCAATGGCAACAAAAGCTAAAATAGATAAATGAGATCTAAAGAAGCTTAAGAACTTCTGCACAGCAAAAGAAACTATCAACAGAGTGAACTGGCAACCAACAGAATGGGAGAAAATTTTTGCAATCTACCCATCTGACAAAGGGCTAATATCCAGAATCTATGGAGAACCTAAACAAATTTACGAGAAAAAAAAATCCCATGAAAAAATGGGCAAAGGATATGAACAGACACTTCAAAAGAAGACATTTATGCAGTCAACAAACATGAAAAAAAGCTCATCATTACTGGGCATTAGAGAAATGCAAATCAAAACCACATTGAGATACCACCTCACACCAGTTAGAATGGGAATCATTAAAAAATCAGGAGACAACAGATGCTGGAGAGGATGTGGAGAAATAGGAATGCTTTTACACTGTTGGTGAGAGTATAAATTAATTCAACCATTGTGGAAGACAGTGTGGCGATTCCTCAAGGATCTAGAAATAGAAATACCATTTGACCCAGTAATCCCATTACTGGGTATATATCCTAAGGACTATAAATCATTCTATTATAAAGACACATGCACATGTATGTTTACTGCAGCACTGTTCACAAAAGCAAAGACTTGGAACCAACCCAAATGCCCATCAATGACAGACTGGATAAAGAAAATGTGACACATACACACAATGGAATACTATGCAGCCATAAAAAAGGATGAGTTCATGTCCTTTGAAGGGACATGGATGAAACTGGAAATCATCATTCTCAGCAAACTGACACAAGAACAGAAAACCAAACACTGAATATTCTCACTCATAAGTGGGTGTTGAACAATGAGAACACACAGACACAGGGAGGGGAACATCACACACCGGGGCCTGGTGAGTGCAGGGCTAGGAGAGGAATAGCAAGGGGTGGGGGTATCGGAGAGGGATCGCATCAGTAGAAATACTTAATGTAGATAACAGGGTGATGGATGCAGCAAACCACCACCATGGCATGTGTATACCGATGTAACAAACCTGCATGATCTGCACATGTACCCCAGAACTTAATGTATAATAAAAATAAAAATAAAATAAACGTTTGAGATGACAGACATGCTAGTTACCCTTATCTGATCACTAGATTGTACATATCAAAATATTACCCATGAATACGTAAAATTATTTTATTTATTAATAAAAAATAAAATATTTAAAAAACAACTTGTTTTAACCAAAAAAAAAAAAAAAAAAAAAAATCCTGACCCCCCAGTACTGTGGGGCATGGCCTTATTTGGAAATGGAATTGTTGCAAATGCAATTAGTTAAGATGAAGCCACACTGAGGTAGATCGGCCCTTAGTCCTACATGACTGGTGTCCTTATAAAAAGAAGGCCGTGTGCACACGGGCACGCAGGGAGAAGGCCATGTGCAGATGGGGGCAGAGACTGGAGGGAGGCAGCTGCAAGCCAAGGTCCACCAAAGACTGACTACAGCCAGCAGAAACGGGGACGGCGCGAGGGAGAACTACAATGTTCCGAGAGACTGTGGCTTTGCCAGCACCTTCATTTTGGACTTCTGGCCTCCAGAACTGGGAGAAAACAGATTTCTGTTGATTAAGCCACCCAGGCTGTGAGATTTTGTTACCAGGAGGTGCCAGGACATTGTGAATACATGAGGGCTGGGTGGAGGGAAGCCTCAAAATGAAACCGGCCCAGTCCCCTGGGGGCAGAGAGAAGAGGGCAGGTTATAAACAGCCTGGATCTGCACTCTCAGGCCCAGCTCATGCAGGTACCAGCTGTGTGAGCTTAGGCACATTCCCTAAAATCTCTGAGTTGTTCTCACTTCTTCCCTAAAGTGGAGGTGATGGTGATGGCAGGGACAGAGCATGGGAGCTGAGAAGCTGTGGATAGAAGTGAGGTCCTGAGGAACCTGTCTGCCAGCCTCCACTCACCTCTGCAGTCTTCAACCATGTTTGTTAATACACCCTATTAAAGTGTAATCAAGTCCCCACCAACTGGGAGACTCCATGTGTCTAAAAGATTCTGCTGTGTATTTGCATGACAGTCATAGATCAAACGAAAGCTACGAACACAATGAGAAAGGATGCTGAGCAACACGAATATGTGCAATCATTGTTCTTGAGCCTGAGCAATTACACCCTTACTACATTTGGTGCTTCCTGCTTTGGTTATGCCACTGTAGTGCTCTACTGGTTGCAAGTGAAAAGTAGCACTGATCAATAACTTCTATGGGCCAGGCTCTGTATGAATTAGGAATTATTATTATTTCCATTTCACATAAGGCACAATTCACATGCAGCATGCACAAAGTCACAAAATTATTAAGTGTCAGAGTCAAGCTTTGAATCCAAAGAGCCTACTTTCAACCTAACAAATCTTAGCCTCACAAAGGATTCTTAGTTATGATTAGACACTCACAACAATGCAGGGCATGTTGCAAAGAAAAATCAGAGCATCTGAAACATAGCAGATGAATGAATTAATGAATATGCAGATAGATGGATAGATAAATGGATGGATGGGTGGATGGATAATGGACAGATGGATGGATGATGGAGGATGAATGGATGAATGATGGAGGGATGAATGAATGATAGAAGGATGGATGAGATAGATGAATGGGTGGATGAAAGATGAATGGATAGATAGATGGATGGATGATAGATGAATGGATAGATTAACTAATGGATGGATGATAGATAGATGGATAATGGATTGATGGATGACAGATGAATGGATGGATGGATGAACAGATGATAGATGAATGAATTGATGGATAGATAAATGGATAAATGAATAGATTATAGGCAGATGAATGGATGGACGATAGACAAAGGGATAGATGGATGGATGATGGATGAATAGATGGATGATAGATGAATGAATGGATGGATGATTGATGATAGATGAATAGATGGATGACAGATGAATGGATGGATGGAGGTAGACGGATGAATGAATGAGTGGATGGATGGATGATCAATGGATAGATGATAGATGAGTGGGTGGATAGATGGATGAATGGATGGATGGATGATATATGAATGAATGGGTGAATGGATAGATGGATGATGGATGAATTAATGAATGGGTGGATGGATGGATGACAGATGAGTAGATAGATGGATTGATGATAGATGAATGGATGACAGATAGATAGATGGATGATCAATGGATAGATGGATGATAGATGATTGGATGGATAGATGGATAGATTGGTGAATGGATGGATAGATGATAGATGGATGAATGAATAGGTGGATGAATGAATGGGTAGATGGATAGATGGATAATAGATGAGTGGATGGATCAATGATAGATACATGGATGATAGATGGATAGATGGATGAATGGGTGGATGGATGGATGATCAATGAATAGGTGGATGGATAAATGGATGGATGGAGAGATGGATGGATGGATAAATGACAGATGGAAAGATGAGTAGATAGATGTATGGGGGGATGATAGATGAACCACACAGCTCATAAGCTCTATAATCAAACTCAGGTATCCCAACTCCAAGTCTTGTGCTTTTCATCCCCTAGTCATGGCATTTCCTATAATATCAATGAATTAATGAGAAGTTTAATTTCTATTCATGAAAGAACACATTATCTATTAATGAGAACACATTTCATATATATGCTATTTCTTATAGGGTGAAAGAAATAGGCTGACCCATTCTTCCCAGCAATTTAAGAAAATGAAGAGTGAGGAGAAGCAGGTTGTCCCAGCACCTTGACCAACAGTCACCTGATGATCAGCCCTGGGACCCAAATCTAGAGATTCTGAGTGAGTAGGCCTGGGTGTAGCCTGGGACCTGTGTTTACTTTTTTAGTTTCCCAAATGCTTTGGATGAGAACCAGCAAATGAGTCAAGAAAGAGAAAGAGCAAGAAGGAAAGAGAGAAAACCAAAATAGCAGTGGCTTAAAGGACGTGAAAATTTCTTTCTTCCTGGCATAAAAGTGGAGGTCAAGTCCAGGCCTGCCTTGGCCCCTTACCCACAGTGTCCTGGGGAAGCCAGATCCTTCCAAGGACTGGGCCCCATGGCCCTAAAGAAGAAAGTGGCAGGCGGGGCACAGCGGCTCACGTTTGTAATCCCAGCACTTTGGGAGGCTGAGGCAGGCGGATCATGAGGTCAGGAGTTCGAGACTATCCTGGCCAACACAGTGAAACCCCGTCTCTACTAAAAATACCAAAATTATCTGGGTGTGATGGCAGGCACCTCTAATCCCAGCTACTTGGGAGGCTAAGGCAGGAGAATCACTTGAACGCAGGAGGCAGAGGTTGCAGTGAGCCAAGATCGTGCCACTGCACTCCAGCCTGGGCGACAGAGCTAGACTCCATCTCAAAAAAAAGAAGAAAAAGAAAGCGGCAGACAGTGAGCACAGACATCTTTTAAGGAGGGTGTATCTCTAAATGTTGTCACATGACTATTCCATTTACATCTCATTGGTCAGAACTTACTCACATGGCCACACTTAACTGCCAGGAGGTTGGAATTACAGTTTTTACTCCTGGCAGCCATGTACCAACAAAATCTGGGGACTTGATTCCTATGAAAGGAGATGAGGACAGATACTATGGGATAACTGGTGGGTTCTCTCCCAATACCCAAAGCACACAATTTCCCCAAAACCAATTTTTTTTTTCAAAATAAGATGATAGACCATATAGAAAATAAAATGTTTTTCTGGAAAATTGATTTGGGGTTTTGAAAATGCATGCAGTGTAATTGGCTGATGGAAGTCTTAAACTGAGGGGGAACAGACATGCCATTTTTTACATCTTTTGAATAAAACAGCTTTTTCTTGATAAATGGATAAATGGGTAAACATGTGTGCATGCATGCACACGCACAGACACATGCACACACACACACACACACACGTTGGCATGGCCTCATCATAGCTTGAGTTCTTATCTCTTAAAAACCTACTCGATGTATTTACCCAGTGTCAGAAAACTTCGCTGGCTTGATATTCAGCAGCTCAAAACATTTCATTATGTAACTTTGTGCCTGACCTCTTGAAGCCTCAGTCTTTTCATCCGTAGATGGGTATGGTAATAGATGGTGCTCCCCAGGGTTGCTGAGAGGAGCATGTGAAGAACTTAGCACCATGCTGACACATAGCAGCTCTCAGTGAATATTAACTATTAGTGTTTCTATTATTATAAGCCTTTCAGAAGTCTCTCAAGAGTTCCACATTTCAAACAGTGGCTTTTCTGTACACACGCTGGTGGAGAGGAATTGGCTGCATCTTTTCCTTAGTTGACTAAACCCAGTCATCAGCTCACCTTCAGACCGAATGAGGGGTCCCCAGGACATCTGGTGTGTGGCAGAGGTGTCACTGCTTTTCAGCAATCGAAAGTTACTGCAATTCTGGTTTTTTTTTTTCCAAGGAGAGAAACATCAAATTAGTTGAACAACATTTATGAGAAAGTAGCTCCCTATCAAGGATAATCATCTGATTCATACAATTTTTTCCTGCTGAAAGTTGCAAGGCAAGGGGGCTAAGTTTAACCAGAAGAGTGGGTGACCTGGTGAGACCAGGGTGGGGGTCCCGATGCTAGGAGAGGCAGGCCCAGGCATCAGTGGGAGGAGGTGAGGTCTGCAGGAGCAGCAGGCTGGGGCAGACCCTTGAGCTGCTTTTTGTTCCTAGAGCTGGTTCTTGGATCCCTTGAGGACCATGTCTTGGTCACAGGCCTCAGAGTCCCTCTGTGTTCTCCAAAGGCTGTGGCAGCCATTCGCTCCTCTTTACATCTTGGCCTTAGAAAAAAGACTGCCTGGCTCAGTGACACTGTGGGGTCTGCTCACTACATGCCTGATATGGGTTGCAACATACCCTCCAAAGAGGGCTCGAAGTCCTACACCCCAGCACCTGTGAATGTGACCTTATTTGGAAACAGATAATCCACTATGGCTGGTGTCCTTATGTAAAGGGGAAATTTGGACACAGACACAGATGTGTGCCAAGGGAAGATGAAGCAAAGAGACGGCGAAAATGCCATCTACCAGCCAAGGAACGCCCCAGGCCACCAGAGGCTGGGAGAGAGCCCTGGGACGGAGTCTTCCTTTATAACTCTCAGAGGGAACCAGCCTGGCTGACACCTCCACGTTGAACTTCCTGACTCCAGAACTGAGACAATAAGTGTGGGAAGTAGAAAAATTCCTTTTTAAGTTTCCTTTCTTAAAGAGTAAGTGTGCTAATGACTTTGTGAAGCCCTATCCTACGTAGCTGTTAGACAGGCCGTGCTTACAGGCACGTAGTACATTCTATGTCCTTGTACTTTAACCAAGATATCTGTGCTGGACGTGCTCACAGGCGTGTCCCAGCTCTCCATTGCTGTTACCTGTTTAGAAAAGTTTTAAGTTGTTAGCCAGTTGGGTTTTAGTTTAGATTGTGAGGTCTGGCTCCAGCCAACAGAGATCAGACACAGCAGTGAGGACGGCCCCAAGTGCGTAAGGGATAAATTTGTCTGTTTTCCTTTGTTCATTGTACTCTCACGGCACAGTGGCTAGCGAGGGTACCCTTCCTGCAGTCCAGGAAATAAAAATTGTGTTGCTGAAAGATCCTTTGTCTCAGTGCTAATTTTTCTTTGTGTCACTGAGCATCTATTTCCAACAATAAATGTCCATTGCCAGTCAGTTTGTGGTGCCTTATTACAGCAGCCTGGAAAGCTCATGCACTATCCATCCCAAAGGAGCTTGGGAGAAAACGCCATGTGCAGTGCTCTTATTGTGAAGAACTCGAGAGCCAGCCACTCCCTGCAGAGTCAAATCCTGGTGGTGCTTGTCACTGCTCCTGTCACCTCTGAGGCTCTGATGGAACCAGGGGCAGGCTCCTCGTGTGTGGCCTTCAGCCTGCTGCCATTAGGACCTGAGGTTCCTTCTGTCCCATTGCTCAGGAAGATCTACTGTTCAAGCAAAACGGACCTGAACTGAATCAGCCTTCCTTGTGTGTCTTCCCTGTCCACATCCTGCAGGTGCTCAGAGCTCAGTCACCCAGGAAAACAGCTGCGTTCTGTGATGCATGCTCAGGTGAGCACGGAAATGAGCACACCCTCCGAGAAGAGAGATGCATTCGGTCACTGAGCAAAAGGCCCTGGAGCACTCTAAGCTGTCCCCTGCCTCAGACAACAGTGGCCAAGACGTGGCCATCTCACGTACTTGTCTGTGGCACAAAGGACAGCTTTCAAACCTCAGGATTACAAAGCATATTTCAAATTCAAAAGTCTAAGGACACAGGAATGTAAAATTACCCCTGCGTGAATCTTGAACAAAGGAAAGGGGAAAAAAAACTTCATTAAATAACAGAGTGGCTGATATTTGGTATGTTCCATCAACGTTAAAGAAACATTTTTATATGTATAAATCACCTTAGAAGCACTAGGTATCATGGCAAGACAGTGCCGATGTGACAGTCGGTTGAACGTGACAGCCTCAAGAGGGACTTAGCTCAGTCACTGGGAAATGGGAAATGCCACCAATTCACATGGGTCCTCCACCCAAGGGCTGCCTGCTGTGGAAATACCACACAAGCACAGCCACTTCTCCCAGACGCCAGCACCCCGGCCACTTGAGGCCCAGGCTTTTATTAACAGAGCCTTTCGTTGTAACAGTAAGGAACCCGAATTCAACCAAATGTTTAGAATAGCAGAAAAACACTTACGATTTTGCACGTGGCCCCAGGGGAGTCCATGCAGATGCGGAGTTTGCAGTGCAGGTAGACGATGGAGTTGTGGATGAAGGAAAAGATCCTCAGCTTGAACCGGGCCTTGCTGGAGTTGCCATTCTCAATCACATGGGTGTATGTGTTGGGCACGGGGCAGCTGAGAAGACAGGAAATGGGACTCTGGTTGTCAGCAAGCCCCGCTGTCCTTCTTCTCAGATGAGCTTACTCATAACTGCATCTGAAGATGCTCACAGATCCCACAGGCTCCGGGGGAGTCGAGGACAGGCCACCTCATTTATTCCCCAAAACGCAGGTCCTTGACAGCACTCGCCAAGAAGTCCCACAGAGCCCAGGGCCGGTCACACAGCCAGGCCAGGCAACAGCAGTGCCCGCACCAGCCCCACCTGTTGTTAACCAAGCATTGCTGGATGGGGGTGTCTGGACTCCTGAGCCCTACCTGTTAGTACAAAGCCCTGGGCATTGCTGAACAAGGGCACCTGCACTCCGGAACCCTACCTGCTGGTAATGCTGGATGGGGCATCGCTGGATGGGGGTGCCTGTGCTCCGGAGCCCTACCTGTTGCTGATGAAGCTGAAGGTGACCGGGTCCCGGGCGTTGCTGGATGGGGTTGCCCAGCACTCCATCAGGACCACCTTGAGGCTGCTTTTCTGCCTGTAGAGCCCCACTTCAATCTTGACGTCTTCGCTCGCAGACACACTATAATTCTGAGGTATGGGAGAGTCTCCAATAAACAATTGCATTTCGGTAACAAAATTCCCAGCGCCGTGGAGGTCCTCGATGACGGTGTAAACCCTGCAAGAGAGAGCAGCTTGCAGGAGGTGTGTTTCAGGAGGCGCGTTATCACGGCCGCTCTCGTTCCCACTTCTCCCCCATCATGCAGCTCCAGAGGAGTGTGCGAATGAACAAGAAGACCCACCAGCCCCAAATGAGAGCACATGGAGGCTGTTTCTTCAGGGCAGGCTGGTCCAGGGGTTGCCTCCCTAACTTCTAATGGTGGAGGTGGCAGGTGAGGGGACCGCCTAGCATAGAAAAAGTGGTGCCTGATGCAGGCTGTGGGTAGGGGCCCGCCGGTGGCTCACTGCAAGTGGAGCCATCTGATGGGACTGGCCAGGGGACATACTTGGCCTTCTCCAGCTGGCCCTGAGTGGAAAGTGGGAATGAAGGCTGGGGAGCTGGCAGCTGCCAGTGCAGCCCGGCCATGCCCGTTTGCCTATTCTGTCTCCAGGAAGGGTTCTTAAGTGGCTGAAACCCTAAAGAACTCTCAAAGGGCAGGTGCTCTAGAGGCACGTGGCGTGGAGCAGCAGGGGCACTTCTCCCTTACCCCCACTCTGGGGTGAAGCCGCAGGATGTCAGCAGGTCATTCTGGAAGACGCAATAGATGGGGCTCACGATCTTCACGTAGTGGATGATGCCCTCTGGGGGCAAGTCGTTCCTCAGCGTGGTCCTCACCACAGTGCTCGTCACGTTCTGATCACAAAAAGAAGTGTGAGGAGTTCCCAGGCCGCAGCCGGCTTCCCACGCCCTGCTGTGGACCACAGCTCTAGGTGCTGGTGTGGACGGGGGTAGGGGTGTTTTCTAAAGCCTCTCACCAGAAGCATCGAGACCCTGGCGATTCTCCCAACCATAAATCGCCTAAGAGAGCCTAACGGTCGGCCTCTGCTGATTCCCTGTTGACCCGAGGGGGCAGAACCTGAGCCTGTGCGGACTTCGTGGCAGTTGCACAAATAAGCCTTTCTGGGAAACTTAGTTTCTGACAAGTGTCAAAAACCTCCAAGAGCTCCTGTGGATTCCAGGGCCTGGGTGACTCATCAGAGACACATTTCCCTTTTCTTCCCATGTGCCCCAAACCCTGCTGCACCTAATAATCAAGCCGGGTGTAGCTCAGAAACACAGATGTACCTGCTGGCAGCAGAGCCCCAGCCCTGGGAGGCGCTGCCTCTCCACTGGAGCCGCAGGGATGGGATGCGGGGTGCTCTGAGCAACAGGAAGGCGGGGGTGCGGGGTGCTCGGAGCAACAGGAAGGCTGTCCTGTAACAGGCCCTCCACCTGGCCCCACAGCCCTGCAGGAGCCCTGCGTAGGCTTGAGGATGCTGTAGCAGCCTGGGCCACATGCACCTCTCACCCCAGACCTCCCTCACCATGGAAGCTGCCGAGAAGCCACAGTTGCCACGGATCACTGCCCATCCCCCCTGCAGACAGCCCTCGGGGCTGCCACTGCCTGGCCTCTTCATGGGCATCTAAGAATCTTTAAGGGAATAAAAACTAATCCTGGACAGTTCTCCTTAAGTTGTGCAGGGTGAGGGGTTGAGGGGGTGGGGAACGTTTTATAGCTGTTGAAATAATGCAGGTCCCACCTTCAGCCCAGGGAGGGTCCGAGGAGCCCCCGTGGGAGTGGAATGAGCTCAGCAGAGTGAGCTGCGCCTCCCAGGCAAGCTCGTGCTCTGTGACGGCCTCGGACCGTCCACCTTAGTCCCTCAGCTTCCTGGCCACCCTCAGTCCCAGCTCCAGGCTCCAAGCGGTCTCCATACCATGGGGTCACCTGACGTCCCCACCTCCCCACTTTTTTTTTTAACCCCAGCTACTCAGGAGGATGAGGCAGGAGAATTGCTTGAACCCAGGAGGCAGAGGTTGCAGTGAGCCAAGATCATGCCACTGCACTGCAGCCTGGGTGGACAGAGGGAGATTCCATCTCAAAACAAAAAGCCTCTGGGACTTTCTGGCCTCTGCTCCCCAGGGCTAGCTTCTTACTCAGCCCCAAGGTCCATGTCCCAGCTCCTGCTGAGGTCACCCCACCACCCCGTTCCTACCTTGTCAGCTCCCAGACATTGACGTCCCATGCCCAAGGGAGCAGACTCTGGGTTTCATCTGCCCCCTTTGCCCCGCCCAGTGCCAGAGGCCACCCTGTCCCCACTAGGGGGCGAGTCCAGAGCCCCAACCAGAAGCAGCATCACTCCCCCCAAGGCACCTCGAGAGGCAGAGCCACAGGGACGGGGCTGCTTCTCCGAGGTAGGGCAGCTTTGACCCTGAACTCCCATGGACGCCACCGAGCACCCACACACTCATATCCACACACGACTGCTTGGCTTTCCTGCCTTTTCTGCTCCCCTGGCTCTCCATCCTGTCTGTGCAGGGAGGAGTTTTAAGCCCTGATTCTGAAGCCTGCCCTAGGCACTTTGCATCAGAGTCCCTGCTGGGTGGACTCACATCTCCCTTCTGCTTCTGGGGTGCAGCCTGGTCCCTGGTTGAGAACTCAGCCCTGTCCTGACCCCCCTTGCTGGGTTCCCCTCGGAGTGAGAGTCTTGCCTGGCCCTCCCACATCAAGGCCCATACGACCTAGAGCCCTCTGCGCCCTAGTGTGCATCCTGAGCCCTGCGCCCGAGCGTGTATCCTGAGCCCTGCGCCCGAGCGTGTATCCTGAGCCCTGCGCCCGAGCGTACGTCCTGCGTCCTGAGCCCTCTGCGCCCTGGCGTGCATCCTGAGCCCTGCACCTGAGCATGTGTCCTGAGCCTGGCTCTCCCAGCCTTACACTCTGCATGACGGTCCCGCACTCGCTCCAGCCAGCCTCCAGAAGCACATGTGTGCCATTGCTGAGGCTCACATTGCAGGAGGGGTGGCTCAGATACAGCGAGGACTCAGGGATGGATTCCTGCTGCAGGAAGCGCTTCTGGATGGCGACAACCACCTTTTCAATCTCACAGAGCACCCTGACTGCTCCGGTCAGGTTCAGCCGTTGGGGCAGGCCCTGGGGGGTGGGGCTGGTGCCTTGCACAAAGGCAGCGTTGGTCCCTGCTGCCATGAGGGGCCTCTCTGGGTGGGTGGCGCTCTTGTTGCCGGCAGAGTCACCTGCAAGGCACAAAGAGGAACAGACAAAGAGTGGCTCTGTGTTTGGGGTTGGCATGGAGGGGAGGGAGTAAGGACCAGAGTGGAGCTGCCCTGCCCTCTGCAGCAGCCACACCTGGGAACTGCATGTTCCAGCCACAACCACACACACGTGCACACACGCCACATACACATGCACACATGCACGCACACATTCACATACACACACACGTGCACACACACCACATACACATGCACACATGCATGCACACATTCACACACACATACACACACACAGTGCATACACACCACATACACATGCACACATGCATGCACACATTCACATACACACGTGCACACACACCACATACACATGCACACATGCATGCACACATTCACATACACACGTGCACACACCACATACACATGCACACATGCATGCACACATTCACATACACATACACACAGTGCATACACACCACATACACATGCACACATGCATGCACACATTCACATACACACACAGTGCACACACACCACATACACATGCACACATGCACGCACACATTCACATACACACACCACATACACATGCACACATGCATGCACACATTCACATACACACACACCACATACACATGCACACATGCATGCACACATTCACACACATGCACACACAGTGCATACACACCACATACACATGCACACATGCATGCACACATTCACATACACGCCACATACACATGCACACATGCATGCACACATTCACACACACATACACACACAGTGCAGACACCACATACACATGCACACATGCATGCACACATTCACACACACATACACACACACAGTGCATACACACCACATACACATGCACACATGCATGCACACATTCACATACACACGTGCACACACACCACATACACATGCACACATGCATGCACACATTCACATACACACGTGCACACACACCACATACACATGCACACATGCATGCACACATTCACATACACATACACACAGTGCATACACACCACATACACATGCACACATGCATGCACACATTCACATACACACACAGTGCACACACACCACATACACATGCACACATGCATGCACACATTCACATACACACACCACATACACATGCACACATGCATGCACACATTCACATACACACACGCCACATACACATGCACACATGCATGCACACATTCACACACATGCACACAGTGCATACACACCACATACACATGCACACATGCATGCACACATACATACACATGTGCACACATACATACACATGCACACATGCATGCACACATTCACACACATACACATACACATGTGCACACACATCACATACACATGCACACATGCATGCACACATTCACACAGTGCATACACACCACATACACATGCACACATGCATGCACACATTCACATACACACACAGTGCACACACACCACATACACATGCACACATGCATGCACACATTCACATACACACACCACATACACATGCACACATGCATGCACACATTCACATACACACACACCACATACACATTCACACATGCATGCACACATTCACACACACATACACACACAGTGCAGACACCACATACACATGCACACATGCATGCACACATTCACATACACACACGCCACATACACATGCACACATGCATGCACACATTCACACACACAGTGCACACACGCCACATAGACATGCACACACACACAGTGCACACACACACACACACACTAAATCCACTAAGGCCCTTCTTAACTGGAAAGTGCTGGCTGGAAAGAGTGGCCGAGAGGAAACATTCCCCTCGCCACTTGTCCACGGCTGCGTGTTTCACAAGTCAGTCGTTCAGCACCTGTACGTTCACACCTCATGTATGTATGCACTTTCTCTTCACGGATATCAGAGCTAGCACTCGGAGAGATAAGGCACTGCCCAGAAGCCTGGATACGTATGAAAGAATGGGAAGGAACATGCACACACGCATGTGCACATACGTCACACGCACACATGTGCCCACATCTCACACACACAGCAAACTTGCCCAGGACATAAAAATACGACCTCATAGGGACAAGAAGCCCTTTGCACGTGAATGTCCTTTAAAAAACCCGATGATGAGACAGTATTCAGGAAAAAGTGATGACATTACCTTTACAGGGTCTCTCAGAATATTGTACAGAGAAGTCGGGCGCTCCTCCCTCGCAGCTGCAAGTGAAAGACCCGAGGGTGTTTCGGCAGATGGTCCCGGGCAAACAGTCATCCTCCTTCCTTTCACACTCGTCGTAATCTAAAACACAAGAACACCCCTGGGGTTTGCAGGCTCCCGGCAGCCTCTTGGGGGTGACAGCGGTGGGGCAGTGTGTGGGGGGGTGTTGTACATCTCACAGACAAAGCTGGAAACTCCAGCCAGAGCAGTCCACAGCGAAGCTCCCCAATTCTGGAAGAGGACTGGAGGCTTCCTGCTGCTGGGGCTGGGAGCGGGCTAGGGATGTCTGCAGGGCTATCGTGGAAGGAGGAGTCTGGCCCACGGCTGGGGCAGGGGGTGGGCATCTGGGCAGAGCACAGCCATCCCTTCAGTTCCAGGGAGTGACCAGGAGATACCCAGGCCCCGAGACCCTCCTTGGTCCAGCCCAAGGCACCCAGGCTGTAAGCCCAGCCCCGGGCAAAGGCCCTCAGGCTGTTTGTCCCTCACCATGACACTCAGCTGCTTAGTGACAGCAAAACAGGTTTACTGCAGAACATGGATCAGAACCAGAAAAGCATGGCCAGGGGCGTGTTGGCATGTGGGCCTGCTTCCTTCCGGCCATCTAAAATGCAGGCACGCTCTGAGAGCACAGCTTGCCTCTGCCACCACCTAGCAGCGTGCAAATCCACAAGCCTCGATTCCCATGTTTGCCAACAACCCGGGGCAGGGACAGGCCGTAATTTAGCACGCTCTGTTACTAGACCAACTGGTGATTTCCAGCTCTGGCTTTTAAAGTAACACTGAAGATGAACATCTTTGTATTTAAACTACAGTCCAAACTGAGACTAAATTCACTGGGAGAGTCATTAGAGGTGATGTTTCAGAATCAAAGTGGATGGCCACTTTGAGAGCATGTGGCTTCTATCACTAAATTCCTTTCCAGGGAGCCTGAGCACATCCTCCTCCCCCAGGAATCTGTGTAAACACCTGCCTCACTACACTTTCACCAGGAAAAAAAAGACCTTTTTTGCAGTTTGATGGGCAAAGAGTGCAATGCGTTTTAATGGGGAAGCCTTTGGCCACCACGCCTGTTAGTCGTCCGTGTTTCTTCTTTCACGCCTCATCTGTGTCGCTCTTTCATGCATTTATCCATGAGGATCTCAGCATTTATCATCTATTTGTGTGATCTCTCTATATACTTGGGATACCAATACGTCATCGAATTATTGCAAGTTTCTTTTACTTTGCTTTACAATTGTGCCTTATTTTGATTTGTCCCTGCATGTAGCCAGTATCTCATCCTTTTCCTCTGAAAATCGTGTTTTCCTTAGGAAGTCCTTCTTACTCTAAACATCAGAAATATATTAGTCTTCAACTTTTAGAAGGTCGATGGTTTCCGACACATGTATCTCTAAGCCGTTCATCATTTATGTTCACGTATGATAAGAGAAAAGAATCTACGTTGTCTTTTTCTCCCTGCTTTTCTTGTGAATCAGTTTTACTGGGATCTCCCTGGGAACCGTGCTTGGGAGGGACACGTCTGCCTTCTGCCCATGGAAACAGGCAGCCGAGGCGCAGACCCAGGAAGAAAACAGCTCCCCAGGAATCTGCAGATTCACCTGAAGATGTTTTCAACACTTCAGCCTTCAAAACATTATTGTCACAATAAGAGGGAGGGACAGAGATGTCCCTCTATTCCACATGTTCATCTAACTCCGGGGGAGGAAGGGCCACCACACAGCATCTTTCAGAAGTGCAGGGTAGTGGCTGCCACTCGTTCGGGGACATGGGACAGGTGCCGTCCCAGCCTCCCGTACCCTGTATGAAGGTGTCTCCTCTGACCACCTCCAGCAGAGGCACCGTCCCAGCCTCCCTACCCTGTATGAAGGTGTCTCCTCTGACTACCTCCAGCAGAGGCGCCGTCCCAGCCTCCCTACCCTGTATGAAGGTGTCTCCTCTGACTACCTCCAGCAGAGACACCGTCCCAGCCTCCCTACCCTGTATGAAGGTGTCTCCTCCGATCACCTCCAGCAGAGGCGCCGTCTGGAAGGCGGTGAGGAACGCAGAGGCCACCTCCCGGACATCCAGGTCTGCGATGATCAGCAAGTGAAAGTCCACCACGACGCTGCCGTTGGTGACACCAATGACTTCCATCCTGACCTCGCCGGCGTCCACGTGCTGACGCAGGGCAGCTGGCAGAGAGCCCCACACCTGTGGGGTAAGAGGCCATGTGAGGGGATCCCCACGCTGAGAGAAAACAGGTTCCTGTCCCAAGGCAGCTCCTCCTGGGAGTCTGCCGAGCAGCTGGGCTGGCCCGTGGCACAAAGGTCAAAGCCACAGGCTGGTTCTGGGCCCTTTCCCGTCTGCTCTGCTTTCAAGCCCAGCGCAAATGCCTGGGAGCATTTGTGATATGAGAAGAGCCCTTGCTTCCCCCTACACCAGCAAACAGCTTCAGAAAGACACCTGTGAGTAGAGGATGGGACTTGGGGCACAGGCAGAGACCCTTCCTCATGGGGCTTAAAATTTGCTGGGGGCTCACAAGGGCTTCTAGAACCTCATACTCCTGGTTTGCAGCCACAGAGGGCAGGGGGCTGAGTGCAGGCTGGTGGGTAGGGAGGCCACCTCTGCTGCTTTCTCTGGAACAGCCCCTTTGCTCCTGGCACTGCAGAACATGTCCCCTTTCATCCTCCATCCCTGCCTGTCCCCAGACTGCTTCCCATGAGCATTTCCACCATCCCTATTAGGACAGTGGGTTCCTGCCCCTGAATGGCCTGCTTTCTACTCTGTCTCTTTGGCAGAGTCACACACCAGACACTATATGATTCCATGCTGACCCAACATGGTCAAAGCACCCAGAAAGGCAAACAATCTTGTAATGAGCATCAATCATCCACAGTACAAATCTCCTATGGAAAGGGCTCCTCCAGGGGTTGTCCTCACAGGTGCGGTGGCCCAAGGGCCGGGTCATGGACTCACCTCCCAGCCTCTGAGTCACCAAGGGGAACAGATCCATCGTCCCTCTCAGGGACTTTGAACCCCAGGGAGACCCCAGCCGCCCTTGGTTGGCACGGGCAGATGGCTGTTTTCATGATCATCTTCCGTTCTTCCCTCTCTTTTTCTCTCAGGGGAGTCTGTCATAGTCTTGGACTAAGGTCACTTTCAGCGGCATTTCAAACCAACCTCTAAGCAAAGTTCCAGGGCCCTTGCTAGGAAGTGGGCAGGCAGACAACACATCCTGGACATCCATGTCTGTGGTTACCAGCAAGTGAAACCCCGAATGTCTCTTAACATCCTACTTCTGTGATTAAGTTGTATAATTATTTGCTGTCCTGAAATTCTAGGCAAACAAAAAAACAGCATCCCCAAAAATGTGCAAAGGAGGAAATGGCTCAAAGAGGAAACATTAATCAAGAAACTCGGGAAGGAAATGCAGCCGCCCCGTTTGGCTTCTAGAACCAGGTGGAAGGATTCAGCGTTTGTTGTTTAACATTGTAATTACTATTCAACCTTATCAATCAAACCACATTATTAATCAAACCATATCATTAGTCAAACTGTCAACAACTCTTGAATGCACACACTGGGAGCTGGGAATGAGCTAAACCACAGGGACTGTTCCAGAAGGCGGCAGGATCTTTTCCTCCATGGGTGAAGCGCTGGGGGTTCCAGCCCTGCTGTGATGTTACCACAGCAGACCACTAGGTGGCAGTGTCAAACCCTCTCTATGCTGAGTCTTTTTTTTTTTTTTTTTTTGAGACGGAGTTTCACTGTTGTTACCTAGACTGGAGTGCAATGGCACGATCTCGGCTCACCGCGACCTCCGCATCCTGGGTTCAAGCAATTCTCCTGCCTTAGCCTCCCGAGTAGCTGGGACTACAGGCAGGCACCACCATGCCCAGATAATTTTTGTATTTTTAGTAGAGATGGGGTTTCTCCATGTTGGTCAGGCTGATCTTGAACTCCTGACCTCAGGTGATCCACCAAAGTGCTGAGATTACAGGTGTGAGCCACCATGCCCAGCACCGCAGTACTATTTATAACAGAATGGGGGACCCACCCAGTGCCTGTCAGTGAATAAATGGATGAGCCTGCATGATTAGGTTGCACCCTAGCCATAAGAAGGAATGCGGGAGGATCGCTTGAACCCGGGAGGCAGAGGTTGTGGTGAGCCGAGATCAAACCACTGCCCTCCAGCCTAGGCAACTACAGCGAAACTCTATCTCAAAGAAATAAATACATAAATAGTGCTGACACATGTTGCCACGTGGATGACACCTAAAAACCTCATTTTAACTGAAAGAAGCCAGAAAAAGTCACATATTGCACAGTTCTATTTCTTTGAAATGTTCACAGTGGGCATATCCATAAAGACAGAAAGCAGATTCGTGGTGGGGCTGGAGGTAGTAACGAGAGGGTATGACTTCCTTTTCTTTTTTTCTTTTCTTTTCTTTTTTTTTTTTTTGAGATGGAGTCTTGCTCTGTTGCCCAGGCTGGAGTGCAATGGTGAGATCTCAGCTCACTGCAACCTCTGCCGCCCGGGTTCAAGCGATTCTCCTGCCTCAGCCTCCTGAGTGGCTGAAATCACAGGCATGGGCCACCAGGACTGGCTAATTTTTTTTTTTTTTTTTTGGTGGAGATGGGGTTTTGCCATGTTGCCCAGGCTGGTCTTGAACCCCTGAGCTCAGGCAATATGCCGCCTCTGCCTCCCAAAGTGCTAGGATTACAGACATGGGCCACGGCACCTGGCCGAGAATTCAATCAGCCTTCCACCCCTTCCCTCCTGAAAGGAATTAAGGGCTAATCTCGCCAACTCACCGTCCTGAAGAATAGTTCTAGGAAATGTCGATACTCCTGGCTGCTTGCATTACTGAAGGATTCTGAGTACCCGATATTTGCGATTTTGACCTTTCCAGTGAGCTTCCGGGCTGCTACAGGATGGAGGATAAGCACATTTGGAATTGGCGATGTATTTGATAACAGACTATCATTTCAGTCTTAAAAAGTGTATTCTCACATCCGGGAAGAGCATCACACCAAGGCTGGCCTGTGCTCTAGAAGGAAGGAATAGTGCTGGGGGCCCGGGGAGACAGACCATCAGATTCAGGAGGACACAGGACAAAGCCTGAGCCCAGTGGGAGAACCTTCCAGAGTCAGCCCGGCCCCTGCAACTCTCCCCACAACACACACAGCCTTCCTTGCTGCCATTACCCATGCCAGGGTGTTCAAACAATTTACCAGCAAGCTGGCATGACTTAGAGCACGTGGAGGCACCATTAAATAACTTTGCCAGGGCCACAGGTGCAAACTGGGCTGTCCCAGGTACACCAGGACTCAGGACCCTGGCCAGGTCTCTGGTCAGAGCCCATATGGCCACAGGGTGCCCAGGAGTCTTGCTTAGAGCCAGCCTTTCCTCCCCCAGCAGCCCCACCTCCCCTGGTCTACGGGCAATCCCTGTTTTGGTATCACCTGTTCCATCTGAATCTTTTCCCTCCATGGAGGGCTTCTAGGAGTATGTGGCACATAAACGTGGCCCAGGAATGTCGCCACCCCATCCTGGCCTTGGCATGGCAGCCATGCCAGTGTTCAGTCAGTCCCTCTAGATATTTGCAAAACACCTGCCGTGTGGCAGAGGCATTCTAGACAGTGAAGAAAAAGACACAGCTCTCCTCTCAGGGGCTTAGAGTCCATCTCCCCAGAGTTTCTCACTCAGGCTCAAGACAAACCACAGAGCCATTCTGCTATGCCTTCCTGGGCCAACCCCAAACTCTATGTCCTCCATTGCTGTTGCTGCCCCTGAGGACCTCTGCTTCAGTCTCCATGGCTGGCATGGGCAGCCCAGTCTGAAAGCCATCAGCAGCAGGACAGGTGCACAGGTGAGAGCAGGCCCGGGGTCCCACATGCAGCCTGTCCCTTCCAGAGCCGCTGAGACCTCAGAGGCCCAGCTCCGGCTCTCAGACGCAAGGGCCACCGTGCTTGACCACCCAGCCAGCACTGATCTTCCTCCTCTCCAGCTGGTCGTGAACTTGCACAATTAACGCCATGCACTCCATCTGTTGTATAACTTCCCAGGCCATGCCTGAGCAGTGCTTTAAAGCACATACACAGACCATCTTACACCTCCCTCAAGGAGTGTGCACCCCACTGCACAGACCCCTGCTGGCAACGCTTGGGAAGCTGCCCACGGTGTGAAAACTGACCTGCAGCCTCACACACGCCCTTGACTATTGGGGAAACGTACACAGAAGAAAATACCCACGTGGCAATGCTAATGGAAAAAATAGGAATTTCATCCAAATACACGTAACGTTGTCACTGCTCAGCGCACGCAGCAGTCTCTGTTGGATTCATTATTGCTCAATTCTTTACTTGGTGGCCCCGGGCTCTGGCTCCAGCAGGCTGCTCACAGATCATCTGTGTGCCTGTTAATTATCTGTTGATGTCCTTCCTGAAAGCCAAGTCCTTTGAGACTGTTGAGATCAGAGGGAATGGGTGCAGCTCAATAGACGGGCACCGCACGTGTCTTCTGCGCTGCATCCCCACAAGGACACAGGCGAGCCCACACCCGCAGCCTCCAGGCACGGTCCGCAGCCCTCTGCCTGTGCCCGAAGGCTGCCTAATGCCTTTTCCTGAATAAGCTGCCTCCTACCTGGACGTTGTTGCGTGCCTGCTGAGGATGAAGCTGGCCGGATACCCCTAAGCTGAGAGGAACAATGACACCTAGCAACCCAAAAACGATCCAGCTCTCTTAAGCCTTAACCCACTGAAAGTCTTTTTCAGACCTTTTATTCCTCTTTAAAAGCAAATGGAAGCCCGTTACCTGTCCTCACTTTCAGACGAGCTCTGGCTCCTTTCCCACACACTTTGGCCACGATCTCCACCAGGTGCAAGACCCCAGGCTCCAGCCCTGACAGGGTCACACTCGTGTTCCAGGTCTCTAGGACCACCGTGGGGCTCCACGCAGAAGTCAGAGTGAGCTGGAAGGCAGAGCCCAACGCGAGACCCGCCTCCCATGCCAGGTGGAAACCTGTGCTCGTGACATTGGAGACCACGATCCTCCCAATGGGGACAGGAACTGGGAAGGGCAGTGGAAACACCAAAGTTAAAATCAAGCCATTCCCAGGAGAGAGGAGACAAGAAGCCTCCCTCGATACCAAAAATCCAGTTCATCACTGCAGGGACATGGGGGATTTGCAGCCACCAAGGCAAGTCCTGTGATGGGTGAGCAGGATCCTGCACAAAGCTCCCGAGCCTGGGCTTCCTGGGACTGCCCCCAGCCCCTCCTCAGGACGATAGCAAATGCTTCTGCTTTTGTTTCCTTTCAGCAGATGGTTCATATACATCCCTGAGGACCCTGGATTCCCCAAAATGAAGGCCTCTTCAGAAGGTTCTTGGTGGCTCCTCAGATGGACTGTCCACTCTTGACCCTTGGGTGGATTTACGCAGAGTCCACCAAAGCATCAGGATTGGTGACAATGCTGGCTAGAGAGCCATTCTTACAGGAAGACCCCTTGGTAATACTGACTTACATAGGCTTAAGAATTTAGTCTTGGAGCCTGTACTGCTTAGCAGAGGAAATGCACTGATGGAGATCACTTTTAACAGTTCATTTAGGTGAAATCCAGAGGCAGGCTATCTCTGCAAGCTCACAGGACTGTCATGGCCGAGACCCAGTTCCTACACTAAACTGCTGCGAATCTCCTGAGATGTCACCTGGGGGCTTGGTGATGGCTAAATATTCTACAGGTAACATGGAACTGCTGGGGGTTACAGTAGGACAAGGGGTGCAAAACAGCTAAGGGGGTGCAGGAATCCTGGATGTGTAGAGCAGAGAGGGGTACGAAACACTTAGGAGGTGAAAAAACAACCGGGTGTGCAGAAAAGCTGACAATGCAGAGCATCTGTGAGGGTGCAAAACATCTGGGGTGAAGAACAGCTAGGGAAGTGCAGAACAAATGTGGGGGCAGAACAGCTGAGGGTGCATGAAACAGCTGGGAGGTGTAGACAGCTGGGAAGGCGCAGGGCAGCTGGGGAGATGCAGAGCAACTGGGGGGATACAGAACAGCTGGGGAGGTACAGGGCATCTGGGGAGATGCAGAACAGCCGGGGAGATGCAGAACAGCTGGGGACATGCAGAACAGCTGGGGAGATATAGAACAGCTGGGGAGATATAGAACAGCTGGGGAGATGCAGAACAGCTGGGGAGATATAGAACAGCTGGGGAGATATAGAACAGCTGGGGAGAAGCAGAACAGCTGGGGAGATAGAGAACAGCTGGGGAGATAGAGAACAGCTGGGGAGATGCAGAACAGCTGGGGAGACGCAGAACAGCTGGGGAGACGCAGAACAGCTGGGGAGATGCAGAACAGCTGGGGAGATGCAGAACAGCTGGGGAGATGCAGAACAGCTGGGGAGATATAGAACAGCTGGGGAGACGCAGAACAGCTGGGGAGACGCAGAACAGCTGGGGAGATGCAGAACAGCTGGGGAGATGCAGAACAGCTGGGGAGATATAGAACAGCTGGGGAGATGCAGAACAGCTGGGGAAATGCAGAACAGCTGGGGAGACGCAGAACAGCTGGGGAGACACAGAACAGCTGGGGAGATATAGAACAGCTGGGGAGATGCAGAACAGCTGGGGAGCTATAGAACAGCTGGGGAGACGCAGAACAGCTGGGGAGACATAGAACAGCTGGGCAGATACAGAACAGCTGGGAGACGCAGAACAGCTGGGAGTACAGAAAAGCCAGGCGTGCAGAAAGGTTAGGGCACAGCACACGCTGGTGTGCAGAGCAGCTGCTGGGCCACAGAACACTTGGGAGGGTGACGGAACAGCTGAGGCATGTGGAATAGTGCAGATGCAGCACAGCTATGGGCGTGCAGCATTACTGGGGGGCCAGAATTATTGTGGGGTGTCATCACACTGATCAGGGCTGGGGGGGCTGGGGCACAGCCCTGCTAGGAGGCAGGACAGCTTGGGTGGCCAACACCTCAGGGGATGGCTCCAGTACCTAATGTGGCAAGTAAGCCCGAAGACTGCTCCTAAGGCAAGACCTCTGCCCCAGCTGCTGCAAACAGGGAGCCCTGTGAGGTGGGAGGAGAGGGCTGGAACAGGTGAGAAGACCAAGCTGCCTTCCTAATTCAACCAGAAACCATCTGCTAGACACCCGTTTCCTCATGCACAAGATGAGGATGCCGCCTGAGTCATGCTAGCAGCCTGTGCCTCCACGGCTGCAGGAGCTTTGCCACCCGAGGCTCACATAGGCTGCATGGCCCCTCTCTGTCCTAGGCCCCAGCATGCATTATTGGAGGAACTCACCACAGGCAGGACTCTTCAGAGGTGTAAGGGTGGGGGTCAATGGCAGATCTGCAGAGCCGGAGGGTCCACTGTTCTTATTTTCCAGCCATGTGGGATTCAGAAGTGTTTTCCAGGTGGGACGGGTGGCATGCCACATGATGTGGCCAGTGGGGTCCTTGGTAGGGGAAGGCCAGGAGGATGGCTCCATGGTGGAGTTTCCCAGTAACTGTTCAGGGAGGGCCAGTGGGCCATCTGTGGCCCCAGGAGGGAAGCCGTGGGTTGACCCAGGAGCCTTGGGGGAGGAGGTGGTGCCTATCACCCCAACAGTGTTCCTGTGGCCGGGGATCTCTTGGCTGGTGCTCCCCTGGCTGGTGCTCCCCTGGCTAGGGTTTGCCTGGCTGGTGCTACCCTGGCTTGTGCTCCCCTGGCTGGTGCTCCCCTGGCTAGGGTTTGCCTGACTGGGACTTGCCTGGCTAATGCTCCCCTGGCTGGGGCTTCCCTGGCTGTTGCTTGCCTGGCTGGGACTTGCCTGGCTGGTGCTCCCCTGGCTGGAGTTCGCCTGGCTCCCTTGGTCCATCCCCAAACCTGGGACAGTGCTGGGCGCCTCCTGCTCCACACCTTTTCCTGTGTTGTTCCTGTCATACCCAACCACACTGCTGCCCCCTCTCCTGGGTGGGGGCCCTGGGGTCCAGGCCTGGCCTGCTGCCAGGGTGCCCCGAAGGTGCCCAGGACTGGGTGACAAGGTGAAGTTCTCTAAGCCGAGGGCTGTTGTTCCCGTGCCAAGAGCTGAGGCCGTGATCTCTGTTGCCGCAGACAGCCCACCGCCCGTGGGGCTCACCAGGTCACCTGCCAAGACACATCCACTGTCAGAGCCTGCTGGATCCCGCCCACGTCCCGTAGGATGGCTCTGCATCCCACGTAGACCTGGGCAGGGAGGCAGGCAGGCTCAGCTGGCATTCAGGAGTGTCTCACGGGCCGGTGTCTACAGGCT
Organism: Saguinus oedipus; assembly: GCA_031835075.1. Taxonomy (NCBI): domain Eukaryota; kingdom Metazoa; phylum Chordata; class Mammalia; order Primates; family Cebidae; genus Saguinus; species Saguinus oedipus. The sequence continues at coordinate 70,048,793 of CM063186.1, forward strand.
CCCTGGGGCTCCCTGAAGGCAAGTCACACATTTCCGCTGGATAAATGAGGAAACTGAAGCTGAGGGTGAGGGATCCACCTGGCAGGGGCTGCAAAACCCCGACTTGAATGCAGGGCTTGGTTCTCACAAGCCTCAGATTAATCCATCAGGACTTTGGGAAACTGGGACAACTTCCCCCAGATTTGTGCTCAGTGTGGGATGTGGTGCTGCCATTGGCTTGTAGGGCATTAGTCAAGTAAGACACACAGGAGAAGTCAAGCATGGGATGTTAGGAAGTGGTCAGCACGTGCAGCGGCTAAGGAACATCCTCCCAGGGAACAGGCCTCAGCCGCTGACTTCCAGCTAGAAAGGCCTCCTCCGGGGCTGCAAGCCAGCGTCTGGGTGCCTCTGCCATGCCCACGTCCAGGTGGACATTGCTAATCAGTCACTGCATTTTAGGTCTGCATGTGGCCTCCTCCTGCTGCTCAACTCAGCACCCCAGGTATCCCCAACCCACCCATCAGAACTGGCCCACAGAAAAGACGTGGGGCTGATACAGCAGGTCTAGAGTTCAGGGGCCCCCCTCGTGACTTCTGTGGGCCCAAGGAACTTGGCCTTCATGGACCCCTGTGCCCCTCCACTTAAAAGTCTCTAAAAAATTACACTTTATAATGGCATTTGGATAGAGATGAGTGTCATCCAGACTGGATTCATTGTTTTATGTATATTTACTATCCTATTAATTTCTCTCTGGTTTTAAAAGAAATTGAAATAAAACATTTCTGTGAGCCCCTAACATTACCATAGGTCCTCAGCACTGTGCCTGATGGAGAATTGGACCTTGCCTCACCCCCAGATCCCCACACAGGGGGCCTTCCCAGAGCTGGCGGTGTAGGGAAGAATACACACCCTCACAGACCCGGCCCGCGCGGGAGGGCATGGCGTCCCTGGCTGTGCGGCACTGGCAGGTGTAGGAGCCCTCCAGATTGATGCACCAGGCAGCTGGCGAGCAGTCATGCTCCATGCTGTCCACACACTCGTCCCAGTCTGCCGGGGAGACACAAGACAAGACCCAGAAGAACATGGCCAGAGTGATCAGAAGACAGACTCGCGCTGGAAGGAATCCTTCCTGGCCACCTTTGCAGTGAATGGCCGGAGCAGGGGCACTTTTGGGGCAGAGGTGGGGCATCCGCCCAACACCCTCGTGACAGCTTATGACCTACCTGTGCCTACCTTCACATTGGTTGGCTAATTTGGGGGCAAAGATTAGGAAATGTTGCTTCCTTTGTGTGATATCAGCACCCACAGGTGAGCATATATCTCTCTCTTATTTATTCTGTTTCCACACTCAAAAAGTTGAAATGCTTTCTCCTCTCTTCAATGTGTCCACATTATCCAATACTTAGTGTGTCAACCAAGAAACAGGAGAATGACTGAACCGGGGAGGGGGTTCCACCTGAGTCTAACATGAACTTGCCATTTTAGACCACCCAGGTGTCTCAATGGGTGTGCACTTCCTCCTGTGCCCCAAAGACATGGGAAGTCAGGTCACTGGGGGGCCTGCCTGGGGGAATGTCAGCAGGGACAAGGACAATGCAGTTCCCATGGGGGTGACCGAGCTGAGGTCAGCGGGGCGGGCCCTGCTAGATGGTGACAGTGCTTCTGTGAGTGCTTCTGCAAAGCTGCAGGTGGAGGTGCCCAGGAACCAACCCATGCCCGCTGAGAGCTCAGAGGCTCGTTTCATGATTTTTCCTGTTGTACTGTCTCCACAGAGGCAGCTTCCCTGGAGAACAACACAGCAGCTGTGCCACCACGCTGGCATGGCCCGGAGGCTGCCTTGCCATCAGAACACTGCTGGTGCCAGCCCACACCTCTTCCTGGGGTGCTACTCAACCTCCAGCCTGCAGGTACCTCTCCTGGGGGTGCTCCGGGGTGGGGCTGGAGCATAGGCTGGCCAGGCTGTAGTCCCTGGAGGACAGCAGAGGCACCAGACAAGACGCCGGGTCAAACCACCAAGCACCTGGTGTCTATTTTGGTGCATGGTGATTCACCTAGCCTTCACTCCCCCGTCCCCCCAGACAGCTCCCAAGCAAACTCAGAGGAAGGCGCTGACAGCTGTATTTAGTCTTGCATTAAGCCTTGAGGCTTGCCGGCCCTGCGGTTCAGAGGAAGAGGCAGGTGTGGGAGCAGAAGAGCTGCCAGTAAGCCTCTGCACCCTCCCGGGCTGGCCAGACGTGGGCACAGAGGGGGCGGGAGCCCAGGGAAGGAGCTGCACACTCCTCCCACTGGCCCTTCAGCTGGGACAAAGGCTGAACCCTCTCCTGGAGGGGTAGGGGCAGCTGCTCCAGAGGCTCCCAGCCCAGGTGCCCCTCCTGAGCTGGCCCCACTCAGAACAACAAGCTGGAGAGGGTCTGGGAGCAGGTACAGATCCCGTACCCCCGGGCCACTCTGTCCCAGCAAGGCGTAGGCTCCTCAGTAGGACCATGAGCTGTCATTCAGGGCCCAGGGTGTTCTCTGGAAGTGATGCCCCTCAGACTCTCCTGGGGCCATGTGTCAGATTCACACTGGGAGAAAGAGAGCACAGAGCACCTGGGCCTAATGCCACCGTGAATGGACGCTGGACAAACTGCGGCGCCCGCAAGCCTAAGGAAGCAGCCTGCTATAGGTGAGCCTGGCCAGCAGGCGAGGGTGACGGCAACAGCCCCAGGCCAGGACCCTCGCTCACGGCCCTTCTCCCACTCTGCAGAGGGGTTGGAAAGGCCTGGCACAGTGGCGAGGCTGGTGGGAGCAGGCGGCCGACAGGAAGCTTTGGAGAGCTCAGCTCAGTCTGCTCTGACTGGCCCCGGGAGAAACGGTGCGATTCCAGGGCCCCAGAAGACCCACACGGCCTCTCAGGCAGAAGGATGCCAGCAGGGGTCCTGCTCCTCTGGCCGAGGTCAGTGCAGAGGGTTCACAGCAGTGCCTCATAGAAGCCCAGTGATGGCCCTCACTCTAGGACAAACGGGCATGGTATGAGAATCTCTCCTGAGAATGGGGGAGAGGAGGAGCAGGGGCAGTGCTGTTAGGAGCAAGAGATTGAATGGGAGTGATGTGGGGGCAGAGAGAGGAGCCCAGAGACGAGGAAGGACCAGTGGGAATCCAAGGGTTGCTAGGTGACCTTCCTAGGTGAGCTCTCAGCCAAGATATGAAAGTGAATCCTGGAAGAGAGTTAACCCTGAACAGTGGAGGAACATTGGAAATGCCCTGTCGCCATGCACAGGCGCTGGACCAAACCCACACAGGCATTGTCCCTTCATTTACCCCACCGCATAGGAGGGGGCATGTTGCTGTGATCTTCTCATCTCACAGAGGAGCATCCTGAGGCCCAGAAAGAGGAAGTCATCTGTGCAGCGTCGCATAGTGAGTGAGTGTCAGAGCTGGGATTCCAACCCGTTCCGCCGCCTCCTATGAGGCAGTGAGCAGAAGGCATGGCTGTGCTGTGAGGGCACGGCTCATGGGCACAGGGGGTGGCTCAGCCTCCAGGCCTCCCAGCACGGGACGTACCCTCCTGGGGAAAGACTGGACACACGGCCACCTGCACAGTTCACCATGACTGGCTCAGGAAACCCCAGGCCCCAGGACGGATGGCCTAAGAGTAAAGATAAGGTCATGACAGCCTGACCCCCGCACGGGCTGCGGCCCTCGTCACCCACGGGCAGTGTGCGCTCCTGAACGACTCAGGGAAGCTCCAGTTGTGCCAACGATAGTGTTTCTATGTGGGCCACCGCGCAAATGCCTTTTCTTCTTCCAAGGAGCTCTTTCCGTGTTTTGCTTTCTTGCTTTTTTTGCCTTGGTATCGAATGTCTTCTGCAGGTCCTCGCCATGAAGGTGGGGCTCTCAGGGAGGGGTGGGAGTCCCCCTGGAAGCTGGGCTCGGACCTCACGCTGCCTCCCCTGGTAGGGGCGGTGGCCACGGTTGCTCCCCTAGCCCTGGAGTCTGAAGACACCAGTGGTAATGGAGCCAAAAGACAGCAGAGGCAGGGCTGTCTCCCCAGCCACGCACAGACCACGGCGTGACCACTGCTGGCCACACAGCCAACCCCCCAGCTCAGAGACTGGCCCGCAGCAGCACCTCAGCTCTGAAAGGTGTAGGAAGCAGCCCAGAGCCTGCGGCGACCCCACCGGGCAAGAGCCTGCCCAAGGAGCTTAACACCTTCTGCCGGGCCACTGGAACTGTGTGGGGAATGAGTGGTGGGAATACTTAAGACAGAGCATCCAGTCCTCAGGATGCAAGACATGAGACTCCTGTGGCTGTCGTCACGAACACCACCAGCTGGGGGGCCTGAAACGACACAGATGATGTATTTCCTGCCATTCCAGAAGCTGGAAGTCCAAACTCAAGGCGTTGGCCGGGCTGCCCTCCCTCTGGGCTCCGGCAAAGGAGCTTTCCTGTGCCTCTTCCAGCGTCCTCTCTCGTGGCTCCACGAGTTCCTTCGCTTGTGACTGCGTCACTCCAATCTTGGCCTCTCCTCCTCTTGTCTCATATAAAGACACTTGTCATTGGACTTCAGGCACACCCCAAATCCAACGGCAGGAGGGCCTCCTCTTGACGTCCTCACCTTAATCATATCTGCAAAGACCCTTATTCCAAATAAGGTCACATTCTGCAATTCCAGGTGAACATATCTTTTTGGAGGGGCCACCATTCAACCCATGACATCCCTGCTGTCCAAGTTCTCATTTGGCAAGGTTCCAGCATCACCTGAGCCCTGGTCCCAGAGGACAGGAGGAGGGAGGCAGGGAGGTGTGGAGGATGGGCTGGGCTGCATCCATCTGAAGGCTGAATCTCCCAGAAGGTTGGATCACGAAGTCACACACTGAGCACCCTGCTGGGGGCATACACTGTGGACCCCACCCTCAGGCCCTACCCTGCAGCCCAGCTAGGTGGCATCTCGCTACGTACAAGGGCCATTGCAGTATCTCCATCCTTAGGGGCTGCCAAGTGAACAGACTGACGCCCAGGCTGAGGTTTCCAGGCATGACTTTGAAGCACAGATGCCCCCTAACACCCCCCCAGTTCTTCCCAGCACCTCCTGGTGGGGAAAGGTTGGGACTGCAAGCCAGCACATAGCTGAGCTCCAAGACCCCCAGCACCCCAGGAGACGCCCACTCCGCAGACTGAGCCCAAAACTGGAGCTTGTGGATCTAGAGACTGTATATGGCCTCACAGTGAGGAGAGAGCTTTCTGCCTGCTGTGGGATGGCAAAAACCCGGTCTCCGTGCCTCTCCGTCTCTCTCTTTATCTCTCTGCCTTTTCGGCTGTCCTCTGTCCATGACCTCCTGCTTCAAGGCAACACCAAGTAAAATGAAACAAGACACAGGGTAATGAAATAGACCCACAGAGGCTGGGCACGGTGGCTCACACCTGTAATCCCAGAACTTCGGGAGGCTAAGGTGGGTGGATCACCTGAGCTGGCCAACATGCTGAGACCATCCTGGCTAACATGGTGAAACTGTGTCTCTACTAAAAATACAAAAATTAGCCAGGCGTGGTGGTGGGCACCTGTCATTCCAACTACTCAGGAGGCTGAGGCAGGAGAATCACTTGAACCCAGGAGGCGGAGGTTGCAGTGAGTTGAGATCATGCCATTGCATTCCAGCCTGGGTAACAAGAGCAAAACCCTATCTCAAAAAAAAGAAAGAAAGAAAAAAATAGACCCACAGGTGGGCAATTGCACAGCCGCCCAGAAGTGCTAGGGGGGCTCTGAGCACAGACACAGTGAGCTTCTGTCCCCTTCCCCAGAGGGGACCCTCCAGCCCCGTTTCATTCAGTGTCCTGGGCTTGCCACGGAGACGCAGGTGTGCTGGTTGCTCAGGGCTACTGCCCCAGCCCCTGGTTCTGGTGGAAGAAGCTAAAATAAGGATTTGCATTTCTTTACCCTTTGAAATAAAGAAAAGACTAACTCAAATAAAGTCGCCAAGAGGACTTCTGAGCTGGAGGGTAGCAGGCAGCAGAGCGGGTGGCCGGACTGTACCTTGCACGAGTGTCCCCTGCTGGTCAATCTGGAACACTGTGCTTGCCAGCAGGGACTGGAGCATGGGGGCCAGCGTGGAGACACCCACGGGAACCCTGGGGTCCTGCACGGTGAGCCTCAGCCTCACGGCCACGCTGCCCGCCTGGAGAGACACGATGTGCATCCTCAGTTTCCCACTTCGGTACAAGTCAGACACCACCGGCGGGAAGGAGCTCTCGACCTAGCCAAGAAGAGGCAACAGCTACTCAGACAGGGCAGACATCCATGCATGTCTTCACCACCGTTAAGCAGGGTTCCAGGCATGACCAATGGATGGCACATGGACCTCTCTGTCTCCTCTATAATCAACAGGAGGCACCCAGCAACTGACCTCTCAGAGCAAGCAGAGAGCCTCCTGTTCACAGCACCTGAGCTGAGCTTTCCCTGGGATGGCTGGGCCTGGCCTGGTGTGTGCTGGAGACTCACAGTGACCACTGCAATCAAGCTCCCAGTCGTGGAGCATCAGATGAACAATCCCCTCTTGAGTGTCCTGAAAACTGGTACAGAGGTCACATGTGTGAGTGTCCAAGAAAGACCACTGGATTGATTCATGGATGGATTGATGGATGGATGGATGGATGGATTGATGGATGGTTGATAGATGGATTGATGGATGGATGGATGGATTGATGGATGGTTGATAGATGGATTGATGGATGGATTGATGGATAGATTGATGGATGGATTGATGGATGGTTGATAGATGGATTGATGGATGGATTGATAGATGGATTGATGGATGGATTGATAGATGGATGGATGGATGGATTGATGGATGGGTTGATGGATGGATTGATGGATGGTTGATAGATGGATTGATGGATGGATTGATGGATGGATTGATAGATGGATTGATGGATGGATTGATAGATGGATTGATGGATGGATTGATGGATGGTTGATAGATAGATTGATGGATGGATTGATGGATGGATTGATGGATAGATTGATGGATGGATTGATGGATAGATTGATAGATGGATTGATGGATAGAGAGGCCTCACCAAGGAACAATGCCTACGGCCATTTGGAGCTGTCCCCTCACTTACTAGGTTGTATCCTGCAGAAAACACACACACGGAGCCAGGTACTCAGGACTAGCCATGCCCAAGCAAGGGAGATACCAGCCTGGTTCCCTGCCTTTCCACCACCCCACACTTGCACACACAATAAGTTAACATTAAAAAAGAGGGAATTATCTGAAAACATTCGAAACTGGATTCCCCTGCAGGCGAATGTTGGGAAGCATCTTCCGTGGCTCTCTGGCATTTCTACACATCTTGCAAGTAGAAGCACTAACTGCCCTTTTGTTCCAGAAAATCTTTCCATGGATGTTTGCATAGTGAACAGCCCTGGGAGGGAGAGATAGTGGCCCCCTCCAGAGCAAAGGGCAGGCTTGTTATTGTCCAATGTAACAGGTAATTTCTACTTCTGGAGCAAGTGCCTGCACCCATTATAAAAGATTCAGGTTCCCTAGGATCAGGGATCCGCAGCTCAGGTGCAGACCCACTTCATGTGCTTCATTCCCCTGGGCCCCTGTGCATCACCTCTGTGGGACTCGGGTGCAGGAAATGGCACAAAAGCACATGCATGCTGCCTGCTGTGCTGTGAGTAATACAGTCTTTTGTCTCTGGCCCAGGAGTCTCATGTCTTCGGCCAGCATCCATGAAACTGTGGCAGACTCACTTGTGAGTTTGCAGGGAGGGTAAAACCTCAGACCTTATGTGATTCTTGGCAGCTTAGGAAGTCACTCTTCTCTCCAGTGCCCCATCTGTGGAGAGATGGTGCTGCACACTGGCTCAATTCTCCCTGGCTGTCTCCTAATGTCTACCTTTAGCCACGAGGGAGGAATGGATGCCGTGATTGTGGATAAATGCTTCACTAATAAAGCTACCCCAGAGCTGGAGGACAGAGCCCTCAGACAGAAGCTTCCGCAGAAAACCCAGCAGTAGAATTAAGCGGTGCAGACCATTTGGATAAAGGCACATATTTTAAAGATGGACGGCCCCAGTGTCTGGACTAAGTACCGAATGAAAGCAGGGGGAAGCTTTTGAGAAATTACTGTGCGATTTGGGTTTGGCCTCCCCTGAAGCTGAAATAACATGTATTTTTGCCACAATCCCAGAGGAAGAGCTGGGCAGGAATTAACGGCTTCTGTTTGATGGCCTCACTCAAAACACCCAAGAAAAGGTTTGTGTGTCTGCATTGTGGCTTTACCTCGTGAAGCAGCTGTCTGGAAAAGGCCTGGTACTCCACGCTGCTGCGGTCACGTAACTGCTCCGTCAAGTTTCGGTTTACGATCTTTATTGTGACTTCAAACACCTGGGCTTCTGAGACAGACAGTGAAACACGTCAGCCTGTGGTCAAAAGTCGCACACTTTTCTGTTAATGTTTTCCATGAAGCCTATTCTTTGGCGGGGAATTTTTTTTAATAGAGTGAGGCATGAATCTTAGATTGAGGTATCCTAATCGGGGGAAATAAATGTAAGAAACAAAAGAATAAACACACACTTTTATGTCCAGGGCAGAGGCATCCCAGGAAGGATGCCATACCCACAGGAACTAGGATTCAACCAGCGCCCAGAGGGTCCTTTCCCGTGGGGTGGCTGCAGCTTTCCTTTGCCCTGTTCACAGTCACAGGGCCCAGCGGGTACTCACATGGGGCCCTTACTCAGGCCTCCAATATCAGGGTGACCAACAGATTCCAACCTGCCTGGGGACGTCCCAGAATTGAGCTCTGAAAGTCCCGCCTCTCAAGAACGTGCTCTGTGACCATCAAACTGGTAGAGTTGCTCACTTACAAGAGAGGTTGCCTTATTTTTGGACATAAACAAGATGGAAAAAAGGTTCAAGATGGGACACAGGAATATTCGTCTCTCATTACTAAGAGGAAACCCAGCATGCACAACCCAAGAGCTGGCAGGCCCAGGAGCAGACCGGCCACAATTCTGCACATCTCCAGTTATAATAACAGCCACCCACAGCTGTGCCCCACCCTGGCTCTCTCCCAGCTGGCCAGCTATGGGCCATCAGAGAGTGTGTCACCTGTGCACGCCACACTTAAGGCCACAGAAATGCCATCTATGTTGTATGTTTCCCAGTTAGGGCCCCTGTGGATCTCCTGTCTTAGCAGGAGGGAGGAGCACCCCTTGTGTCCAGTTCTCAGGCCCCGACAAATCGCAGAGCACTGTGGACAGGCGGCCGCCTCCAGGGCCCTGGGAATTGGACTCCCGGGAGGCTCTGGGCATCAGCTGCCACCATAACACCTGCTGCCTGCCAGCATCACAGGCTCATGACAAGGAGAAATTAGACAAGGTGGAATTAGACAAGGCCTTGAAAGCAAATTGAGCTGCTTAAAAAAGGCTCTAAAAAAAAAAGGGCATTTGTATAATATGGAAAAGGAAAGAAAAGGCTGGGATGTGGAGCAGGTCAGTAATTCAAGAGTCTTCTAGACTCTTCCAAATTATTTGTGCTTGATGTTGGAATGTAAGTTTTTTCCTGAGGGCACGGGGTTGGTGGGGTGGGCGGGGGAGCTGCTCAAGTCATTCCTGAGTTTCCTCCTGGGGTCACTTGAGCCCAGGAGTTTGAGACCAGTGTGAGCAAGCTGGCAAGGCTCCATGTTTATGAAAAATTAAATAATTAGCCAGGCATGGTGCTGTGTGCCTGTGGTCCCACCTACAAGGGAGTCTGAGGTGGGAGGATCACAGGGTCACCTGAGGGGAAGGGGTCGAGGCTGCAGTAAGCTGTGATCACACCACGGTACTCCAGGCTGGGTGACAGAGCAAGATCCTGTCTCAAAAAGAAAAAGGTTTCCTCCAGGCACAAATATGGTGGGCACTGCCTTCGCTCTGCACGCATCACGTGGAAGCGAGGCTCGAAAACGACAGCAACGCTCCTCTCTCGGGGAGGGAACTCAGACGGCCTCGGCGCCGCAGGGTGAGCACGACAGGGTCCTGATCTGCCTGCCAGGAGCTGCCACCTTCTGCTTCATTATCACAATTTTATTTCTTTTCTTCCCTCTAGCTGATGCCTTGTTGGTGCTTCTGAGTCCACGTGTCGTCCCCTCTCACGGCAGAGTGAGCCCTGAACAGGACGACACTAGGGAAGCGAGGGAGCCCGGGAAGTTACCAGCAGGCGAATGCAATGTGGGCCGGCTGTGGGGCAGCTTGGAGGGGATGGAGGAAGTGCAGGGAGATCCCTGACTACTGGCGCCCACAAAGTGCTGGAGCCACAGGACGGGGACAGAGGACGGCAAGCTTGCGAGCTAACGGGGGTCTCCGGCTGGTGGTCTTACCCGTCTTGACGGTCATCGTGGTGGAGATGTCTGCCCCGCACCCCTGGTAGCCGGTCTTCACCCTGTAGAGCACTCCAGCCTCCAGCCCAGACACCGCCAGTGCCAGGCCCCGTGTCCTGGCGCTCCTGAGCAACTCCTCACCCCGGTAAACCCGGACATAGAAAGTGTGGTTCTGCGTAGAATTCAAACGCCAGGATACTTGAAAACCGCCACCGGTGACATTGAGGATCCTGTAGTCACTCAGAGTGGGGCAATCTGTGAAAGCGCAGAAAGAGACCAGCATAGGGTCAGCGAGGGCGGCTTTATCTTCTGAAGCAAGTGACGCAGCCTCGTCTCAGCTCGGTTCCCACCGATCTATTGATCAAGTTGACCCATGCAGGACAGGACTTGCTTTTTTTTTTTAACAAATTATAAATGAAGCCCATTCATTTAAAACAGAGGTATCGATATTCTCTCTCTCCAGGCTTCTGAGTAATTTTGGAAGGTAGCTCAGGATTGCACTGGGTGATGGGGCTACCTGAGATGAAACGGAGAGGCAAGAGGTCTGAAGCTTAAAGCGCAGCACCTCTGTCACTGAGCCACGTCAGAGGGTGGGGGTCATCCAAGTGGGCCTCGGTCTACACTGAGAATAGCATTGAGTCGTGGGGCTCTTTCAGGTCCAGAATCTGTGGTTTCTACAAAGTCAGAACACTCTCTCGGGACCCGTCGGCAGCCATTGTACAGAAAACATTTGTAGCGACGGCCCTGACAGTGTCAGGTTTCGGTGCCACCTCTGCAAATACTCCCTTGCCAGCCTGTCCCAGGGCCCCAGGCCACTCTGATTCATGACAAGCACTTGATCATTTGCACAAGAACTTCTGCACTGGGATGACTCATCACGCAGTAAACAACGGCCCCATCAGGAAGCAGGACTCGGAAATCAGGCTGTTTCCTTTATCGCCTTTTCTATGCTTTCCTATTGAAATCCGTGCCTTAGGGAGCAATGCTCTGATGGACCAACCTATATATATTTTAGTGCTCAAATAGCACTGAAGCTCTTTTTTAGCTGAAAAAATTCTGGCTGTACAGCAAGTATCTGGGCAGTAAGAATTACATAAAAACTCGATGGCCCCCAGGCTAGCCACCAATATTTTCACATTGGAAGGTAAGTTCTATAAAAACAAGCGGCCGGGACCATCCTGGTCAACAAGTTGACACCCCGTCTCTACTAAAAATATAAAAAATTAGCTGGGCACGGTGGCACGTGCCTGTAATCCCAGCTACTCAGGAGGCTGAGGCAGGAGAATTGCCTGAACCCGGGAGGCGGAGGTTGCGGTGAGCCGAGATCGCGCCATTGCACTCCAGCCTGGGTAACAAGAGCGAAACTTCGTCTCAAAAAAAAAAAAGAGAGAGAAAAAAAACAACAAGCAATGAGGAACTTTTAAAAATGTAGTTTGCAAAACCATGGTCAAGAAAATAATTTTATAACGTGTGGCTTCCCAAAGCCTTTGATGTAAGGATTGGTAGGATATATGCTTTCCATTATCATGAAAAAAATTCTGTTTTTAGACACATGTATCTGCTTTCTCTCAATAACAAATTTAAACAAGAGAAAACCAACACAATCCAACTCATTTCCCTTTTTGCCTTGGCTGTCAAGAGGCTCAGAATCCAAAGTAGTGTGCAGTCACCACTAAGTGAGATAGCCCTGCTGTCTCCTCCTTCCAACCCGAGACTAAGCTGCCTCTTTTGAATCTCGGTCCCTGTGAAGGCGAGCTTTTCCAATGAGAACCCTGCCACTCCACCTCCCAGTAGATGGGCATCTATTACTGGAATCTGGACAGGCTTCACTCGGACACGGTTAGTGACATCCCTCCAAAGTCTGATGCGTCCTAATAACACTGTTAGGGTGTGGGGTAGAACACAGTTTTTAAAAGACACGTCTACACTCTTTACAGGATTGTCTAGTGACTTTCTGCATACTGAGCAGGGAAACAGACATGGATGCTGGTTCATACTTGACGGTCTTTTCTTTTGTGGCAAGAAAAGCAGAAATGCTTCAACTGAGGGTGGCCCAAACCTTGGGACCTGAGACTGTGGGTGGCACCCCCGTCTCCAGGGTCACCGGAACCCTGGAACCAAAAAGACCCCCCACTGCCTGGCCTTCTAACAACCACTCAGCTTTTTAAAGTCTGTTTCTTGGGAACATATGTCTGACTGAGAAAGGAAGGAAGGGCTACAATTGCTTTTCCAAAAAGTCTGCTAAAAGCACTGACGGTTCTATTTTTGTACAGGCAGGACACAGCCCGAAGCATTTTTTTATCCACGTCGGTGGAGAATGGGGTGACAGTTAAACGCCCTGCAGAGAGGAAAGTGGGTCAACGCGAGCAGGCCCAGCAGCTTGAAAAGCAGCCCCTGGCCCACACCCAGGGCTCCAGCCCTGCCTCCTCGTTGCCATCATCTCAAACTTGACATGGAGCAAGAGAGCACATGGGTGGGACAACAGATGGCCCACCCAGATTACCGGCCACTTAAAAGCACATTCTATAAGGAGTGCTTCCGAGCAGAGTGGAGTTAAAATTAAACAGCGTCTGTATGAATTTGAAAAGAATGCAGAGGAATGGTGTTTGGAAAGAAGGCTCAGAGGGCACGGGGCTGGCAATGCATACTTTACCTCTTTTAATAAACATATTTACTCTTTAAATTAAGATGCCAGTGGCTTTTTGGATCACTGGATGGGGGACTTGCCAACCTGGTGTTTCAAATGCTGTGAAACCCTCCGAGGCATCTGCGGAAGCTGCCATCAGTGAATTCTGCAGCTAAGAGAGATTGCAAGCATTTGGAGAAAGAGAATCTTATCTAATCCAAAGGAATGCATTCTCCCTGAGGACCACGTTCCCATCCAATATCTGTGTGGCCCTTTCTCCAGTCTGTTACTTTGAGGCATTTGGCATTGTCCATACCTGACCATGTTTGACCAATGAGGGCACCAATTTCTTATGGTTCATTTTTTTTTTTTTTTTTTGAGCATCTACAATGCACCCAGCTTCGCCATAAGCACTGGGAAAACAATGATGAGTTAACGTCCACAGCGTCCAAGCCAGCACAGCATGCATTAACAGCCATGGTAGGAACTTGCAGGGAGCTATGAATTAACTCCCCGGCATGAGCCCCCTGCAGCACTCCCTCCCATGACACCCATGTCATAAACCAGCCAAGCTATTGGCGACATGGTTATAGGTGAAGTTTCCCAGGTGCTGTGTGCACCAGGCATGGCATCCTCTGCAGTTCTTACAGCAATCCCAGGTAATAGGATATAGAATCCCCATTATACAGAGGACAAAACTGAGGCCTAGAAAGGTCAAGTACGTGGTAAATGGCAAAGCTGAACAATTGCAAATGGCAGAGTCCACTTGCTCTGCTACTAAGCTGTCCTGGCACAGTAGTAGGCTGAGTCACGACCTTCAGAGATACCAGCTCCTAATCCCTGCAACCTAAGAACATGACCTTATTTGGAAAAGGAATCTTTGCAGATGTGATTCAGTGAAGTATCCAGATGGAAAGATTATCCGGGATTTCCCAGGTCCATCCTAAATGCAATCGTAAGTGTCTTTGTAAGAGAGAACCAGGGAGATTTGCACACACACACACACACACACACACGCAGGCGATATGAAGCTGGTGTGGAGAGGTGGAGAGAGAACAAAGATGTTCACTTTGAAGATGGAGTGGGGCTAGGCATGGTGGCTCACGACTAATCCTAGCACTTTGGGAGGCCAACGTGGGCGATGGCTTGAGCCCAGGAGTTCGAAACTAGCCTGGGCAATATAGTGAGACCCCATCTTCACAAAAAAATCCAAAAATTACCGAACGTGGTGATGTGTGTCTGTAGTCCCAGCTACATGGGGGGCTGAGGTAGAAGGATCAATTGACCTGGGAGATGGAGGCTGCAGTAAGCCAAATTGCGCCACTGCACTTCAGCCTGAGTGACAGAGCAAGACCCTTTCAACAACAACAAAAATCCAACAAGAAGAAGGCGTGATGCAGCCACAAGCCAAGGAATGCTGGCCACCACCAGAGGGCAGAGGGCAAGGAATGGATTCTCCTAGAGCCTCCGTGCGCACAGCCCTGCTGGCATCCTGATTTGGGCCCAGTGGTAACTATCTCAAATTTCTAGTGTTCAGAACTGTGAAAGGATACATTTCTCTTGTTTAAAGCCACCTAGTTCAGGGGTCTCTGTAGGAAATCCCAGGAAATGTATATATCTCCCAACCCTTCTTTAATTCACTTTCAAGGCAGCCATTCCTGTGGCTGGACAGCACAGCTTGGAGAGTTTTCTTTTCTTTTCCTTTCTTTTTTTTTGAGACAAAGTCTTGTTCTGTCGCCAGGCTGGAATGCAATGGCATGATCTCAGCTCACTGCAACCTCTGCCTCCTGGGTTCAAGCGATTCTCTTGCCTCAGCCTCCAGAGTAGCTGGGATTACAGGCACCTGCCACCACACCCGGCTAATTTTTGTATGTTTAGTAGAGATGGGGTTTCACCATCCTGGCCAGGCTGGTCTTGAACTCCTGACCTCATGATCCATCCGCCTCAGCCTCCCAAAGTGCTGGGATTACAGATGTGAGCCACTGTGCCTGGCCAGAGAGTTTTCTTTGTATTGCAAAACCAACCAACTTCTAACATGCTAAGGTCAATGTCTCTTTTGTTGGACAGACCTTGGGGTGTTTAAAAACTAGAAATCTTCCTTCTACCCCAGACTCCTCCCTTCCAGGGTAGGCCCCTATAAGTTGGTTTTTGTTTTTTTTATTAGCCAGGATACCCTGCTTTGGTTACTCTTAAATAGGGACCCTTTTCAGTGTCCCCCTTAAAATGCGGCCCTAGAAAGTGCTGCTCTTGACTGTGTTCGTGTGACCCAAGGGCACGGCAACGGGGATAATCCAAACTCCAGGCTCCAGAGCCCTTGCTCCACAGGTAGGAACACAAGTCCAGCACTTTGCCTCTTTCTGGGTAAAACACCCTGAATTCTCCACGTCTGACAGTCTGGGCCCTTGTTTCTTCCAGGCAGCTGTGACTCATCTCTGGTTTAGCAGGGAAGGTGCTGGGGACGCTGTTTCCCTTAGCAATACGCAATTGGAATTCACTCTAGATTTCGGATCCGGAAACACTGGACGAGTGTGTCCTGCCCTATCAGAAGTGAAGCCAGGACCGCGCGGCCTCCCGTTTGGGTGTGGTGGTTGCTCGAGCGGCCCTGTGTCCGGACGCAATCTGGCAGCTCACCGTGCCGAGCAACACAGCAGAGCGTGACTGCCAACCGTGAATAGAATCTAGTATTTTTCCAGATGACTGACCAGGGTAAAAATCACTATTTGGAAACTACCTGTTTTCCAATCTTCTGTGCTCACAAAAGGGACGGGACTCTCACCCTGGAAGCCACGGAGTAGAAATCTACAGACGGTTGTTTGCAGAGCTTAGTGGGTGTCGTGATGTGTGGAGGGCACGCAGGTCAAGGCCACGTCCCGCGGGGAGTGGAGTTTTCGAGTGTTTTGCTGCCAGATCTGGGCTGGAACTTGCCTTTTCTTTTTTTTTTTTTTTTTTTTTTTTTGGTAATACCCGGAGACCCTGGGGATGGCCACAGCGATCCAGGAAACATTTGCGGAGTGCCTGCTCTTTGCGGGGCACCAGGGATTCATCTGCCAGCGGGCAGAAGGCGAGGCGGCTCTCCCCACACAGCCTCATTCTGATAGGAGGGGAACATTCCTGGTTGTGGGGAGGCAGGAAGATCTGACCCTGGAGCCCTCCACATCCACAGCGGGCTCTGGGAACTGGTCCACTCCCTCCACCCCTTGCCTGCAGGACCCTGAGAAGAGCCAGACAATCAGAACCTTAGGCTGGGCACAAGGGCTCCTGCCTGTAGTCCCAGGGCTTTGGGAAGCCGAGGAGGGAGGATCTCTTGAGGCCGGGAGCTTGAGAGCAGCCTGGGCTACACAGTGGGACCTCGTCTCTACAAAAAAAAATTTAAAAAGAGCCGTCTGTGGTGGTGCATGCCTATGGTCCCAGCTGCTCCGGAGGCTGAGGTGGGAGCCTGGGAGCTGAAGGCTGTAGTGACTGGTGATCACGCCACTGCCCTCCATCCAGCCTAGGCAAGAGTTAGACCCCATCTCTACTAAAACCTAACTAACTAACTACATAAATAAAAATCAGAACCTTATACTCCTTTGTTAAGTAGGGTTCTGGAACACCAAAGAAAATAATTTAATTTTTCTAGAACTGTACTCAACTCTTGGTCCTAAGCACTCCTGAAGGTAGGAAAGGGCATGGTGGTTTCCCTGGGTGCCCCGGGACAAGGGCAGCCCCGGAATATGGGGGAGAGGCCATGACACTCTCAGGCAGGCCCTTGTCAGAGGGCTCCTACGGAAGACAGTCTCAGGACAGGGGCGGCAGGGAGTCGTGAACAGCCTGGCTCATGTGTATCTGCAGAGAACCAGCTTGGGATCTCATGCAAGAAAAGGATCTTCCTCTGCCTCAGTATCCTTTTCTGAAAAATGAGCTTAAGAAGAGCAGTTGCCCCTTGGGGTTACTGTAAGAATTTAAACAAGGCAATACCCACAGAGGGCTGAGAGCAGAGGCCAGTGCAGGTGAAGTCCCTGGCAGCTGCCAGCTCTGCTGCTATTGTGAACAAAGGAACTGTCCTCGCTGTTGAGTCCCTTTTAAGGAAAAAGAACCTGCAGATTAAATGAGTAATGAATACAAATTGGATATAAGGAGATTCTCCATAATCCTATCATGATATTACAGTTCCAGACCCTTGGAAGCAACAGAAGTGCTCCCGTGATGGGCTCGGAGCAATATTATATGATTGCCTTAGAAGACCATTAGTTTTCAAGCACCAATAATTGTCCTGGTGAAGACCAGGCTTCTTCTCGGAAACTTTGTACACACTGTAGGAAGTGAAGAAAGCAGCTTACAAAATTATACATGTAGCAAGATTTAAATAAGGTTAAAAATAGAAACCTGTTCAGTAAGGTCAAAACTTGGAAAGGAACAGGGAATAGAAAGAGCCCGGGCTCTGGGAGGTGTGGAATCAGCGTCGCCTGTCTTTTGAGAGACCCCCGGGAGTCCACAGCCTCCTCCACATCAGGCCTTCCTTCCCTCAGCCTCTTCCCTGCAGGGTTCCGGTGGTTGCCTTCTTTCTCTCCTCCAGCTGTCTTCCTAACCAGGACCCGCCGCTGGCTTCTTCCCAGCTGCTCTCCTTAAGTTCGTCCCATCCCCGACGTTCCCGTGGGCGCTTTCCTGCCCGGCGGCTGCCCGTGCGTGTACTCTCCCCGCTTGCCTCCAGTTCACCGCTTGCCCTTGCTCTCTTGGGGCTTCCCGAGCCTCCCCAGATGCCCTTGCTGTGCATGCCCTTCCTGCTGTTTTCCCACCTTGCCCCTGTCCTCTGCAGCCTCTCTTCCTGCACTGACCTGGCATGGATGGGGTTCTCTGGCCCCAGGCCCCAGGCCTCTTCCCTTCTCTCAGCCATACCACGGTTTAAGTGTCACCTGGAGGCAGGTGACCCTGGACTCAGGAATGCAGCCGGCCGCCTCTGAGCTCCAGTACCACGCGTCCAACTCGGTCAGCACCCTGGCACCGCCACGCACTCCGTCTCAGCTGTAACTACTGTAGATAATAACAGCAGCTGGCGTCTTCCCGTCCCCTCCAATGGAAACACCCTCTGCTCCCCTGTTCAATCAAGACATCGGGACTCCGTCGTCTTCCCTATTTCCTCTTCTTCACTGAATTCACCAGGAAGTTCCAGGGGTTCTAGCTCTAAAATGTTGCCTGAATCCTCTTCTCCACCACCTTCTGCACCCTAGACTCCTGCTCTCAGTGTATCGTCTTTATAGCACCTTCCTATGTTACGGATGACACCGTTACTTCCTGTTCCAAGCCGCCTGATGGCAGAGCCAATCCTGCCTGCCAGTCCTGGTTCGTACACCCCTGCCCACTCCAGCAGGGACAGAGCCGGGCATGTTCTTCTATGTGCTGCGCCTAGCAGGCTCTTCTGCTCTCCAGGCTGACCCTGCGAGGCAAGGGATGGTTCCAGCTTATCCCCGTGGTTCCAGTGCAGACATTGGTCATGCCCTTTCATGTGCCAAAATGTCTCCATTTCCACAGTTCACTAGACAGGCAGAGATCGGGACCTGCTGTGGCATGTTTCCATTACCAGCACTTAGCACAGTGAATCGCACCTAAATAAACATGTCCTAAGCTAAAGAATGAATGCAAGAGTGGCCCACTAGGACATCAATAACGGTTGAAAGAACTAAGCATATTCTGTGCCTGTGAGCCAGCCGCTCCCTCCCGGCAAGAAGAGTCTCTGTGGTCTAAGGACCAACCAGCCTTTAAAAAATGCCTTCACCCTTTTCCCGTTTAGAAAAAAAAATAGTGCAGCTCACTGCCAGCACTCATTTAATTTTCTGTTAACATACTCTTTGACGTTGAAAATCCGACTTACAATATGAAAATAAAATGTAAAAACTGTTCTTGGAGTTATTTCTAAAGAGACCCAATAGCAGAATCGCCTGAATCATCTATTTCAGAGAAACTGGGTTCAGCAAATGAATGTCTGGCCACATTTGTTCAAGAGCAGTGTAGGCATCACACCAAGGAACGCTGTTTTCTAGCATTTGACATTTTCAGCGATCAAGAATCTCTATATTTTGTAAATGGAAATACCACTACTAAAAACAGAATCCTATAAATAGAATGATGTCTTTTGTTTCCAAAGTCAATATACCAGATTAATGCAAAAAAAGCAAGATATTTCATGGCACAGTTATCTCGGGGTAAGTGCTGCAGCCACGAGCCCTGCCAGTGAGTCTTCCAGGGCAAACGGGAAGTAAGCCATTCCCATGCCATCCGAGAGAGCCCAGCCATTACCTTCACACTCGGGGTTCAGCCTCCGGGGAGACGTGGCTGGGGCCTCCTGGTGACAGACGCACTGGTATGAGCCCTCCAGGTTGGCGCACAGTTCCCTTCCAGAACAGGCGTTGAGCTCGTCATAGAAACACTCATTGACATCTACGGGGAAGGAGAGCAGGACCCGCACTCAGCAGTCGCAGGCCACTTCATCCTCCTCATCCACCTGCACGTGCATGGCCTCCGTGGCCTCACACCATGGATTTGTGCCACGTGACCTGAGGGGTCCCTTGGGCAGCGGTCCTGAGGGGGACTATGGAAGCCTTGTCTTAGAGGGCCCCGTGCAGCTGCTGGCCATCTTCATCCTAGCAGCAGCCCACATTCAGGCAGGGCTCGCGGCTGGCTCACCTGGCAGCCTCCTGGGAGCAAATCACTCTGGGCTGAACTGAGTCTGAGTGGTCATGAAGAGATGGGGCCAAAACATCCCGCCCCAAGCAGAAAGCAAAGGAATGGGTGTTTTCTGCACCAACAGGGAAACCCAGGGCCACCCCTGATGCTCTGAGGCTGGCCTCAGCCTCCCAGACAGAACCTCTCACAGCAACCAGCCTCAGACGTGGCCCCTTTATAATGCTGGCTAAGCACAGACAGGGACAAGCTCACGTGTCACCCACGAAATACCAACGCCCCTCTCTTGCCCAAAATTAGTGTTATTAGTTCCTTACAAATTGCAGCTTCCCGTCATGCAATGCTTCCCGTCCTTTTGCTGAGAAGCATTGAGATTCCCAATCATGGAGTTGCCTCCACCTTCTGACAGCATTCAATTTAGAACAAAATCACACTTCCCAAGACCCCCCCGCAAACCACCCAGTCAAAACCCACATCCTAGAACAGGCTCTTTCTAACAGCGTCTTGCTGAGAGACTCACTGGTTCTCCACAGCACAGGTTCTCCCTCACTGCCTCAAATAATAAACTCAACTGGTCTACCCACAGGTGTGCTCCTGCAACCTCTGGCCCAAGGACATTGGTGGGGCAGACGACAGAGCGAACACTTTGCTTAATGGCACAAGAGCAACGCAGCTTAGTTTTGAGAAACGCGTGGATGGGAAGGGAGATCAATGAAACCGCTCGAGCTTTCACATGGCTCTGAGCCCCGGTGTCATCACCTGCTTCCTCCGTGTCACAGAAGAGGCTTCACCAAGGCAGTCACCCTCCCGCAAAGCCCCGGGAGCAGCAGACTGGCCTGGCTGCCTCCTGCTTGGGGACAGGAAGGTGTATGGGAGCCTGGCAGTTTGCTTGGGGACTGTCTGTGGCTACTATAGCAGCAGGGCTGAGTCGTTGAGACAACAGAGACCGCATGGGCCCACAAAGCCAAAAATATGTACCATCTGGTCCCTTTCAGATGAGGTTTCCCAATTCCTAACATAGAACAGTTACTACAAAGAACAGGTAATTTCTTCCAGAAACAAGGCCACGTCTATGTGCTTTACCAGGTACAAATTCAACTTCATACAAATTTTGCTGAAGGAGCCTTTGAGGTACAAGGATGTGCTTGGCAAGCGTGGGAAAGACGCAAGAAGGAAGTTTAGGAAACCAGAGAACTGAAGAAACACACTCTTCGTGTGTGGCTCTGGGATTTGCACTCTAGTGCCCACTAGGATGGACGGAGAAGCCTGCCAAGGGGGAAGGAGGCCAGAGGGAGCCGAGGAGAGATGGAGGGGAGGGGAGAAGGGCAGGAAATGCGGGCTGAAACATGTTTTCATGGTCTGTCCTTGGGACTTGGAGTTTACAGGGTGAGCTGAAGGTGGGTCCCACGCCTGTGGGGTGAACACACTTGAACCAGTCACTCTTTCACTCTTGAACTTAAACCTCCTTTAAGAGACAAAGGACTGTCCTGGCCTTAGCGTCCACCTTGCATTTTGGCTGCTCAGGCCCCACCGTGCAGCCTCCCCAGAGGGAGGATCGAGGGAAGCCCAACCTTGCACCTGGACGCTGATCACTTCACAGACACGCTTTGCGATGTCACCCAGCAGGCCGGAGACGTCAGCCACGGGCAACGGCCGAGGCAGGCCCAGCAGCAGCCGCGACACCGTGGTGGAGGCGTCCCCAGGGGCCGAGTGCAGGTGATGGACGGTGGAGATCAATGGCTGCAGGGCACTGGTGACCTGTGAAGCCAGAATCAAAATGTCACACAGCAGAAGGACACCCCATCAGAGAGACACGGAGACTGAGGCCACAGAGCTGAAATGAGCTGTACACACGCACACACCATTCCGCTCCTCAGAAAAGAACCTGTACAGTATTTGTACATCTGTCACTATCCCAGTAAACGTTCTGCAAACCAGAACCGCCAATACCTTTCGGCACCAGTTGTTACAGGCCGAATTCCATCCCTTAAAATCCATGTCATCCCAGCACTTTGGGAGGCCGAGGCAGGCTGATCCTGAGGTCAAGAGATCGAGACCATCCAGACCAACATAATGAAACCCTGTCTCTACTAAAAATACAAAAATTAGCTGGGTGTGGTGGCACCTGTAGTCCCAGCTACTCAGGAGGCTGAGACAGGAGAATCACTTGAACCCTGGAGGAAGAGGTTGCACTGAGCTGAGATTGCGTCACTGCATTCCAGCCTGGGCGACAGAGTGAGACACTGTCTCAAAAAAAAAAAAAAAAATCCGTATGTCGAAGTCCTGACCTCCAGTACCTCAAAATGTGACCTGATTTGGAAATAGGGTCACTGCAGATATGATTAGTGAGGGTAGGTTCTAATCCAGTATGGCTGGTGCCATCATAAAAGGGGAGATTTGAACACAGAAACAGACATGAATGAGGGGAAGGCAATGGGAAGAGACGGAGACAGCCGTCTGCATGCCGAGCAGAGAGGCCTGGAGGTCCAGGAGGAACCAGCCTGCCGACACCGTGATTTCAGACTTTCCAGCTCCCGGAAAGTCTGAGAGAGTAAGTTTCTGTCTGTGGTCCTCAGTGACAGGGGCCCCAGGACGCTAATACAGCAGCCAGCCCCAGGACCCTCTGTCTCCCACCCCTGCCAAGACTGCAGGTCTCCTGCAGCTGACAACAGAGAATTAGAACCAGAATTAGACAATTCGAGATCAAAAGCCATGGTCTCCTGTTGTACACAACCAGTTATTTTTTTGAGGTTTAATGATCACTTTCCTCATTCCATATGCATGATTTTTATTTCAGCTTAATATCTTGAAATCTCAACCGTTGGGATGCCAGGTGAACTGGTAACTGCACAGCCAAGCCAGCAGTCACCAAAATAAACTTTGCCAGCAACCCCCAAGTCTCCACTGAGAACCCTAAAGGAGGTCTGGGGAGAGCTGGAGTCCTTCTCCGAGACGCACTTGAAGCCCCTTCCTGGGAGGAGATGTGGCTGGTAATTTAGAAGACAGAACTGGGAACCAGCCCCTGCTTCATCGGAACCCCTCATTCAGCAGCAGAAACGGGCCTCAGAGCCCAGCCCCTGAGGCCGCCAGAACCCCATGCAAGGCAGGCACTTCTGCGGGGAGTCGTGGTCTGGTTGGAAAGGAAATCTACTCGAGGAGGCAGCAGGTGGCACACAGAACACTGAAAACTCAACCACCACATCTCAGACCCCACACGTATCAGGAGGCTCAGGAGCCACCTCAAGCTCTTTCCTTGCATGATTAAACTCGTGGCCCAGTCTCAGACAGAGTTATGATGATTCCTTCTATTTATGTATTTATTTAGAGACAGAGTGTTGCTCTTGTTGCCCAGGTTGGAGTGCAGTGGCACAATCTCAGCTCACTGCAACCTCCACCTTCCAGGTTCAAGCAATTCTTCTGTCTCAGCCTCCCAGCAGCTGGGATTACAGGCATGTGCCACCATGCTTGTATTTCTAGTAGAGATAGGGTTTCATCATGTTGGCCAGGCTGGTCTTGAACTCCTGACCTCAAGTGATCTGCCTGCTTTGGCCTCCCAAAGTGCTGGAATTACAGGTGTGAGCCACCACTCCTGGTTGATTATTTATATTTAATGGAGGAGGCACAGAGAGGTTAAGTGACTTTCCCAAGGTCACACAGCTGATGAGTGGCAACACCAAGGCCAGGCAGTGTGTCTTTACAGCCGGCTTCTTAATGGCCAATTGAGCCGCCCCTCAACAAGCTAAGGGGAAACAGGAATCACTCCCAGCCCGGGCTGTTAAGGCTGAGGCTGCAGACTTATATTTTATTGATACTACAAATATTGGATAGTAAAATCTGTCACACAGCAGCCCACTGGCCAGTGGCCCAGAACAATGTGAGATGTGCACCATCTGCCCTGGGCTCCCAGCCAGCTTAGTCTAAAGGCTGAGGAACGCCCCAACCCTGGGTCTGACACCAAGCCCCCCAGGGACACATGGATGCACACAAGATCTGAAGCGCAGGACAGCCACACAGATGCCAAAGAAAATAGGGGCCCCTTGTCTGAAAAGTGCTCGGCATTTCCAGAGGCAGCAGCAGCACATTAGACCAAGCTGGGACCCCTCTGAGCGCAGGCTCCTGTCAGCAGCTGGCCCTGAGGTCAGACCATCCCCAGGAGGGCCGCCTTGGGGGCACGCACTGCCCTATCCACGCTGGGATTCCCGAGACTGGTGGTGGCCTGAGCTCGAGAAGACATCCTGGAAATCACCGACGAGGGGCCAGAAGGTGTGAGCCGTGTCATCCACAGGTCTCGGCCGGGGTGTTTGTTTTCTTCCCCAGGGGACAGTGGGCGATGTCTGGAGGCAGTCTGGGGTATCACCCTGGGGTGTGCTCCTGACTTGTGTGGAGAGGCCACACGTGCTGCCAACTCTCCAGCCCCAGGCTAGGGTTTCCAATTTAGCACTCCCAGGATGGTGTGGGCTTCTAAAAAGCAGGAGCCAGAACATGAGGGATTTGAGAGTGAGGCTGGTGAGGGAAGAGCTCGGGGCTTAGACTGTCTTTGCTGGGACTCCAGACCACTGCAAGCTCGGGAATCCGTGCTCTCCCCACAATGGGCGGGCCTGTGAGGGCACACACCTCACAATGCAGCCAACGACACACTTCAGTTGTCTGCATTTTGTTGCACACAAAGAAGTAAATGGCACCTCTTCGAAGGGGATTTTTTTAAGAATTAGAATTTGGGGCCAGGCACAGTGGCTCACACCTGTAACCCTGGCACTTTGGGAGCCCAAAGCAAGCAGATCACTTGAGGTCAGGAGTTCAAGACCAGCCTGGCCAACATGGTGAAACCCCATCTCTACTAAAAATACAAAAATTAGCAGGGCATGGTGGTGGGTGCCTGTAATCCCAGTTACTCAGGAGGCTGAGGCAGGAGAATTGCTTTTACCCAGGAGGTGGAGGTTTCAGTGAGCCAAGATCATGCCACTGTACTCTAGCCTGGGCGACTCTGTCTCAAAAAAGAAATTGGTTCAGACTCAGTCATTTGGGGTCACTGTGGAACATCACCTTCCCCAACCCCCAGGTCCTTTCTACAGCCCCACCTGGGTCTGCCTGAGCAGCTGCTGAAAGGAGCATGCAGACAGCCCCTATCTTTCTCACCCACCAAGGAGTGCAGGAGGCGCGTGTGGTTCAGGAGCCTGGGGTCCACCTGCTGGAGTTCCGCGAAGTCCATTTTCACCAGCACGGTGACGTTGTACCAGGAGCCCACGGGGTCCCTCTCTGGAGCTGCATAAGGGCAAACGTTGATGATTGTGGCCCCAGGACAGGTGGAAGTCACAAGAGCCACTGGGGTGAGGCAGGGGGAAGGAGAGGAAACGAGGCCCTGCTCTGCGTTTACCTCCCTGCACAAAGGCATCTGCCACAGGAGATGGGCAGGGATGTCCCACTGCCCGCCCCTCACTCTTCTCCATCTTAATGTCCCTGAGGACCACTGATCCCTGCTTGGGGGTGAGCTGGGCCTTGACCCACAGCAGTACGCCTTTTTTTGAAGAGATCGGCTTAGGAGCTAAAACCAGAGCCTGTCAGCCTCACTATGCTGTCATATATATTGATATAGAAAAGGATTTTATTCTGTCATTATTTTATTGATACTACAAATATTGGATAGTAAAATATGTCACACAATATAATACCTTGTAATATGATGATATATTATCATATAATACTTTACATCATGTATACTATTGTTTTATTACTTCACACTATACTAATGCCATAATATATATTTAAAATATTAAATAATATGCCACGTTATATGTAACATATCTATGCCACCCCATTCTCTTGTATGCAGACCCCAATCAAAAGAACTTTCCAGACTAGCTGGCGCGTTTGAGGTAGCAGGGACCGCCTGCAGGCGCTGTGGAGCTCATCAGGCCCCTGTGGCGCTGCAGGTGCAGCCAGCTTCACACCTGCGACAGGCCCACCTGGGGCTCCTGCCTCTCCAGGCAAACTGGGAAATCCGCTGGAGCGGATTTGTTCTCTGCTCCACCGAAAGTGTCTTCCCATTTCAGGGCTCCTGCAAGCGCCGTAAGCTCGTCTACCCTGAGGGTTCAGTGGCCAGATTTTGACTAAGAAATTATCTAAGAGCAGATGCCACCTGCGCACACAGTGGGGGCTGCCAGTGAAAGGGGCCGGGCTCCTAGAAACCCAGTCCTCCCCACACCTTCACATAGATCACACAGCTCAGGCCTCATCGAGGCCCTCCTTGGCTGCAGGTCCATGAGCACGGCCTACAGCAGCCTACCTTGGGGTGCAGGGGCCATGCAACCATAACCCCCTGACCAGGGGCAGCACTTCTGAAGTCCAGGACAGTCAGTGTCCAAGCTGCAGGAGGAGGTGGATGGTTCAGACCCCTCTGGGGGGCAGACCCCAGGTCTTGATGTGAACTCGCTGGACCGATTGAGGGCTGGGAGAAAATGATACAATTAATGATGCTGGCAGTAAAAGACGAAGCCCTGATTCACTGCCCGGGACCTGATGTGGGGGCTTCCTGGTGCTGAAGTCGGCCTGCAGGTCCATGGCCTGTTCAGGACCCATCCCCATGGCAGACACCTGCCCCACTGGAGGGCTGTTGGCTTGCCTCTCTGATCCTCTGCCAGGGCAGCTTCAGCTGCGGTCCTGGGGTCTCTGTTTTCTCTAGGCCTCAGAAGTCCAGGTCCAGGGGGCTCCACCACCCCCTGAGAGGACCCCTGCTGCTTCAAGTCCTGACAGCTCACTCATTCATTCATTCAATATTTGTTGAGCACCTGCTCTGTGCCCAGCACAATGCTGGATACCCAGGGCCCAGCCTTCAGGAAACGTATATTCCAGTGGGGAAACAATAGTGCGAGGAGACCTACAGATGCTCAGACAGGGTGAGAGCCTTGGGGGATGCAGCAGCATGGGGGACGGGAGTCTGGGAAGGCCGCTCTGGAGAGGGGCTCATGCCTGCGCTGGGCCGAGGGGAGCTCGGAGCAGCCCGCAGACATTAGCACTGGTGCCCGAGAGGTGAGGTGCAGGCCTGGAGTGGGGTGTGGTGGGGGCCGGCCCAGGTGACAGTGCAGGCAACTACAGCATGGGACCCTGGGGAGATCAGGTAGGGGTGCCCACAAGGTGTGCTGACAGCCAGGATGGGGGTGTCAGAAGAAGCAGCCTCAGGAAGTCTCCCAGGTTTTGGGCCTGGCATTCCCAGGGCTCCATTCTTGAGCTGGGGAAAGCTGTCGGAAGAATGGCCTGGGGTAGACCAGGAGCGTGGTGGTGCAAATGTGAAGTCTGACACGTCCACTGCTCGCCCATGTGGAGGCGGCCGCTGAGACCAGCCCGTCAGCTGCTGGCTGCACAACTCCCAGCCCTTCACCGTGTGAGCACAGCTCAGACGCAGCTCCAGACACAGAAATACGCTGAGTCTCTGCAGGAGGCAGAGATGAGGAGGGCAAGAGGCCAGCCGGTGGAGTCCCCACGTGAGGTGCACTGGCCCTAGGAACCAGATCTCAGCCAGGGCTGCAGGGGGAGGCCACGGCAGGCTTTCCGGAAGAAGGGCTTGTAGAGCTCTCAGAAAGCACGGTAGGAGTCTGAGAACCCACCCAATGGGAAGCTGTCGGGAGCCCGGGGGCTGATATTCAGGGCTCGAGGAACACAGAGGAGGGAAAAGAGAAGAAACCGGACCCCACGGACAGGAGACAGTGGAGCATGAGCCGGATGCTGGCAGAGCCTGCAGTGTGCCCTTGCCAAGACGGCACGGGTGGGCCCAGGGCAGGAGACGACCCCATCTGAGAAAGCAGGAGCTCCATGAGGCTGAGGGCAGCAGCGAAGAGGACACAGGAGGAGGCACCCCATGCTATGCCCCAGAGAAGGCTTGCCCAGCTCTGCAGCTTCCACAGCCAGCCACCCTGATGTTGGGTACTGTCCCCCCGGGGCTTTACTCAGAGCTGTCCGGCTCATGCCCAGATGCATGGCACACTCTGTGTGTCAATGGCCCGGGAAGGTTTAGCAGCACAGCCCGAGACCCCTCAGAGCCCAGAACACTAGAGGAGGCCAGCTGGAAACTGGGTCCTGGACTTACCCGCTGCAAGGGTAGGGAAAACTTGTGAGATTGGTCAAGTGGAAGGAAAGCCTCGACAGGCTGTGGTCCCAGGGACCGGCCCCTCAGGTCCCCCAGGGTCTCTGCAGAGCACTTGCAACCAAGAAAGAAGGTGGCCGCCCTGCTGAGAGCCGGGATGTCTCTGCTTTGTCTCCCGGTGCAAAGAGCAAAGGCCTCAGGGTTAAGCCAACACGTGGACTAAGTGGAAGGTGGGCTCCTGGGACAGAGAAGACATCTGGGGGAAAGCAGGGAAATCCAAGTAAAGCATGGAGTTCACTGACGATGCCCAGTGTGTCGGCTCCTTAGGACAAAGAGGCCTGAGAGACGTAAGATGCTGAGGTTCGGGGAAGCTGGGGTGGACAGGACCTTCCTGCATTATCTTTAAAACTTTCCTGCAAATCTAAAACTATCCTAAACTAAAAGGTTTATTTAAATAGAAACAATCCCCCCAAAAACTGGCTTCCTAATCCCCAGGGCCTGTTTTAGAGTGAAAGGGCTGCATCTCAACTGGGTAGCGCCGGGAGGCCCCTCCGTTCTTCGGAGGTGGCCGGCTGACTGAGTGCCCTGAGAACGCTGAACAAGTCCAACTTGGTACAAAGTCAAAAATCTCCTTCTTCTCTAACTCAATGCAAACAATAAAACACAACTGCTCAGCTCCTGGCAACAGTTAGTCATGGTCCAGGGAGGCAACACGGGAGCTTTCTGCTTAAGCCACAAAACCCAAGGCTCCCAGGGCTGAGGATTGGATCGGCTGGGGAGGAGTCATTCCTGTCTCCCTCCTCCCTCCTTGGCGCCTCTTTGCCAGGTCAGGACAGGAGGTTCTCATCAAAGGGTCCCTGGTCATCAGCATGAGGGGACAGGAAGTTTCAGGGAATGTCCTGGTCCAGTGGGGTCCTGGACTTGCCCAACGAGGCTGAGTTTGCCAGGAGGCTGATTCTGTGCAGAACTGGGGTGTCACTGGAGTTGGGGATCACAGCTAAGTGCTGGGTTCCACTTCCCAGAATTCATCCTGAATACATAATCCACCTCGTGCCCAGCCGCATTTGTACTGTACGATGTTCATCACAGCATTATATGTGATCATGAATAATCAGAAACAGCTGAACAGTAAGTGGCAAGGGCTTGCTCAATGGATGCTGACGCGTTTATGAGCTCATGCCGCATGGCCATAAAAGCCCGCGGTGGAGTGAGGCTTACGGACGTGACAGCTGCCATGGATAGACTGCTGAGTGGTAAAGTCATGCTACAGACGTTCTCTTGTGAAATGTCGGCCCGGAGAGAAGGCCACGTGAAGGGCGGATACTCATGAGACGAGGTTTGGGATAGTTTCCTCTCATTCTTTTCTGTTTCTAAATTTTCTGCATGGCTTGTGCATTCATTTTTCTAAGTATATTTTTTCAAAAACTTAAAATAATGCACAAGTTGTCATTGCATTCCAAATGCTGGACTGAACAAGCTGAAAAGTCACTGTAAGTCACATCACGTGCGTGTCCATGCTTCTCTTCCCTTTTTTGCGTAAGTCATTATTGAGTAGGAGGAGAAAGGAGGAAACATGGCTGGCATTTTACCACTGCCTGGGGGACAGGACTCCAAGGCTCAGACCCACAAGCGGCTGAGGTGCATGTCACCCACACCCAGGCAACCTGGAGGCCCCGCCACAGACGAAGGAGCGTCTCCTACCCTTCATGCCTCCCAGTATTTCCAGGTGCCTCCAGCATCTGCCAGGTTCGGCTTCGTGCCCTGCTTCATTCTGTACAAATCAGAGTCGCAGCTCTTGACAGGTCCCTTACTGAGACCATCTCATGTCCGGCCTCACGGAGCCAACCTGTTGTGTGGCATCCCAGGAAAAGCATCTATTAACCCTTCAGGCTTTGATCAAAAGAGCTGTGCAAGCAGGAGAAGGCTGTGCTGCCAGGATCCGGCATGGAAATCCGCCCGCCACAGGCACCTTCACACTAGCAGAGTCATGTCTCCAAGCTTGGGGCTGGGAAGAGATAGAGGCCCAGGGGATCCAGGCCCTCTGGAGGCAGCAGCTGCAGAAGCTTCGTGGGCTGTGCCCTTCACCAGGCCCCGGCACAGGCAGGGACCTTCCTGAGAAAGAACCCTATGTCCTCAGTGCCCTGAAATGTTCCTCCTGCAATCGCCACTGCCACAGTACTCAAATGCCACAAACTCCCTACACTAAAGTGCAGCTTGGTAAACCCCCCAAAATCTGCCTGGGGGTCAGAGAGCCCCGGGCTCACATCCCCAGCCTGCCTCCCAGGAGCTGTGCCACGGTGGTGGAGGCTCAGATCTCCCCTAGCCTGGATCCTCACCTGCAGAGCCAGGGATGCTCAGTCCTTCGGTGCCTGAGAGATTGGAGGGTCTCCTTCCCTGGATTCTTAGAAAGAAGGCATGCAGGCAATGCCCGTTCCCCTGCACCAACTCCTCCTTCCTCCTTCTGGGTCTGCCCCCTCTTCACTGTGCTAGAGTGAGCCTTGTAGAACCTGAGGGGCCATGTACTGAGGGGCTCAGGGCCCGCAGGGTGAGTCCACTTCCCCTCCTGCCCCACGTCCCTCCCTGAGGCCTCGCTTTCCACTCCCTGCAGCTCCCCAGGGCAGCCCACTCTCACCCACAGGACTCCCTGACCGCAAGGGTATGGCCCTGGAGAGCCCTAATTAAAGGTGCTCACACTCTAAAAGTGGAGCTGACTCCCACAAGAGGCACTTCCTGGAGGTTGGTCTGCAGAGGGGGAGGAGGATGAGGGGCAGGTGGTGGGGAGGGGCTTCCCTGTCTTCCGGGATGGAATTAACTTATTTGTTGCATCCGGCCAGGGTCTCTTACAGAAGGTGATGGTAGGCATGGGTGGGGCTGGTGTGGCCCTGCCAAGCAGGGGCAAGGAGGGGCTGCCAATCAGCCTCCCCCAGGGCCTCCTCCCCTCACTAGTCCTGACAGTGCCCACAGACAGGAAAAGATGTGGCCTTCGCAGGTTAAGACAGGACAGGACGGAGCAGACAATGTCCTGACTGCAAAGCCCACGTGCTCTAAACCAAGGTGCTGTGGCCCCGACACCTGTGTCCTAATGAACCCCGTCACTCTGCCTTGACCAGGAGGGGAGGCCGCTCACAGGGCAGGGGCGGCAGCAACCGTAGCTCAGCAGGCTAGACCCTCTGTGTGTATGGCCCTCAGAGAAAGGGAAAGTGGAAATGGGGGCAGGCATCACGACAGGAAGGATCTCCTTAGACCAGCACCTGAGCAGCACAGCCAGGGCACAGCTTCTCCCTGCCAGTGGCCCTCTGGGGAACCAATAAGAGTACAGAAGAGCCATTGCTCTGGGGTGAGCTGGCCCTGCCTGGCTTCTATTGTTGATGAAAGTGTTGCTCTGGGGTGAGCTGGCCCTGCCTGGCTTCTATTGGTGATGAAAATGTTGCTCTGGGGTCAGCTGGTCCTGCCTGGCTTCTATTGGTGATGAAAGTGTTCTCTGGGGTCAGCTGGTCCTGCCTGGCTTCTATTGGTGATGAAAGTGTTCTCTGGGGTCAGCTGGTCCTGCCTGGCTTCTATTGGTGATGAAAGTGTTCTCTGGGGTCACCTGGTCCTGCCTGGCTTCTATTGGTGATGAAAGTGTTCTCTGGGGTCCGCTGGTCCTGCCTGGCTTCTATTGGTGATGAAAGTGTTCTCTGGGGTCACCTGGTCCTGCCTGGCTTCTATTGGTGATGAAAGTGTTCTCTGGGGTCCGCTGGTCCTGCCTGGCTTCTATTGGTGATGAAAGTGTTCTCTGGGGTCAGCTGGTCCTGCCTGGCTTCTCTTGGTGATGAAAGTGTTCTCTGGGGTCCGCTGGTCCTGCCTGGCTTCTATTGGTGATGAAAGTGTTCTCTGGGGTCACCTGGTCCTGCCTGGCTTCTCTTGGTGATGAAAGTGTTCTCTGGGGTCCGCTGGTCCTGCCTGGTTTCTCTTGGTGATGAAAGTGTTCTCTGGGGTCACCTGGCCCTGCCTGGCTTCTATTGGTGATGAAAGTGTTCTCTGGGGTCAGCTGGTCCTGCCTGGCTTCTCTTGGTGATGAAAGTGTTCTCTGGGGTCAGCTGGTCCTGCATGGCTTCTATTGGTGATGAAAGAGTTCTCTGGGGTCAGCTGGTCCTGCCTGGCTTCTCTTGGTGATGAAAGTGTTCTCTGGGGTCCGCTGGTCCTGCCTGGCTTCTCTTGGTGATGAAAGTGTTCTCTGGGGTCACCTGGTCCTGCCTGGCTTCTATTGGTGATGAAAGTGTTCTCTGGGGTCAGCTGGTCCTGCCTGGCTTCTATTGGTGATGAAAGTGTTCTCTGGGGTCACCTGGTCCTGCCTGACTTCTATTGGTGATGAAAGTGTTCTCTGGGGTCCGCTGGTCCTGCCTGGCTTCTATTGGTGATGAAAGTGTTCTCTGGGGTCAGCTGGTCCTGCCTGGCTTCTCTTGGTGATGAAAGTGTTCTCTGGGGTCCGCTGGTCCTGCCTGGCTTCTATTGGTGATGAAAGTGTTCTCTGGGGTCACCTGGTCCTGCCTGGCTTCTCTTGGTGATGAAAGTGTTCTCTGGGGTCCGCTGGTCCTGCCTGGTTTCTCTTGGTGATGAAAGTGTTCTCTGGGGTCACCTGGCCCTGCCTGGCTTCTATTGGTGATGAAAGTGTTCTCTGGGGTCAGCTGGTCCTGCCTGGCTTCTATTGGTGATGAAAGTGTTCTCTGGGGTCCGCTGGTCCTGCCTGGCTTCTCTTGGTGATGAAAGTGTTCTCTGGGGTCAGCTGGTCCTGCCTGGTTTCTGTTGGTGATGAAAGTGTTCTCTGGGGTCACCTGGCCCTGCCTGGCTTCTATTGGTGATGAAAGTGTTCTCTGGGGTCAGCTGGTCCTGCCTGGCTTCTCTTGGTGATGAAAGTGTTCTCTGGGGTCACCTGGTCCTGCCTGGCTTCTATTGGTGATGAAAGTGTTCTCTGGGGTCAGCTGGTCCTGCCTGACTTCTATTGGTGATGAAAGTGTTCTCTGGGGTCCGCTGGTCCTGCCTGGCTTCTCTTGGTGATGAAAGTGTTCTCTGGGGTCAGCTGGTCCTGCCTGGTTTCTGTTGGTGATGAAAGTGTTCTCTGGGGTCACCTGGTCCTGCCTGGCTTCTATTGGTGATGAAAGTGTTCTCTGGGGTCAGCTGGTCCTGCCTGGCTTCTATTGGTGATGAAAGTGTTCTCTGGGGTCCGCTGGTCCTGCCTGGCTTCTATTGGTGATGAAAGTGTTCTCTGGGGTCACCTGGTCCTGCCTGGCTTCTCTTGGTGATGAAAGTGTTCTCTGGGGTCAGCTGGTCCTGCCTGGTTTCTGTTGGTGATGAACGTGTTCTCTGGGGTCACCTGGCCCTGCCTGGCTTCTATTGGTGATGAAAGTGTTCTCAGGGGTCAGCTGGTCCTGCCTGGCTTCTCTTGGTGATGAAAGTGTTCTCTGGGGTCAGCTGGTCCTGCCTGGCTTCTCTTGGTGATGAAAGTGTTCTCTGGGGTCAGCTGGTCCTGCCTGGCTTCTATTGGTGATGAAAGAGTTCTCTGGGGTCAGCTGGTCCTGCCTGGCTTCTATTGGTGATGAAAGTGTTCTCTGGGGTCAGCTGGTCCTGCCTGGCTTCTATTGGTGATGAAAGTGTGCTCTGGGGTCAGCTGGTCCTGCCTGGCTTCTATTGGTGATGAAAGTGTGCTCTGGGGTCAGCTGGTCCTGCCTGGCTTCTGTTGGTGTTGGAAGTGTTGGTCATGGTGTTCACACTCCTGAAAGAGGAACACGCCTGTTAAACAGCACACCCGGAACCGTCGGGCCCTCTCTGTGCCTGGCTCTCTGAATGGGATAGCAGAAAAACGTCAACCCTCCCTGTCATCTGTGAAATCTCACTGGAGGCTGAGGGAGGGCCCACTCAGGACCTCCCAGCATGCCGGTCTATGCAGACCCCCGGGGCCCTTGGTTTCTGGAGGAGGCAGGCACCCTAGTTTGGGCAGTCCTTGCCCCATTCTGCTGGTGTCCTGGTTTCAGGCCACAAGGAAGGGTCCTATAGGACCCCCGTGGGGGCACCCAGGAGCTGCTGGCTTCTGCACTCTAGAGTTCACAGCCTTGTGTCTCAGTGACCTGGGCCGACACCTAGCAGGAGCCACACCCTCCCACATCCTTCCACAGTGGGGGTGTGAGGCAGGACCTTCTGACTATGCAGAAACTCACTGCAGACCTGCTCTTGACTCAAAATTAGCACACACGCGCACACACACCTCCCCTGAAAGAGATCACCTGCGTGTCAGTAGGCTGAGCCCTGAGCCCCCGCCCCATCCCAGTGCCTCAGACCCTGGCCCAGCATAACCACACCAGTCACCCTGGTAACTGGCCCCAAGCATCCTACAGACCCACAGCTTTCAACCTGCACTGAGGAAGCAGGAGGACTTGGGTGTTTAGGGTGGTGGCTCAGGGCTCCTTCCAGCTCTTTCATGTATTGGAGTTGAAAGGAGGACTTCGGTGGCAAAAGCATTTCACTGCAGCTGTTAGCAAGAAAAGGCTGAGCAGAGAGTGCAGTGCTGCCCTCACACTCCGCAGCGTATGAGAACCACTCTGGGAGCTTTGAAAACTGCCAACACCCATGCCATGCCACGGACCAATTCCTTCCCACTCTCTCAGGATGAGGCCCAGGCATCTGCATGTTAGAGCTGTCCAGGAGCCCTCTAAGAACAGAATTTCTCAAAGTGGAGTCCCTGGGCCAGCAGCAATAGTGTCACCCAGGAATTTGTCAGAAAGGCCAATTCTTCTATTTCACCCCCACCGACGGACTCAGAAACCTGGGGGTGGGGCCAGGGACAGCCCTGCCAATGACCCTGCTGCCCAGTTAAGGCTGGGAACCATGCTCCTGGAAGATCTAGCAAGTTCAGGGCCAATGGGTGCCAATGGTGACTGCCCCATCAGGAGTCTCCATGGTGAGGGTGGCCCCGCCCCAGCCCGGTAGCCGTGGACTCACGCAAGACGCAGTAGAGGCCAAGCTGCTCATAGCCCTCGCAGCAGTCGGTCACATTCCTGGACTCGGGGACCTCCACCACCAGGTACCGGGTCCGGTAAACAGTCTTGGGGCACTGCCTCCAGGGGATCCAGCCACCGCAGGACACGTAGGTCGTGTAGGATGTCTGCACGGCCTCCACCTTCTGTTCAGTGTGGGTCACACGGTGGCTGCACAGCTGGTAGCCCAACAGGGAGAGGCCTTTTTCTAAAAGAGAGGCAAGCAAGGAGGTAGACCGAGACCCGGAGAGGGAAGGATGCCAGGATCAGATCCCTGGAGCCGTGATCCGCAAGGCGCCCTCTGCAACAGCACGTGAGGCCACAGCTCCCACACTCAGCAGGAGCTGCCCGCCAGCCCTCTCCGCGGGCCTTTTCCTGCTAGGGGGCCGGGAAGGCTGCTGCATGAGTGAACACAGAGAAATAAAGCACAAACGTAGCCTGGCCTGCTAAGAAAGCTGCTGTGAGCAAGGAGGAGACGCCACCTGCCCCACGTATGCTTCCCTGGGCACAGTGATCTCACGACCAGTGTAAGAAGGAAAGAGCACAGCATTGGGATCAGCCCTCAGAGATCACATCCCTTTTTTCCACTCCAGGTGGGCTGATTCCACAGGCCGCAGAATCTCGTGCATCTATCTCCTAGTACCCCTGAGCCTCAAGGTTGCCCTCTGGGAAAGGAACGTGCAACAGCTTCTCTCCAGTGCACGCTGAAGGCCTACTGCGGCCAGGGCTGACAATGACAGCTTTCTTCTCAATGACGTGGAAGGTAAGTAAACAGGTAATGAAAGCACACGTGAGAAGTTTATGATAAAAGATCAGTTCAGACGTGGCGCAGTGGCTCACGCCTGTAATCCCAGCACTTTGGGAGGCTGAGGTGGGCAGATCATTTGAGGTCAGGAGTTTGAGACCAGCCTCAGCCTGGCCGACAAGGTGAAACACCGTCTCTACCAAAAAAAAATATATATATATGTAAAAGCCAGGTGTAGTGGTGCGTGCCTATAATCCCAGGTACTTGGGAGGCTGAGGCAGGATAATTGCTTGAAGCCAGGAGGCAGAGATTGCAGTGAGCCAAGATCGTGTCTCTGCACTCCAGCCTGGGCAACAGAGTAAGAGTCCATCTCAAAAAAAGAAAGAAAAGACTGGTTCAACAGTTCAACTGTTGCCACTGTGATCAGGAGGAGGCACGGTCACCCCCACAGCAGGACGAGCATCAAGTTCACCATACTGGGCCCCACGCGTCTCTCACCAGAGCCCGGTTCCTGGGCATAAGGCCCATCACCGTCCATCAACGTGACACTCGGTTCTCGAGACCCTGGCCCCATGACATTCACCACATGCCTCTTCGCCATGGACATCTTACGACCTGGTGCCTGGGCTCCCCATCTCCCAGGGAACCCCTATTGCCAATTCGAATCGATTGTGTTTCTCCAAAAATTCATATGTTAAAGTCCTAAACCCCAGTAACTCGGAGTCTGACCTTATCTGCAGCAAAGTCTTATGGAGGTTATCAAGCTGAAGTGAAGACATTAGTGTGACTGGTCCTTCTACTAAAGGGAAATATAGAGACAGAAAGGCACACAAGGAGAAGAGGGCAGAACCCGGGGCGATGCTTCTACCAGCCAAGGAACACCAAAGATTGCCAGCAACCCCGGAAGCTGGAGCCTGGAGCAGAGATTCCCGCAGAAGCTCAGGAGGGGGCCGCCCGCCCACACCCTCATCTTAGACAAGATCAGGAGGGGCCAGCCTGCCCGCACCCTCATCTTAGACATCTGGCCTCCAGAACTGTGAGAGGATCAATCCATTTTTGCCATTTAAGCCACCTTGGCTGTGTTTCATTGTCACAGCAGCCCTAGCGAGTGACACGGGGGTGGTGAAGGGTCCCTTCCTGCTCCCCTGTGACACCTAGCTGGGGGATCTGAGTTTGTGGATGCTCCATGCAGGAGGAATGGAGGGTTTGACCTACAGTGCTTGCATTTCAGATACTTAACTGGGCTCTAAGCTTTACTTACAGCCAAGGGCGGTGGGGGGGGCTCAGTATGACAGTTTACTTCCTCAGTGAGCAGCTGGATTGATTTCTGGGGAGGAACGTGGAGATGGGAACAGAAATGATCACAAAACCTGTGCTGTCCTTATTCCCTCCACTGGGGCAGCACCTCTGAGGATTCCCTGCTTGGACCTCACAGCAACCTACCAGTGTGCAGAAAGCAGGACTCGGGGGGCTTGTTACTCGCCCCAGGAAGAAACAAGGCAGAGCCAGCCCTCAAACCAGGTGAGGGAGAGGCTGCAGCTTTGCTCTGGGCAGAACCCGGGTGCTGGACCACACGCTTGCCGCAGAGCAACCCCATTCCACAAGTAACAGGGACTGGAGCCGCAACCTCCTCTGGGGGCTGCACCCCAAATCACCCTGTGGGCTCAGCAGGGCCTCTGGGGATGGGGACCACCTGCTGCTTGCCATCACCAATGGGGTAGCTCCGCAAAGGAATGGAGGCCTTGTCATAAGGGGTGGAACAGGACAAATCAGCTTCTGGGACCAAGGCAGCTTGGCGCAAAGCCTGGAAGTTACTTACCCGAGGAACAGGGGATACAGCCAGAGGAACGCGGTCACCTACTCAGTGACCACACCGAGCTAGCAAAGCCCAGGGACTTCCTGCACAGAGAACCTAGCAGGGTGGATCTAGCTTGTTTTTCCTCTTAACCTGAGCAGGATGCCAACCATGTTAAGGACACTTAGAGTTCCTGATCTCTAGAGAGCTGCCAGGGCCCCGTCTAATCATTACAGGGCCTCAGCTGGTCCACAGCAGAGCTCTCCTTCACACA
The DNA here is from genome assembly GCA_031835075.1 of Saguinus oedipus. NCBI lineage: Eukaryota > Metazoa > Chordata > Mammalia > Primates > Cebidae > Saguinus > Saguinus oedipus. Next base: position 70,086,302 of record CM063186.1, read on the forward strand.
CGCGCGTGCACACACAGGCATGCACACACATACACACGCACACACACTCGTCTCCTCCGGAACCCAGGAGATGTTTGTCCTGTTTTGTCTTTTACATTTCATCCAAGGCCACGTGTCATCCCAAGCCTGGCTTCTTGACTGAGCCCAGAGAAGAAGGTGTTTAGCAGATCCTGCCCTTCCGCAAAGGCCTGCAACAGCCATCAGAGCAGGAGTTGGGGGTCTTGGATTCCAGTCTCAGAGGTGGGAAAGCCTAATGCTCTGAGGCCAGCGAGAGTTCTGGGGTCAGAGACGCACCTGCGCTCACATCCGGGCTCATGAACCCTTGCTGTGTGATTCTGTGCCAGTGTCATGCCTTCCAGGTGCCCTCCTCTTGTCATCTGTGAAATCACAGCCATGCCCTGTGGCTGCAGAAGGCTGAGGCAGAGCCATGCCCCTGAAGGCAGTGCTGGCACAGGGGAATTCGGGGCGGGTGAACGTGGGGTTGCTGAGGTTCTGCCCTGTGTCCTCATACAATGAGGGGTTCTGGAAACAGCTTCCCAGGATTCCCACCCATTATGCACCTGAGCTGTGGTGTCTACACATTACCTGTTCCAACAGGGACATCCATGTCACAGATCACAGTAAAAGGAAAGTCCTACTTCTGGGTGAAAAGCTTTAAGCTAGTACAAAAACAGTAGATTTTAGAAACAGAATGGATCCCTTTAAATTTCCAACTGAATAAGAGATTTTCAGAGGAAAATGATTTCAAAGTCTGCAGTCCCATTTCCCTCGATTCTGGGGTTTCAGAACCCCCACGCATTTTTTAGCGGGTGCTCTGCCCTCCGCATGCCTGGGAGAACTCCAGACGGAGCCATGGCTCCCTCAGTGACTCTGCCCTTGGAGAGCTGTGTGCCCTACGCTGAGTCCCTGATCCACTCTGGGTCTGCCTTTCTTTTTTTGTTTTTGTTTGGTGTTTTTTTGTTTTGGGGGATTTCGCTCTGTAACCCAGGCTGGAGTGCAGTGGAACAATCTCGGCTCACTGCAGCCTCAGCCTCCCAAGCTCAAGCGATCCTCCCACCCCAGCCTCCTGGGTAGCTGGGACCACAAGTATGCACCACCATGCCTGGCTAGTTTTGTTTTTTGTAGAGATGGGGTTTCATGATGTTGCTCAGGCTAGGTCTCCCTTTTTTTTAAAAATCTGTAAGCGAGAACTTGAATGCACCAAGGTTTGGGAGACCTTTCCTCTGTGTCTGTAGGAGCTCACTTTTCTCAGTGGGATCCAGTGACCCACAGCATCTGTGTCACCCACAGACAGGCAGAGTTCCAGGCCCTGCGCCCCAGACCTGCTACCTAAGAATCTGCATTTTACCCCCATGAATACCCAGGTGATTCAGCGGTAGCCTCCCACTGGGGGAGTCTCCTTCCCAAAAGCCTACCTGGCATTCCTGCCCCACCTCCACAGCTGCTACCATGTGCACTTATGAAGAGCTTGGCTACCAAGGAAGAGATGTAAGCTCTCAAAGCAGAGGCATCCTTGCCTGCCGAGGTCTCAGTAGGGGGCTGTCCTCATGAGACTCATGCCAAGGAGCCCCCCCTTCTCAGGAACTGCCCATGCCAAGCCCAGACCACTCACCTGTGAAGCCACTTGCCTGGCTGGGGCCCACAGCACTGACCAGAGCCAGCAGGGCCAGCCCCGAGGTCCTGAGCATCCTCCGGCAGTGGTGGTGGCACAGGGCTCTGGGCCTCTACCAAGCAGCCTGGGTCTCTCCTACGCCAGGGCATATAGGGGCCAGAGCTTCCTGGACCCAGAGAAGGGGACTTTGTGTCCCCTGCACTGCTGTGGTGGCAATGGCTTCAGAGGAAGCACCGCTGGGAGCAGTCCCTTATGCCTGCTGGTCAACGTCCACCACTGCCACGGCTGTTTCCCTGGGGGCACCTGCGTGTTACAGCCTATTCGGCTCCAAGCAGATGGCATCTCTTAGGAAAGGTGAGTACCCAACAGCCCAGCCTGCATCACTGGATTCCATCTTGTTGTTACGCAGAAAACACATTTCAGACCCAAATCTGACTCTCCATCAAACACAGAGTATTCTCTTACGCTACCATTCTGAACTGGCAGAAGAAAACGGCATCAAATCAAAGTGGCACATCGCATTCAGAAAAGTGTCTGTCACAGGCTCCACAATGCCTTTCAAAAGTCATAAAAATGTCTAGGTGCTCTGACCCAGTCCTCTCCTCCTGGAGCTTGGGCTGAGAGCACGAAGCTGTGATCCCAGGGATGTACATCACTTATTATGACTGAACAACCACAGAAGGACGGGAGAGGAATTACCACAGAGCATCTGATGCAGTATTACCCAGGCGTTGAAATGCTCACCATGAAGATTTAGCAGCATAAAAAAAACACTTCACAATGTGAAGTCAAAACAGCAACACATATAATTTCATCTCCATGAAAATGACAACTCTGTACAGTTAGATAAACATGGAGGAAACTCCAGAAAGAGCCATCGGAAGGGAAGAAAACGTTTGAAGAGTGATAGGAATGTAGGTGATTTATGTTTTGTTTCGGCAGCCATCATGGTGTATGTGAAGAAGAGTGATAGGAATGTAGGTGATTTATGTTTTGTTTCGGCAGCCGTCATGGTGTATGTGAAGTCGGTTTTAGATTTCATGTTCTTTCTAGGTTATGATGTCTTTGTACCAACCACACTGCTGATTGCCTCTGACTGCTTGGTGTTAACTGCCGAAGCCCAATTTTTAACGTTGGATGAATAAGAGCTCGTTGATTTTGCTGAGGAAACATTCAGATGAATTAACGAAGATTCATCTTGGCTGTGTGGTTCGGGAGCGTAACTCCCTGGTGTTCTAGAAACGAAACAACTCCACCAGAAGGGATGTTCTAGAAAATTCCACCAGAAGGGACGTTCTTGCCTAACGCCCTCACCACGACGTGGCTACCTCTTTTATTTTCTGTAGACTAATGTCTGAGATGATGAGCGGCTGCATTGTCTTGGTTAGTAACTAAATGTCAGATGCCACGACAAGAATACAAAAGGAAGCTGGAACTGTTCACACAGCGAAGGGGCTGTGCCCGACGGGTGTCCGCGGAAGATGCAGGCTGTATACAAAACCAAAAGCTTCACGCAGAATCGACTCATTAAAAAAGGTTTTAATAGGAAAATGATAAATGTTAAAGCTATTATATAATACTCAAGAAAATGAAACTTGAACACTAAAAGAATAGAAGTATGATTTAAGTAAATCTGGACTTTTAAAATGCAAGATGAATTTGTATGATATTTCATATCATCTCAGAACGTTTGCTGCTATGATGTATGAATGTTTCTATAAAACATGAAGGTAGAATCGGGGATAATGTTATGGGTTAAAATTTAGATTTGTCCGGTGCTCCATCATCTCTCATCTTCGCGATTAGTCTGTGAAATAGGTCCTTTGTCCCCATTATACAGGTGAGAAAGCAGGTTCAGAAGGCCACACAGCAGTAAACAGGAGATTTAACCTAGACTCGTCCAAGCCTCAGGCCGGATCGGAGTTCTTCACACCCCACTCCACTGCCCATCTGTCATGATTTAACGTCTGTCATGATTTAACGTCTGTCATGATTTAACGTCTGTCATGATTTAACGTCTGTCATGATTTAACTGCAGACCCCAAGACGGGGACAAAGTCAAGACATTTTACCAGGTGAGGACTTGGCTTTCTGATCACAGCCTGGATGACTTTTCCCTTTTCACATTCCACTTTGGAGACTACTGCCCTTCCTCCACGGGCAACAGCTGCTGGGTTGGATGGAAAGTGAGGGTACAGCCTGGGTCGGGACTTTGTCTCCAAGCCTCAAAGAGACGGGGGCATGCTGCTTTCTCGCTCTGGAGCCAGAGAGATCGGAAGGTAAGGAGACACCAGAAACTCCCAGAAGAGGTGCCAGGGCCCTGAGATGCTTCTGTAACACGGCAAAGGCATATCAAAGACCAGGGAGGCTGTAGACACACACGTGCCGGTATGTTTTCAGACTCCGCATGCCTCACAGTGAAACCTGCGGAAGGCCCTGGATTCGGAGCCAGATGCCCTCGGTCAGTCCTCGTTCTGCCAACAGCCAGACAGGGTCCCCTGGGTGATTTCTCCTCTTGATGCCACTGTTTCCTAAATGGGAAATGACTAAAATGGAATAGTGATCCCTTCTAATTTAGTGGTGTTTCAATGCCTCCTGGTTTTATAAACACCAAATGAATTAATGTATGGGAATGCCTTCTAGAACTAGAGAGTATTTTAAGTATCCATGATGTGTTGTCATTAGAAGTAAGTAAGGCCATTACCGGGGAAATATAATTAAAAATAGAATGTGCTCCCAACCCAGAAAACCTCTCCACAAAGGTGGAAGAGAAAGAAAGTTTTGTTATTGAATAACCATTAAGCCAGAAGGTGATATGCATCACAGGCAAGGCTAAGAGACGGCAAAGAAAGGATCTCATTCTTTTGAAGACTCAAGCAGGTTCAACTCACTGCACGCATGTTTTCAACATGAACAATAACCAGTCCTTAAGGAAGGGACCCTGACCGTACCATTTGTCACAAACTGTTGACTCCAGGGCCACCTGGTCATTGGGGTTACCATCTGTGTTTGTTAATTGCCTGTATCTAGAAGAATAAACTACTATCTCCATAACGTTAACAGGAGGTCGTTTTGCAACTTGAAGCAGGATGCACTAAGTTAGGCTCTTGGCTTCCCTCAGAAACCAGAGACAGGGGAGCCATCTCCTTTGACGTTTACAGTTCAAAATGGGCTTCCAGGTCCTTGAGGAAGACATGCTAGGTCACAACGCCAGAAACTACCAATCTAGTCTTCGAAACAATGTATATACATTTCAAACAGGGAAGAAATCACTTAAAATAGAAGCTCTCAAAAGCAAATGCTCAGGTTGGGGTGTGGTGGCTCACGCCTATAATTCCAGCACTTTGGGAGGCCAAGCCAGGCAGATCGCCAGAGGTCAGGAGTTCAAGACCAGCCTTGCCAACATGGTGAAACCCCCACTCTACTAGAAATACAAAACAAATGAGCCAGGCACAGTGGCGCACACCTGTAATCCCAGCTACTTAGGAGGCTGAGGCAGGAGTATCTCTTGAGCCCAGAAGGTGGAGGTTGTGGTGAGCCGAGATTGCACCACTGCACTCCAGTCTGGGCTACAAAGTGAGACTCCATTTCAAAAGAAAAAATAGATGTTGAGAGAAAAAGAGAAAATCTCTTCCCTTCTTTTCAATCAGGAGAATCAAGTCTCTATTTTTAATTTGTCTCTGTCCATGAAGGGCATGAGGTGGTCTCAAGGGCCTAGGCACTTAGCAGACAAGGCTGGCCTGGGTGCCTGCCAGGGCCTCTTCAACTCTGAGACTGTGAGCCTCAAGGATGAGCTGTGGAACCTGTTGATAACAGCACACACACCACAATCAGGAATGCTGTCAGTCCTAACAAGTAGCATGAGGACAAAGAATTTGCAGTTCTTATAAAGGAACGAACGCAAGTCAGAAACAAAGATCCACCCACATCTGGGTCCTGGGACCCGGCGGTGGAGGGCAGTGTGGCCTGGAGAACAGGGTGCCAGCCAGGCCCTGTGTCCTGACTTCCGCCTGTCTGTAAGAGCTGGTACAGTCCTTGGTCATCTGGACTTCAGGGTCTTGATTCCAGAGAGTAAAGAAAGAGAAGAGGACGGCTCGATCCACACCTGCGCCAGCATTTCATGACTGGGTCATCTGTCAGGACGGGTCGGACCATGATGCTTCTAGAACCATCAGGGCTGTTCTGCACCAGTCATGGATATCATCAGGTGGCTTTGAAATAATGAAGCAGGAGCAATAAAATCTGAACTGAAACGCAATAATTACAAGAATGAGTTTATAGCCGGACATCTTAGAAAGCTTTCTACTGGAGAATTCCAAATAAGTGACGCCAAACTCAGAGGGGACTGTGACCCACCAGCCCTCATCACAACAAGCAGCTGCTCTGTCACAGTCATTCCCAGAAAACACCAGGGTCCCAGGGCACAGTCTGTCCCCTGGGATTGACATTGGGATGAAAGCATATCATGACAGTGACTGCCCTTACCTTGAGTCAGGCTTTAATTTTTAAGATGAAAAGAGAGAAGGTATATATTCCCCCAGCCCCAAGGATTTTCAAGAACAGAATACAACAGATTCAATAGCTCCAATAAATGATTTTTAAATTCTCAGATATGTACTCTTTGTCAGGATTCTCCAGAGAAATAAAAAACTGATAATAAAGGAAATTTATAGGCTGGATGCAGTGCCTCATGCCTATAATCCCAGCACATTCAGGGGCCAAGGCAGGTGGATCACCTGAGGTCAGGAGATCGAGACCAGCCTGGACAACATGGCAAAAATTCATTTCTACTAACAGTATGAAAATCAGCCGGGCATGGTGGTGGCTGCCTGTAGTCCCAGCTACTCGGGAGGCTGAGGCAGGGGAATCGCTGGAAACAACCCGGGAGGCAGAGTTTGCTGTGAGCCAAGATCGAGCCACTGCACTCCAGCCTGGGTGAGAAAAGCAAAACCCTGCCTCAAAAGAAAAGAAAAGAAAGAAAAATAAATTTGTGATGATAAGAAATTGGCTCACACCGTTTTGGAGCTTAAGTCCAACACCACATGCAGGGTGAATGGGCAGGCTGGAGCCCAGGAGAGCCAATCCACAGTTCCAGTGCTGACACCAGCAGAGTCAGGGCCCGGGAGAGCCAACGTTTCAGTCCAAGTCCAAAGGCAGCGAAAAGCTGATGTTCCAGTTCCAAGGCCATCCGGCAGGAGGGGTTCTGTCCTCCTTGTGGGCAGGGGCAGCCCTTCTGCTCTTTTCAGGCCTTCAGCTAATTTCATGAGGTCCACCGCATCCTGCCTGACTCAGTCTATCAATTCAAATATTCATCCAATTAGATCAGAGGAGGGACCTGCAGAGGCACAGCTGGCAGAGAAGCCATCAGGCTGGACTGTCAGCTGAGAAGTCCAGGGATCTGATTCACTGACAGCCTCGCAGACATTCACCCTGGGCTCCACGATGTGCAAGTCAGCCCACACGTCCCACGTACTCTGAGCCTCTCCCGTTGCTCACCCCAGATAAACTCTGCTGAACCTAGGGGGCCGCAGGGTGTAGAGAAGAGGGAAGATGGGCAGAGGGCAAAAGCGGGTGCTTTGCTCTGCTCCACCCATAGGAGGCTGGTGCACACCGCTGCTTCTGAAGGGCTTCCTGTTTTAATTGCAGTGCTGAGACACGGTGGCTCTCACACCCTTTAATTCTGGCAAAGCCGCAACTGAGACTAAGGGGAGGTGGGGGACAAGCAAGCGGCCATTTGGGAGTGACGTTCACGGTGTCTCCTGGCATGCACCAGCCGAGTCTTAGAGTCCTCCAGGGGGACTAAGACCAGAGGTTTCCACCGTTCCTGCCCTAACCATCAGCTGGGCAACCTCCCTGGGTTCCTGTGTCCGAGGCATCTCTCAAAAGGAAGGAACTTCACCACCTTTGCCAGGAAGGTCTCCTGATGCCCAAGATGGGCTGCTCACCTGGTAGGAAGCTCTTTAACAAAATCCCAATGAGTGGCCTCCAGACCCAGGAAAAGCAGCTTAGAATCTCACCTGGGTGAACCCCAAGGGGCAGCAAGGTTGATAGCCTCAATGCAGTCCAAACACGGGGCAGCTCACCCATGAGGAAGTGAAACCAAAGGGCCCTTGGCCAAGGTTACCCTGTGCAGTGGGCTGAATGGCAGCCCCTCACCACCCCCCGCCCCTCCGCGAAAAATCTGTCCTAGTCCTAACTCCAGGTACCTGTGAATGTAAACTGATTCGGAAATAGGGTCTTTCTGCAGATGCAAAAAACATGAGATCATCCTGGACTTGGGGTGAACCTAAATCCAATGACTGGTGGCCTTACAAGAGAAAGGAGCGGGAGATTAGAGGTGCCTGGAGGGAAGCTCTGAGAAGATGTGGAAACTGGAGTGACCCGTCTGCAATGAGCCCGGGACGCTGGGAAGCTCCCACCCCAGAGCCGAGAGAGAGGCAGGGGACGGTTTGCCGCTCACAGCCTCCAGCGGAAACCAGCACTGCCACCCGTCTGCAATGAGCCCGGGACGGTGGGAAACTCCCACCCCAGAGCCGAGAGAGAGGCAGAGGACAGTTTGCCGCTCACAGCCTCCAGCGGAAACCAGCACTGCCAGCACCTTGATTTCAGACCTGCAGCCTCCGAGCTACAAGAGAGGGCCAGTCTGCTTCAGCCTCCCAGCTCGTGGTTCCCTCTCTGTACAGCAGCCCCAGGACGTCGGTTAGGGACGCAGCCTCGCTCGCCATGGGACCCCTCCGTCGGCTCTTCTCACCACCCACTTTTGCCCTCTGCCCATCTCCCCTCTCTTCCACCCCTGCGAGTCCTGCCCCAGTTCCAGCAGAGTTTATTTGGGGTGAACAACAAGAGGCGCTCGGTGCATGTGGGGTGCGTGGGCTGACTGGTACGTTAGGACGTGTGTCAGTCTGAAAGAACCTGGCCATTCTATCAATGCCTTTGGACTTGAGGGGGTTTCTGACAGGTTGTGGAGCCCAAGATGAATGTCCCCAAGGCTGCTGGTGAACTGACTCAGATCCCTGGTGGTCGTGACTGACAGTCAGCCCCTCCCTAGTCTCTCCAGAGAACCTGTTTCTCTGCCAGCTGCGCCTGTGCAGGCCCCTCCCTTAGATCTAATCCATCCGTCATGCTTTCATCTCACTGAGAAATACCTCCCCCCGCCCCTGGCAGATGAGAGTAGCGCTCGGGGCTGGATGTATTATCTCACCACATCTGCTTCACTTTCCCCTGCAGAGGCGGCTCGGCGTTGGCACTGGCCACGGCCAGGCACAGCCCTAACTTGCTTCTTCGTGATCCTTCCCCCACTTTCATTTGGAAACGTTCTCACATTCTCTGCTTCTTGTAACCTCAACCATGGGGAATGTTGAGAAAGTGTCGTTTTTGTCCCAAGGCCCTTCTCCCTGTTGGACAGTCCCAGGGCTTGGCACGGCAGCCTTAGCAGGGCAGAGAAGGAAAAGGCCAGGAGCCCAGCCTGGGGTGCAGTCCAGGGTCCCAACCCAGATTCTCTGCCTGCCACGAGTTCACATGGGGAAGGCCTATTTCTCCTGAGGAAGCCACAGTTCAAGGGCTCACCATGATGCAGATGACAGTGGCCGTCGGTCCCCACTGTCCCACTGTTGATCTTGCTGATTTTCCGAGACAGAGATGACCTCAGAGCCTCTTGGGTGGAGAGGAAAGCTCCCAAGATGAAAGTCAGGGCCGGTCACTGGGTGCCACTGTATAGGATTTTGCCCTGGGGACAGAGGAGGAAAATGAGGGCTGAGAAGATGCTGCCTCACCTGCCCCTGAGAGAGCCCAGCAGCCGCATTGCTCCCACGGACCAGTATTCAAGACCCCACTCCCCGCAGGGCAGGTGCTGGGGCTTGCTGGGGACCTGTGTGGGATCCGAGCACAGGGACAGCCTCCAGCCTGTAACCTGTCGCTGCTTCTTCCTTCCAGAAGAAAAAAAATAGGTGCCTTGCCAGGGCAGGCCCAGCCCTGCAGGTTCGACTTCGGAAACAGCTCAGGCAGAAGGCCGGAAAACAGGAAGTGAGACTTGGGTGGTGGGAGGAGGGTGTGGGCGAGGGGGCCGGGATGCTGATACAGAAAACTCACATTTGAGAAGAACCAAATGTACAAGAAAGGAGAGGGAGAGGGAGAGAGAGAAGACACCAGCACGACCTCCCCGTGGATGCGCCGGCGTTTCTGTCTGCAGAGCCTGCCCCGACCTGGCCCACACCCCGCCTGCTGCCAGCCACCCCAGGGCCTTAGCAGGACAGCTCACGGCCTCCAAAAGCCTTAAAGTCTCTTGTGGGCTAAATCATGGTCCCCAAAATGACATGTTGAAGTCCTACCCCTCCAAACATGTGAATGCAATCTTATTTGGGAACAGGGTTTTTGCAGGTGTAGTTAAGATGAGGTCAGATTGGAGTAGGGTGGGCCCTAAATCTAATATGTCCTTACAAAAAGAGAGAAATCTGGACACAGAAGCACAGAGAAGGGAGCACCGAGAGACAGCAGAGGCGGGGGTGGAGGTGGAGGCGGAGGCGGAGGGAGGTGGCTGCAGCCAGGGGCACGCCAGGGACCATGGACCCCCGCACGCGCCAGCACAGGCCAGGAGGGCTCTGCCCAGACAGCTGGCTCTTGGCCTGGCGGCCTCCAGAGCTGTGAGGGCATCAGTGTTGGTTGCTGAAGATCCCGTTTTCGCTGCTTTATTCCCGGCCTAAGCCGACTGGCACAGAGTCTAATCCCACGCCCCATTATGCCCAGACAACAGGGTCTGTGGCACCAAAGCTAGGCCTGAAGGGAGGAGGGTCAGCTCGGCCCTTCAGAGAGGCTGGGGCAGGAGCTGTCCTCACCCAGGAGCCCATGCGGAGGGCAGGGAGGCCAGAGCGCAGGGCACAAGATGCATTCCCCTGCCGCAGCACTCCACCCTTCCGGCCACATGCCAGGCCCCTGCCCTGCCCAGCCCCCAGGACAGTGTAGCTTCTGAGAGCTCTGCCTCTCTGGAAGTGGGCATCAAGGCAGGGCACCAGCGAACGTGGCTCCGGTCACCGTCAGTCCCCTGCACAAGGTGCGACCCCTCACAGGACTATGGTGACCGTGGCCTCTAGATCACTCAGGGTCAAATCACATGAGGCTGACTTCAATTTCAGCAGGAATTTAGGTCAGATAACCAGGGCTGTTAAGCCTCAGCCTGCTTTGTCTGAGGCGCTGTGATGGGAAACACCGGTATGGGGTGAATCTGCCAGGCAGGCAGTGCTCCCCCACCTACCCTGTCCATCCCCACTGGGGCCCTCCAGCCTCCGTGCCTGAGTGACAGCTTCAGAGCAAGGGAGGCTCCGTCCCGGGCGGGTGGTATCAGTGGAAGGTAGACAAGGAGTTCAGCCCTGAGGTGCAAGGACACCGCGATTGGGGAACAGAGACATCAGGACCCACTGGCCGCTGCGGAAGACAAGGAGGAAGAGGGCTGCTGTGGCCTTTGGGACCTTACAGAGCCAGGTCTAACCCCAGATCCACTGGCATTTGCTTTCTAGATGGCCTTTGGGAGACACTTGGCCTAGCATCTCATCTGCAAATGGAGCAAAAGGACATGCCCACCAGTGGCAACTGAGCCAGCTTGCTCCGAGAGCCCAGAATGCAATCAGAGCCTTGGAGAGCCTGGCTTCCTTGCTTCCTCCTCAGGAAGATCAAGTGCAAGAGTGACTCTGAAATCAACCTTCCGTGCTAAGAAGGGCTGTGTCGTGTCCACTGCAGCCACTGTCCACGGTCCACCGTCCGTGGGCACTGCTAGCCAGACGGACTCCTTGCCATTGGTGGTCTCTGGGCATAGTCAGGCAGGCAGTGAAGGCCTGGCCTAGAGGTATCCCCCAAATGGTCTGGATGGGGGACATTCAGCCTGGGCCAGGTCAGGGCTTCCAAGGGGACCCAGCAGTAGCTGGCCAGTGTTGAGGCAAGCAGGTGACAGCATGATGGGCAGGACAGTGTGGGTCACAACAACATAAGGCCACAGACATGGGATTGGGGGTGGGGACCAGGCAGCTGGGAAGGTTCTGGCCTCAGAAAGGCAGGGCTGACTCCAGGCCCAGAAAGTCCTGACACTGGGACAAAAAATGACAAGAGCCATCCCTGGGGCGGCGAGCCACTGAGCAGATGACCAGAACCAGAACTAGCAGAGGCAAAGCTGAGTGGCAGCAACTAATCCAGGGCCCACGTCAGCCTGGGGTCAGAGGCCAAGTTCAAGGAACACAATCGGGGCCCAGCCTAGGAGGACGCTAGACCACAAATCAGCATCCAGACAAAAGGAGAGAACAAATATTGGCCCTATCAGTGCTCGCTCAAACACTCATGCCTCCCTGCTGCCTTCTAGTCCTCGGCCCACCGCCATCCCACTCCCCGACACCCAAAACAGCGCTTCACTGTCACCTCTCTCGGGTCATCGGTCCCTTTCCTCTGTGTGACAATGTGAGGGAGGGTCTCCCCTGCCCTGATAGGTGATGGGCAGCATAAAGGGACGAGTCAGGGCTGGGTGCAGTGCCTCATGCCTGTAATCCCAGCACTTTAGGAGGCTGAGGCAGGAGGATCACTTCACACCAAGACCTAGAGACCAGCCTGGGCAACATAGTGAGACCCCTGTCTCTACAAAACAATGCAAAAGAAAAAATGTGCCAGGCATGGCGGTGTGTGCTGGTAGACCCAGCCACTCAGGAGGCTGAGGCAGGAGGATCACTTGAGCCCAGGAGGTCTAGGCTACTGAGCCATGTTCAGGCCACTGCACTCCAGCCTGGGCAGCAGAACGAGACCCTGTCTCAAAACCAAAAACAAAACAAAGCAAAATCAAAAGGAGGAATCAGGACCCAAGACGACTGCCCCCTGGGGCCCAGCCCATGACTGGCATACAGTAGGTACTCAATACGTGCTTGTTAAATGGCCTGGGGTCAGCCCACATGCACACTGGGGAGGGCCAGGAGGAAGCAGGCAGAAGAGGGCTCCCCACAGCCACTTGTGGTTCCCACTTCTCGGGTGTGCATCTTCTTTTAAGGACCTCTCCATGGTCTCGAAGAACCACAGCTGCGTTTCCCAGAACAACAGTGATCAGCGGGAAAACACTGCATTCTGACATTCAAGGCTCAGACGGGTCACATGTTCTTTCCCACGGAGATCACAAACCAGGAAAGTCACTTTTTCAGCAGCTCTTTTCATCTACCTCCTGCCGAGAGAATCCAGGAGTGACAGGAAGTCACTCCCAGCTGAGAAACTGGTGCCCTGTGATCCCTTTGGTCTTGGGAATATATTTAAATGCCATGTGATTATATACTTAAAATTCTTAGAAGGGTGGTGGCTCCCTCTAAAGTCGGCCATTTGACAAACCGCTAACCTAGAAAAAGACTCTCACTATTGCTCCATAAAGATGAAGGGGGCTCAGGAGCTGACGGCCCCCCAACTTCATCCTCCCGGCTCCTCCACCTTTCCAGGCGCGCAGGACGCAGGGCGGGCACTGCACCGGGGCTCTTTCCCCGCAGGTAGGAAGACCCGCTGGAAAATCCTGGCCAGGAATTCAAACGCGTGACCCAGACGTCAAGGCTGCAGAAATCGCTGCCCGAAACCCAGCCGAAACCGGGGGCGATGCCTTCTCAACATGCTGGCCGGCGGGCGGGGCGGCTGCAGTCACCCAGGGGGTTTATGGGTCCTAAAAACTTAGAGTTTCCTTCCAGATGAGTAACTTCTTTTCCATTTTCCAACGGCTAGGAGGTTTTTGTTAAGAAATACATCTGGAGTGATGTTAGGGAAAACATACCCTTCCCCCAAAACCCCAGAAAATCCGTCCACACTCAGCGCCCGCGCGGCTTTCCGGGAGAAGGACGGGCGTGGGCCCCAGGGCCAGCATTTGCATAAAAATGAGGCAGTGTTTACCAAGCAGTGTTCAGTAGTCTGAGGCTTGTATAAATCAAAGATAGCCGGATGAGAAAACTCAAGTGGAAAGACCGGCTTGGAACTTCTCACTGACCGACTGGTGGAGCCATGGGGAGCATTTTTCCATCCCAGAAGGAAAAAGAGAAAGCAGCATTTCCAGCAAGACTTCCAGGGAGTCTGCAGAACTCGTTAGGGAGCTGTGATCTCCGCAGTGCCTCGGGAAAGCACCCCGTGGAAGGGCCTCAGCAGTGTCTGAAGGGAAGAACAAGTTGTCGGGGTCGGGGGGGCGTACCCTGAGAAGGAAGAGGTAACAAAGACATGTTTGAATCGTGTCTCCTCAAAATTCATGTCCACCCAGAATCTGCAGGTGGGACCTTATTTGGAAGGGCCGTTGCAGATGGGAGGATGGAGATGGGATCATCCTGGCCTAGCACTGCCCCTAATCCAGGGAGAGCGTCCTTCTAAGCGACAGCAAAGGACTCCGAGGAGGCAGTGGCTGGAGACATGTGGCTGTGAGCCAAGGCGACCCACGGTTTGCCTGTAACACCAGCAGCTGGAAGATGCAAGGAGGGTGTCTCCCCGGGAGCCTCCAGAGCAGGTACACTCCTACCGAGAATGAGATCTGCTTGCTCACGAACACCGACGCCTCCGGATGCTAGAGGGGTACAGAGTTTTAATGGGGTTTGCCCTCAAGATTGCCCAAACTATTTTTAGAAAATCAGTTGAGGACACTGTGGAGCTAGCTGGTGGTGAGGACCGAGGTTGGAACTCAGGTGTTCTGAAGCCCCGACCTGACCTACAAGTTGAGGCGGCTCCTTCTTGTTCGGCCTATCCTTGCCGTGGTCTGTGAGACAAAGTGGGAGGACAGCACTTAGCCGATTCCGGGAGAGCTAGGTGGCCCAGGGGTAGGGAACAGGACCAGAGATGCCAAGTTCTGCTTGGTCACAGCTTTACGGGCGCCAGCCAGCCGTGTGACCTGCATGAACTCCACGTCTACCTGCCACGGCTGGCTGCGGGGGCACCTCCAGGGCCTTCAGAACCAAACCCACAGATGTAAGAGGCAAAACTATTTCAAGTCTCCTTTCTTCCATTTTTATAAAGTAGAAATCAAATGGCCTTTTGCTCATCCAATCTGTCCTCTTGGAAATAACCTTTCTTGGAAGAAAGAAGTACAGGGAGGGAAACACCAGAGTGATGGTGGCTCCTGGAGGTCAGGCCATCTCCCTGCACTTCTGTTCTGTTCCTCACACTCGGCACCCCACACCCCCCCACCTTTAATCCTGGTCCAAGTCTGGGTGTTGGTCCTACGGACAGCTCCCAGCCCGTGTCTTGGAGTTCCAGCAGAGAATTTCTGTGACTTTGCCCTCCTACTGTATCCCATCTATTACTGAGAACCCCCCAAAATGACACCCTCTGACCACCTTTAGGCCAAAACCCCAGTGACTCAGAAGAGGGGAGCAGGGCGCACCCTCCTACCGCGGCATCTGGCCTGCTCAGCCCTGCCTTCCTCATGTATAGAAAGTCCCGGGGACTGAGGCCCTGCTCGACTTCCTGCTCCGGCACATTTTGGGGTTGTGCTTGTGATATAATGGATACCCTCTGCTCAGAAGCAGACAAGGGGGAGACCCCAGATGGGCCATGAAGTAGGCACTAAGGTGTCACTCCACTGTTTTTGGAAGGGGTCCTCCTTCTTCCTCTCCCTGCTATTCCATGGTCTCTGGTTGCCAGGCTCACAATGCCCACCCACTCCACTATTCTTTCCACCCAGGGATCCAGAACCACCTACGTGTGTGTGTGGAGCCAGGTGGGGGCACAGCAAGGCTTGGTTGGCCATTTGCAGCCTGTCATGCCGCCTGTTCACCTGAAGGCCACTCCTAAGCCTCTGTCCACTCTGGTTAACGCTGGTGACAGGTCCTCCTCCCCGTGGATCTGGCTACACCCCTGATTCACATCACACAGGGAGAGGAAAGCCTGGTGAACCCTGATATGCTGCTGAAGTGGGTGGGGTGGCAGTCAAGTCAGTCTGTGCCCACATATAGGAATAGCTCCCCGGGAGAAGACCCAAGGCAAGCATGATGACAGGCCACAAGTGTTTGCCGTAGGATAGGAACTCATGTCTATTTGGTAGAGTCAAAAATTAAACAAGGGAGTAAAGAAGTTCCTCCCAGGTGGAAGAGGAACAAGTTTCTCGTGGCCAGACGTGAGTGGCAACAGGTCCTCCAGCAGTGACAAGCTACCTGACCTGGATCATTCACATAGACCAAAGGCTGTGGGGGTTCCAGGAGCTGGAGCAACAGGCCAGGCTCGGAGCATGGTGAAGGACTTGCTGGGCAGCAGAGGTATACTCTGCTACGTGAGAGTGGTCCCTGATGGGAGAAGTGAGTTTGTCCAAGGAGCAGGAGGGAAGCTTCAGCAACAGTATACACTGAACTTGGATGGTTCGAGAACGTTCAAAGGCCAAAGCTATCCTCATGCGGCCACTTATGCTTTCAGGAAGGAGGGGCGGTGTGGGCCCAGATGGGATCTGAGAGAGCGGCTGGGCCTGTTTGAACATCGCACACTCCCACTTCTGCTGGAGAAGGGAGCAAAGGTGGGCTGAGGCATTCCCAGACGCGGTGTCCACAGCTCCATCCATCTGGAAGGCTTTGGGCCAAAGCCATAAAGAACGAGAGTAGGGCCAGGGAGCCAGCCTGGGACCACTGAAAGCGCAGCGAGTTCTCGGTCCGAGCCTCCGAGGGTCCTCTGCCTGGGCGTTCTCCGTGCCGCAGGCAGGAGTGGTCATCTCTTAGAGGTTTTCTAAGGGCTGAGTGAGAGACAGAGGCAAGGAGTTTCTGTAAAAGCCTCCAACACCGAGGAAGTATTGGAATAACTGCCAGGGGGGCTGCTGAGGCCCAGGGGGAAGCCCAGGCTCTTAGTCCACAGGGGCTGACACCTTTGCTTATCAACTCTGCAACCTCAGGCGATGACGCTTCCTGGGCTTCAGTGTGTCTGTCTGTTAGGAGGCACTGAGCAGGTTAGTTCTGGTTCCTACATCCCCAGGGCAAGATTCCTCCCGAGACAGGTGATCCAGTGACAAACTCGTTCATACCTAGAGGTGAACAGCTGACCCCTGATCCTTCCCTGAAAATGATGGAAGAGGGTTGGGCGCAGTAGCTCACGCCTGTAGCCCCAACACTTTGGGAGACCAAGGCAGGTGGATTGCTTGAGCTCAGGAGTTCCAGACCAGCCTGGGCAACGTGATGAAACCTCGTCTGTTGAAAAAAAATCAAAAAAATTAGCCGAGTGTGGTGGCATGTACCTGGAGTCCCAGCTACTTGGGAGGCTTAGGTGGGAGGATCAGCTGAGCCCAGGAGGCTGAGCCTGCAGTGAGCTGTGATGGCACCACTGCACTCCAGCCTGGCTGACAGAGCGAGACCCTGTCTCCAACAAAACAGAACAATGGAAGAGATGACAGAGCAAGTTACCAAACTCCTGGTGTCTAAGAGCACAGAAGTGCCAGTGGGGCAGCCAGCAGTAGTAAGAATAAATTTTAGATTTTCCACACAACTTTTGGAGAAGTGGCTCTTGGTTTACCGATTTGAATTTGGATACATTTTAACAGACTTCAGATGGATGGAAACACAGCAGATGAGGTTGAACTTTCTGGAAGGTTACCGATGTTACGATAATGGCTGACATCTGTAAAAGACGGAACACACACATTGCTGGTGGATATAGAGTGGTGCAACCACTGAAAAAGGGTCTGGGAATCTCTTACAAAACAAAAAGTACGCCTACCCCAGACCCAACCATTTCAATCCTGTATTTACTCAAGATAAAGGAAAACTTATGTCCTCAAAAATATTTGGTCACACCAGTTTTATGAATGATAGCCAAAACCCAGAGGCAGCCCATTAAGAAGAGAATGTAAAAACAAATTATGATATCTTCTTAAAATGGAATACTGCTCACTAGCAAAAAGAAATGAATTCTCAGAGCATCACAAACGACACAAACACAGCACAAAACACACTGAATGGAAGAAGCCAGATAGAAGTGACTATGTACAACACGACTCCCTTTCTATAAAGCTCTAGGACAGGCAAAACGAATCTATGGTGAAGCAGACCTAAGAGCAGTGCCTCCTTCTGAAGAGTGAACGGGGTATTGCTTGGAAAGGGTATTAGAGAACTTTCCAGGATTCTGGGAATGCTCTGAGCCTTGAAGGAGGTTATGCATTTGTCAGAACTCAATGAATGTACACTTAGCGCTTGCACCTTACACTGTATCTACATTTTACCTCAAAAAAAGGGCTGTGAACACATATGAAGCTCTAATTAATGATACGCCAGGTGAAATATTTAGGAAATGGAGTTCTGCAAGCCGCCTTGAACACAGGATGCATTAGACACAGGGTGCCACAGGTGATGGATGAGAGCTAATGGCGGGTAGATACGCGGTAAAGTACCGCAAGTGTTCACGGTAGAACCCAGAGGGTCTACGTTATGATTGTTTCCATTTTTCTGTGTGTTTGGAAATTTTTGTAATACAGTGTTTCAGATAACATTTTGCTCCTGGGAAGTGCCTTCCCTCCCCGGTCAGGGAACCCTCAGCAGGGAGAGTGCTCTGCAGATCCTAGGGCTTCCCACATCCTCCCCACGTGCTGCTTCATCATTCACTGGGCACCTGTTAACATCCAAGCCACTTGCTCGGTGCTTTTCTACGCATGGCCTCATGAATCCTTAAAACAGCTCCCTGACTTGAGAAATGCGCTCGTTTCATAGTAGAAAATGAGGCTGCCAATGAAGACCGTCTGATTCCTACTCCCTACCCTGCCTCAACAAGGACCCGGGTGCTTTGTGCAGAAATATGGACTCAGGGGCTGCCTGGGAACGGATCCTCCATTAGGTGGGGTACTCCGGCCCCCACTGCATAGCCAGGAGGTAGCATGGTTGACCTCTGAGCTGGTAAACTCTGGGATGTGACCTCTGGAGGCAGCTTCTGGAACAGCCTAGTTACACCCTTTACTGGCTGGATCACCTTGAGGAAGCTTCCTACACATCCTGCACCTCATCCTCCTCTCCTGCAAATAAGAACAAATGTTTGAGAAACATCATTATCCAAGCACATTTAGGAAGGTGAGACCAGTCCAAAGCCCCACGTGGAAAATTCTAATGTGTGGCCCAAGTGAGGTTTAGTTCATTCAGTTTTAAGTCTCCTATTTATCCATAAGGCATTCTGAACATTTTGCTATTACGTAAAATGTGTAATAAACATTTAAAAGTTGAGGTTTTTCAAATACTTGTAGCTAACTGATCTTCAGCAAAGCGAACAAAAATATAAAGTGGGGAAAGGATGCCCTTTTCAGCAAACGGTGCTGGGATGATGGGCTAGCCACATGCAGGAGAATGAAACTGGATCCTCATCTCTCACCTTATGCAAAACTCAGCTCAAGAAGGATTAAAGATTTAAACCTATAAAAATTCTGGAAGATAACATTGGAAAAAAGCCTTCTAGACATTGGCTTAGGTGAGAATTTCATGACCAAGAACCCAAAAGCAAATGCAATAAAAACAAAGATAAATAGCTGGGACCTAATTAAACTAGAGAGCTTTCGAAAGGCAAAAGGAACAGTCAGCAGAGTAAATAGCCGCAGAGGGGGAGAAAATCCTCCCAATCTACACGCCTGACAAAGGACTAGTATCCAGAATCCGCAACAAACCTGAACAAATCAGTAAGAAAAAAGCAATCCCATCAAGAAGTGGGCTAAGGACACGGACAGACAGTTCTCAAAAGAAGACGTGCAGATGGCCGACAAGCATACGGAAAAATGCTCGGCATGACTCATTCTCAGGGAGATACAAATCAAAACCGCAGTGTGGTACCACTTTACTCCTGCAAGGATGGCCATAAGCAAAAAACAGTCGATGTTGGTGCGGATGCAGTGAAACGGGGAGCACGTCTACCCTGCTGGGGGGAGTGTAAAACTAGCACAGCAACTGTGGAAGCAGCGTGGAGATTCCCGAAAGATCTGAAGGTAGAGCTTCCTTTGGATCCACCAATCCCACTACTGGGTATCTGCCCAGGGAAAAAGAAGTCATTATTTGAAATGATGCTTGCACACACATTTGTAGCAGCACAACTCACAATTGCGAAGTTGTGGAACCAGCCCAATGCCCATCAACGAATGAGTGGATAAAGAAACTGTGATATATGTGGAATGCTAGGCAGCCATAAAATGAATTAGCAGCATTTGCAGTGGCCTGGGTGAGACTGGAGACTATTATTCTAAGTGATGTAACTCAGGAATGGAAAGCCAAACATCATACGTTCTCACTGATATGTGGGAGCTAAGCTATGAGGACGCAAAGGCTTAAGAATGGTCCAGTGGACTCTGGGGACTTGGGGGAAGAATGGGAGGGGGTGAGGGATAAAAGACTGCAAATCTGGCACGGTGTATATTGCTTGGGCAGTGGGTGCACCAAAATCTCACAAATCACCACCAAAGAACTTACATAACCAAACACCACCTGCCCCCCAGTAATTTATGGAAAAGTTTTTTTAAGTTGGGGTTTTAGCGTGAAAACCAGCCTGGAAATGTATCTTAATTTTGCATGTGTCCTCTGCCTGCTGGAGAAACTGACCTGCTGGAAGCAGAGCCTGGAAGTCAGGTCAGGATGCTGCAGTCCAAGTCCGACTGCCGGCTCGGGGCCTAAGAGTAGGGCCAAGAGCGATCACATCATCACCTCTCACTCCCCTTGTCTGCACCACACAGGCCCTCAGAGAGATAAAGGCGCCCCACAAAAGGGCTTTGAGGTTGAGGGTGACCGACATCACATCAGGACAAAGAATGATTATTTGGTTACAGAAAGAGAGGCTGATCAAGTAAAAATCTAGTAACTTACAGCTTTCATTTGGCCGGTAAGTTTTCATTCCTTCGGGGTCAGAGCAAACTTTGTAATTGAATTTGTGATCAAAGAGCATGACCAGAAATCTGCTTTTTAACCCAAGAGCAGCATCTGAAACCAGGGTCAAAACTGAAGAAGCAGGGGATGCCTTCTCAGTCATACAGACTTGGAGGCGGCCAGCATCCAGATGGCGTCACTTCATACACTGCAAACCTGACGGCAGGCCACCGCACCCACCTGCTCCCCAGAGGTCAGCCACATGCGGAGGTCTGCCCAGCGGATAGGTTTTTGGATTTTGTTTGCTAATTGTTGGGAACGATTTGTGGATTTCAAGCCTTTCCATACAAGCGACTTTGATGTTGTTGGTTCTAGTTTTGCACTTTCTTGGGTTTTTTCGAGACAGAGTCTTGCTCTATCACCCAGGCTGGAGTGCAATGGCACTGTCTGGGCTCACTGCAACCTCCCCTTCCCAGGTTCAAGCAATTCTCCTGCCTCAGTCTCCCGAGTAGCTGGGCTTACAGGCGCCCGCCACCATGCCCAGCTAGTATTTATATTTTTAGTAGAAACAGGGTTTTACCATATTGGCCAGGCTGGTCTCGAACTCCTGACCTCATGATCCACCCGCCTTGGCCTCCCACCAAGCGCTGGGATTATAGGGGTTAGCGACCACGCCTGGCCCCTGTACTTTCTTTACGAAAGAAAATGAAAATAATCTTTCCCTCAATGTCATCATGATCATAAGGCCAAATGCAATGCAGATTCAACAGAAGATCCTAAACTGGAAAGAAGTGGTTGCAAAGGGCATTATGTTTGAGGAAGGAGGATGTGATGGGCTCTAGGATTGGGCATAGCAGTACCAGTGATGTCAGAGTGAGTATTCTTAGCAACACACGCCAAAGCGCTGAGGGGAAGAAACCTGATGTCTCCAACCTCTCTAAATATTCCTTGCCCTAAAATCTGTATGTGTGTGTGTCTGTCTGTCTGTGTGTACATAGATGCACAGACACACATATACATACACACACATATTTACGTACATACACATGTATATTCACATATATACACATACATACACATACATACACGCGTATATTTACATATACACATATGTATATATGCATATACACATACACACATGTATATATGCATATACATATACACACATATTTTTAAATACACACATGTATACGCAAATATATATACACACATGTATGTGCAATATATACATGTCATATATTCACATACATGTATGTGCACACACATACACATATATATTTACATGCACATATATAGACACATACATGCATGCATATATTTACATATACACTGATATGCATGTATATACACATATATACATATATTTACATACACATACATATGCGCACATATATACACACATATATGAAAAAATGCACATGGGCAGAGCTGGTATATCTAAGAAAAGATATATACATAGAGATTATACTAGAAAGAAGATATTAAGCAAATGACACAAAATGCTCACAATTAATGAATTGGCTGAGGGGTACAAACATTTCTTTGTGCTATTCTTGCAACTTTTTTCTAAGGCTAAAATTATACATCACAATAGCTAATGTATGAATCACGATGGCAACACACTGCGTAACTCAGTAGAGGTGGCCTGGGGACACTGGGCGTGTGGCCGGAAGAACAAAGGCAGGAGTGAGGCACCCTGGTTTGCATCTGTATCTGTGAGTGAAGACTTCTCGCAGCCTGAGCAGCTGCCCAAAGCTTCTGGGGAGCGCACAGGTTTAAAAAGCACTCGCAAAGCCAAAGGCCGTCAGCAGGGCTGCATCAGCTGCTCCTTGCTGGGCTCCGTAGAAAACTCTCCCTTCTTGGAGAGTGGCCCACAGAATGCACAGGGATGCTGCTGGCCACGCACCTGGGGACAGAGGGTCTAGGGAACGGGCACGTTCTGTGGCAAGTCCTTTCCTCCAGGGCCCCTCTCACAGCTCTCAGAGCCCGGTCCTGCTCTGCAGCCTGTGCAGGCTCCTCTGTGATGAGAAACACCCAGTCTCCAGTCGAAGAAATGCTCAGGGCGAGGCAGTGCCCTGCACCACACGAACATCAGCCCACACGGAGTGTCTAGAGTGGAACACCCAGGCTGGGCCGGCCGCCTGGTTCTGAGCCTTGCATTCTGACTTCACACAGCTGTGGTGGTTTCCCCTGGACTGCACAGCCGAAGGCCCCCAGGGCTTGCACCAAGCCCCCCAGTTTCTCTCTTCCAAGACCCAGACTCTGAGCTGGGCATCTTCTGAGTTCCTTCTCCCAACGATAGGTCCACGGCTACTCCGCTCAGAAGCAGGACCACAGAGTGAGGAAAACCAGGCCCACAGTCCCCTCTACACAGGCACTACTCACCTGCCCCCGGGTCTGACCCTGCGTCACACACAGTGTCAGGCCCTTGTCTCATATGTGTACCTGATTTCCACTCCATTCATTCAAAACATGTTGTCTGAGTGTTTACCACGTGCCAGACCCTGTGCTGGGCTCTGGAGTAGGAGATGACAGTTCACTGAGGCTCCTTGGTCTCTAGGAGGCAGGGTCGACTCTGCCTGGCTCTCCAGGGCTCAGCCTGAAGTTCAGCCTGAATCTATCACCACCCTCTCCTTGACATGCCAACAGGCGAGCACCCCACTTCCACCCCCTCCGCCAGGTCTCTTTGCAGATGCCCAGGCCCCGCCCAGCTCCCCCTTGGATCCTGATGTCCCCCTACATGCCCAAAGCTCCTCATTCTCTTTCTGACTCATTTCCCTCCACAGCTCTCTCCTCTCCCTAGACCTGATGGTCTCCTACCCACACCTTCACAGATGATGAGTAAGTGGGTCTTTCCTTAGGTTCCTGCAAATACGGACTTACCGCACATCCACACTGATGTCAGAAAGGTCACGGCTCCATGTGCACCTACAGCAATGATGTCCCAGCATCCGGCATGGGCACAGCAGGAGGCCAAGGAGAAGCAGAGAGCCAGCCAGCTCTGGATGTCTCCTGGAGTCACGCGAAGCTTGGGTCCTGGCTGCTCAGAGTGCACCCCCAGACCAGCGACATCAGTCATCCGGGAGCTTGCGAGACCCCTACGCCTGCCCCGACTCCCTGCATCTGGGTCTGCAGCTCTACAGACCTGCAGGTGATTCTTGGGTCAATTCATGTTTGAGGAAACACTGGTTTAGGATGTACTCTTTATGGGAAAGAAGGCCTTTTTTTTTTTTTTTTAAGAGACAGAGTCTTTCTCTGTCACCCAGGCTGGAGTACAGTTGTGTGATCATAGCTCATTGCAGCCTCAACCTCCTGGGCTCAAGTGATCCTCCCATCTCAAAGAACTGGGCTATAGATGTAAGCCACCACACCTGGGTCATTTATTTTTATTTTTGTAGAGATGGGGGTTCTGCCTTGTTGCCCAGGCTGATCTTGAACTTCTAGGCTCAGGCAATCCTCCTGCCTCAGTCTCCCAAAGTGCTGGGATTACAGGCAAGAGCTACTGCGCCCAGCCAGGAGACAAATGTTTTAATCAAAGTTGTTAAGCCAGGAAGCTATAGAGGAAGGTCAGACACAGATTCCTGATGTAGATTCCTACCACCGTCTACTCCGTCTGTCCTTGACCCGTGACAGGCAGCTAATGTGCCTGTCATACAAGAGGCCAGTTAGATGCCTGGCAGGTGGTCAGAGCTACCTGCTCATTGTTACCGGGGAAGAAAGAAACATTAGAATGTTTTCCTGAAGCCCCCTGGGAAACCAGCACCTATCTACCTGTGCGTTTGTACAGCTCCTGTTCCCTGAACCTCCACCGCTTAACAGCCCAGCACCTTGTTGGCTAAAAACCATCATTGTGCGGGCACGGGACACATGCATCAGCCAGCGTGTGGGCGGGGGGCTGCTGGGAAGGCATCCACTGCATGTCATAAACCTGCCCTTGGCAGCAGCCAGTCAGTGACCTCACACGTGGCCTTCACCTCGGCCTTGTGGTAATGACCTACATAAAGCTGGAGTGAAGCATTTCCTCCCGAGAGGCTACAAGACAGGCACATTACTCAGAAAATAAAGTGCAGTGGTAATGACTTCAGAATCTTAAAATAAGTCCCACTTAGCCTAAATAGATTTCCCAAGGCCTAATAGTCTAGCTTGGTGTAGGGAATAACGTACCGTCTAAATTCTCAGATATGCAATGGGTGTCTTTCCTGTAGGTAAGAAATGGTGAGAATCTCTCCCTCGAAGCAGAAGAGTCACCCCAGATTTAGCTGTGATGTCATCCAATTACCCAGCAGACATGGAAACCGACGGCTCCCCAACTGTTTGGACGGGAGATGCTTAAGCCCAATTGTGGTTTCCCGGAATTCTTCCTCCCCCAGCACAGCCTCTGAGAAACCAAATATTTTTTCTCACTGAGACAGGTTTTGAATAAATACTGCTATTAAAGATTCCATGGTACTTCAAATAAACATGGGATAGTCGGTTACCAATGTCTAAATCTTGCCTTATTGTTTTGAAAACAAATTTTAAAGACTATGATTCTCCCACCCTCTGCTTGACTTGAATCTGTTGAAATCGCTCATCTTTCGCCTTTGCATTGAGAGACACAGAAGCATCTTTCGCCTTTGCATTGAGAGACACATCACACAAGCGTGATGGATGCTGCTCCTCGCCCTGCAACAATGCTACCGCTGGGGTTTCTTCCTGAGCGAGCCATCTTGTCCCGGGCAGAGGTGTGAATAACTACCTTGGCTCTCTGCACTGAGCTTTAGGGGAATGATCGGTGGACAGCTCACAAAGTGCTGCTCTCAAACCTGCTGGGCAGCCGGCTCCGTGTGGTTTAAGCAGAGGTGCACAGGGAGATTGCAGTTGTGTGAAAGTAAAAGGACTCTCATAGTGACCTAACGTCACCTGCCAAGTCCAGATCCTTTAAGGAACAAGGGCTATGGTTTGGATGATTGTCCCCTCCAAGCTTCATGTTTAAATTTGGTCTCCCAGCCCAGGCACGGTGGTTCACACCTGTAATCCCAGAACTTTGTGGGGGGCCAAGGTGAGTGGATCGCTTGAGCCCAGGAGTTCAAGACCAGCCTGGGCAGCATAGCAAGAACCCCCACCTACAAAAAAAAAAAAAAATAGAGAAATTAGCCAGGCATGGTGGCACGCACCTGTAGTTCCAGCTACTAGGGAGGCTGAGCCTCAGGGAGGATCACCTGAGCCTGGGAGGTTGAGGCTGCAGTGGAAAAAGAAATTTGAGAAAAAAAAAATGGTCTCAGTGTTGGAGGTGGAGCCTAATGGGAAGCATTTGGGTAGGGAGGGGAGATCCCTCAGTGAATGGACTAATGCCCTCCCTGAGGGTGAGTGCATTCTCACTCATTAGTTCCCAAGAAAGCTGATTGCTAGAAAGGACCTGGCACTCCCCTCCTTCCCACTGGGTCCTCCTCGCCCTGTGGTCTCTGCACACCCAGCTCTGCTTTGCCCTCCCCCATGAGTGGAAGCAGCTTGAGGCCTTCCCCAGATGCAGATGCCCAACCATGGACTTTTCCAGCAAACTGGAATCATGAACCAAATAAACCATACATGTATACATACACATACATATATACATATAGTATATATGTATGTATAGATTATCCAGCTTCAGCATTCCTTTATAGGGGCACAATTAAGAAACTAACCCAAGCAGGGACGGGAAATAAAACTGTGATTAAGCTCAACATGGAAAGCGAGCGCCTCTAATCTCCCGATACTGTGTAGCTAGCTCAGGTAGCAGCTGCCCCTCTCCCTTGGGGAAAGGGATTTCTGATCGCCAAGGACACCAGTGGTTATGGTGTCATTTGGTCGTAAAGCTGTTAGAAGTAACTGTCCCCATCTGCTTCCAAATGAGCTTGTGCGACCCTGGCCCTCCATGTCGCTCTTGAGCAGCCAGCACCCCCCCACCTCCCCTCATCCACACATGCCTCCCCCTTGGGGGTGTCTGGGGAGGGGGATAGGGGTCACATGAGCCTAAGTCAAATAGAGTTAGACGTTCAGAACCACTGGGACGGAGTGGAGGGATGACATCCAAACACACCTCGTTACTGTACCTCCAATACACTCTCTACCCAGAGCTGGATGTGTGTGAATTCCATTTTCAACTCAATGCAAAGCCGATTTTGAATTCTCTGTCGTTCCACCTTTTCAGTGTCCAGGTGCCTCAGCTGCATTCTGTGCCCTGACAGACCCCAGAACATGCAGCCAACTGCAAGGAACCATCAGAATGTAGCTCTTCTAAGTAGGACAGGAAGGGAAGGGGACTTTCCCAAGTGAACATCTGCTGAGCTGGGAGGGGAAGGGTAGTAAAATCACAGGATTTCACCAGGCACAATGGCTCACTCCTGTAATCCCAGCACTTTGGGAGTCAGAGGCAGGCAGATCACCTGAGGTCAGAAGTTCCAGACCAGCCTGGCCAACAAAGTGAAATCCTGTCTCTAATAAAAATATATATACATATACAAAAAATTAGCTGGGTGTGGTGGCAGGCACCTGTAATCCCAGGTACTCAGGAGTCTGAGGCAGGAGAATTGCTTGAACCCAGGAGGCAGAGGTCGCAGTGAGCCGAGATTGCACCACTGCACTCCAGCCTGGATGACACAGCAAGATTCTGCCTAAAAAATAAATAAATAAATAAATAAATAAATAAATAAATAAATAAATAAAATAACTAAAAACATGGGATTCATGGCTGAGTCTGAAGGTGGGAACATTTGTTCTAATGCTCCATTTACTCCCACCCAACATCCCTCAGGAGCATCCCTCAGGAGAGATGAAGGAGCTGAAGGAGCTGGCATGTGTCCCACCCAGCCGCTCAGGGGCCTGGAAGAGGGCATGGTCAGGATTGAGGTCTGCTTCTAGAGGGTACATCCTTCACCCCATCCCTGGCCAACTCCCAGGGCTCATCTCAGCCAGCCCCTAGGGAGACCTCCACACCCCCAAACCCTAAAGCAGGCCTCCCTGAGAGCCACAGGGATGATGGGGAGGAGGGAGTTTCTGTGGCTCAACCTTCACCTCCTCCGGTGGCCACTGGCTGACAGAGGCCTAGACAGGACTGAACAGAACCAGAGGAGCAGGTCGGGCTGGGCTGAGGTGCGAGAGATGGCCCGTGAGGACAGGTGAAAGCCTGCGGCTGGGCCAGAGGAAGGCTGGGCTTCATGTCCATGGTCAAGTCCAGGACGTGGCTCCCACCTGTCATCCCTGCACTTTGGGAAGCTGAGGCGGGTGGATCACTTGAGGTCAGGTGTTTGAGGCCATCCTGGCCAACATGGTGAAACCCTTGGCTCTTAGGGACTGGACTGGAACTCACAGACAGAGCTGCTGCAGCCAGGCCTACGTGGTCACCTTCCTGTGCACCCACAGTTGTCCAGAGAAGAGCCATTGTCACCAATCTCAGCCAAAGCCCATCTCTACTAAAAATACAAAAAATTAGCCGGGCGTGGAGGTAGGTGCCTGTAATCCCAGCTGCTCAGGGGACTGAGGCACGAGAATCACTAGAACTCAGGAGCAGAGGTTGCAGTGAGTCAAGATCGCACCCCTGCACTCCAGCCTGGGCAACACAGCAAGACTCTGTCTCAAAGACAAAATAAAATCAAATAAAATAAAACAAAATCCAGGGTATGTGACCAGGGAGATCCTCTTAAAGTTAGAAAGAGGAAAATAAGGAAATTCTACATATTTAATGCAATACATTAGCAACTTTCAAAATCAATCCCTTTCTTCTCCCTTCAACCCAAGCCATGCTGTGGCAGCCCAGCTGAAGATATGAACAGCTGCGCCGAATCCATGCAGTGTTAGAAGTTGGGGTCCAGCTTCTGTAGGATTACCTCCAATGCCAGAGACCACCAGCTCCCAAAGAAGCCCATTCTGGCGGCTCAAAGCCTCAGCCAACAGGACGCAGGCATGGGGCTGCAGGGAGGTGCCCAAGCCTGGAATGGGGAGCCCAGAGGACACCGAGCTGAGGCAGGCGGGTGGTAAGGAGCGTGGAACGGGATACATGAGGTGGGCGGGAAGCCCCAGGCCAAAAAGAGTGAGACATGTGGGAGATCGTCCAGCTTCCACAGGGACACCAGTGGAGTCCCAAGGTTACATGTGGCTCTCAGTCAGTCGTCTGACAAGTGATGCCCTTGGCTCCTAGGGACTGGACTGGAACTCACAGACGGAGCTGTTGCAGCCAGGCCTACATGGCACCTTCCTGTGCACCCACAATTGTCCAGAGAAGAGCCATTGTCACCAATCCCAGCCAAAGCCCAGCCATGAGGTATCATCCTTTACTAGCTGGTGGGCCACACGTAGCTTCTCTGAGCCCCAGCTTCCTCCTGGGTGAAATGAGGCTAAAGAAAACCTCGCTCACAAGCTGTTGTCAGGAGCAAAGGAAAGCACGCACGTGAAACGCTTGGTAAGATGGAGCCTGCTTTTAGTTGTCATTGCCACTGTTTGTGTCATTGGAAACACCGCCCGTGGTATTAAAGTGACCCTGTGCCACCCACCCGTTGCTGGGAGGTTGGAATTCCCTGTGCTGGCTGTGCCTCTCAGCGTTGGTGGGCGTCCTGGGGCTCAAACATCCCCCTCCCCACCTTCAGGTGGAGACCACCGACCCTTGTGCATCACGGTTACCAGTGTGTGATTATCACAGCCTTCCTGCTCCGACTTCTTAAACCACACGAGTTCCAAGCACTGAGGGGAGGGATCTGTGGGAGGATCAGGGGATGGGACGACCGTTCCATAACGAAAGGGTAAACAGATGCTCCGAAATACTGTGCTTTTAGAAATCTGTGGTCCTCGGAGTCCTGCTGCCTCCCCAAAGCATTCCACCTGGGCCCCATAGTGGGATGGGCTTCTGCCACATTCTCAGGCAGCGCAGATCAGAACCAAGGGGCCAGCAGAGACTGACCTGCCGTCCACCAGAACCGGCCTGACAAGTGTGGACCAGCTAGTAACTGTCACAGGCGAAATATAATTAATGATGTCATCTTGGACAACCTGGGCTTGATTCTGCTTTGGGCGGTAATTACATCACAGGCCTGGAGCCTTAGAAGGAAGGGAGACTGTGAGCAGAGCCTCTGCCACCCTCTGGGTGGGGCCACAGCAAAGCATCTGCCTTCTGGAGTCACCCCCATTATCAATTTTAAAAACCTGCAGCCGCTGCAGGCTCAAGAGCACAGGATGCTTTAGACACCCGCTTTCTGCCATCTGCAGTATTTCTGTGTATTTCAGATCTCACCCTGCAGGAGAGACTGGCGGGATGGCATGGAAGGAAGAGGCGTGTGCAGGGGGGCAGGCATGGGATCGGAGCTGACCTCAAAGGTGCCTCCGGGTGTGATTTAAAACGTGTTAGGAAGGTCGCCCCGCCCCAAATCCATGCCTGCGGGATCCCTCCCCTCCACCTCTTCCTACCTATTCGAGGTAGGACGGCAGTGTGCAGCTGCGTGTTGATTTTACAGGGCAAATTGACTAGACACAAGTTTTTAAATGTCAGAAAAACCTAGCTTCAAATAAATAAATTGGACTCTTTATGACTCAATAAAATGTTTCACTGAGTACTATTCCTAAGATATTTTCTCATTTTAAAAAATTATGCAGCCGGGTGGGGTGGCTCACACCTGTAATCCTAGCACTTTGGAGAGCCAAGGTGAGTGGGGATCCCTTGAGCTCAGGAGTTCGAGACCAGCCTGGGCAACATGACAAAATCTCATCTGTACAAAAAATTAGCCAGGTGTGGTGGCGTGTGCCTACAGTCCCAGCTACTTGGGAGGCTGAGGTGGGAGGATTGCTTGGGTCTAGGAGGTTGAGGTTGCAATGAGCTGAGACTGTGCCAGTGCACTCCAGCCTGGGTGACAGAGCAAGACCCTGTCTCAAAATAATAACAATAATGCTCTGTAACCAACCTTTCCATTAAACTGACAGAGCTGATCGTAGTACATAAGAACTTTCGTGAGTGTCTTTGCCTCACTTCCCTCCCTTGAAAGCCCTAAGACAAAGATGTGGGGGCAAGCAGTTGATTTTGAGGGTGATCCCAGGATGCACAGTGAAGGTGGGAGGACAGGTACCATAGAGAGAAGGTCCCGGCTAGAGGGAACTTTGGTTCATCCCACTCACTACAACTGCACGGACATCTGAGCAGAACATGCCCAGAGCTGCTCCACGGAGGGAGGAGGGAGCTGGGACATTTATCCAACAATGCCCAGAGCTGCTCCACGGAGGGAGGAGGGAGCTGGGGCATTTATCCAACAATGCCCAGAGCTGCTCCACGGAGGGAGGAGGGAGCTGGGACATTTATCCATCAATGCTCATCCTCCTCTGCTGGGGGTCACCTCTAGGACTTACCATGTGGTCCTCCAGACTCCCTGTGAACAGGGCCAGAGAGAAAACATCTTCAGGAAAGACCAGCAGGGGGCATCCCTGGGGGGTGTGGCCTCCAGTAGGATGAATGACAGTTGGTTTCATCCCCTGCACACAGCAGAGCTTCCATCTGAATGTGGCTCTGAAGAATGTGGGTGCTGCAGAACAGCCACATCGGAGTCATGGAAGCGTCACATCAGAGCCACAGAACAGTCACATTGAAGCCACAGAACAGTTGCATCAGGGCCACAGAACAGTCACATCAGAGCCACATAACAGTCACATCAGAGCCACAGAACAGTTGCATCAGGGCCACAGAACACACATCACAGAACAGCCACATCAGAGCCACAGAAGAGTAGTATTAAAGCCACAGAACAGTCACATCAGAGCTGCAGAACAGTCACATCAGAGCCACAGAACAATCACATCAGAGCCACAGAACAGTCACATCACAGAACAGTCACATTAGACCTGCAGAACAGTCGCATCAGAGCCACAGAACAGTCGCATCAAGGCCACAGAACAGCCACCTCAGAGCCACAGAACAGTCACCTCAGAGCCACAGAACAGCCACATCAGAGCCACAGAACAGTCGCATCAGTTGCATGGGATTCTCCAAGGCCCCCCTTCTCTCCACTGCACTCTCTGCTTCCCCACTGTCACTCACCCCAGGCGAAGTGAGAATAGGAGCTCACAGACCCTCGCCCCCACAAGTCACTTCTTCTCTGCACCTGCCTTTCTCCTTCAAGGGACCCCAAGGCCTCCAGTTGTTCATGACGGAGACTGGAGGCCCACGCTGCACCTCTTCCTGAACTTTCCATCTGCCTCTGGCCCTGGGGCACCCAGGGCCTTCCGACCATTCTCCATTCTTTCTCCATGCAGCCTCCCTGCTCTTCTGGCCATCACTCTTGCCCAAACTGCTACCTTCCTTCACTCCAGAGAGAAGGGAGTGACCACTCGCTGGTGTCCACTGCTGGTTTCAGTCCACACTGATTCACACCCCAGCCCAGGGCCTGGCATTGCAGCGCTCCATGAGCAGTTCCCAGGCAGATAAGTGAATGAGCAGTTGGACGGCCTTTCAAATGTACCCAGAATGTGGCATCCTTCCCTACGGTAAGGAAACGCACACACGTCTGCACACATACAAACACAGTCCTTTTGCTGCTGCTCAAGTGTCCACTCTCGGCCTAAACATCACACTCATGGATGGCCTCGCTGGCCATGAAGCCATATGGGCCCCACTGCACTGCCCTGGACTTCCTCATCACAGCCCTCATCACAATGGAGTCAGATGCCTGTATAGTTCTGTATTTGGTAGTCATCTGTCTCCATGACACTGTAAACTCCTGCAGGGCCAGAATAACCACAGAATCTCCAGCAAGGACCCAACCACGCATCTAGTGATGATGCAAGAATGAGTCAGAAGGAATTTGAGGAGGTGGCTGCAGTTGGTCCTCTGAGCTCGGAGGGCTCCCTCTGGAATCTGGGTTTCAAAGGAGTGGAGAGCTCAAAGCTAGCATCAAGTGGAAACAGGGACTTGGAAGCAAAAGGGACAGAAGCCTGCTGGGGGTGGCAGAAGGAGCTTGAGGCCACCCGACACAGGGAGCTTGGCCCTGCTCTGTTGCCCACGGTCTTTGTCAAGACATCAGCTCAGAATATAGAAGGCAAAATACGTGAGGCAAGAGCCTCCATGAGGAAGCACTGCCTCCTATTCCAGCTGCCGAACAGGCTCCGTGCAAACAGCCCCAGGGAGGGAGGGGCCCTCTCAGCTCCAGAGCCCCAGGAAACAGTGGGGCAGGCTGAGATTTCCCCACTGGAGAAGTCTGAAGAAGGCTGGGCTTCCCAGCCTCCAGACCTGTGAGAAAGAAACAGCAGTGAGGCCCCAGGGCTGCCGGGGAGGTTCCAGGGGCCAGGCCGATCTCCAGGGCCTGGAGTTATGAGGTCCTGTGAGGTACCCAGAGACAAGTTACAGAGATAAGCAGGGCCACCTGACCGGGGTGGGGCGGGGGGACACCACGTTCATCCTCCTCCCCAGCAGACTCTGGAGTGGTGGCAGGAAGAAAGCGTGGGCATCCAGCGTTTCAGGATGGGGAGGGGCAGGCATGCTCATGACAGGTGAGGAGAGGCTGGAGCTCCCTCAGAACTATTGACCAGGCCTCCCCCAGCAGTGGCCCTGCAGCCAGCCCAGGGCAGCCAGCCCAAGCTCCAACCTGGCCAGGGTTGGGCAAGATGACCCCTCCACAAGAATTGAGAAACTCCCTGGATAAGCTTCCACCAGAGAGTCAGGGAAGAACCATGGAAAACAGACCTGGGCCTGTTGATACTGGGGGAAGGCCAGTGTCCTCCAAAACTAGTGACTTTTGGGATCTCTTACAACTCCCTTTCTTGTGAAACCTTGCCTGTTTCCCTGCCGTTGCCAAGAGTAAAAGCCACGTGTCTGTTTCCCGTCAATGCTGTAACGAAGCACACAAGCTCAGGGGCTTAGAGTCACGCATGCTTATTACCTGCTACAGACTGCGTGTGTGTCCCACTCAAATCCAGTGTTGAAATCTTAACCCCCAAGGTGTGGTATGAGGAGGGGAGCCTTTGGGAGGTAATTAGGTCATGGGGATGGGGCTTTCGTGAGTGGGATTAAAGCCCTTACGAAAGGGACTCTAGAAAGAGACCTTTCACCCCTTCCACCAGGTGAGGACACAGGGAGAAGATGCCAGCTATACACCAGGAAGCGGCGCTCGCCAGGCACTACATCTGCCTTGATCTTGGGCTTCCCAGCCTCCAGAACTGTGAGAAAGAAACATCCGTGGTTTATAAACCGCCCAGTGTATGGTGTTTTGTTTCGGCAGCCCAGGCAGAGTAACACGTTACCCTACAGTTTCTGATGACACAAGTCTGAGATCAACGTGTCAGCAGCTCCATGTTCCTTTCGTTTCAGGAGAGAATCCATTTCCTGCCTTTTCAGCTCCTAGATGCTGCCTGCATCCCCTGGCTCTTGGCCCCTCCTCTGTCTTCAAGGCCAGAGGGCAGCCTTTTTAAACTTCCCTCCAGTTCTGTTCTCGGCTTCCTTCGTTGATCCTCCTGACCTCCCTCTTTCCCTGCATGGACCCTTACGATGACACTTGGGGCCCGCCTGGATAGCCAGGAAAATCTCTCCAGCTCAAGACTCTTCATTTAGTCACATCTCCCGAGTGCCTTTGCCTTGTAGGGCCACATATCTGGGGGTGATGCAGACATCTGGAAGGGCCATTATTCAGTCTACCACAGAATGAAAAGTGGCTCAGGTACTTGTTCTCAAGGTGACAGAGTGTAGAAGGCAGTGAGGGGCTTGAATGCAGCTCCAGGATTGTGGGGCTGAGGGCACAGGGGCTGGGGACCCAAGGAAGGGAGAGCCACAGGCCAGTGGGAAGGAAAAGAACAGCAAGCCGGGAGCTGGGTGGAATTGAGAATGGCCCCATCATTCAGCCAGCAGGCAGCCTGGGTTCACCAGCTTGGTTATAGGCAGGATTGGGAAAACGTGCTCTGGAAGGCCGTCTCTACCTGCAGGGTCATCGCCATCCTTCTAACGCCATGGCGAAAGGAATGCCTCTTTGTTTGACAAGAACTTTAGAATCCTAAGTGCATCTGACAGGCCTTCGGGCCTGTTTCCATTCACTGAGACCCAGAGAGTACATGGCTCCAAATGGAAAGACCAAGATTCATGCAAAGAATGAAAGTGATGGACGGAGTTTAACAGCAGCTCAGGAAGATGAAGCTGGCTGCCCAGGCACGCTCCCAGCCACTCGATGCGGACGGGTGGAATCTGTTTGTATTCCTGCCATGCGCTCGCTCAGTTGTGTAATGGTCACTGCTGGCACAGCTCAGACCTTTGATCAGTTCCCGGGGACTCGGGCCTCTTTCTTCTCCTATCTGCTGGGAAGAGCCGTTGCAACAGGGCATTTGTGACTGACTCTTCTGGAGATTAAGTGACAACTGGTGGGAGGGGCCGTGGCAGCACATCTTCTGGGCGCCTTGCTTCATGTACCATCTGAGGACATGCATGGCCTTGAGAGTGGGGGAGCTGGGCCCAGGTCCTGCCCCCGACTGTACTGTGCGTCAGTTCAAATCCTGGGGGAGGGTGTCCGGCAGCCCTACTGGGATGAGGGCAGCCGCCTGGAGCCTCTGCAGCCCCATGACTGTGTGATGCGGTTTGGCTCTGTGTCCCCACCCAAATCTCATCTTGTAGCTCCCATAATTCCCACATGTTGTGGGAGCAACCCAGTGGGAGATGATTGAATCACAGGTTGGGTCTTTCTTGTGCTGTTCTCCTGACAGTGAATGAATCTCACGAGATCTGATCGTTTTATTTTATTTTATTTATTTTATTTTATTTATTTTGAGACAGAGTCTCACTCTGTCGCCCAGGCTGGAGTGAAGTGGTGCAATCTCAGCTCACTGTAACCTCCGCCTCCCAGGTTCAAGCAATTCTTGTGCCTCAGCCTCTCCAGTAATTGGGACTACAGGTGTGTGTCACCATGCCCAGATAATTTTTTGTATTTTTGGTAGAGGTGGGGTTTTGCCATGTTGTCCAAGGTGTTCTTGAACTCCTGAGCTCAGGCATTCCACCCACCTCAGCCTCCCGAAGTGCTAGAATTACAGGCATGAGCCACCACACCCAGCCTGATGATTTTAAAAATGGGAGTTTCTCTGCAGAAGCTCTCTTTGCCTGCCACCAGTCATGTAAGATGTGACTTGCTCCTCCTTGCCTTCCTCCATGATTGTGAGGACTCCTCAACCATGTGGAACTGTCAATCTAATGAAATCTCTTTCTTTTGTAAATTGCTCAGTCTCGGGTATGTCTTTATCAGCAACGTGAAAATGGACTAATACACTGTTTCACTTAAACCAAGATGGTAGGGGCTGTCAGCGTACCATGGGATCTGGCAATTCGTACCATTCGTGAATGCTAGTGTCTATATATCCAAGAATCAGTTTCCAGAACCCCTCATCAAAACATCATGTTTTACCTTGCCGGGCACAACGTACACACCCAAACGCTGTCATTATAAAATTCTTGGACCAAAACCTTTCCCCACACGGTCACCTCAAATTCTCACTGTGCTTTCTTCACTCAGACCAAATCCCATGGAGATCAACTGATTACTTCTGCTGTCTCCCTGGGAAACTAGCGGGAATTCTACCAAGCAACTGTACATCAGACCCAAGGGAATGAAGGGAACCGTGACCAGCAGAAGAGGAGAAGCAACTCGCTGCGTGTGAATTACAGGCCATGACACATGCACACGCACACACATCGCACACACATGCACACACCAGCACACACGACATTGACTTGTCTGGCTGGGCCGCCAGAGGACCCCTGGGGTTAGGAGGACAAGAGGGAACCGTGGTCAGGGTACTCAGTGAACTGACCCGGCCAGGCAAGAGGGGACTTCACGGCCACAGAAAAGGTATTTCAGCACCCACAGACCAAACCACTCAGAAAACCATGGTCAAGTTAGCCTGAGGTTTAGAACCAAAGGGAGAAAAGTTCTGCTGATTAGAGAACACCCTGAGAGGAAACAGTGACAAACAGAGGGTTATTATGACAATTAACCCACAACTTCACCTGGACAGAGCACAGAACGGGGAAATGCCTGAAAGAAAGCAGAAAGGCCGGCCGGGCGCGGTGGCTCACACCTATAATCCCAGCACTTTGGGAGGCCGAGGCGGGTGGATCACGAGGTCAAGAGATCGAGACCATCCTGGTCAACATGGTGAAACCCTGTCTCTACTAAAAATACAAAAATTAGCTGGTGTGGTGATGCATGCCTGTAATCCCAGCTACTCGGGAGGCTGAGGCAGGAGAATTGCTTGAACCCAGGAGGCGGAGACTGCGGTGAGCCGAGATTGCGCCATTGCACGCCAGTCTGGGTAATGACAGTGAAACTCCATCTCAAACAAAAGAAAAAAGAAAAAGAAAAAAAAGAAAGCAGAAAGGCCAAGTTGAGGAAATGTGAAATGTCAGTGGAAGGGGAAAGAAGCAGAGAAGGGAAAAAGCCACGGTAGCTACTGGCCTCAGTAGGAGCAAAGCAGGGCAGGGGAAAGGTGCAGGTCTCCACCGACAGGCAGACAGCCCCCGAAGGAACCAGACAGAGAAAATGGTGAAAATCTTTTTTTAATTAATTAATTTATTTATTTTTTGAGATGGAGTCTCGCTCTGTTGCCCAGGCTGGAGTGCAGTGGTGCAATCTTGGCTCACTGCAAACTCCACCTCCTGAGTTCAAGCCATTCTCCTCCCTTAGCCTCTGGAATAGCTGGGATTACAGGTGCTCACCACCATGCCTGGCTAATCTTTGTATTTTTAGTAGAGACAGGGTTTCACCATGTTGGCCAGGCTGCTCTCAAACTCCTGACCTCAGGTGATCCACCTGCCTCGGCCTCCCAAAGTGCTGGGATTACAGCCATGAGCCATCGTGCCCTACCGAAAACCTCTTGAAGAAGAAAGAGAAAACATACTTCAAGGAGCTGGGAAAGTCTGTCAGAAGATCAGCAGATAAAGGAAGAAGCCAGCCCAGTGAGCGCCCAGATCTGAGTGTGCATACTGTTCATGCGGAAGAGCCTCCGGGCAGCGTAGGTCCAGCACTGCGCAAGGCCCCCACTGTTCTCGCCTCCACCTTCACAGCGAGCCTGCAAGGAACTGCTGTCATCCCTGGGTGCACAGGAGGCCCCACAGCTCAGAGCAAGGATTTGCCCAAGGCTGCTAATCAGTGAAGACCTGTCCTTGCCCAGGTCTCTAACTGCAGCCCGGGCCCACAGCAACTCAAGTTTCAGAGGCTGAAGTTCACTTGCCTTCAGCAAGGTTGGGCCCCTCGAAAAGTCAGGCTTCCTGAGCTGACAGAAGGGCCTTGCTCCAGCACCCACCCACCCACCCTGGATGCTCAACAACCCTCAGCCCCGGCATACGCTGGGATGGCAGGGAACACCCACACCCTCCCCAGGAGACGGGACGCTAGTGGTCTGGGGTGCAGCCTGGCACCAGGCTTTTGGAAAGCTCCCAGGGAACCCTGATCTAAAGCCAAGATGAGACAGAACTTGGGCCAGAGGCGGCCTTCTGCAGGGCGGAGGGGCTTCTGGGCCTTCATCCTTGTTCAAGAGAAGGCTCAGTGGACCAGTGACAGCCTGGGCATATAATTTTTAAAAATTTTTAAACTCTACAACCTGGCTGGGTACAGTGGCTCACGCCTGTAATCCCAGCACTTTGGGAGGCTGAGGCAGGTGAATCACCTGAGGTCAGGAGTTCGAGGCCATCCTGGCCAACATGGTGAAACCCTGTCTCTACTAAAAATACAAAAAATCAGCAGAGTGTGGTGGCAGGTGCCTGTAATCCCAGCTACTCAGGAGGCTAAGGCAGGAGAATTGCTTGAGCCCGGGAGGTGGAGGTTGCCGTGAACTGAGATTGTGCCATTGCACTCCAGCTTGGGCAACAGAGCAAACTCTGTCTTGGGGAAAAAAAAAAGAAAACCAGGAGGGGAGAAGAGATTTGGAAGAGGTGGGCTTGCACCCACTTCCCTCAAAGGCAGGCTCCTCCTCTGAGCCGCTCTGAGGATGATGCGGCATCTCCCACGTGGGTCAGCACTTGAGAGAGTTGTGGGGTCCAGCTTGCTATGGGCTGCATATGAAGGGAAATTCCGGGATGGCTGGAGACAGAGTCATCCTTCCCCTGCAGTGCTGAGCCTCAGCCAGCACAGGGACCCCCAAAGGCAAGACTGAGACCAAGGACTGCCTCCCAGAACCACCTCTTAAACTCCTGCCCTTGGGGCATGGACCAGAGCAGCCTCCCGAAGTCCCTGCATCGGCCCCGCCTCTGGAACTCACATCTGTAAGGAGGGAAGGAGAGCCCAGTTGTGCCTGGTCAGGTTGCTATTTTGAAATAGGCCACCTGGTTCAACCACAAACACCTTCAATCAGCCAACAGCGCTATTTCCAGAGTCCCCGCCAGCTCCTCACTGGGCTCTGCCCTTGTTTATGGCCGCGGATCTCATTTGTATCTGGGCCAGGTTCCCCATTGTTGCCTGCGGTGAGTCTCTGCACTGTGACCGCCGGGGCACTGTGGCCATCAGGGTCTCTTCACCCACCCGGTCCCCACCCCCGAGCTTGTACTTGCCTGGGGGATGGGCAGTTCAGACCACAGGGTCTGGACTCACCCAGTTCTCACCCTTTCTTCACCCCACTTACTTTTCCAATCTGCAAAACTCCGAGTCGCTCCTTTTACAGAGAAAACACATGGAAATGTTAACATGGATTAAGACCAAGCTAAAGCCAAGGAAAGGAAACATCAGTGAAAGGAAAGGGAAAAGCTACGCGGTCTTTGCCAGTTGCAGCCCTCTCGGCTCTTTCTAACAGAATGTGGCTGTCTGGGTTTTAAAAGCCCTTTCTCCCAGTGGCAAGTGCAGGGCCTCAGAGTGGCCGGCAGAGGAGTGCATCCGGGGCTCCCTCTTCCTTCATGGGCCAAGAGAAAGCAGAGTCATACATCTGGGAACAAGAAGGACATCCCCTGTATCTCAGTGCACCAGACTCATGTAACCCAGAGATTCTCACATCCTTTCAGGGCCAGAAAAGAGGGAGGCATTTCTAGTCACCAAATGTACACTCAGATACTTTTTTTAACCTCTTCGGACTAAGATGCTTTCATTCATCTTGAACCTCGGAAAATGTTAGGATTATGTTAGCTGCACATAGCAAAGCCCTTACTGTAGGGGCTTAAACACAGAAAGGTTTCATTCTCACACGTGAAACAAGCGTGAAAGCAGGTGTTCTGGTGCAGATATGGAAGCAACCAGACTCCCACGCTGCTTCTGGTTTTGTGTTCTGCCACATGGGGCTTCCCGGCTCAGAGGCAACTCATGGAACAAAACGGCTGCTGGAACACCAGCCATGACATACATATTCCAGGCAACAGAACGAAGCAGGGGGACCCAAGGGAACTGCCACCTCACCTTGATGAAGACTTCCCAGAACCCTCACAGCACACTGCCATGGAGGTCTTTCTGGCAGACATCGTACGAGAGCCAAAAGGAGCAAGAGGCTGGGAAAGTTGGTCTTTGAGCTGGGCCCGCTGGCCACTCCAGATGGAACTGGAGTTCTGTTGCTAACAAGGAAGGGAAGGTGGAGGGTCGGGGGAACCAGCCATCTCTGCCACAGACGCTTATCCTGTTCAAAAGAAAGTCCTTATAGGCAATCATTATCAAAGTCACCTTCCTTTATTTACAAAGTTAACATGTGAAGAGAGGCAGAGCTGTAGTTGGCGATGACAGCGTTGCTTCTTAGGCACGCGAGGGTGTTGCTATAAACAGCAGCGGTTTCTGCAGCCACGGCCCCACGTGTGGACCGAACCGTAGTGACCAGGTACTGATTCAGCACTTCCTGAGTGCACGCAGCCTCCAACCTTGACCCTGGGCTTGGAGCTACAGTATTTGTACGACTTCTAATTGAAGTCAAATGCCACTTCTGACTGCCTCGTTCCTTGTATTAATTTATTAGGGCTTCCATAGCAAGATACCACAGACCGGCTGGCTTAAAATGACAGACATTTATTTTCTAACAGTTCTGGAGGCTGGAAGTTTGAGATCAGGGCATTGGCAGGGTTGGTGCCCCAGGAGGCCTCTCTCCTCGGCTTGCAGATGGTATCTTCTCCGTGTCCTCATGTGGCCGACCCTCTGTGCGTGTCTGTGTCCTCATCTCCTCTTTCGATAAGGACGCAGTCGGATTGAATTAGGACTCACACTAGTGACTCTCATTTACTCACTTCTTCAAAGAGTCTACCTCCAAGCAGAGTCACATTCGGAGGTATTGAGGTTAGGACTTTAACATATGAGTTTGGGGTGGATGCAATTCCGCCCCTAACGCCCCTCAAGGCCTGACTGCTGCCGCCAAGGTCTATTTAAGACAGAGCTGAATGGAGCTACGCTTCAACGTTTCCGCACACAGTTTCTTCAACTCTTCTTCATTTCACCAGAGCAGGAAACATTACCTTCTGCTTCAAATGACTGGTTCCCAGAAGTTGTAATAAATGGAGCTTGTAATAAACTTAGGACCACCTGTCTGGGGTCAAAGGGTCTGAGTTCTGATGGTGATGCTGCCCTGGCCTCGGTGCATCTAAGAAGTGAGCAATGCGAACTGGAAGTCCTCCTGGTTCCTCTCCAACTCCAAAGTCCCTCTGACATTTTTGGGAAGCCACCAGGAACAGAGATTCTGTGCTAAAGGAACTAACTTGCTCGGCGGCCTTGCAGGGCGTGGCAGTGCCCTTCTTTTTCAGAAGGCCCTCACTCACTGTGCTCAATTGAAGGCCGAGGTCACAGTCAAGCTGTGCCTCAAAGGTGATTCTGGTCCACTCCCAGGTTTTTGGTGATTTTGGATAAACGAACGGACTTATTTTAAGGACTGTCATTTTCTGAGATCCGTGCAAGAGTTCCCATTTAGGACCACCTGCTGGAAATAAGTTCATTCTGCACCTCGAATTCGAGCTTCCTCTCAAGGAAAGGAAAGTCAATTTCTCGGCAGTTTGGACAGCTCTTGTTTGTTCTTGGGGGGAGACCCCTCCAAATCTACAGAGACAGGCACGCAGCTGACCCAGGCAGCCTAGAGTGGAAGAGCGACCACACAGCATCAGGCAATCTCTGTCTGCACCGTGAATGCCGAGGAGGAAACAGATGGAAGTCGAATTCTAGGGCAGAGAACACGGTACCTGCTGACAATCTCTGGAAGAGGTGGCCTAGGAACAGCATTGCAAAGGGCTCCCAAGCTAGAGAAGGGCCGGGTCCCGTTGACTCCCAGATACTTGCAACCCAGTCTCCATACCCCGGCTCACCTTCCCAGAGGCTCCACCTTCACCCCTCCTGAGGGTTTCACTGCAGCACAGAAGGGACTTCCTTGGAAGGCCGGGGACAGGCACAGGGCCCTCTCCAGCCTCCCTATGCTCTATGCTAGGGGTAAAGAGCCCGGGAGGCCAAGGGTCTGAGTTCTGATCATGATGCTGCCCCGGCCTCAGTAAGCTGAGCCCTGCATCTGAAAAGTGACCACGTTGAACTAGAAGACCTCCCGGTTTCGCTCCATCTCCAAAGTCCTCTGACGTTTTTGGGGAGACACAAGGAACGCAGAGATTGTGTCAGAGGAGCTGACTTGCTTGTCGGCCTTGTGGGCGTGGTGGTGGCCACCTTACTTAGAAGGCCCTCACTCACTGCGCTCTATCGAAGGCCACGGTCACAGCCGTGATGCAAGGGCTCTAGGCTCCCTGTCACCCAGAGGCCACGCCACGCCTCTGCATGCCCCAGCCACCTGCAACGGGGCACGGGAGGACCGGGCCTCTGCTTTCCTCTCCTTAGAGTGGACACGAATTTACACATACTTTTAAACGTCTTCCTTTCTCTATCTCAGCTTGGAAAAGACTGAGAAATACGTGTGTCCTACGCTTTCTGGTTGATTAAAGAACAGCTTGACCCGAAAATGGAAATTTTAAGCTGCTTACAGGGCCTGGAAAGAAAGAGGAAGCCAATTTGAGCGCAGAATAAAAATACCATCTGGACGTCGGTGATGGTGAGCAGCGCTGCTGGCTCTTCTGAGCTCAGACAATTATTAGATGAAAAAAGAGTTTCTAAATGCCTGCACGTTAAATGGTAAAAGATGTTTAAGGGGAAATAGAGACGAAAGTGATCCGAGCACCCCTGCAAGACACACACTCGGGCGCGGGGCGCTCACCATGTTTGGAAGCGCCGGAGGAGCAGACGACGTCGCCAAGGGCATCTCCGGTCTGTGCAGGCGCAGGTCTGCGGTCTCCCCGCACGCCCAGCTCACAAAGGAGGCGGAGGACAGGAGGAGCGCAGGGGAGGAAGTCCCACGTCCCATGCGCATTGTCTCGGAATACATGAACTCTTAACTCAAGACTGTGCAGCACTGGGGAGGGCCCTTCGTCCACGTGGGCTGCTTCAGTGAAGTACTGGGGCCGGGTAATTACAGACAGCACCAGGCTAAGATTCTACCATATGTGTGACATACACACACACACAACACACCACATACAACACACACACACACCACACACCACGCACACACAAAACCACACACACACACACCCCACACACGCTCCACACAACACACCACATACACATCATACACATACACATGCACCACACATACACACCAACACTCCACACACCACACATACACCCCCATGCCACACACACACAAAACCACACACACCACACATATATCCTACACACGCCCACACCACACACATGTACCACACAAACACAAAACCACACATATACACACCACACATACACCCCCATGCCACACACACACAAAACCACACACACACACACACGTACCACACAAACACAAAACCACACATATACACACATACACCTCACATGTACCACACACACACC
The DNA here is from genome assembly GCA_031835075.1 of Saguinus oedipus. Lineage (NCBI taxonomy): Eukaryota > Metazoa > Chordata > Mammalia > Primates > Cebidae > Saguinus > Saguinus oedipus. The sequence continues at coordinate 70,129,468 of CM063186.1, forward strand.
CTACACACACACCACACATACATACCCATGCACACATACACACCCCACGTCACACACTCTACTCACACACCCTCCACACACATCCTACACCCCACACATCCCACACACACCCCCACATCCCACACAAACACAGCACACACAACACACACATACACACACCACACAATACCCTACACCGCACACACCACACACACATCTCACATGCATATACACATTACACCCCACACACATACCCCACACACATACACAGCACTCCCCACACACACACGTACATACATACACACCACACACACACACCCTACACACACATACACACATGCTGTTTTATAAATATTCTTTCTAATTTGGCCTGAGGTCTCTCTTGAGAGTGGCTGTAAATTCTAGCTCTAACCAGGAGTGAGCGGGGCTGAGACACAGAAGGTGTCTGCAGAGCTCATGAGCTCAGAAACAGCTGATGTCTCCCGGGCTGCGAGAGGGGAGGACAGCCCACCTCACAGGGCTGACGGGAGTAGGGAGCCATTGGGGACATGCACACTCAACTGTCAGGCATGGGAAGAGACAGGGAGACCCAGGTTTCCCACGGGAGAGCTAATGGGTGGTCTGGAGCAAGCAGGAGCTCCGTGGGGTCACACTGTGACTGAAGGGTCCCTGGAGCATGGTCTGCACAGCCCATGCAGGGTGTGGGATCTAAAGGCGTCTCAGGCAGGTCCAACTGTCCATGAGCAGGGGTCACCAGGAGGCGGTGGTACAAGACACATGTCTGGACTGGCCACCTTAAGAACCTGGCAGGAAGAGGACTGGAAACTGTCGGGGTGAGAAAGTCCAACTTACATTCAAAATGGATCTGGCACAACAGAAAATTATGAGAAGTCACTATACAACCATATACACACACAGAAATATACACATATTCTTGATGTCCTAATTGCTTCCTCCAATTCCTGAAACAACCCTAATCAGGCTGTCACTCCACCGCTCCACCAAAACAAATCTCAAAGTCACCCAGGACAGCCTTTGATAAACGTCGCTCACTTCGAAGTCTCCCCTTCCGACCTCTGCGGCATTGAACACCATGATTGCTCCCACCTGCTAAGACACCTTCGTTTACCAGCCATGCCAGGCCTCTAAGATGCCTTTGTGGGGATTAGGAAAAGCCTCTGCTCTGGGCAAATACAGCTCTGTGAGCATCTAGCCCATGAGAAGAACAAGAGCTGCCCCCTTCACCTGGAGCCTTTACGCAGTGCAGACTGCTCAGCAGTACAGGACAGTTCTGCTGGGTTATATGAGGGTCACGTGATGGACAGAAACACAGAACAGGAGACTAGAGTTGATCTCAGAAGAGGCAGACAGCAACACGGCATGGCTTGTGGAGGAAATAATTGGAAGGAGGAGAGGAGCACCTCTTCCAACAAGTGAGGAGCTTTCTACCGATGTCTCAGTGCCGAGAGTCGGCCCCAGTGCTTATGTGAGAGCATACTCTGATTCTGAAGATACATACACAGAAGTCGGCAGGGGTCGGGGACCTGATGTATGCAGCTGACTCTGCGATGATCCTTCTCTGTGTACATGGGGTGCCGAGAGAGACAGGGAGCAAGGGCCACAGCAGCGGGCACTGCCGGATGGCAGGTGGGCCGGGGTGAAGGTGGGCGGCTTCTCGGCACTCATCCTGTGCTAGCGACTTTGCTGGAAGTGTGAGATGATTTCCACCTAAGATGCTCTCTCTAAAAACAAAATTGTGCACCGGGCCTGGATGGTACCAGGCTAACACCCTGCAGGGCCACCCTCATGGACCTCCAGAGGGACAGTGGCCAGGGAATGCTGTCCTCCCAACACCCGGAGCTGTTCCTGCTGCAACAGCAGAACGCTTCACTGGGAGCCCAGGCACTCTCCGAGGAGTCCGCTCTCAGGCTCCGCCACAGCCTGTGGCCACACGGAGTATTCTGCTGGCCGGATATCACACTATTGTCCCAGCACCAGTGGAGGGGGGCCTTTGAGCTGCCTCCAATGCGGGCAATGAAGCTGCTCTGTTCTTTTTTTCTTGGGTGAATACCTGGGAGTGAGTGTCAGGTGGTGGCAGTTTCCTATGCAGTATGTTTAACTGTTGACCAAAGTGACTGCATTGTTTTACATTCCCACCAACAGTGTATGAGCGTTCCCGGTGCGCTGCACTTTTGCTGACATTTGCTATTGTGTTTTTAATCCAGCCATTCTAATCGTGGCATCTCATTATCATTTGAATTTGTGTTTCCCTAAAGACCAACGATGCTGAGCTCCTCTTCACACGCTTCTGTGCTGTCTGATCTCTTCTTTGGGGAAGTATCTGTTGAGCCCACCCCTTAAATGCATCCTCGTACCCAGTGCTGATGCACGGTCGGGGTGGGGACCCACGCGGGAGGCGTATCAACGTATCTGTTACCATGGCTTTCCTTCCTGTCACCTCTAATGATGCCCTGGAGGTCACCGTTTGACCACAGCCATGCTGTGAAGGCCTCTCAGGGTGAGAGCTCCCAGCACCCTGTGAGGTTCATAAATGTCCTCTCATGGAGGTTATGGGGAGGACTTAGTCTAGTGACTGTCACGCTATATACTTGCATGCTTTTCTGAGCAGGAGAGACAGCATGGTGACCACACAGCTAGCATGTTTAGAATCATCCCGAGCCCATGGCTCACCTGATGCTGGGCCCAGAGGAGTGGCCAGATTTGACGGGTCTTAACCAATTTCTCATGGCTGTGAAGGCAACGGGGACCTTGTCAGCAAGTCCACCCGTGGGCACTGGATGGAAAGATCAGGGCTGGACTCTGCATGGACCAGGGGCTTCACACTGGGGCCCTTCCATGACAGCTGCCTGTGGACAGGAGCCCACTACTGCCCTCTGCCAGGCTCAGTCTTTTCTCACGCAGTTTGTACAGCCTCCTAACATGAGCTCCGCATGACCCTGGCTTCCCTCCACCTCCTTGCAGCCTGGCTGCTGCCACCCACAGTCAGATGGGCCAGGCCAGCGCTTCCCAGCTGGGGCTGGCTGCCCCTTGTCCCGGATGCCTGGAGTTATCTTGGCTTGTTGTGACTAGAGGCAGATCCTAGGTAGCATCTTGTGGGTCAAGGCCAGAGATGCTGCTCAACAGCCTGCAGTGCACAGGACAGGCCCCCACCCCACAGCCAGGGCGTACCCATCCCTGGTGTTGACAGGGTGTGAAGGGTGCTAAGGCCGGGACCCCTGCCCTCAGCACTTCCTGACTGACATACTCCATAGAAGGCCCATCTTTCCTCAAGGCACACATGGCACTAAGCCCATGGGGGTGGGGGTGGACAGGGAGCTGTAGAATGGAATGTCACCCACAGCAAGGACTTGGGGACAGACAGGAGCAGCACAGACGTCGGTTGTGTGATGAACATGTCTCGGGCACCAATTCACCTTTAATCCTTATGGTATTTGGGGTTATGAACTGTGCTTTTATTACTGCTCCCATTTTATTTTTATCTTCAGCAAGGAAAAAAAAATAATAAGGGAAAAGGCAAAGATCAAAGAAGGCATGAGTAATGACACACGCCGCAGTGATCTGCACAGCGGCAGGGCTGAGCGCGAGACCGTCTGCTGCTGAGGCTACCTTTCTGCAGGCACCACGTCACAGCAGGCCAGCCCTGTGTGGTCACACATCCTTCTGAAAATATCCACCTGCTATTCTTTCAACAGGAAAGTTTATGGATTCTCATTCTCGCATCACTAATCTTAACTTGGAGGCTTACAAAACCTTAACTTGTTTTAAAGTAAAAGCAAATTAAAAACTAGATGAACCCCAGGTGATGGTTAATTTTATGTAACCACCTGGCTAAGCTGCAGTGCCCAGGTATTTGGTCGGATGTCATTCTAGACGTTTTTGTGAGGCTACTTTTCAGAGATGAGATTAACATTTAAATCAGTAGACTGTAAAGCTGATTTGTGTCCATAATGTAGGTGAGCCTCATCCAATCAGCCAAAGGTCTCCTAAAGACTGAGTTCCCTGAACAAGAAGGAACTTTCCCGCCCCCGGCCTTCCGATGAAACTGCAGCTCTTTCCGGGCCTCCAGCGCACCGGCCCATCCTGCAGACTGTGGACGTGCCAGGCTGCATAACTGCATCAGCTGATTCCCTAGAATAAGTCTTCCTCCCTCCTTCTTTCTCTGTACACACACACACACACACACACACACACACACAGTTGCTTCTTTTTCTCTAGAGAACACTGACTAACACTATAACTATAGGAAAAATAGTTCTTTTTCCTATAAAACAGTTTGAGATTTTTCGGTGGCTGACACTTCATTATCCACGACTGGCTCTTTTTCCTTTCGCAGTGTTTTTTTAATTTCCCGGAGATCTGGGTCACCCTGTGGGCGTGGGTAGCTTGGGAAGCATCAGTGGGTATGTTCCCAAAGAGGCTCGGTGTTGAGGGCAGCTGTCCCGTCACCTGGAGTGGGATCTAGGACCAGGCGAGAGGGGCTGCCAGGCCGAGCCACAGACAAAACACCAATCAGGGCTCAAGTCAAGTCAGTATCGAAAACTTCGCACAGACAGGAGCCAGGGAGAAGGGCTGGGGAGCCGCCCCAGCCTGGGGAGGAGACTGGGAGACAGGAAAAGGGGGCTCAGCAAGGCTTTGAGCCAGAGCCACAACCGGACAAAGTGAGGCACAAGGTCACTTGGGACACAGAGGAGAGCAGCCCCCGCAGCGTGGTCCACGCAGGGCATCCGGGAAGATGATGGTGGGTGAGGCTGGGCCCTGTCCTCACCACATTTTACTTTCATAGATTCTGGAAGACAAAAGAAGGCAATACACGTTTGCTAAATGAACAAATGAATGAAAGAAGCCCATACAGTGAAAATAGAAGAAGTTTTTGTGCACACACGCTCGGCCTTAACTCCTTCCCTCTTCCAGCCATTAAGGAAACGTTACCCAGTGGTGGCCGACACTCAGCACCTGTCCCAACACCTCTTCAGTGGCTGCCCAAGGCTTACCAATGAAATCCAATCTCTAAAATTTGTTAAAGTTCTTGAAGGGAAAATGCCTCCCTGACCATTTTTAGCCATTTTCGTGTGAGGCAGTGTTAAGGGTTGAATTGCATTCCGCCAAAAAGATATGTCAAAGAAAAGATACATCCTCACCCCCAGTGCCTCGGCATGTGACCTTATTTGGAAATAGGGTTCTGGCCGATGTAATTAGGTGAAGATGAGGTCATGCTGGAGTCAGGTGGGTCCTGAATCCAATGGCCGAGGACCTTATACGAGGAGATATACAGAGAAGCACAAGAAGAGCACGCAAAGACAGGCGGTGACTGGAGCAGGGCTGGTGCCAGCCGAGGAGCGCCGAGCCTTGCCAGCATTACAGCAAGCTGGGAAAGGCGAGGAGGGACCCTACCCTGCCCTCAGAGGCAGCGTGACCCTGTAAAATCCTGCACCTGGATTTCTGGTCTCCAGATTGTGAGAGAATGCATTCTGATGTTGAAGCTCCCGGCTTGTGGTAATTACATGGCCACAGGAAACGAACACAGACCCAAAGAAAAGGAATGGAAACAAGGTGTGGAATCATCACTCCAGTTGAGAATTGAGATTTTCTCAGGACTTGCTTCGAAAAGATGTAAGTCTGGTTGAAATGGATACAGGTAAAATGGTACAGAAGAAGTCTGTGCTCTAAAGAGCAAGGACTAGTACTGAACCCATCGGAAAATCCAATTCTTCAACACGGCACCCTTCACCACACCCAGGACTCCTGTGGTGCTTACACCATGCTGGGCACCTGATGCTTGTCTGCATATTTTACACTCATCAACTCAACCCTTCAACAACCCATGGGAGACCGAGGCACAGAGAGGTTAAGTAACTCACTCAAGGCCACACAGTTGATCCCTGGCAGGGTCGGGATATGAGATGTGGGCCCATGAGTTTTTTTTTTTCCAGGTCTCGCTCTGCCACCCAGGCTGGAGTTCAGTTGTGCCAACACGGCTCACCGCAGCCTTGACTTCCTGGGCTCAAGTGATCCTCCTGCCTCTGCCTCTCACGTAGCTGGAACCACAGCTGTGCACCACCATGCCCAGCTAATTTTTTTGTTTTTTGTAGAGACAGGATCTTACTTTGTTGCCCAGGCTGGTCTCAAATTCCCAGGCTCAAGCAATCCTCCTGCCTCGGCCTCCCAAATTGCTGGGATTCTAGGCATGATCCTCCATGCCCGGGCACAAGCTCCTTCTTAAGCGCTAAGTGATGCTGCCTATATTTGCTTTCTGGGGCTGCCATTAACAAATTCCCATAAACCAGGTGGCTGAAAACCATGGAACGGCGTCATTTCAAAGTTCCGGAGAGTAGAAGTCCAAAAGTGACGTGCCAGCAGGGCCACCCTCCTCTGAAGCCCCCAGAAGAATCCCTCTGTGCCTTGCCCAGCGCCTCGTGAGCATCTTCAGTCCCTGGTGCTCCTTGGCTTGCCCTCCATCCTCATGCAGCCTCTCCCTGTGCATCCCTCACTTAGAAGGTCACAGCCATTGGATCTAGGAGCCCCATCCCAATCCAGGATGACCTCATCTGAACCCGAGTACGTGGGCAAAGACTCTCCAAATAAGGTCATACTCACACACACGGAGATTTGGGGCTGCGATCTGCCTTTTGAGGGACACAGGGCTCACACAGTCCTCCACAGGGCTCAGGCCTGCCCCAGGAATGCTGTGCCCTTGGGGCTGCTCCAGGCTGGAAGGGGGCAGGAAGAACTGCTGGCCTCCAGGGTTCCGCCAGGGGCCACACTCCAGCCCACACATGGGGTGCCCGAGAGAGCCAAGCTGGAAGACAATTGGAACCGAGGCTCTGACAACCGTGGGCACAGCTCGAACCACTCTGTGTGCTCTGGGTGTGGCCTGCTGCATCCCTTCACTGTATTCGTCCTCTTCATCTAGAAGCGTCCTCTCCACAGGGCAGCGGTTTCCCTGCGAGGCTCCTGGGTTATTCCCGATGATTTGCTTTGCTGCCAGCACAAAGACTAGCATTTATAGCCACTCTCCAGAGAGACCCCCAAGACTCAACTATAGGAGAATCACAACAGAAGCCTGGAGAGGTTGCCTGGCAACAACCCTCTATTGTGCCTATTGTGACCTTGCCTTCCCAGGCCTCCTGCAGGGCTCCTGCACAGGGCCACTGTCATCAGCCTGAGGTAAATGCCAGTGTGGGGCTTCCCACAGCTCCTCCCAGGGACTAAAGACCCTGGAGGGGCTTGGAATCCCAGGCTTCCAGAACCTGACTCCTGCCCATTACCCACTGGCCAGCAAAGTCCTTGGGCTCTGAGGTCCATCACCGCCTGGTCACCTGCTCCCTGCCCTGTTGCTCCTCTTTTGCAGGACTTGGCTTGACTCTCTTGTCCTCAGTCCACATCTTGTCTCAAACAAAGGCCATCCCGGACACAGTGCACTCCCCAGTAGACATGCGGATAGCTACACATCCCCGATTTCCAGGGACATTTGTGACTTCACGTATTCACCCTCCATTTTAAAAAGTCACATTTCCCATGAAGCACTGGGTACAGCATTCACAGCGCATCTCCTGGACTGCTGTGTGCTTCCAGCAGCTGCTGGAGGAGGCCAGCAGGGTGTATGCCACTGTCGCCAGATGAATAACCCCTTCTTAGTGTACGTTGCAACATAATCTAATCCCACCGTGCCTGTTTGGTGATGTTAATTCCAGGATTTTTTATTTGACTTTATTGCGGTGAGAACACATGAGCTCTGTCCTCTTGAGATGCTAAGTAGGCATTGCAGCATCATGACTCTGGGTGTGGTGTTCTGAAGCGGATCTCTAGCTCATTCCTTTGGCTTAACTAAAACCTGATGCCTGCTGAGCAGCAACTCCCCTCCTCCCCTCGCCGGCCCCTGGCAGTCTCCTGGCCACTCTTTGGTTCTATGAGTTTGGCTACTTGGACCACCTCGTGTAAGTGGAACCGTGCAGGATTTGTCCCCCTGTGACTGGCCCAGGTCACTCATCGTATTGTCGTGTATTGCAGAATTGTGTTTGTTAAGGCTGACTAGTATTTCACTGGATGCGTGCATCATGCTTTCTTTACTCGTTCATGTGTGGATGGACATTCAGGCTGACTCCACATCTTAGCCGTTGTGAATGAACGTGGGAGTGCAGACATCTCCTGGAGAGCCTGATTTCAATTCTTTTGGATAAATACCCAGGACTGATTAATGCAGCTGTGGCAGGGGTTCAACAGGCAGGCGTGCTGGGGCCGAGGGCAGGCCCAGGGCACGAAGAAGGAAAGTGGGGGGTGAGGAAGAAGCTCTTTGAGGGCCGGGCTCTGGCTACACTTGGTCCCCCAGCCTCAAAGTGGCAGTGTCACAGTCTCCTCCCGAGTCCGATGAGCCACAGGCCTGCCCTGGATGCTGGTATCCACACCATCACCACCGTCTTGTTCAGGCTGTTCAATTCCTCCTTGCAAGCATTGCAGAAGACCTTCCCCAGGACACACAGGCTCAAAACCTGAACATGTCTTTCCTGATCGTGGGTTCCTGTTATGCAAGGGGAGTCCAGACCTGGACACATGTGCACAGAGGCCCCCAGCTGTCCATCCTCAGCCCTCGCACCAGGGCTCCAGCTGGGCTCCAAACGCTCAGGTCCAGAGTGTCCTCTGAGCCCCATGCCAGGTCTCCTATTGAAAGCTCCCTTCCAGATGCCCATTCTTTCAAGTATTCACTGAGCACATGTCCAGGCACTGTCGTAGGTGCCAGGGATACAAGATGGAACTTAAATTTGGGTGAGGTAACTGATACAAACAAAGACACAATCATGCGGCAGACACTGTAAGAGCTACAATGAGTAATTCAGGAGCAGGATGGGAAGAACTGACAGAAAGAAAGAGACATGAGGAAAACAAAGAGGGGCTGGGCGCGGTGGCTCAAGGCTGTAATCCCAGCACTTTGGGAGGCCGAGGCGGGTGGATCACGAGGTCAAGAGATCGAGACCATCCTGGTCAACATGGTGAAACCCCGTCTCTACTAAAAATACAAAAAATTAGCTGGGCATGGTGGCACGTGCCTGTAATCCCAGCTACTCAGGAGGCTGAGGCAGGAGAATTGCCTCAACCCAGGAGGCGGAGGTTGCAGTGAGCTGAGATTGTGCCATTGCACTCCAGTCTGGGTAACAAAATCGAAACTCCGTCTCAAAAAAAAAAAAAGAAAAGAAAAGAAAAGAAAAACAAAGAGGAAGGATGCCCAGGTGCAGAAAAGAGCCCACAGAAGTCCCGTGATCAGGAGAGAAGGCAGAGAACAGTACAGCTAGAAGTGGTGAAAGGGACAGCAGGCATGGTCCGGGGCTGGGCGCCTCTGGAGCAGACGCTTCGGCAGGAGGTAAATGAGGGCTGGCTCTGGGGCTCAACACCTGTGGATGTCCACAAGCATGGAGCCTCCACGAGGGCAGGAATCTCTGTTCTGCTTACTGAAGTATCCTAAGGGATAGAACCATGCACACGGTGTGTGTAGGGGGTGCAGAATCGTGAATGATTGAATGAATGGAGACAAATACATGACTCCTGGATTTGGTCACACAGTGGCTATTGGTGACCCTGACAAGTCGTAGCGGCTCCAGAAGACTGATAGGCACTGGGGAGGTGAGACCAAGACGGGGACACATAAACCGTGAAGGGGACTCAGCACACTATGTTTGAAGTCTCTGCACGCCCCTTGGCTGGTATGCTCCTTCAGGTCGGGGCTGAGCCCCATGTCTCTCTGCACCCTGCCAGCCAGCACAGCGTGCAGCTGCCGGTTGGCACATGCTCAATGAGTGTTCATCAAACACAGGCGTCTCGTTTATGAACAATCAGGAGCTGATCAAGGTCACTTCTGCTCAGAATTCACCAGCCACCACTGGTCACACAGCCTACCTAAGGGCAGGAGGCTGGCCATTTCGTTATCATGACTGCCCTGTGGGGAGTGAGAAGACCCAGAGAGAAGCACAGAAAGTCTCTGCTGCTCTCATCAAAAGCGAATCCCATTCCACCCACAAATACCACTGGAGCCCTCACCTGGGGTCAGGTGCACACCAGCCTAGGAGCTCATGGTCTAGTAGTAGAGATGTCTCATAAGCCAACATTCCAGCCCAGTGCTTTAAGAGTGGTGTGTCCTGGGCCCCCAGGTGTTGGTGGGTGCTGCTCCAGTTGAGGGGATCAGAGAGGGAACTTCAAGGCAGTAACACTTGCCGTAGCCTAGAAGGATGAAGGATTTCTCCAGCCCACCTGCCCTAGAGATAGGACGATACTACCTGCCTAGAATGTTACTGCCTTCTAGTATCACCTAGTGGTAACTGCCCTGCCCAACTGGAGGATCACAGAAGGGTAACAGTAAGGTCTGTCTTCTGCACTGTAAAATCCTTCCCCAGAGTTCCAGTTTTTGCATGTAAAACCATGTGAGTCATTAACGCATTGCAAAACTCTGAAAGGTAATTTAGAATTCCTGAATATCAAAGAATCTACATCCCTCCCTCCATTATTACAACTCTGTGGTCAAGATTTCGATCCTCACTACAATTCAGTCATGATTTCCATTACCAAAAATGATTTTGAGATTGTTACGTGAGCGAGTATCATTGGGGTTAAGTGGGTGAAGCCTCGGAGCAGCATTTGGTCTCAGTGTTGCTGACTGCCTTCAGTCACGTGCTGCTGGGCCTCTGCTCCGAGGGGCCACACAGTGACAACACAGCGCAGTCCTATGGTGGGAACAACGCTGGAAACTTCCTGTTCAGATCGCACAATGCACACGTGAAGCCTCTTCACTTCCGATACAATCAGTGTCGATTCTCAGGCCTCAAGGCATTTCCATTTCAAAGTTCTTTGCGGTAGTTCAATTTTGCCCTGTGATATTTTGTCTTTTCTATTTGGTGTGATGTTTGCGTGTTAATGGTCTTTTTACATTTTTGTACGTATTTGGTACTATTCAGAACATCTGAGCAGCGTTACTCTGCAGGGCAGCTCACACCTGATAAAGCAATTGGTGTTTCTTGTTTTTTTACTGTCACTTTATTTTCTTGGTGACCACTTGGTTGCTTCTTTGCTTGTTGCTGTTTTTAGTACCTGAATCAAGGATAGGCCACTCACTGTACTGGCCAGTAAAAGACAGTGAATGAAAACACGGGGATTTTAGTTTTAACAGAGAATTCAGATGATCTAACTTCAAGCCCAGCAGAAAGAACACAGGGCTGAATTTTAGGATAAGTATTACATTGCTGATAATATAGTCTAGTAACAATACTCCCTTGATAACCAGGCCATCGTAATGAAATCCAATAATCACTCCAGTCCATTGATTGCAAGGACAGAACTGAAGTTAAAAAGGAAGCCAGATTTCACAGTGATTTTCAGACATTTTCTCCCTTACTGCCCTGATCACATGCTCTAGCCATCTCATTTCTCAAATGTAGTTGATTTTTATAAAGCACAAGTTGGGGGAATATTTCCAAGAACCATTTGAAAATTCCAGGCTTAGGCTGAGCACGGTTGCTGACGCCTATAATCCCAGCACTTTGGGAGGCTGAGGCGGGAGGATCACTTGAGCTCAGTAGGCAATATGACAAAACCGTGTCTCTACAGAAAATACAAAAATTAGCCAGGCATGGTGGTGGATGCCGGTGGTCTCAGCTACGTGAGGTACTGAGGCAGGAGGATTGCTTGACCCCAGAGTTGGAGGCTGCAGTGAACCACGTTCACACTGCTGCCCTCCAGCCTGGGTGGCAGAGCAAGACCCTGTCTCAAGAAAAAGAAAGAAAGATAATTGTAGAGTTATCATAGTCAATAATATGTACAACAAATTAAATATGCAAACGTTGTGAAACCTCAGATGACATCACTGTGGTTCTTGATCACTGGTCTTCCCAGCTAACAATTTTCAATTTTCAAAGTGCTGCAACATTAACAATCGGCCTATCTCAAAAAGAAAGCATCGTGGGAGCTGAGTTTCTATTTTTAAACATAGTAATTTCACAGATATCAGTGAAGCAGACAGTATACCAAATCAATTGAGTCACATTTAAAAGGAGGGGCTGGGGGCCGGGGGGGAAAGTTACTCTGTAATAGAGAAAACAGATTGAATCATTTGACCCAGTTTTTGTGAGAGTGCTTTATAAGCAAACTTCAACTTCTATAATGTTTTATGAAATCTAGTTCCAAAATGGATGTTTGAATTCGAATTTGAGGGTTTATATGTATTAAGATATTTAAATGTGTCAAAGTTATAATGTGAGCATGCCAGGTACAAAAATTGATTTTGGAAATAATAAAGTAGAGCAAACACTTTTTAATCAAATTTAAATGCACATTCACGTCTTTTCTCAATAAGGCGATTCATAAGTCAAGTCTCCAATATTTAGAAACAAAAAACAGTCGCTTGTGTGTTTTTTTAAAATAGCTTTGAGATCAGATGATTTAGTCGGCACTTTTCACCACTGATACATTTCGTGTGCAGGGCCCATGAAACTTGATGTCCAAATTGAACAAACGGCCTCAGCTGCGCTGAACGCTACGGGAAAGAAACAGCGCCGTTGGCCTTGCAGACGCACCATCCATGCTGCCGTTTGGAAAAGGCCACCTAGATGAATGCCTTCTGGTGAGTTCACCATTCTCACCCACGGGCTGATGTCCCAGCCTATGAATCCAGAACAGCAACTGTCAGCCTCCTCAGGCCTGTCTAGGAATCAGCAGAGCCTTTGTCTGGGGCAAAGCTGCCTCTGCTTTATTTGTGGACACTGCATGTAAGGGGATAACTGATGGACTCCAGCACTCCACTGGCCCAGGGAGCTCGATGCACCGAGAGGACCAAGGCCTGGTACCACTGTCTCCAGGCTCAGGCTAGCTGCGTGTGGGTCCCTGGAAGAGGCAGAACAGCCTCCCCTCCTCTGTGCCTCAGAACCTTGAGCAACACGTGTGTGCCTCCAAGCATCTACCACTTGTATTTCCAGGAGACAGAGCTGGTGCCACTTCCTTGAGGGTAGAGATCATCTGGTATTCACCTTTACAGTCCCAAAGCCCGGACCATGACACACACGAATGACAATGATAAAGGCAGGAGGAGCGAGGGAGAGATGGTAAAGAGGTAGGCCTTCTCCACCTCCCCAGTACCTCACTCTTTATGGAATAAATAACGCGTCAACAAATTCACTGACCAGACACAGGACTTGGGGTATGCAGCACTCTGCTTCCAGCCTCCTTCCAGCCTCTTCCCAGCTGTACACACCTTCACCCTCCCAAATGATCTAACCAAAGCACTTGCTCCACGTGCACCCCTTCCCATTAGGAAAAAATAAAGTAAGATAAAGGGCTGACCAGTTAACGAATGCTACCATACACATGTGAAGCAGAGCAGCTGGCTATATGTGGAAGGTCAGGGGCACTGATGCCAAACAGCTCCAACTTCCCTTCCTCCACTTTCTACTTTCATTAGCCCCCTTTCGTGGTGTACAACACGGGAATTGTTATTCCTAAAAAGCAGGGGCACGGTGCAGATGAGGTCACGGTTGAGGACACGTAGCTGATACTTGTAACAACAGTAGCAGCCATTCTTCATCCCACCTCACAGCTTTGGGGCTACGGAATCCATGTCTTTTTACCAAGGGACACCCACGGTGCAGATGTGAATGCAATGGTCTTCCTTACCTTTCATGACTGCAACTTAAGGAATAGCATGTAAGAATGTTATTTCATACACAGTTTATAGTCAAATAACTAGAATTACTACTATTACACACACACACACACACACACACACACACACACGAGTCTTCTCCCAATCTTGCTTAAGACAAAAGGGTTTCCTAGAAACTGGTGTGGATCTAATGCCATCCAGGTATTATTGGTGGTGTTTGTTAGCTGAAAGAGGGATATCCTCCAGGCATCTGCTCTTTAAGAACGAGGATGGCGTGGTGAGAAGAGAGGAAGAGGCAATTGGGCCCTTTAGAGCAAAGGACGCCAGCACTACTGCTTCTGGCTGGGAGGTCCTTAAGCTTAGTACCCCTTTTCCTTTCTGATAATGTTTACAGATGGGGCTTCTCAACTGTGATCCCAGTGGGATCAACACTTAATCCCACCCAACTTCAAGCACGCTGAAGAGGCATGCCAGTTCTGAGCACGTGGAGTGACATTCACCTAGAAGGTGGTTGTTGGAAACTATTACACAGCAACCCAATGCGTTCCTACCTTCCTCACTTTCCCCACTTCCCAATCTCTTCTCTTTTATCTTGTTCTGTTTCATGTACCTTTCAAAGGTCTTTCCATGTTGCTATGTGCGCACAGGTATACTGTTCTTCTCTGCAGTAGGCTGAATAATGACCCTTAAAGATAGCAAGTCCTGATCTCTGAAACCTGCAGTGTTACCTTAGATGAAATAAGGGCCTTTGCAGATTTAATTAAATTAAAAGATCTTGAGGTGGGGAGATCATTCTGGATTCTCCAGGTAGGCCCTAAATGCCTTCCCAAGTGTCTTTTTTATGAAAGAGGCAGAGAAGGCCAGGTGTGGTGGCACACACCTATAGGCCTAGCAACTGGGGAGGCTGAGGCTGGAGGATCACTTGAGCCCAGAAGTTCAAGGTTACATGAGCTCTGAGTGTCCACTATACTCCAGCCTAGGCAACAGAGCAACACCAGGTGTCTAAAACAAAAACAAAAAAAGAAAGAAACAGGTAGAGGGAGATTTGACAGACAGAAAAGAGGCCATGCAAACACAGGCAGAGCTCAGAGTGATGCAGCCACAAGCTCAGGAATGCTGGCAGCCACCAGAGGCTGAAAGCAAGGCACCTTCTCCATACCTTCCAGGGAAAGTGTGGCCCTGCGCACACCTGGATTTGTCCCATAAGGCAAATTTCAGACTTCTGGCCTCCAGCGCTGTAGAAGAATATGTTTCTATTGTTTTAACCCACCAAGTTTGTAGAAAGTTATTACAGCAGCCACAGGAAACTAATGAGTTTTTAAAGAGACAACTACCCCACTCAGAGATTGGGCAAATCTGGACAGCCAGGTACCCATTCCAATGAAATGATGGTTAAGAGAATCACAGCTGATTAAAACTTCCCACTTCCAAATATGCAGAAGCAGATATGTTAAACCCCATATAGACTTCCCTTCCCCAACTTATGAAAGGGCAATGTTTGTTTGGTATAAGAAATGCAAACCAACTGAGTTATAGCATTAATACTGAAGAATCAGATACCACGGTAACAGTTTCTGAGAGAAAACTCTAGCCATTGGGAACAGATGGTCCAAGACACAGCCCTAGCAACAGGCCCAAGGCTCTGGGCATACACAGATTAACAGACATATTAATGTCTCTGCACCAAGGGGCATACAAACTGGTAGAGAAACTGGCCTTTGGGCAGACAGGAATAGATGAAGTAGATGCTACAGTGGAGTAACTGAAGTGCAGAGGGAGGCAGCCTCAACTTGAATTGGATTTGCCTGCAGACTGAATAGGAAAAGGCCATGCCAGGAAGTGCCTGTGCCAGTCTGTGTGGCCAGAGGGGTTGGTAAAGGTGAGGCAAGCAAAATGCAAAGCCACCTTGGCAGCACTGGACAGGCCACGCCCAGCACTGAGGCTGCAGACATCTGCAAGTCACACGGGAGGGTGGCTGGGTATTCAGCAACAGAGCAGGTTAACCCGATTTACATTTGGAAAGATGAATTTGACTGAAAATGGTCTAGGCTGGGAAGGAAGTGAAACTGAGGCAGGAACTTGGTTGTGATGGCTACAGACTGGACAGAGAAGCTGCAGGCCAGAAACAGCTGAAGTAAGGCTGGTGAGGGCAGGGTTCAGTGGCATTAGAGATGGACTGGTAGGATTTAGTGACAGCTGAATGCAGACATTGAGAAATAACCATCATGTTTCTGGCTTGCATAGCAAGGCAGACAGCAGCATCTTTAATTAAATAGGACTAAATACAGTCAAGGAGGGAAAAAACTGGCTCAAGGGCAGAGAGAATGTCGACAGGAAGTTCAGCTGTGAGCTTGCTGCATGCACAGCTGTGGGTTGTCCAGGGGTGTCTAACGAGGTGGCTGCACAATGTCGACTTTGGATAAATGAACATATGTGTCTACAGTGCAAGAGATCCTGTTTGGGGTGAGTCAGTGTAAGGATAACACCAATAAAAATGTGTGGAGCTCCTCCTGTAGTCCAGGCACAAAGAAAGAATGAAGCAGAGGGAGATTTGACAGACAGAAGAAAGCCAGGTCAACACAGAGGCAGAGACTGGAGCGATACAGCCGCAAGCCCAGAAATGCTGGCAGCCACCAGAAGCTGAAAGTGGCAAGGAATTTAGACTGAAAACCAGACATTGGGCAGGCAGAGGCAAACAAGAAGCTTGCTGGGGAGGATGAGAGGGTCCTGGCTGGCCAATCCAATAGTGCCTACACGAGTGGTAGCCACAAAACCTATACCAGGTGTTACGGGAACACAGAGGAGGGAGCACCAATCCTAGGTGCAGCTGAGAAGGTGCCAGTCAGGTGGGGTGGGGAGGTAGTGGAATCCTGCAGGAAGAAGCACGAATCGAGATGAAATTATGCAGTTAAAACAGGGTGGGAGTGGTGGGAGCAGTAGTTCAGGCAGAGGGGACAACACTTAAAGCCCAGAAGCCGGGAGGCAAGAGGCAGAGCGAGGCTGGCTTAGAGGAGTGCCTGTCAGAGTGGAGGTGCGGGAGAGATGGGGAAGGCTGAGCCAAGTCCTCAGGCACCTGTGCGTTGTGGTTTGCACTCACCTAGGCAACAGAGAGCCATTCAACCCTAAGCAAGGGAGTGACAGGCCTTTTGCTTTTTAGAATGCTTTGGCTGCAATGTGAGGGTGGATTAAAGGGGGAACCTGAAGGCTGGGAGAGCTTTTAGGAAGCTGTTCAGGAGGGGAAGAAGCGGTTATTTTACCATAGAAACATGCAGGAGGTCAGACAGACAGAACTTGGCGGTAGGCCCAACACTGGAAATGAGGGAGGAGCCCACCATAGTGCCCAAATTCCTGGCTCAGGCAACGGGGCATATGTTCCAGGCATGGATGAGGCTGCACAGGGTGTGTGTGCCAGGAAACCCAGTGCGAGCATGGGCAGGGGCAGAAGGGCCAACACAGTGGGCCCAGGAGGAGCAGTCAGCCAAGAGGTGGGAAATCCAGGGAATGAGGCATAACCGAAGCAATCAGGATTAAAGGAATTGGTATCGTGTCACAAATCAAAGAGGGCAACCAAAAGATGCAACGGTTTCTGCTGGATCTGGCAGTTTGGTCAGTTCCAGTGAAATGCTGAGGCCAAAGGCCTGATCATACAGCTCAGAGCAGAGACACCAATGTGTATCGTCCTGAGGATGATTGGGAAAAAAAACAAAACAAAACAAAACAAAAAACCAGGTAAGCAGGTGGCCAGAAAGGGGTCGTTCAAGGGAGGCTACTTCCAGCATGTAGCACAGCGAGAACTAGAAAACCTGGCTTCCAGCTCTGGCTCTGGCTACACAGCGAGGTACTAGTTTTCTCACCTGCAAAACAAGGATAGCAGCACATGCTCCCCCACCCTAATCACAGGGGATCTCAAAACTCCAGGTTCTTTAAAGACTCAATCACTGTTGCCTTCTACCTTAAGAACAAAGGAACTTCGTGCTTTTCCACCATACAGTTCAAAATATAAAGATACTTTAGGCTGGGCACGGTGGCTCATGCCTGTAATCCCAGCATTTTGGGAGGCTGAGGCGGGTGGACTGCTTCAGACCAGGAGTTTGAGACCAGCCTGAGCAACTTGGTGAAACCGCATCTCTACCAAAAATATAAAAATTAGCCAGGTGTGGTGGGGTGCACCTGCAGTCTCAGCTACTCTGAAGGCGAGAGGACAGCTTGATCCCGGGAGCGGAGGCTGCAGTGAGCTGAGATTGCGCCAATGCACTCCAGCCTCAGGGTGACAGAAACTCCGTCTCAAAAAAAAAAATAAAAATAAAAATAAAGTTTTTTAAAGTTGTAGGATAAAATTTTTACGTGCAAGATTCTTTTTTTTTTTTTTTTGAGACGGAGTTTCGCTCTTGTTACCCAGGCTGGAGTGCAATGGCGCGATCTCGACTCACCGCAACCTCCGCCTCCCGGGTTCAGGCAATTCTCCTGCCTCAGCCTCCCGAGTAGCTGGGATTACAGGTACACACCACCATGCCCAGCTAATTTTTTGTATTTTTAGTAGAGACGGGGTTTCACCATGTTGACCAGGATGGTCTTGATCCGTTGACCTCCTGATCCACCCGCCTCGGCCTCCCAAAGTACTGGGATTACAGGCGTGAGCCACTGGCAAGATTCTTTATGTAAGGCTAAGCGTGCTCTTAAAATTAGTCAAACTAAAACAATCGACAACAGAGCTGTTAACTCGGGAACAAGTTTTAATTTGTGTCAATCTAATGCTCTTTCACATACTTCCCAAACATTTCATACATTTTACCTAGTGCATACATCCAACTTTCAAAGATTGTATTTGGAAATTAGCAGACCCTTGACAATGATTAACAGGGGCTTCACGCCCCGGCGCTGGAGTCTGCGGGAGGCATTCCCCCTGCACCTGCGGCCCGGGCTGGGAGAGCGTGCGGAGGGAGGCTCTGTTCAGCCGTCTCCGGCCGCGCGGCTTCCACCCCCGTCGGTGCTGACAGTGTGGCATTTCTGTTATCTAACTTCTGGTTTTGACTGAAAGCGAAGCGAATTTTCTCATCAACGGAGTTGCAACATTTATGCAGGAAAAAGACCACAGCTCCCCGAGACGATGAGCGGCGCGTCAGGGAGTCTCCGACTGCCTGCGGGCCGCTGCGGACGCCCACCGGGGGTCAAGGCCGGCCAAGGGAGTCACCCTCGGACCGACCCCCATCTGCGCGGGGAACGAGCGCGGACGCCCCGGACGCCACCGCCCGGTCCCCAGCAGGGAGGGGTTCCCCGCCCAGGGGCCAGGTGGCGTCGGGAGGAGGAAATGGAGGCGCGCAGAGCGACTCTGGGCCGGCGCCGCCCCCCGTGCGCTTCCCTGGCTGGCTGCGAGCGTCTGCCGCCGACCCGAGGACCGCAGGGCCCCGCTCGCCGCCCGCGCCCGTCGGGAAGCCGCGCGTCGCTGAGGCAGTCTGTCGAGGTCGTCGGCTTGGGGCGTCGCCCGCCGTCGGCCTGGAGCGCGTCCTCCCCACCGAGGGACTGAGCGGCCACACCACGCATCCCGCCGCGCCGGAAGCCGGGACCAAGGGCGGCCACGCGGGGCAGGACCGCGGCGGTATGACCCGGGGCGACCCCACAGCACGGGCGCCTCCGGCAGGCGACAAAATCCCCTGAGGACCGACGCGCTCCTCGCCTGGAAGGACTTCACCTGGCCGGGGCTCCCAGCCGGGCCGACTCCCCTCAAGGACCGAGGGTGCGGGCAGAGCTCGGTGGCAGCCGCTCGGCGCACGGCTCCCGGCAGGCCCACCCTCCCCCGGCCTCCAGCGCCACGCGCCTCCCTCGCCCCGCCCCCCGACGCCCGGCGCCCAATCAGAACGCCGCGCACGTGACGAGCGCTGCCTGCGATGACCTCATCCCTGGTGTGGGATGACGTCAAATTCAAGATGGATGGAATCACAGCGGCAGCGGCGGCTGCGGCGCGCGCGAGCCGAGTGTGAGCGGAAAGGGACCCGGCGTCTGCCTCGAGGCTGAAGACCGGTGAGTAACTGTCACGCCCCTCGCTCTAGGAGAACTGCGGGGCCCCCTGAGAGGCTACAGCCTCCCCGCAAAACGCGGCCTTTCCTGACGTAACTCTGAGGTGATTTCTCTCCTCTTTTTTCTCCACCAGCGGGTTGCGGGTTCCGAGCGCTTCTGCGCGTGCGCGGGACCTTGGGCACTCACCGAGCATGCCCCAGGTTCCCACGTAGCCGATTGTGCCTTCACACCGCGCATGCTCCCTGCCCGCACTTGGCCTCGCCCTCGCGATTGCGCATGCTCCATTCTCTAACTGGCTTTACTCCTCGCCGGGGCTGAGCCGCCCCTCGGGTAGCGGACACGCCTGGCCTGGGCGCGCGCCGCTGGCGCGCAGCGGTTGAAATGCCGCGTGGAGAAGGGCGCGTTCTCCCGTTCCGTGCAGGTGTTGAGCGCCTGCGGCCCGGGCCGCGAGATGCGCGCGGAAGCTGGCCGGCGGCCTTAGGGATCCCGCACCTGCCCCGACGCCGCCGCTCCCTTCACGATCCGGGCCGCAGCCCCGTCGCCCATTTCTCGGCCCGGTGGCCGGAGCGTGACCGCTCGTTGCGCGCCGGTCGCTCCCTCCCCGCCCCCGGCCCACCTCCCTGCCAGGCCCCTCCCGGGGACGCTTGGCCCTCGCGGCGCGTTCCTTCCCCTCCAGAGCCCCAGCAGACCTAGTCTGGGACCTCCCGGCGGTCCCGCAGAGCACAGCACCCTCCACTGGCCGGGAGCTCTGCTGCTCGGCCGGCGACCGTCTCCCGCTTCAGAAGCCCCTTCCCCTGTCCGAGGTCTGCGGCTGGAGGGGCAGGAGTCGAGTCGCAGCCCGCGCGGGCCTGAGACCCCCGCGGCAGCCCCGCCACGTCTCGTCCTGGCTTTGGGGGAACACGCCCCGTAGTCCGTGCTCAGAGGCTCCTGCTTTTCAATCCCAGCCCAGCCCGTGCGTCCTCGCACTTTCCCCCCGGTCTATGCCTTCCAGCCTCGAGGGCTCTGCGGTTTGGGAGGATTCAGCAGGAGAGCGCGGGGGGTTTAGACAGGGATCCCGGTGGGCTTGCCTCACACAGAAGAGGGGAAAAGTGAGACTTGACACGGCCGGGTTTTCCTTTCGTGCAAGCGCTCACAGCTCTGGCACCGAGCCCCCGAGGACACGCGTGTGTTACAGCATAGTCCAGCGATTGTTCACATGATGACCGAGGCCTCAGTTGAGCAGCTTACCTTACGGTCCGCATACCTTGTTTAAGAAGAAAGAAAGTGAGTTAATCCATTTTAGAAAGGTTTCTTATGGAAAATTATTTTTTAAAGTGTTCCTCTGTGCTTGAAGGAGCAAATCATCTCTAAGGACTAGCAGTCATTAAGTTTAAATGTAAGCACCTCTAAATTTTGATGTTAAAAAGTCGAAATTTGAATTGTTGGTATCCTGAAAAGTATCTTTTAATTTTTCCTTTTTAACACTATTGAAAATATAATGTGCTTCATTTTGTGGAAATAGAACTTGAAGAAGATAATAACTCCTGCCCTCAAGGAAGTTACACTGTTATATAGGAGGAATATTAGATGTGTACACTGGTAAGGAAAAATTGTAAATAACAAAATAGGGTTTAAGTTATTAAAGTCTCTCGATAGAAACGTGGTAATTGAAGGGACAATTTTAGTTGTCCCCAAAGGCAATGGAAGTATGTAGGAAGAGCAGACTATAAGCTATATAAGAGCCAGGTTTGACCAGGTCCCAGTGATAGGCTACAAAGGAAAGAGAAAAGATTTCTGGGTTTGGAGCTTTAGAGACTGGCAACACACCGAAGTAAATCAGGAATATGTGAGGACAAGCTGATGTGGAAGTAGGGACGAGTGGAGGGTAAGTACCATGTTGGACCAGAGGATATACTGTGATGGAATCGTCCAGTAGGTACCTGAGAGTCTGGAGCCTCAAGAGTCTAAGCGGAGATACAGATTTGGGGGTCATCGTCCAGTAGTGATTAAAGTCACAGAGTCTCAGAAAAAGTGAAGAACACTGCCATGCCACGTGCTGGGGCTCTGTAACAGATGCCGGAGAAATAAAGGTGAGCCGGTGCAGGTCTTGAGCCTCGCCTCAAGTTCGATGATTTCTCTCTCTGCCCATTACCCAGCTTGCCAGGCCTTGTGCTGGGCATCAGGGATACATGCATACAAACGGGTTCTTCCTTTAGGAAGTCCCCTGAGGGAGACACATGTAGAAGCAGATTAATCGAAGCAGTTATGGTATTACTACAGAGAGATGAAGTATTGTGGTAGTTTAGGTGACTGAGCTGCTGGCTGGGACAAATTATAAGAGCTTTGTAGAGTTGGTGACATTTCAGCTGGATCTTTCTGTAGAAGTTATCCAAGTAAAGGAGAGGGAAGAAAGATATTTTGGGTGGCAGAAACTGGACATGCAAGTTTGTAGAGTAGATGGTAAGGAGTATCCAATAAGGGTGGAGAGATGAATTGCAACCAGAGTATGAAAAGTCTTGTATGCTGCTTTACAGTTTGGATTTTCTTTAGGAATAGAAAAACGAGTACAGTACCCTAAAGCAGGACAGTGATGTAATCAGCTTTAGCAAAACAACTAACAGGCATAATTTTCACTCCGGCATTTAATTGGAGTGAAGAGTACAGAAAAATCAAATATTTGTTGTTGTGGAAGATAACATGTTGAACATTTATAAGAATACCAAAAGATATTAAATAGATGATCAGTCTTTAAATAGCTTCCAGCCCTCTTGGGGAGACAAGTGACTAACAGTAAAGGCAGTAAATAAACACCACGTAAATGGTGCTGAAGTTGGAAGGAGGAATTTGCACATTATAAGCTGAAGTAGTCAGGGAAGGTATATTAGTTTGCTTGAGCTGCTGTAACAAAGTACCGCAGACGGGATGATTTCTCAGTTCTAGAAACCTGGAGGCCGCCATCAGGCTGTCAGCAGAGTTGGCTTCTTCTGAGACTTCTCTTTGGCTTATAGATGGCATCTTCTTTTCCCTACTTGGTCCTTCCTCTGTGCATGTCTTCGTGCTAATCTTCCTGTCCTGTAAGAACACCAGTTATATCGGTTTAGGGTCACCCTAAAGCCCTCATATTAACTTAATTACCTTTTGGAGACCTTGTCTCCAAGTATGATTACATTCTGAGGTACTGGAGGTTACATCTTTATCATGTAAATTTGGGAGGGAATGGGGACACAATTCTGCCCATAGTGGAAGATTTTATAGAGGAGCTGGAACTCCACCTGAGCCTTGAAAGGTGATTAATGTTCTGAATAGTGTGCTGAGGAGGGGTGTAGGTGAGTTCTAGGACTTTTCCAGATTGGGGAATGGAAGAAGTCAGATGTGTAGGTTAGGTCGCAGAGATAAAGTATCTGGAGCAGGAAAGTATCACAAGGGAATAATGAAGGGAAATAAAGTTTTTTTGTTTTGTTTTTGAGATGGAGTCTCGCTCTTGTCACCAAGCTGGAGTGCAGTGGTGCAGTCTCGGCTCACTGCAGCTTCCACATCCCAGATTCAACTGATTCTCCTGCCTCTGCTTTCTGAGTAGCTGGGGTTACAGGCGCCTGCCACCATTCCCAGCTAATTTTTGTATTTTTAATAGAGAGGGGGTTTCACCATGTTGGCCAGGCTGGTCTCAAACTCCTGACCTCAGGTGACCTGCCCGCCTTGGCCTCTAAAGGTGGTGGGATTACAGGCATGAGCCACAGTGCCCAGCTAAGAAAATTTTAAAAGTCATTTGAAACCAGATTTTATAGAGCCCTGTAGTCATTGTTATTACAATTTTAGCCTTATGGAGAACAATTGTTTTTATTTTATTTTTAAACAAGATCAGACCTGACTCTCTTCATTCAGATCTTAGGTCTCAGCTGAAATATTCCATCAGGGTATTTTCTGACCATCCTTTCTAGGCACCGAATCCAGCAATAGCACCTTATTTATTTCCACTATAACACTTAGCTCAATCTGAGGTTATCTTTTTTTTGTTTGTTTCCTTAGCATCTGATTTACCTCACTGGAAAGTGGAGGTCTTGTCTGTTTGGTGCATCCCTGTATTTCAAATAAATCTAACCATGGCTTGTACAAAATAGGAATTCAGTAAATAAGTTGAATTAATAATAGAAATATTTAATGTGTATGTTGGGTGAACGATGAAACCTTTGTTCTAAGAAACTGTCCGGCAGCTGTATTAGGATGGGTTTGAAAGGCATGACAGGAACAGTGAGTACCACGTGGAAATATATTAGGGTTTTTTAATAACAAGAACAGAAACTGCCTGGCTTGAATTTCCGTTCAAGTTTATTGTAAAGGTACAAGGTTGCTCTTGGACATAAAAGAAAAGCTGAAAAACTGGGCCAGGAAGAAGAACAAAAACCAAGCTAACTCCAGGAATCTATGTAGCAGGCACTAGGAAGGTTGCATTTTCAGGCCTCCACTGAGATAAATTAGCTTAATTTATTTATTGCCTTTGTCATTTTTCTCAGGATTCATATTCCAAGGACAGAGTTTCTGATTGGTTTGGCTTTGGTTGTGTGGTTTGCCCAGAGCTAGGGAAGAAGAGCACATCAGACTGTAGCACACAGTGGGACAAGAGCTGTTCTTCTATAGCCAAATTATGGGGCTGTTAACAGGAGGTGGAATGGCTATGTGGTGCCTGGAAGAAAACAGCAAAGGCTATGACCAGAGGCTGCTCTGCTGAGGTGCAAAGGAGCTTGAGCTGTGTTTGAGTAGAATCGTTCTGCCCGATGTGGCAGAGAATGCACCATTAAACCAAAATCAAGCTCCCTTGGTAGAGACTGAAAGTGTGGTGAAAGGGAATACAAGATAGTAACATGACTCCTCTTGAAGGATTGGATAAGCTAGTCTAGGTTTGAAATCTGAGGATATTTGCATTGTCACCAAGTGAGTGATGATAAGATCAAAACAGGCAACTTCCTAACACCATTGAATAGTAAAATCAGATGGTAGGTGTTAGAGCTAAATCCTGAGATGAGGGTTTGGGGATAAGCAGTCTGTGTGTGTTTATATTCCAAAGTCAAATGGAGATGCTTTGGATTTTTAAGTAGGTGTTTGTCGTGTGTTACATGCATTCATTCTTTTTTCTAGTTTAGTAGTTAGGACTATAGAAGCAGTCCCCCGCATTCCAAAGGACCACTGTTCTCAGAGTTGAATTCTGGGTTGACGTTGGATGTAAGCAGACATTTTCCTGTAGAACTGGTAGTAGCAGTTTTGTGGCTAGTCTGGGAGCCAACTTAATTTATAATGTACCTTAGCTATGACACCAGTCCAAGTAGGTGAGATTATTTTGGTCCCTTTCCATTTCTTTTTCTCAACCCCTTACTCACCCCCAGTATCCTTCTGAGTGCCAACTTGTGCTTTACTTTCTTCTGCTTCTATCGCTAGAATGCTCTGTATTTGAAATTGCCTACCTCCCCTTTCCCTCAAAAATCTTAATTCCATACAACTGATTTAACATTGCATAAAGAGGAAAGTATTTGTATTGAATTAATTTATGGTAAGATATGAGACTGATGTGGTGGCTGAGGCCTGTAATCCTTGCACTTTAGGAGGCTGAGGTGTGCAGATCTCCTGAGGTCAGGAGTTTAAGACAGCCTGACCAATATGATGAAACCCAATTTCTACTAAAAATACAAACATTAGCTGGGTATGGTGGCAGGCACCTGTAGTTCCAGCTACTCAGACAGGAGACTTACTTGAACCCGGGAGGTGGAGATTGCAGTGAGCTGAAATCATGCCACTGCACTCCAGCCTGGGTGACAGAACAAGACTCTGTCTCAAAAAAAAAAAAGGGAAAAAGGAGTTCCCCCACCCCCTTAGCATTTATTACCTAAGGAATTTGAAGTGGTGGTATGAAATAATCTTTTGGAATCCATTTGGGAAGGGTTTTGTAGTCACTCCAGGGAATTGGAACTTGAGGCCAGAACAAGCCCTTGAAGTTTTTAAGCCCCAGCAAGGTCAGATGAGCATGTCTGAAAAGTGTCTGTAGTAGAAATGTGAAAAATGGAACCTTTAGTATTATTACAGGTTGAGTATCCCTTATCTGAAATGCTTGGGATTAGAAGTGTTTCAGATTTCAGATTGTTTGGGATTTTGAAATATTTGCATTATACCCACTGGTTCAGCATCCCTCATCCAAAAATCCAAAATGCTATAATGAGCCTTCCCTTTGTGCATCATGTTGTTGCTCAGAAAGTTTTGAGTTTTTGGATTAGAGATATTCAGCTGGTATTATAATTGTCAAGTGAGTGATGAGTCCAAGCCTTCCTTGGTGTTCCCACTATTCACTCATCCACCCTTCTTCCCCCAGGCCAAATACATTGCTTCCTGAAATCAGTATACCCATAGCATTCTTTACATCCTTCATTAATTATTGTCTGTCATACCATGGAAATGTGACCTCCTGGAGAACGAGAAGCAGGCCAGTTACTCATTTCCGCATCACCAGCACCTCTGTGATACATGGTGGATAGCAGGCCCACACCAGCATCTATGAGAGGAAGAAGAGAAGGAAGGAAGATGTGCATGTGCCACATGGGAAGTGCTGAACATTCTGGGGCTTTCAAACATGTTGCCTCTTTTGTCCTTCATAAAAATCCTATGTGGTGGATAGTGTTAGCTACGTTTAACAGGTAAGGAAACTAGTACTCAGAAAAGTGGAGTCATCTTTAGAAAGTTACGTGCCTAATAGGTGGCAGAACCAGGGTTTGAGACAAGTAGACTGATTTGAAAGGCTTTTCCATGGAACTGTAAGGTCCTTTGTTAACTGTTAACCATAAAGATTCTGTCATTTTGAAATTTCAGAAAACGTGAATTAGAAACAATCCAGGCAGGCTTTGGGAAGCTATTTGTGTGTGAGGATCAAAGTAGTAAGCAGGCCGGCCCTATTTCAGAAACTGGTTTTCCTGGGGGGTTTTCCTCTTAGCTTTTTCTTTTGCTCATAAATAGACCTTTTCTTCCAAATTTCACCCACTTGTTTTTTAAGAGCTCCAAGGTTTTTCCGCCATGACTGAAGTGGCAGAACTTCTGCCATGATGAGTCAGGTAGAGATGAGCTGTGGAAAGGAGAGGTGTAGATGGTGGTGGCAGCAGTGCATGTTTATGTGTAAGATGTGTTGCTTCTGTAAGTCAGAGGCCCTGATTACTCATAATGAAAACCTGCATGGAAATTTGGAGTGATGTGCCAGCAAACTTAACAGTCTAGTTTTGAAAAATACACTGAGGAAAAGTATACCCAGCAACAAAGCTCACCTTATCTGAGGACAGAAGAGCAGAGAGATCAAAAGTTTTTGAGGATTCCATCTGCACAGCCACCAGCCACAGAATTTTGTTGGATTATCTCGTGATCTTCAGCAGTTGTGATTTCCCCATTTTTACTTACATTCCTAATGGAGCATTTTATATTTTTAGGTAATTGTTAAACTCAAATATACCGACTGTCGTTAAAACACAAAAATTCACTATGTTAATTGTCTGTTTGCAGCCAGAGTAGGAAAGGGTATACTGTTTTCAAAGCTTAATTGAGTTAAAATGTGAAAGCAAGGTGAGGGATCTGCATCTCCCAGCTACCCCTTTCTCCTGTCTCTAGACATCTAGAGTCTCTAGATCCTGGGGTACTGGGGAGAATCAATAGTATTGCTTTCCTGTGCAAGATCCTCAGACGACCCATTTTAGCCCCCAAGGCACTCATGCCTCCATTTTCCTCCAGCCTCATAGGTGTTTCCTCCACTATGTGTACCCTTAGCTTTCACCAGACAAAGTCACCTGTGGTTCCCTCAGATTGCTCTTGCTCTGTCTTGTCTCTATGGTATTGCAGGTACTGCAGCCAAGCCAGCCGATGTGAATCCTGCTCTGCTACTTATTACCTGTATGATGTTGAGCATGTTACTTAACCCTCTGTGCCTCAGTTTTCTCATCTGTGGAATGGAGATGATAATAGTACCTAACTCCTAGGGTTGATGTAAATATTGAGTTAATACATAAAAAGCGTTTACTTTTGTGTATGTGACGGAAAAAGCTCCCAAATTTTACCTGTTATTAAGTGCCTAGTAACTGTTTTACTGAATGGAATGGAAAACAAATACTCGTTCTTTGAAATGCCCTTCATCCTTCCTACCTGTCATTCCCTATAAAACTTTGTTCAGGCCGGGCGCGGTGGCTCAAGCCTGTAATCCCAGCACTTTGGGAGGCCGAGGCGGGTGGATCACGAGGTGAAGAGATCGAGACCATCCAGGTCAACATGGTGAAACCCCGTCTCTACTAAAGATACAAAAAATTAGCTGGGCACAGTGGCGCGTGCCTGTAATCCCAGCTACTCGGGAGGCTGAGGCAGGAGAATTGCCTGAACCCAGGAGGCGGAGGTTGCAGTGAGCCGAGATCGCGCCATTGCACTCCAGCCTGGGTAACAAGAGCAAAACTCCATCTCAAAAAAAAAAAAAACAAAAAAAAACAAAAAACTTTGTTCATAGAAAGCCCTTCCTGGCCTTCATCTTACCAGGTTCTGATGCCTGTCATCCATACTGCTTCCCTACCTCTGCCAATATCCTATCTACTGCTCAGCTTACTGGAATAGGCTGATTAATTGAAATTGACTTGTCCTCTTCCTGCACAAGACCTTAAGCTGCATAAGGCCAAGCCATACTTATTAAATTGATATCTTCCATGTCTAGAAGTGTTCTCGCACACACTAGACAGATGCTAGCCATAAATCTGTAACTGTTTGGGTGACTTTAGGCAAATTACTTGACCTCTCAATGCCTCAGTTTTCTCGTTTATAAAACAGGATTGATGACAGTGTCTAGTTCAGAAGATGATATGAGAATTGAAAGAGGAAACTGGAGGCAGTATCACGTAGGGGTCAAGAGCTTAGCCTCTGGAGCCAAGCTAGCTGATGTGAATCCTGGCCTGCTACTTATTATCTGTATGACGTTGAGCATGTTTCTTAACCTGTACCTCAGTTTCCTCATCTGTAAAATGGGGATAATTGTATCTACCTCCTAGGGTTCATGTAAATACTGAGTTAATATATAAAAAGTGTTTACTTTTGTGTATGTGACAGAATAAACACCCAAATTTTAGCTGTTATTAAGTACCTAGTTACTGTTCTACTGAATGGAATGGAAAATAGTTATTCTGCACTGAGTATCAGGAATTTGGACATTCTGAGGCACTTTGCAGGCAGATGGTCTCATTGATGACTCTAAATGGAAATTATAGGAAAATTAAGTTTTAAGTCCCCAATAATTTTCAGGGACAGTGAGTATTTCTCTTACAACTTAACTCTGAGTGACTTTATTATTGTCTGCTAGTTCCTGGATGTTTTCATCCAAAGAGGATAGAAACCCGTGATCCGAGAAATTTGAAGCAGTGACTTAGAGCAGAAATACCGATCATGATACTTTGAATGATGTAAAAAGAAGGAACCTTTCTAAACAAAAGTGATACAAATGTTGCTTTTTGGCCACAGGGTGCATATGGTCTATGGAGTACCATTTGCTTCATGTCCAAGGATACAGAAAACTCCCCTTGGGGGAGGTTTTTGTGTGAAGTGGTTAGTCTTTACCTGTGCTTCAGGTGCTTTGTGTCTTAGTTTGGATTCCCCCAAAAGCAGACCCCAAGACAGGGATTCAGATGTAGATGTTTATATGGGAAGTGATCCCGGGAAACACAGGAAAGGAAGTAGGGAGAGTGAGGCAGAGATGGAGGCTCATAAAGGGTACATCAGTGAACAGGTTGCTGCTCACATGTAGGATATCAAAACTGGCCTCTTTAAAAAATCTGAACTCCTGACTTTTCTGTCAAACTCCCATCTCTCCTAAGGATGCCCTTCCAGTTATTTTGGCAGAATCCTTAACTGCTCACCTTCTGTTTTCTCCTGCAGTCTGTCCACTAGACATTCTAACGACTCTGACTTTACCTCCATTGCTACCACCCTGGTCCCAGCCACCATACTCTCTCATCTAGGTCATTATAGTGGACTGCAAGCTGGCCTGCAGCTTCCACCCTAGCCTATCCTCTGTTGTCTAATCTCAGCAACAGAGCCAGAGCAATTGTTGGGAAACATAATTCAGGTCTTTGTCATTCCTCTGCTCAGAATCTTCCAATGGCTGCCCATTTCATCCATGGTGAAAAATAAAATTCTTTTGGAGGGCTCCCAGCCCTAGACAGTCTTTCTCCTTATTGCCTCTCAGATGTCCTCTTGCATGGCTCCCAGCATACACTGCTCTAGCCCTGCTGTTGCCTTAGCTTCTCCCTTTGTTGTGATGTTCTTCCTCCATTTATCTCCGTGGCTCATCGCTCACCTCCTTCACATCTCTGATCCCATTTTGATGAATGAATGACATGAGAAGTTCCTGGTACAGTTTGTAATGTAGGTTCCTGTACAGTTAGGTACTATGTAAATGGTAGGGACCATTGTTAATACCTTATTTATTTCCCAAAATAGCATTATGTAGTGGCTGCTAGTATTAGCCTTATTTTATAGTGAGGTAGACTGAGGCTCGGAAAGGTTGGTTAGCCTAGAACACTGACTCTCAAAATATCTTGATTGACCCACAGGAAAGAATACATTTTACTTCTCAATCCAGTCCATGCTTGCTTATGTGGATATGTACATATATGTAATGGAAACAAAAGTTTCTCAAGCTCATAATTAGCCTTCTGACATTTTCTACTCTCTCCTAGTCATTTATTTTTTAATTGCTAGTTTTAAACCACCAAATTGAGTTTAAGAACCCCTTTTGACAAAGACTTGCCCAAGCCTTTAATTCTGTATCTGTTGCTTTTCCCTGTGGCAACATCTGAGCTAGCTTTGTCAAAAATTATTAGTGCTGAAAAATGCTCAGTACCCAGCTGAGTCAATCATGTGTAACTTTATACACTGATTTATTTTTTGCTGACCTCTGTAAAAGATAGTAAGGGTTTCTTTATGCAAATAGATGTAAAGAAAGTATAGTAGGATTAAGGAAAACCAATGACTAACAGAGAAGAAATAGGAAGGGAAATTATCAAGCATTCACAAATGAATTTAAAAAAACAAATAGAGGAATTAAAATTTACCATTTACTTTGAAAGGATGGTAGGCAGGAATAGACAGAAACGGTAGTCTGAGCAAAGCGGTTGTTTGTGGACGGGCTGAAGGCATCCTCTGTAGAAGCAAAGTCCTGCGTCTGAATCCGTCAAATTGAGTTGCATCTTAGCAGAGAGTCGGAAGAGATTGTATAAATCAGGTGGCCACTCCCAGGTTGTCAGCCTAGGAGACTCTGGGTTCTTCTGATGAGCCTGGCAGCTGGGGTAACTAGGAAGGGCAAGAAGAGAACCTACAAATGTGCTGGAGTCAAGTTTGGTTCATCTATAGTTTGCCCTCTAGGGAAAGATAAAACTGTCACAAATATTCTTAGTTACGTGGGATCCATTTAAACGTGAAAATAAATGTCTTAACAATATTTGAAAGAAAATATGGCGTTATAAAATAAAAGGAATGAGCCGGACCTGGGGGCTCACGTCTGTAATCCCAGCACTTTGGGAGGCCAAGGTGGGCAGATCATGTGAGGTTAGGAGTTCAGGATCAGCCTGGCCAATACGGTGAAACCCTGTCTCTACTAAAAATACAAAAATTAGCTGGGCACGGTGGTGCATGCCTATAATACCAGCTACTCAGAAGGCTGAGGC
Source organism: Saguinus oedipus (assembly GCA_031835075.1). NCBI lineage: Eukaryota > Metazoa > Chordata > Mammalia > Primates > Cebidae > Saguinus > Saguinus oedipus. The sequence goes on from CM063186.1 coordinate 70,160,809, forward strand.
AGGAGAATTGCTTGAACCTGGGAGGCAGAGGTTGTGGTGAGCCAAGATTGAGCCATTACACTCCAGCCTGGACAACAGAGCGAGACCCCATCTTAAAAAAAAAAAAAAAAGGAAAAGGACGAGGTGTTAGGGGAACAGAAGCCGAAGTGAAGGGTCAAATGCAGGGAGTCAGGCATTGTCTCTGCGTAAAATGGCTCTGTCTGTATCCAGAGTATAATTGGGTTAATCTGCCTTGTTCCTTTGATACTGAATTAGATGCTTTTTAATCCTGCAATTTCTGAAAGTTAACTGCACAACATTTGTTGAGTTTTCTTTAGATGAACTCTTTGCAACAGCCCTGCAAGAAGAGGGCACAGTTGTCATTCCCATCTCACGTGAGGAACCTGCCACACTGAGAGGCTAACAGAAACACCCAAGGACCATCAGCCAGCATGCAAGGAGCTGGCATCTCAACCTGTGTCTGGCCCCAGAGCTTGCACTCTGCCACTAGGCCTCCTCTTATTATTTTTAGAATTGAAGAGAATTTCAGTGAAATCTCAGTTTAAACTCTTTAATTAAATTTAGAGCCAGGCTAGTTTCCTTTATTCTTTTAATACTTCTCATCTTTTTTTTTTTGAGATAGAGTCTTGCTCTGTCGCTGGAGTGCAGTGGCTCAATTTTGGTTCACCGCAGCCTCTGCCTCACAGGCTCAAGTGATTCTCATGCTTCAGCCTCCTAAGTAGCTGGGATTACAGGTGCGTGCCACTAACCTGGCTAATTTTTATATTTTTAGTAGAGGCGGGATTTCACCATTGTTGGCCAGGCTGGTCTTGAACTTCTGACCTCAAGTGATCTGTTTGGTCTCTTGGCTGAGCTCAGTGGCTCATGCCTATAATCCCAACATTTTGGGAGGCCGAAGTGGGAGGATCTCTTTTTGTTTTTGTTTTTGTTTTTTTTGAGACAGAGTCTGGCTGTATAGCCAGGCTGTAGTACAGTGGCACATTCTGAGCTCACTGCAACCTCTGACTCCTTGGTTCAAGTAATTCTTCTGCCTCATCCTCTTGAGTAGCTGGGATTATAGGCATGTACCACCACGCCCAGCTAATTTTTTCAGTAGAAACAGAAACATCATGTTGGCCAGGATGATCTTGATCTCCTGACCCTGTGATCCACCCGCCTCAGCCTCACACAGTGCTCAGATTACAGGTGTGAGCCACCGCCCCTGGCTGGAGGATCTCTTGAGCCCAGGAGTTGGAGACCAGTTTGGGCAACATAGTGAGGTCCCATTTCTTTAAAAAAAAGAAAAAGAAAATAGTTTATTTTCACAATGCTAATAAAGACACGCCTGAGACTGGATAACTTACAAAGAAAAAGAGGTTCAGTGGACTCACAGTTCCACATGGCTAGGGAGGCCTTATAATCATGGCAGAAAAGGAGCAAGTCACATCTCACATGGCAGCAGGGAAGGGAGAACTTGTGCAGGGAACTCCTCTTTATAAAACCATCAGATCTCCTAAGACTTACTCACGATCACAGGAACAGCATGGGAAAGACCTGCCCCCATGATTCAGTTACCTTTCCCTGGGTCCCTCCCATATGTGGGGAATTGTGGGAGCTACAATTCAAGATGAGATTTGGCTGGGGATACAGCCAAACCATATCATTCCACCCCTGGCCCCTTCCAAATCTCAGATCCTCACATTTCAAAACCAACCATGCATTCCCAAGAGTCCCTCCAGAGTCTTAACTAATTTCAGCATTAACTCAAAAGTCCACAATCCAAAGTCTCATCTGAGACAAAGCAGGTCCCTTTGCCTGTGAGCCTGCACAGTCAAAACCAAGTTAATTACTTCCCAGATGCAGTGGGGGTAAAGGCATTGGGTAAATATAGCCATTCCAAATGGGAGAAATTGGCCAAAACAAAGATGCTACAGGCCCCATGCAAGTCCAAAATCCAGTGGGGCAATTAAATCTCAAAGCTCCAAAATGATCTCCCTTGACTCTGTGTCTTACATCCAGGTTATACTGATGTAAGAGTGGGTTCCCTTAGTCCTGGACATCTCCACCCCTGTGGCTTTGCAAGGTAAAGCCCCCGTTCCTGGCAGCTTTCATGGGCTGGTGTTGAGTGTCTGTGTGCCAGCTGTCAGTGGATCTACTATTCTGGGGTCTGGAGGATGGTGGCTCTCTTCTCACAGCTCCACTAGGCAGTGCCCCAGTGGGGACTCTGGGTAGGGGGCTTCAGCCCCACATTTCCCTTCTGCACTGCCCTAACAGAAGTTTTTCATGAGGGCCCTGCCCTTCATTGAGGGGACACAGCCCTGCAGCAGACTTCTTACTGGACATCCGGATGTTTTTATACATCCTCTGAAATCTAGGTGGAGGTTCCCAGACCTCAATTCTTGACTTCTGCACTCCTGCAGGCCCAACACCACATGGAAGCTGCCAAGGCTTGGAGCTTACACCATCTGAAGCCACAGCCCAAGCTGTACGTGGGCCTGGCCCACAAAACCATTTTTTCCTCCTAGGCCTCTGGGCCTGTGATAGCAGGGGCAGCAGCAAAGGTCTCTGGTGTGCCCTGGAGATATTTTCCCTATTGTCTTGGTGATTAACCTTCAGCTCCTCTTTACTTAACACAAATTTATGCAGTCAGCTTGAATTCCTCCTCAGAAAATGGGATTTTCTTCTCTGTCACACTGTCAGGCTGCAACTTCTCCAAACTTTTATGCTATACTTCCCTGATAAAATGTAATGCCTCTAACAGCATCTGAGTCACCTCTTGAATGCTTTGCTGCTTGGAAATAGCTTCTGCCAGATACCATAAATTATCTCTCTCAAGTTAAAAGTTCTACAGATCTCTAAGGCAAGGACAAAATGCTGCCAGTCTCTTTGCTAAAACATAACAAGAGTGACCTTTGCTCTGGTTCCCAACAAGTTCCTCTTCTCCATCTGAGACCACCTCGGCCTGGATTTCATTGTTCGTATCATTATCAGCATTTTGATCAAAGCCATTCAACAAGTCTCTAGGGAGTTCCAAACTTTCCCATATGTTCCTGTCTTCTTCTGAGTCCTCTAAATTGTTTCAGCCTCCACCTGTTACCCAGTTCCAAAGTTGCTTCCACATTTTTGGGTATTTTTTTCAATAGCACCCCACTCTACTGGTACCAATTTACTGTATTAGTCCATTTTCTTGCTGTTAATAAAAACATACCCAAGACTGGATAACTTACAAAGAAAAAGAGGTTCAGTGGGACTCACAGTTCCACGTTGTTGGGGAGGCCTTACGATCATGGTGGAAGGCAAGGAGGAGCAAGTCACATCTCACATGGCAGCAGGCAAGAGAGAACTTGTGCAGGGGAACTCCTCTATAAAACCATCAGATCTCATGAGACTTACTATCATGAGAACAGCATGGGAAAAACCCACCCTGTGATTCAGTTACCTTCCACATGGTCCTTCCCACGACATGTGGGAATTGTAGGAGCTACAATTCCTTGGGTGGGGATACAACCAAACCATATCACCAGGCAAGGTGGCATGTGCTTGTGATTCTAGCTACTCAGGAGGCTGAGGTGGGAGGATTGCTTGAGCCCAGGAGGTTGAGGCAGCAGTGAGCCATCATGGTGCCACTGCACTCCAACCTGGGTGACAGAGACATACCCTGTCTCAAAATTAAAATAAAAGATAAGGATCTCAAGACCTGCTTTGCAACCAATTGTTAACAGTTCACATTATGTTTGAGCATTTATAGTAATAAAACCGATTCTTTCAGAATTATAGACTTCAGGGGTTTTGATAATTCCTACTTGTTTTCTGAATTTATAAGGAATAGAGCCAAGCATCAAATGGATGAGGACCCTAAATAATGAACTTTTATTTTCAAATATTGCTTCCATATCCACCCATCAAGTGCTGGCAGCCTTTTTGATGGTATACAAATACCTATGTTATAGTTCCTGCAGTTCTTCCATTTTAATGAGGACCTGCTTAAACCACAAGACTTATTTTACATTGTCACCATTATTTAAATAAGACTGTTCATTCATAAGGCTTCTGTCAGCCTATGGTCTGCTAAATATTAACACCTATGCAAAGACAGCTGATGTTTCCTGCTCTTGAGGAGCCCTTCATTCCATGGGGAACTTTTCACTGCATTATCTGTAGTAATTTTACATTTTGTCTTTTAGATAAATTCAAGCCATGGAGGGATTACTGCATTATATCAACCCAGCACACGCCATTTCTCTCCTAAGTGCCCTGAATGAGGAACGTCTCAAAGGACAGCTGTGTGATGTGCTGCTGATTGTCGGAGACCAGAAGTTCCGAGCTCATAAAAATGTCTTGGCTGCCAGCAGCGAATACTTTCAGAGTTTATTCACAAATAAGGAAAATGAGTCACAAACTGTATTTCAGCTTGACTTCTGTGAGCCAGATGCTTTTGATAATGTTTTAAACTACATTTATTCTTCCTCTCTGTTTGTTGAGAAGAGCAGTCTTGCTGCTGTGCAAGAACTTGGCTATAGTCTTGGGATTTCCTTTCTGACTAACATCGTTTCTAAAACACCTCAAGCCCCCTTTCCAACGTGTCCTAATAGAAAAAAAGTGTTTGTAGAAGATGATGAAAACAGTTCTCAAAAGAGAAGTGTCATTGTTTGTCAAAGTAGAAATGAAGCACAAGGAAAAACTGTTAGTCAAAATCAACCCGATGTAAGCCATACTTCCCGGGCCTCTGCTAGCATTGCAGTCAAGGCTAATACCAGTAAGCCACATGTCCCCAAACCAATTGAACCAATTCATAATTTGTCATTAACTGAAAAGAGTTGGCCGAAAGATAGTTCTGTGGGATATGCAAAGTCTCTTGAGCTTTCTGGATCTTTGGATGATCCTAATAGAATCAGTTTGGTGAAAAGAAATGCAGTATTGCCTTCAAAGCCTCTGCAAGACAGAGAAGCTGTGGATGATAAGCCAGGTGTGAGTGGTCAGCTTCCAAAAGGAAAAGCTCTAGAGCTGGCTTTGAAGAGACCACGGCCACCTGTTTTGTCTCTTTGTAGCTCATCAGAGACTCCCTATCTATTAAAAGAAACTAACAAAGGAAGTGGTCAAGGTGAAGATAGAAACTTGTTGTACTATTCAAAGTTAGGCTTAGTGATCCCATCCAGTGGATCTGGTTCTGGAAACCAAAGCATTGACAGGAGTGGCCCGCTTGTTAAGAGTCTCCTCAGACGGTCGTTGTCGATGGATAGCCAGGTTCCTGTGTATTCACCCTCCATAGACTTGAAGTCTTCCCAGGGATCATCTTTGGTGTCCAATGATGCATCAGGGAATGTGTTGTGTGCTTTATCTCAAAAGTCATGTTTAAAAGATTGTAGTGAAAAAACAGCCCTAGATGACAGGCCTCAAGTGCTACAACCACATCGCCTCAGGTCTTTTAGTGCTTCTCAGTCAACAGACAGGGAGGGAGCCTCTGCTGTGACCGAGGTGCGCATAAAGACCGAGCCCAGCAGCCCGCTGTCGGAGCCCCTGGACATCATCCGCGTCACTGTGGGAGATGCAGCAGCAACAGCAGCTGCCTCGTCTCCATTGGTCACGAGAGACCTGTCTCTGAAAACAGAAGATGACCAAAAAGACATGAGCAGACTCCCAGCAAAAAGGAGGTTCCAGGCGGACCGAAGATTGCCATTTAAGAAGCTAAAGGTGAATGAGCACGGGCCTCCTGTGTCGGAAGATAATTTTGAGGAAGGCTCAAGCCCTACTCTCCTTGATGCAAATTTTCCAGATTCTGATTTGAATAAAGATGAATTTGGTGAGTTGGAGGGGACGAGACCAAACAAAAAATTTAAATGCAAACATTGCCTTAAGATCTTTAGATCAACAGCAGGTCTTCACCGCCACGCTAACATGTACCATAACCCAGAAAAGCCCTACGCTTGTGACATCTGTCACAAGAGGTTTCACACCAACTTCAAAGTGTGGACACACTGTCAGACCCAACACGGCATAGTGAAGAACCCATCACCAGCCTCTAGTTCACATGCTGTTTTGGATGAAAAATTCCAAAGAAAGCTGATTGACATAGTGAGAGAGAGAGAAATTAAGAAGGCCCTGATCATTAAGTTAAGGCGCGGCAAGCCTGGTTTTCAGGGACAGAGTAGCTCCCAAGCGCAGCAAGTCATCAAGAGGAACTTGAGATCTCGAGCCAAAGGAGCTTACATTTGTACTTACTGCGGAAAAGCGTACCGCTTTCTCTCTCAGTTTAAGCAGCACATAAAAATGCATCCAGGAGAAAAACCCCTTGGAGTAAATAAAGTTGCTAAACCAAAAGAGCATGCTTCTCTTGCAAGTCCAGTAGAAAACAAGGAGGTTTACCAGTGCCGCCTCTGTAATGCTAAGCTCTCTTCTCTCCTAGAGCAAGGAAGCCACGAGCGGCTATGCCGGAATGCGGCCGTCTGCCCTTACTGCAGCCTCAGGTTTTCCTCACCCGAGCTGAAGCAGGAACACGAGAGCAAGTGTGAGTATAAGAAGCTGACCTGCCTCGAGTGTATGCGCACCTTCAAGTCCTCTTTCAGCATCTGGCGGCACCAGGTTGAAGTCCATAATCAGAACAACATGGCACCCACCGAAAACTTTTCTTTGCCCGTTTTGGACCACAACGGTGATGTGACTGGTTCTTCAAGGCCCCAGTCGCAGCCTGAACCCAATAAAAACCACATTGTCACCACGAAAGATGACAACGTGTTCAGTGATTCTTCAGAGCAAGTTAACTTTGACTCGGAAGATTCCTCTTGTCTCCCTGAAGACCTTAGTCTTTCCAAGCAACTGAAAATTCACGTCAAGGAAGAGCCTGTGGAGGAGGCTGAGGAAGAGGCACCTGAGGCCAGCACAGCCCCCAAGGAAGCAGGTCCTAGCAAAGAAGCCAGCCTGTGGCCCTGCGAGAAGTGTGGGAAGATGTTCACAGTACACAAGCAGCTGGAGCGTCACCAGGAGCTTCTGTGCTCTGTGAAACCATTCATTTGTCACGTGTGCAACAAAGCTTTTCGTACTAATTTTCGACTCTGGAGTCACTTCCAGTCGCATATGTCTCAGGCTTCAGAGGAATCGGCACATAAGGAATCTGAGGTATGCCCTGTTCCCACAAACTCTCCCTCTCCACCACCTCTGCCACCGCCACCACCACTGCCCAAGATCCAGCCCCTGGAGCCTGACAGCCCCACAAGCCTATCCGAAAACCCAACTCCTGCCACAGAAAAATTGTTTGTGCCCCAAGAATCAGACACTCTTTTTTACCATGCCCCACCCCTTTCAGCAATCACATTTAAAAGACAGTTTATGTGTAAACTTTGCCACAGGACATTCAAGACTGCGTTTAGTCTTTGGAGTCACGAACAAACACACAATTGAAACACCAACACTTTTTATGTATTAAGAAATTTCAACCCGAATTGTGAAATGTGTCATAAGAAACAAAATATTTTTTGCAAGAATAATAAAGGTTGGAAACGGATATGCTTGAAATTAAGTTTGAGGCAAATTGATAATTACTTAGTAATGTTCTTAATCAACTTTAGAAAAATACCTTTTAAAATATTGTGGTTCTGGACCTTATAAGAACAAGATGGTTTGATTTCATTAATGCTGAAATTGGATTAGTCTTGATTGTGTGCATGGTTCCTCATTCCACGGTGGCAGTATAATCATTAATTGAGGTTTTGGTTTTTTACTGATTTGTAATTAGTGGAATACTGTCAAAGTATTCCTTCTTTTTGATTATTTTAGACAGTTGAGTTCTAGTTAAATCTTAACCATGTTCTTAAGTCAAAATACATCAGGAAGAAGTGGAGTAGTTTGCAGTATTGATTTAGATCTTAGACAACTTTAGCAATAAAAAAATAAATTTCAACTTCAATGTTATCCTGACACTTGATGAAAATAAATATTTGGTATTTTGTGGTCATGTAGAACTTCCTTTTGTATGAAAGTTGTGAGAAATTTAAATCAGCAATAGTAACACTTAGATTTTTATAAACAAAAACTTCATCTCAGTCACTTAATATAATAAAGTGATAGTTAAACTCTATGAAAGACCTGGGAAATGAAAACATAATTTATGGAAGTTCCCTACAGCAAGTTTATAAGGGCTTCAGTAGTGGTAGACATTGTAATAAAAACTCGTACCATGTTATATGTATGCTGCACCACAATCTCAGTTCAGCCCAGCGTTTGAAGGACTGCAGATGTTTCATTTCCTCTGATTTATGCTGTCACAGATTGAAAATCTGAGTGTAGTTAGGACAAAAAACAAAGCTAACATAGGACACTAATTTTGATTTTAACATTAGTGTAACATGAGATGAGGACATATATTTAAATAGATCCTAGACTCAAGAGTTAACACAGCTGATCTAAAATAATAAATTACCATTTCCAGAGAATTCAGAGCAGAGGATTCAGGAAACTGCAGTTTCAACATGCTTCTCAAGAACAGTATATAGGACATATACATTTTCCTGCCTCTCCATCTTTTTTGACAGTTTCTTTTAGAATTTGTTGGGAGTTTGGTGGTTAAAATCATTGGCAAGGCCGTTCTCTACATCATTGCTCAGAATTTCAAAAATAGGTATTAAAGCACTATCAGTGGTCCAAAATTAGTTTTAGCTACTTATTTTGGTCCGTGGGGTTTGTGCTTTTCTAAGAATACTATGTAAAAATTTGTCATTGAAAGCCTTTCAGTAGGTTATCCAAAGTTCGTCGTGGTGTTTCAAAAGGGAAAATTTTTACTTGTGTAGGTGGGAGTTAGATGTATAAAAAAATGAAACTACAAAATCCTTTTAAGAAAGTAATACCAATTTAGACTCTTGAGTTTGTGTTACAGCCTATTCTTTCACATTAAAAAAAGTCAACTATCATTAAGAAATAATTTTAAATATGTGCTCTAGGAAGATAACTGTAACCATCAGTCTCATTACCAACATTTCATACCAGTGGTAGGAAAGATACTCTCATTTTTTATTGAACTTTTTAATAAAATACTGATTGATTTTATAGATATTATATATGAAATTTTGCCTTGCATTCTTTCACTTGAAAAATCTCCAATCTTCATATTCTTAAATTTGATGGAGAAGGGAAAATAAAGTTACTGATTCTTGCCATCTTTGTTTTCTTAAGGAAATCTATGCATTTTAAAGATTAAAGCATATGGCTTTACATGAAACGTTAGGAAGGATTATTGTGCATTGAATTCATTCCCTATATAATGTGGTATTTCTTACTCTGATCATGTTGGTAGCTGTCACTTCAAAAGGAGAGTTTCCCTGAGGAGTCATCACCTACACGGCCGGCCGATAAGAGTATCTGTCGGTGATAAATCCATGATACAGAGTATCTTGGCATTGTAAATTTAGTATCCCAGGACTTGAACCTTTATGCTACATTTTCAAAAATTTTTTTAAATAATATTGTTAATCAGTAAAAAAGTATTTTTGATCTAAAATAGGTTCTGCATATCTTAGATTTTAAAAATTACTGGTGTGTTGTCCTCACATTTGTGTCTGGGCAAGGGATATAAGATTTCAAATAAAATTTTGAACCAAAAGCATTTATAATGCAGTTCTGGTTTTTCTATTACTTTTTATACTGTACTTTAAAGGCATTAGGCTGAAAGAGTTTATTTTGATGGTCAAAAAAATATGCTTCCACTCATAACTATTTTAAATGTTAAGAAGTAAGATAAAAGATGTTAATTACTTTATTCAGTAAAGTTTTTTAAGAATGTTTATCTCAGCCAGTAGGCAAATATTTGGTGTAAAACAAGTTGGTCTTAAATTCTTGCAACTCATTAGCTAGTGAAGATATTCATGTAAATATCTTTAAGATTGTAATTAATTTTGAAAATGTAGAAAGCTCATTCCATGTAAGTATGCAGGATGCCTGCTTTTTTATGCAGTTGTGGAAAGAATGTAAAATGTTTTAATATATTCTTTGTTAATCTAAGAACTTGATATTGAATCATTTTCTTTATGTGGGAGAATGAGGGAATAACATAAAACATGTTTTTATCACTCAAAGTAAGCAATGGAGGTAACAAATATTGTGCATTTTAATAGTTAATACTTCAAGATTTATAGATTATTCACCTTTAAAACTAGTTAGTAGGCATTTATAATTTTACCAAAAATTAACAATTCAACAGTGATGTTCTTTGCATTTGTGGGGAGACGTATGATGTTCTCGGTTTTCTGGTTTGGGATGGAATGTTCATAGCCTTGCCTGTAAAAATACGTCCCGGCACTTAGTGACCTCTTAAATCCGTATGTAGCTCCATCGGTGCTAATGAGAGTAGCTGCCGTGAGACGGGAGTAAAATGTGTCCGTTCACTGAGGTGCACTGTGTTTGCATCTACAAGGCCTACTGTCCGATCAGGGTGAGGGAGAGGTGGAAGGATGGACAGATCCAAACTTGGCCTTTACCCCTCCAGTTGGATTTGCGCACACCTGCATGCGTGTGTGTATACAACTGTAATCTGGAACTTTAGGAAGCAAAATGATTTGAAGTTTCTTAGTAAAAAGTAATTAGGTATAATTCCAAATACATTTCTATATAAATTTTATCTAATTAACTGGATTACAAGTCAGTTTGTCAATTTACAATGTCTCAGTGATGTTTCTGCAATAATTGTGGAATGCATTATTAATTTAAATAATGCTAACACATTCTTTAAAAGTGTTTTTTAACACTGACTACTAAACCTTAAGTGTTCAAAATAGGTTTTCATTTATGGCTTTTTGTGGCTTTAGCACTTTAAGAAGTTTAATGTTTTTGTAATTTTTAATAGGCTCTTTCAGTGCATCTCAGCGGGTACTCCAGCTTATGGCATTTCCATGTGACTGGGGAGAGAACAAAGTCGGTATTTAGATTCTGGAGGAGAAAAAAAATGAGTTAACAGTGTCAGGTGTTTTTAAAAGTTCCTTTTAGAGACAGTCTTTTGGGAACCAAAGTATTTTACTGTAAATCTTTAAAGTAACACAGTTCAGTGCTCTTTCATCGTTTGTTAGTGCTGTCCAGATTTTTTCACACAGTTATACTCAGTTAATACCGATCTTCAACATTAATCCAAGGCTATTTCAAGTTTTCCATTGAATATATGCTTATGGTTAAAAGAAAAAGGAATGGTTTTATAATTCTGTATATTTTGTCATATGCCTTAGCAGAGTAAGTCATTTTTCAATTTTACTTAGGAATAAGCTTTTTCGAACTGAAAAGTCATGGTAAAATAGGATTTCTATCTAATGTTAATCCATTGCTTATTTGTAATCAATTCTGTTGTCTGTCTACTTTGCTTAAATGTTTACTAAGAACAATTGGAGTCAATAAATTTGTACTGTATTTTGCTTTGAGTCAGTCTCAGTGGTATCTTTTATACTTTGGTAATAATTATTCGCAGCATTTACATTTATGAAAGTCAAGATAAAATCCTCCTATTTGGGTCATGTGAATAGCCACTTAACGAGTTGTGAGAGATTTAATTTTCCCCTGTTCCAGGTTGCTTTTAGAATTAAGGTTGTATTAAAGCCTCAGTTGCACTTTGGGAGGCCGAGGCGGGTGGATCACGAGGTCAAGAGATCGAGACCTTCCTGGTCAACAAGGTGAAACTCTGTCTCTACTAAAAATGCAAAAATTAGCTGGGCATGGTGGCATGTGCCTGTAATCCCAGCTACTCAGGAGGCTGAGGTTGCGGTGAGTCAAGATCACGCCATTGCACTCCAGCCTGGGTAACAAGAGCGAAACTCTGTCTCAAAAAAAAAAAAAAAAAAGAGCTTTAGTTAATTGGGCACCACAAATACATGATGATTAAAACCACATAACGCGACCATCTTTGCTCATCTGCCATTTCCTTTATTTGAGCCAGTAGTTTTTAAGGTGATGGAGAAGGGTAAATGCAGAGAAAGAAACGTTTGAAGTACCCTGCATTGGCATTTCTGATAGCAATTGATAAACCAGTTTTATTTGATAATCTAAAGAGTTCAGTGTCGCTTTTTTTTTTTAATTCTAATGAGGCTTTTCTGTATAACACTGGGGTATATTACTTTTTAAAATTTTTATTAGCTTTCCCGGTAACGTGAACAGCTGAACTGTAGATAATCAAATCAATACCGCCAAGCTGACTGGAAAATAAGGAATTGGAAGGTACAGAGATCCACAGTGGGTTGATCAGTGCTGATTCTCACCTGCTTGGGCTCGCACTTCTTGGCTTCTGACCGTTGTTTTCCTTTGCTGGTATCCTCAACTGCCTTTCTTGGGAGCCTCTGCTTAAAGTGTCTTGAACACCCTGTACCAGGAACAAATTATATAATGTTTTAAAATGTTTCTTCTGCTTTAACCCTGTCATTTAATTTGTCACCAATTATTGGTGGTGGGTTTTTAAAATTATTTATTTTGCCCTTCTGATTTTTTTTTTTTTTTACCTTGTTTTTAGGTTTGCCCCCCTACCCCGCCTCCCTTTTTTTTAAGCAACAACAGGCTTTGTGAGGCTCTCAATCTTTGGCACATCCTCAAGGTAGTAAATAGTGTGGTGACAAAATCATGTCCCCAGTGTTTAATATTTTCCCCAGCCAGAGGCAAAATCTTGGCTTATTTCATATGCACTTGAGCTCTCTGAGCTTCGGAAGTTGAGTAGCAGGTGTTCCTCATACATTGTGTATGTGGGAGAACATTTGCCATCTTGTCATAGAGGCACTTTACAAATACAGCACGGTGAAACCCTGCTGCAGCATACATGTGGGTGTCATGCTGTTGGCCATCAGCGTCCACAGTAGGAGAGCCCTTGGTCAGTTCATCACTTCGTGATCACGTGAGCCCACCTTTTGTGCGGTGTCTTCAATCCCACTTGCGGTTGGCATCATTTCCTCCAGAAAATCCTTCCTGGTCCCTTCCCATCTGCTCCTTACCCCAGCCCACAGCATTTGCCCCTCTTACTTGTCCCCATAACACCCTGATACTGGCCTGTCATTGGACTTGCTAGTTTCTATTTCATCCATGTATGGTTTATCCTGCTAGACTAGGAGAGACCTAAGGGCAGGGGCTGTTCATGTGTTTGCAGGACCTGGTAAAGAGAAGGTGCCTGGTAAGTATTTGATAAACACAGTGAAGAAATTTTGTCTGAGGCAACAGTCAACCAATTTATTTTTAGCTAATATTAGTAAGAGAGTTAGTGAAGATCTCTGCAAGCTGTCTCCAGATTTTGATTCACCTACACAGTGGTGTATTGTAATTTTCATATGATTCTCAGTAAGGTCAAGGAAGAATGGAAATGTTTGAATGGCTGGTGTTAGATTGACAAGTTGTGGGAACTTTATGAATGCCAGGTGCTCGCATGAAGCCATGATTGTTTTGGATGTGTGACAATCCAATCCATGTGCATCACTGGCACTGCCAAGGTCCCCCTTAGGACACCCAGGTATAGGCAGTTGCCCAATAAACTCATCAGTGAACCTAAGAAAAGGAATAGTAACTAATGCTGAGTGGATTGTGCGTGAAGCACTGTACAGATGTGTGGTAGTATTTGTAAACCATTAACAGATCTGTTTTACTTAACTCTTTACTCCCGTTCCCCATTCTCAGGTAACCCAATGTCCTGCAATCTGGAGTATTTCTTAGTCTCTCTCTGGCCTTTATGGCCTTGATCATTTGGAAGGTTGGGAACCAGTCGTCTTGTAGAGTGTTTCTTGGTTGGAGTTTGTCCCATGCTTCCTCATGACTGGACCAACACTACGCATTTTGGGGTAAAAATATACAGAAAGTATATTCTCTTCATTTTAACCTATGGATGGCAGCTACTGGCTCTATGCCCTGTTGCCAATGGTCTTCATTTCAATCATTTGACTAAGGTGGACTTCTGCCCATTTCTCTACTATGCTTGCCCCGCTTCGTAGTTAATAAGCATTTTGTGGGGAGACATTTTGAGACTATGTGAAATTCTACTCCTCATCTCAGTTTAGCATCTCTGGATGTTCCTTGCCTGAATAATTTATTTCTACAGTTGTTGCCAAATGGAGGTTTTCTCATGCCATTGTTCCGTCTTCATTTATGTGTGGGTTTTCTTCTGTAAGTCCCATTAACTTACTCATTTACATGTGTATGTGTTGTGGATTCATGGATTCCTACCCTATTCAATGGTTTATAATCAGTTGCCATGTGTTTAAATTTTTATTTCTTTTTATGCTCAAATTATCCTAAATTTAGTAGTAGGAGTTTCAAACCAGGCTTCTGCAAGCTTTGACATGTTCTCTTGGCAAAGTTTGATATGTCCTCTCAGCAAACTAAGAGAAAAGCTTGAAAACTTTGAGTTTTTCTCTTAATTTTTGGCACAACAAGATGTTCCAGACTCATCTCCTTCTTTCCCTGCCAGAGCCCTGAAAGCAGCCATTTTATTTCTGTATATGTAACAAGCTCTAAAATACATGGTTATTATTTTTGCTTTAAATAGTCAATTGTCTTTTAAAGATATTTAATTAGTAAAAAAAAAAGTCTTTATATTTACCTATGTAAGTTTCCATTTCTGGCGCTCATTATTTTGCCTGCAGATTCAAGTTTACATATGATATCATTTTATTTCTACTCAAAAGACATAAACATTTCTTACAGTGTAGGTCTACTGATTCTGAATTCTTTCAGCTTGTGTATATATAAAAAATACTTATTTTGCCAACTTTGGAAGATATTTTTGATGGGCATGGAATTCTAGATAGCTTTTTTTTTTTCTTTTGGTGCTTTAAAAGATGTTTCTCACTGTTTCTAGCTTTATTTCCAAGGAGAAATCTACTGTCCTTACCCTGGTTCCTTTGTATACAGTATGTCTTATTCACCCTGGCTGCTTTTTAAAGTTCCCTTCAATACCAGTTTTATGCAATTTGATTATGATGCATGACGTTGTATTAGGCCATTTGGAATTGTCTCCGATCACTATTGTTCTGTTGCATTTTTCTCTTTTTTTCTCTCTGTGTTTCATTTTGGATAGCTTGTATTGTTGTGTCTTCTAGTTCACTAACCTTCTGCAATGTCTAATCTACCACTGACCCCATCTGGTGTATTTTTCATTTCAGACATGTAGTTTTCCTCTCTAGAAGTTTGATTTGAATCTTACGTAAGTATTCCACATCTCTACTTAACACATTCCGTCTTTCCTCCGGCTTCTTTAATGTGGGATATGGTTCTAACCGTTTTATAATGTCCTTGTCTGCTAATTCTATCATTCCATTTCTGGGTTTGTTTTAAATTGATGTATGTGTCTCCTCATTCTGGATAGCTTTTTGTTTCCTCTTGGCACGTCAGTTTTTTTCCTTCTGATTTTAAATAAACTAAAACATAGTTGTGATCCATTTAAAAATTTTTTGTGGTTCCCTGAATGTATCAGGGGCTCTAAGCACTATGTCTACTGTGCTAATGAATAAGTTGGCCCTGATTAAAGGAAGAAGTGAACCAGGCATATAGCCAGCAGGGAGAAACAGATTCCAATACAGATGAATGGAAACTTGGGTGTGAAAATTTGTCCCGTGGATGACAACCTCCCGACATTCACGTTATTTTTTAGCCTGGATAGCTGCGATTATGAATTCTTATTGAAATGTTTTTTAATCCTCTACAAAATAAGGGCCCTTTGTAGCTGACACAGGATGAATTAGGGGCTCTAAAAAGCACTTTAGATTCTTGATAAGAGACTCTTGATGAATGCCAGACTTACAAGAGTAGGGAGTTTTCCAAGGCCTTCCTCAACTCTCCTCCAAGAAGCCAACAAAACTTGTGAGCTCAGTGGCCTGATGGTGGACACTCCTAGTGTCACTGTCTGAGCACACTAAGTGACAAAGTAGGGGAGCTGAGCCTGTGACTCTCACACCAAATCGGGACCCTGCCGTGTGGGTGGGGACTGACAAGGTGTACAGAGAAGAGTAACCACAGCTCTCCTGGGAAAGGAGGCAAGGTTAGGTCTTGCCTGGCATCTAGGAACTTAGATTTCAGGAGGTTCTTACCGTCCCTGATAAGCCTAAACGTAGTCAACCCATAGAGTTCATGCTGAACTTGGATTTCAGGAGGTTCTTACCGTCCCTGATAAGCCTAAACATAGTCAACCCAGAGTTCATGCGGAACAGCTGTTTTCCTTCCGAGTCTGGAATGTCGATGCGTCCTGGGCAGAAGACACCTACATGACAAGCTCCCAGTAACGACCCTGGCACCAGTCTCTAAGGGGCAACATTTCATGTTGCCACAAGTAGTTCCTGAAGGAATTAAATGCATCCTGTGTGACTTCACTATGAGAGGGCTCTTGGAAGCTTTCAGATTTCATGCACATTTTTTTCTTTGCTGATTTTGCCTTGTGTCCTTTTACTGCAATCAGTCACACCCAGGAGTGCAACTCTCTACCAAGTCCCAACTCATAGTTTCAAGTCCATGCCATCCGTGGCTTGCAGTGAATCCAACAATAATTGTATTTGTGGAAGCACCGCCAATTTAGACTTTCCTGATTCCAGCAAATGAAGCCAAGGGCTCACACTCAACACATGAACAAGCAAGCAAGCCCCTTGAGTAAGTGTCAGCAGAAGCAACCAGCAGCAGAACTAGACCACCAGAAACTGCTGACATCACCACTGTCATGTGCCAAGTACAGCAGATAGTTATGAAACGTTTAAAGAAATGAAAATTGAAACAATAAGATGACAAGTAATTAGATATTATCAGTACTAAACAGGCAGATTTGAGAAAGGAACAAATGGACCTCCTAAAAAAGAAAAAGAAGAGGTTTTAAGTAAAATATCTCAATGAATGAGTTAAAGAATAGATTGCATATGACTGCAGAGAACTAATGAAGAAGCAGACACATCAGGAAGAAAATTACACAGAATGAGCACAGACAGGACCGAAAACGTGAAGGAAAAGTTCGTACTTATGGGATTTCTGCTCTGACCAAGATAGAGTAACAAAGACTGCATATGCCTGCCTAAAACCGTTAAAACAGCAGGTAAAATATATAAACCAACCGTTCTCAAGACATTGGACCCCAGGCAATGAAGTGACAATTTGAAAATTATTTTATTTTTATTTTTTGAGAGAGAGTCCCACCATGTCACCTGAGCTAGAGTACAGTGGCTGGTCACTGGTGCAGTCTTACTGCACTGCAGCCTTGAAATTCTTGGGCTCAAGGGACCATCTTGCCTCAGCCTCCCAGTATTAAATAATTTTGATGTTAGTAAAACTGTAAATATTTAGTAGTATTTAATATTAATATTTGATAATAATAATTGTAATGTTAATGTGAGAGTGCCATGTAGTATCTCTTGACACTTTAAATAATTTTTAATGTTATTAAAATACTTCATATTTAATATTAATATTGAAAATATCTAATATAAATTTAAAATGATTTGAGATCATCACTTGGTCAAGAGAAATTATCAAATATAGCAGCTCTCTGAAATTGAAAATGAGATAAGCCAGGATGGGTTTGTCTCACGCCTGCAATCCCAGCACTTTGAGAGGCCGAGGCAGGGAGATCACCTGAGGTCAGGAATTCAAGACCAGCCTGGCCAACATGGCAAAACGCTGACTTTACTAAAAATATAAAAATTAGTCTGGTGTGGTGGCACACGTTTTTAATCTCAGCTACCTGGGAGGCTGAGGCAGGAGAATCGTTTGCACCCAGGAGGCAGAGGTTGCAGTGAGACGAGATCACACCACTGCACTCTAGCCTGGGTGACAGAATAAGACGTCAGCTCAAAAAGAAAAAAAAAAAGGAAGGAAGGGAGGGAGGGAGGGAAAGAGAGAGATAAGCAAAGAAGTAGACGTTGAAAATGCCATTGATGAGTTTATTTCCATTAAAGCCAGAAAAGCAAAACCATAATAAATTTGATTACAGTGTTAGTAAAATATTTAAACTGGAAACGATGTTCTGGGTTACCTACTTTTCCATTTTTCAAGATTTTTCAACTTCTTTAATGTTCTAGAAAAAACAAAACCATTCAAAATGTAAAACATACATATAGGGGCACACATGTTTCCTTTTGCCTGCGATCCAGTGTGGCTCAGCTCAGCACTGGTCTTTAGTTAGAATGATGGGTTTTTTTTATTTATAATGGATGTTTTGCATTAATTTTGGCTTTTTAAAATATTTCATTAAAATATTTATCTTGATTACTGAGTTCTGTCATCCCCTTCCATTTTACACCCAGGCAGGTACCTGACTCCCCTCACCCATCTCTATTTGGAGGCATCCACCTCCTGGGAGCAGGGAGCCTGGGCAGGGTGTCCCACCGCAGCCCGTTCCCAGGCCAGATACCTGGCGACTTGGGCCAGCGTGTAAGGCAGTGTTCTTCAGAGGTCTTGAGTGTGGCTGAAAGAAAGCAAGGCAGAACTTTCAATATCCACAGCTCCCACCATCCTGGAAGAATGCAGGGGCTTCTGGATGTGGCCATTTGTCATTTTTGGGTGGCAGGGCACAAAGACAAAGAACAAGCTGCCACAGGGACTCCGTGGTTTCCAAAGGTGGAGCTGATGGCAGAGGGCCCCAGGTCACCACATAGGTACAGGCTGTCCGGCAGGTGTGGAGGCATCACGAGGCTGGACACAGGTGTGTGGCTATCAAACCTGGCTCTACATAAAGTCACCAGGGGAGCTGTTGAGACACAAGTTTCCATATTCCTTATAGCCCCACAGGGCAGCCATCCAGTGTCCATCATCAAACAGCAGGACGGAGCGACAGAGAGGTGTGTTCACACAGTGACTTCTGCTGGGCAGGGACGGTGGGTAAGCTGTAGCCACACGCTGCATCCCACACCCGGAGAGCAAAAGACACAGAAGAGTGTTTGCTGCCTGATACTGTTTTGTAAAGAACAAAAACAGGGCCAGGTGTGGTGGCTTCATGCCTGTAATCCCAGCACCTTGGGAGGCTGAAGTGGGTGAATCATTTGAGGTCAGTGGTTCAAGACCAGCCTGGCCAACATGGTGAAGTTCCATCTCTAGTAAAAATTCAAACAAATTATCCGGGCATGGTGGCGGGCACCTGTAATCCCAGCTACTGGGAGGCTGAGGCAGGAGAATCGCATCGCTTGAACCCAGGAGGCAGAGGTTGCAGTGAGCTGAGATCATGCCTCTGCACTCCATCCAGCCTGGGTTACTGAGTGAGACTGTCTCAAAAAAAAAAAAAGCAGGCAGAAGCACATATGCCATAAGGACTCTTTGGTGGGAGCCAGGAGTCTTGACTGGAGGCAGTATAGGGGTCCTGGCTGCTAGTCACCTTCCGATTCCAAATCTGGCTACACAGGTTTGACCCACTGGGGAAAACTCGCCGAGCTGAACACATGATACATGCCCATTTCTTTACATGTGTTATACCTAAATAAATAGCTTAAAAGTAAATACAGGGTATTTGTCTGCCCTCATTGTGGTCCAACCAGAATTTCTCAGGGTGAGCCCCAGGCATGAGAAAATTTTAGTAACTCTTTGAATGTTTCCAATAAATTTAATATATAGCCAAGATTGATAACTGTTCTTAAACTTCAAAGTGGCTGGAACCCGGGGAGCTTGCTACAGGGCGGTTCTGCTTTCCCAGGCCTGGCTGGGGCCCAGGAGTCCGCATTCCTAACCCACTCCCAGGCCAGGCCGGGGCTGCCAGAAGCAGACCCTCAACTGAGCAGCCCTGTTAGACCATCCATTGCCTCCCCCAGGAGGGCCTGGGAACTGCATTTTTTTTTTTTTTTTTTTTTTTTTTTTTGAGACGGAATTTCGCTCTTGTTACCCAGGCTGGAGTGCAATGGCGCGATCTCGGCTCACCGCAACCTCCACCTCCTGAGTTCAGGCAATTCTCCTGCCTCAGCCTCCTGAGTAGCTGGGATTACAGGCACGCGCCACCATGCCCAGCTAATTTTTTGTATTTTTAGTAGAGACGGGGTTTCACCATGTTGACCAGGATGGTCTCGATCTCTTGACCTCGTGATTCACCCGCCTCGGCCTCCCAAAGTGCTGGGATTATAGGCTTGAGCCACCGCGCCCAGCTTGGGAACTGCATTTTTAACAAACACCTTGGTTATTCTTAGGCAAATTTGAAAGCACAGATCAAGTTCCAAATGGCTGCATCAGACTGTGCGGAGCTCCATGGCATCCGCTGTCTTTCTTCAGATGAGAAAGTTGGCTTCCGGGATTTCAGAAGCTGTTTAAAGAGAGAGGGGGTGGGGGGGGGGGGGGGTGGGAGAGAGAGAGAGAGAGAGAGAGAGAGAGAGAGAGAGAGAGAATGAATTTAAAAAATCAACAGGCAAAAGCCAAGCATGTTTCTAGCCGGGAGGTGGCGGAGAGCAGCAGGGTTTGGCAGGTGCGACCCACACTGGCCTGTGAGAAGCAGAGGACAGGACCCTGGAGAGTGGCAGCTGGAGGAGTCCCAAGGGCAGCTGGGCCCCCATTGCCTCAGGAGGGCCCCACGGGGCTCCAGGGATGATGGAGACTCATCCAGGCTCCTAGGACCAGCAAGACAGCCAGGACCGTCCAGTGCCCAGCAAGCAGCACATGCATCTTTTCATGGGCAGAAGCTTGGGGCAGCAGGTTGGGGGCAGCCATCCTCGGCGCTCAGGACTTCCATCCTCTGTTCTGACTTTGCTCCTGTCTCCTCAGTAAAGACAGAGGCGCGCAAGGTAAAATCAGCCTGCAGGGACCAGAGCAGCAGAGACTAGAGAACCGGGACACTGCTAAGGTCGGGCCTTCGGGCCCAGGCGGACCTGCAGGAAATGCTGCCAGAGCTTGCAGGTGTGGCGAGTTTTCCCGCCAGTCGGCCCCGTCAGCCCTGCCAATGCTTGGGTGCCTGGATCTACCCGATTCACAACCCAACTTGCCCGGGAGATCTCAGGCCACGTCCTCAACTTACATTCACAGGACAAATAGTGACAGTTTGCTCCCTGACTACTCAGTACTTCACTCAGCTACTTCAACTTATCCCGCATCCAATGTCTCCAGCACCCAGGTAAGGGGAGACAGGGGTGCTGCTTCCTGGGGCCTCGTGCAGGGACCTTACTTTATGTTGCAAATTAAAGGGGAAAACGTAAATATCCCAATTGTCTACAAGATGATTCCAGAAACTTCAGTCTGGGCATGTTGACGGTGATCCCTACGAACGTCCTAGACCTAATCTTTGAGCAGATGGTTTGTAAAGATTTGGAAAACAGGGAGGACTCAAGGGCAGCGAAGATTCACTAAAACCAGCCCCACGTGAACGTGTCTGGTTTCCCATCTCCATGAACACCTTAAACGTGGCAGCCCCCGGCAGAGCCCATGACCCCCCCTTCTCCCCCAGCCTGCATTTCCATGAAGCACATCCCACCCAACCCATGGATGAGACCTGGCAGCGTCTCCCGGCTCCTCCCGCTGCCTCACCCTCCCCAGTTCCCAGCAAGTGCTGTGCGTCTTCCTCTGCTCTCTCTCCAAAGACCCTTTCCCTTACAGAACTCTGCTGCCCTGCCCTGAGCCCAGTCTAAAGCATCCTCTGCAGAGTGCCCTAGGACAGGACTTCCCAATTTTAATGTGCACTCGAACACCCTGGGCTCTAATGAAAATTCAGGTTTGGTTCAGAGGTCCAGGCGAGGCCTGACACTCTGCATTTCCAGCACGCTCCCAGGGGCTGTGGAAGCTGCTGTCCCGGCCCACACACCCGGTAGAAGGCTGTAAGGACACACAAACTTGATGGTGGCCCTTCCTTTCTTGATCCCAGGGCGGGGGCTCCCATCCCTCTGAGTAAAGCAGTTCTCTCAAGGCCACTGTGCGCGTTGACCAGGAAAAGCCTTCAGTTCCAAACTTATCTCAACCAGGTCCAGTCAGACACGCTGGATATCCGGTCAGATCCTCCAGAAGCACCGGGCTCAGCCCCCACGGAGCCTCCTGGCATTTCCTGGCCTTTGAACTCACTGCCCCTGCAATCTAGAATGTTTGCCCCCTCACTCCACCACTTCCTCTTCAAGATCCAGCCTTCCCCTGACCTGCCCCAGGGGACCAGGCTGTCTTTCATCCATGACACAGGCTCTGGGAAATGCCTCATGGCCCTCACCACGTGGGCTGAGATGGTTCCTGGGTGCCTGGCTCCATCTCCCTGGACTGTGAGCTCCCTGTGACCGCCATTGCCACTTTCCTCAAATAAGAGCTTGCAGCCTAGTGGTGAGTTCTGGGAAGTGATTCCAGGAACAGGTCTGGGCTGGGAGGAGGGAAACAGGGAAAATGGGAACCCTCACTGGGTTATTAGGCTGTGGGCAGTGGGGATTCGCTGCTGCCTGCTGGGGACCCTGGGGACCCACGGAGAAGCCTCTGAGAAGGGAGGGGGACTCACTGTCCCCTGCTGGGGACCTACAGAGAAGCCTCTGAGAAGGGAGGGGGCTTCACTGTCCCCTGCTGGGGACCTACAGAGAAGCCTCTGAGAAGGGAGGGGGCTTCACTGTCCCCTGCTGGGGACCCACGGAGAAGCCTCTGAGAAGGGAGGGGGACTCACTGCTGCCTCCTGCTGGGGACCCTGGGGACCCACTGAGATGCCTCTGAGAAGGGAGATACAAGCGACAAGTGTTTGTCCTTCGTCCTTCATCTCCTGTCACTCACTGGTCAAGGCTGGCCCAAGGGAATTAATGTTTCATCATTTCAAGATCTACCTGTGCCCTAGAATGGTGACACCAGCCCCACGCAGGGGCAGTAGGGAAACCCGAGTCAGGAAGCAGGATGTACCTGGGGCTGTGGAGGCACAGGGCTGTCAGGCCCCACCTGGGCACTGCTGGGTGCCAGGGCAGGGCTGAGGCAGATAGGTGGGTCAGGAGGACACGAAGTGGGGCCTAAAGCCTCCAACAAGAGGCAAGGATTGCAGCTCTTCTCAGGTGTGGCCCAGAACAGGGACTGCACCTGCGCCTGTGGCTGCTGGCTGCGCTCCAAGGAATGGCGAGTGAACGAAGGAATGAACATGTGAGCAAAATCAAACAGCCTCCTGTTCTTTGCGGCTGCAGCTTCCAGATTGATAACCCAGGAAACGATCGTCGCTTAGCAAGCGGGGTCCTGATGCACTTGCGGGTAGATGGAGCCACGTGCAGGAGGCGTTCAGCTCCGCAGCCCCTGGCCCCCTAAAGAACAGGCCTCAAGAACGGGACTGGGGACCACGTCCTTCCCAGCCAGCTCTCTTCATCTTTCCCATGCCTCGTCCAACGCCAACGTCTATTTCTTGACAAAGACTTTGAAGTTCTGCTGATGCTGATCGAAATGGCAGATAAAAGCTGGAAGAATATCAAGTATCTCGTGGGCAAAGTCTAAGTTAAAAAGGAAAACTAACTTATTGGAGAAGAGGCTCGACTTCCAGAAAAGACCCTGCACAATGACTCTCCACGCGGCCTGGGAAGTTAGGGTCGGCCGGCTGAGGCCGTGGGGTCCGTCTGACCCTCAGCGTGTTCGGGCATGTGAAACACCTTCCCAGGTATGTGAGAAACAACATATTGGCAGAGGCGCGGGGCAGGCTGGGCTGGGAACGCGCTTGAACTGGGACGAGAAAGAGCAGGAATGCAGCAGGCCAGGAGTGGCCAGACGCACCAGGAGGAACAGCAGGGAGCAGCCCCAGCTCTTGGCCGGTGAGCCCTGGGGCGCTCGCACATCTGTAGAGCCGGAGGGTTCCTGTGCTCCCCTTATCAGCAAACATCTGGCTCTTACCTCATTTTATTTTCTGTAATAATCCAGATGCTTGGGGTTATATGTCACATCTTTCTCTAAGGAGCCTTATCAAAGCAAACCAAATATAAACCAGAACAACTCAGAATCCAAGAACTGGCTGGGCACGCGGCTCACGCCTGTAATCCCAACACTTTGGGAGGCTGAGGTGGCTGATCGCTGAGGCCAGGGGTTTGAGAGCAGCCTGTCCAACTTAGTGAAACCCCGTCTCTACTAAAAAGACAAAAATTAGCTGGGCGTGGTGGTGCGCACCTGTGATCTCAGCTACTTGGGAGGCTGAGGCAGGAGAATAACTTGAACTCAGGAGGCGGAGGTTGCAGTGAGCCTAGATGGCGCCACTGCACTCCAGCCTGGGCCACAGAGAAAGACCCTGTCTCAAAAACATTAATAAAAATAAAAATCCAAGAACTGGTCAAAACCAGTCAGGAGCGGGCCCTTGAGGCAGAACAGCTGTGGATCAAGAGGCATCTGGGGAAGCTGCCTGATGGCCGCCAGCCCAGTGACCTCCCAGGTTAAACTCCGACTGATGGGAAAGGCGGAGTTTATTCCACACTTTAAACTAAAGGGGGTCTGGGTAAAATAACAAGGTCTTTTAAGATCATCAAACTATTCTTCACACAAATCATCTCTACACTGGACCTTATCAAAAGCAGACGGTATATCATTCATATCAACTCAGGGAAAGTCTTCCCGCACAGCACTGCAATAAGGTTTGGGTTTTTCCTCCTCATCAACTAACTTCATGCAAGTGCAGAGACTGCTCGGAGTCCCTGGAAATGTCCTTGTCCCTGTGTGTCTGTCTCGGATGCCAAATGTCCTCCACGATGCCCCTGAGGTCTCACCACATTTCAGGTGGAATTCACTGACTGGGGCCTATGGGACCCCATTCCGTGCTGCATCTGCTCCTGGGAAAATGCAGCAAGCCCCTCCCCTACCCGGGTGGCAGGTGGGCACTTCCTCCCAGCAGGGAGAGGGGCACACTGGCTCCTGGTCCTCCTCGCAGGGCCTGGGGAGACTTTATGTGAATGGAGGCACCTTTGGTCCGGGCCCTCTGCGCTGCGTCTCCAGCGGGAGGTGGCTCCAGCTCATTTCCTGCACCTTGATTGTCTCCATGGCCTCCACCTGCGACCCTGCCCGGGTTATCTCTGCTCCTTTTACCCAGCATGGAATAGAGCACGGCTTTCCCAAGCCCTTCCTTCCTAAACACGGCTCCCTGAGGTCGGCTGACAGACCGCACAGCCCTCACTTCTTGTGCATTGCTGGGGGTCTGAGACTTCACAGCCGGCTCAGCAGCCTCACAAGCCCTGAGTGCAGTGCCGTGGTACTCCCGGGAGCATGAGGGAGCCAGGGCTGCCACTGGCTGGACTCTCAGTGAATGTCTCTGGTTTCCCATCTCCATGGATGTCTTACATACTGATCAAAGTTGATCGAAGTGTCAGATGAAATAAAACTGGAAGACTCTCAAGTATCTCATGGGCAAGGCCTGTGTTAAAAGGAAAAAATAGCTTGGTGGAGAAGAGACGCCACTTCCAGAAAAGACTGCACAATGCCTTCCCACACAGCGGGGGAAGTTAGGGTCGGCCGGCTGAGACCCTGGGGTCCGTCTGACCCTCAGTGTGTCCTGGGCCATTGGATGGCCCAGAGGAGCCTGAAAGCAGCTTTTGCAGCTCTAACCCCCTGTCCTGAGTAAGATGCAGAAGGAAGTTCCTGTTTTGCACCAACAGGGTGACTTTAAACTCCGGGACGCCAAACAAAATTGCACTTGAAAACCCGCTTGTTGGTTTTTTGTCACTTGCATTCATTCACTCACTCATTCATTCATTCACCCATTCATTCAGTTATCTAATAACCGTCTGTGGAGGCTTCAGACGACCATTGATGTTCAGCGCAGGTGCAGTCCCTGTTCTGGGCCACCTCTGCCTGCACTAGAAAGACACCCCTTCCTCCAGGCAGATGCAGTCTGGCACCAGGAGGCACCCTGGCCCCACAGCTCCCTCTTCCAGGTGTCCTCGTGCAGTGGGCGGCCTGAGCAACTGACCACGAAGGTGGCAGCAGTCATGAGAGCTAAGGGCCTGCAGGGCCGCTGCCCACCTCTGTGCAGTGCAGAAAGGCAGCAGCAGGTGTCTGCAGCGGGACACCTACAGCCCCAACTCCAAGAAAAGAAATGCAGCAGGAAGAAAGAACGATTCCCACTGTGGTGCCTCCGAGCCAAGGACAAAAGAATAGAAACAGCTAGCTATGGGCTGGCACCTGTATTCGGCTCATTTTCCATCTTTATAGATTTAAAATAATGTAATATGTGGAACTTTGCTTTTTATGAGTGTTATCCACACTAGCAAGATGAACAGCCTGAAACTGTCCCTGCCGAAGAGCCTTCTGACCCCCAGACACAGCACTGCCATGACCCATGATTTTGAAGCCAAGACTATTTATTTTAGATAGTAACATATTGAACGGAGGAACACATTCTAACATCCCAGCTCCGGGGGGTGGAGGAATTCTGCCCTGCACACCTCTTGCCAGGGCTCAACTGCTGTTGTAACCCTGTTCTGTGGAAGCCACCAGGAATGGCCATGAGGATGTTGAACCTGGGCCCCCCTGGTACGCTAGTGACGAGCAGCAATGAGGGACAACCAGCTGTGGTGTGTGTGTGTGTGTGTGTGTCTGCACAGGCTGGGGCCAGCCAATATCAGGGTGGCCCTGGGCACACATGCTTATTACACGTGTGATCTCAGCTTTGATTCTGCTTGAATATTTTCGACAACTGCACACTCTCCTTTCTGCCCTTCATGAAAGGGCTGTTACCTAGAGGCACTGGCCAGGAGACTGAAAGCTTTTGCAGCTCTAACCCCCTGCCCTGAGTAAGATGCAGAAGGAAGTTCATATTTCACACCAACTGGCTGACTTTAAATTCTGGAAATCCAAACAAAATTGCACTTGTTGGTCATTGTCACTTGCCTTCATTCATTCACTCATTCATTCGTTCACCCATTCATTCAGTTATCTGACAACCATCTGTTGAGGCTTCCCCATCTGACCAGTTTCCCATCCCATGCTGAGCTGCAAAGCTGAACAACACAGTGAGGGAAGGAGACAGACCTGGTTGTAGGGTGACCGTCTGCTGCACGCACGCCAGGCACCGATGGAAGTGACCTCGTGCCAGGCCCGATGCTTGCACATGTGCTGATTAGTTATCCGGTCCTCATAGAGACTGTAAGAAGTGGGCACTCTCATTCCCCCCATGTTACAGATGAAGGAACCGAGGGGCAGAGAGGTGAAATCATTTGCCTAAAATCACAGCAGTCAGAATTTGAACTCAAACAGTGGGACCTGGAGTCAGGGGTCCTAATCCAAACGTGACATTTCCTGCTGAAGGAAATAATGTCCGCAGTGGTCCATTCCCAGGGGAAAGTACCTTGAATCAGCTTAGGTCGGCAAATTACAGAAGAAACAGGATATATGAGGCCCCTCCTTGATTGTCAACGGCTGCTTGTTGGCTGCCCCCTCCCTTAGCTTTCCTCACCTAAACCAAAGAAGTTTAGTCTAAGATGAAAGTTTACTAGCCTGCAAAATGGCTCACTTTATCTGTTCGATCAGCCTGCCCGGCTACTTAGGTCATAAGTCAAATACTTGAAGAGCCCCTGAGCTGACTAGGATTGCAATGCATTGTGGGCTGCAACAGAAAGCAGTAAAACAACCCTAAAAAAAAAACCAACACCTAAAGCCCCTCCCCAACAACCAATAGGTGACATCTGGGAAGACTGTGACGCCCCAGCACTCAGCCTATGAGGAACCAGGGGAGGGCCCTGCGCTCTCTGGGACAAATTGCTTGTTAAAACCAGGCTGGGTGTGCCTGCCCCTGGGACGTCCGATTTTGCAAGACCGCCATAAAAAGTCTCACTCTCAGCCGGGCACAGTGGCTCGTGCCTGTAACGCCAGCACTTTGGGAGGCTGAGGCAGGCAGCTCACCTGAGGTCAGGAGTTTGAGACCAGCCTGGCCAACATGTCGAAATCCCGTTTCTACTAAAAATGCAAAAAACAATAGCGGGGCATGGTGGCGTGGGCCTGTAATCCCAGCTATTCTGGAGGCTGAGGCACGAGAATCACTTGAACCCAGGTGACGGAGGTTGCCGTGAGCCGAGATCGCGCCACTGGACTCCAGCCTGGGCGACAAAGCAAGACTCCATTTCAGTCAAAATAAATAAGTAAGTCTCACTCTGGGTCTCTGAGCCTGTTCTTTGGGTTTGTACAGGTGAGTCTGTTCTCACCCTGCTCATTCTGCCTACAGATCATTTCACCCTGCGTGTTGGGCTACGGTCCCCCCACCGCCACCTCCTGTGAGTGCATTGCGGAGGGGCCTGGCTCACCATCCCAGGGGAGCCTCCCCTGTCACCCACCTCCTCCCCCTACTGTCTCCCAGGGCCATCTTGGTCAAGTGTAAATATGATCTCATCTCTTATCTGCCAAGAGTGACCGTGATCTGATTCTTGGAGGGAGGAGAGAGATTTTCATTGGGGAAGGGGGGATGCCAACCGCTGGGCAGGCTGGGGTTCAAGGAGGCCCCACAGGAGGCTTGGTGTGCCGGGGGAGGGTCAGGGGTACAGGGGTTAGAGGGATAATCAGAGAAGGGAAGCCCGGCATTATTTTCCAGGCTTCAGATCTTCTTCCCTGTGATCTGAAGCCTCAAAGCCAGGGAGTGAGTGGTCACTTCTGCACCCCAGAAAGACACCCGGCCTCCATGGGAGAACTGATCCTGAGAGGGGAGGGGCAGGGCAGCCCTAGCCAGCAACGGGGGCCTGGCTGCTGCAGGGGCTGTGCACACCTGGATTAGGAAGCACATCTTGCAAACAGCAGCCCTGGACCCAACTTCACTTCGGTGCTCGAGCTACAAACCTCTAACTGAAATCAAGAGATGTTTCTGGAAAACCTGCAGATTTCTGAGGAGGAATTCAAAGGACGGTACAAGACCTGGTCCCAGTCCTGAAGGAACTGAGCCCAGCCTGGGTGTAGGCACACACACGAAATGTTAAATCACAATCCAGGTCCCCATGACGTTCCGCGGGATGGAAGAGGTGTCTCTGAACAGCACCTGAGGAGAGTTCAGGGAGCAGCAGGGGTGGGTGCGCAGGGCACGGCAGGCAGCCGGGTCAGGAATGTCCTCAGCAGGATGAAGCCCAAGGAAAGGGAAACTGTAGGGTGGGAAGTAGAAACGTTCCTCTCCGAGGTTTCCTTCTTGTTTAAGAAAAATTCGTAAGTGTAAGAAATAAGAGTTTGTTCTGAACTTTCTTTAAAAGCCTTCTTGCCTTCTTGCTAGAAGCTCTATCCTATGTAGCTGTTAGACATGCTCACAGGTACATAGTACATTCTCTGTTCTTGTATGTTAACCAAGATACCTGTGCTGGACGTGCTCACAGGCTGCCCCAGCTCGCAGCCTATACCCCTTCCTTATTTGGACTTCCTTCTTTTTGCTCTCCATTGCTTTTACATGTTTAGAAAAGTTTTAAGTTATTAGCCAACCGGGTTTTAGTTTAGATTGTGAGGTCTGGCTGCAGCCAATGGAGATCAGACACAGCAGTAAGGACAACCCCAAATGCGTAAGGGATTAATATGTCTGCTTTTCTTTCTTCTTTGTATTCTCATGGCAAGACTGCTAGTGGGAGTACCCTTTCTGTGGAGTAAAAAGAACTGCTTTGCTGAGAGATCCTTTGTCCCAGTACTAATTTTTCTTTGCAGTACCAAAATAAAAATTATATAGATAACACGTAGCAAAGGGCACTGGCCAAGGACCCAGGGGACAGGTCTGGGGGATGGGGAATGGAAGTTGACTAAGTGTGTATGTGGAGGGAACACAGGGGAGCCCCAGTGCCAGGAATTATTCCTGAGGAGCCATGGGCGACACTTGGGTGAGGTGGGTCCCGGGAACCTTACCTGCCCTCTCACCTGTGTTGGGCACCACACAGGAGCTTCACGCATGCTGCTGTGATCTTCCATCCTCCCATAGTACCGTGAGCTAGGCAGCCTCATGCCTGACTTGTCGATGGGGAAGATGAACCCTAGGAAGCTGAGATAACATGCCCAAGGTCACACAGCTTGGAAGCACCTGGGGAGCCACAGCCAGGTCTGTTTCAGAGTCTTGGCAGGTGGGTGTGGGGTGGTGTGGATGAGAAGGTTCCAGCTGGAGAGCCAGCAAATGGAGCCCAGTGGGGAAGAAGAAAGAAGCTGCAGTTTGATCAGAGAGACAGGGCTGGTGGGGTTTGGTTTCTGATGGGTTGGATGGGATGGGATTGGGGTTAGAGAAAAGGAGGCTGGTTTGAGATGATTCCTGGGAGTGCATGTGAGAGGTGGTGATTCTGAGACCTGGATGGAGAAGCCGGAGGCAGAAATGTCTTTGTTGCTGAATAAACATTTAAAGTGGTACTTATACATGGCCTCTCTAACACAGTGGCGCTCAGTCCAGATGAGCTGCATGAGGGAATACAAGAATGACTTGGGCCGGGCGCGGTGGCTCAAGCCTGTAATCCCAGCACTTTGGGAGGTCGAGGCGGGTGGATCACGAGGTCAAGAGATCGAGACCATCTTGGTCAACAAGGTGAAACCCCGTCTCTACTAAAAATACAAAAAATTAGCTGGGCATGGTGGCGTGAGCCTGTAATCCCAGCTACTCGGGAGGCTGAGGCAGGAGAATTGCCTGAACCCAGGAGGCAGAGGTTGCAGTGAGCCGAGATCGCGCCATTGCACTCCAGCCTGGGTAACAAGAGCGAAACTCCATCTCAAAAAAAAAAAAAAATGAATGACTCTACACTCTCTTCACTCGTACTTAACAAAAAGAAGCATCTCCAGCCAGGGACAGAGTCCTCTGTTCTCCCTTTGACTCCTTTTTGATGTTGTTTAAATTAAACAGTGGAGGGGCTGGCTCACCATCCGGATGAGCTCCCAGGGTCACCTACCTCCTCCCTCTACTGTCTCCTGGGGCCATCCTGGTCAAGTGCAAATCTGATCTCTCTCTTCTCTGCCAAGTCAGCCACTCCTTTCTTTTGCTGTAGGAACAAATCCCAAAGTTTGTTTTTGCTGCTTATTCATCTGAAGTTAACACACTTGGCATGCTAAATGAATTCTTCCTATTCTTGGCTCTGTGTAACAACAGCCATTATTCCCATGCTATATGGAGCGCCCGCTGTGGGCCAGGCGCCATCCAAGTCTGTGCACATGCAGTACCCCCAGTCCTACAGCAGCTCTTTGCAGCAGGACTGGCTCCCACCCTACGGTGGAAGAGGCAAAGCCATGCCCTTCATGCTGCACCCATGTCCTCTCAGAGCCCTGAGCCCTGGAGGAGGGATGGGGGCAACCCACATGCTGGGAAGGCTCCCAGCCTCCCCTCCTCACCTGTACAATCGCACAGTGGTCCCCGCTGGCTGACCTCATTAGTCTCTTCCCATTTGATAATTCTGTCCCCAAATGTACTGATTACGTCCTTTCCCAGCGTGTTTTGTGACGTTCAGTCTATCAGGCAGTAATTCACCCCCAGGCATCAGTTTCCAGAGTCTGTTGTGTTTGGGAGCCTTGCCATTCCGTTGCATGGTGCTGCTTTATAACACGTGCCCATGGGGTGGGCAACTAGCACTGGCTCAGCACTCGGTCCCTGCAACCCCCACCATGGAATCCTTTCTCTTCTCTGACCGTTTCTTGCCTTTAGAGTTTCTTAGCCCCTTCCGTGGTCCTCTCCTCCATTTCTTCTGCATCTCAGACCATTGCGATACTCCCACGGGCATCACTTTATCCTTGCTGGGGTGGCCCCTCCTCAGAGGTCCTGCCCCACACACCCACCAGGCTGCCTAAGGGAGACCCCTGCATGGCACCACCTATAGCCCAACCCCACCCGCCACCCCCTGTAAGTGCATTGTGGAGAGGCTGGCTCACCATCCCAGGTGAGCCTCCCTGGTCATCCACTTCCTCCCCCTACTGTCTCCTGGGGCCATCTTGGTCAAGCGCAAATACGATCTCATCTCTTCTCTGCCAAGTCAGCCACTCCTTTTGCTGTAGGAACAAAACCCACAAGCTCATCACAGTCCTGCCTGAACCCCTGCCCACCCTCCAGTGGCATCACACGGCTTTCCTCGGACTCCCCAGCCGTATGGCTGCCCTGCCACCCATGCACTTTACACAGTTACCTGTGGAACTGTCCCTCTGCCTCCTGAGGATTCATTTAGCGCATCGCTAAACCCCTAGCACCTAACCCAGCACCTGACACACAGCAGCTGTTCAACAAATACTTGCCAAAACGGTGACCAAAAAGGTGAACAAACCACCACATCCCGCCCTAACCAAAGCCACAGAGTATTTGTTAAACAGTCGGTCAAGCTCTGTTTTAAATGGTGGTAAGATGCACGTAACATAAAATGTACCATTACCACCCTTTTAAAGCTTGTCATTTGATGGTATTCGGCATACTCAGGATGCTGTCCATCTGTCACCCGTCTAGTCCCCCAGAACATTTTCATCTCCGGGACAGAAATGCTGCGCACATCAGCAGTCCCTCCCTGTCGGCCCACCCCCAGCCCTGATAACCACTCACCTTCTTTCTGCCCCTGCCGCTCACGTATTCTGGGCATTTCATGTAAATGGAATCATGCACGTGTGGTATTTGTGCACAGTTTCCTTCACACAACATCGTGTATTCATGGTATTATAGCCTGGGTCAGTGCTGGATTCCTTTTTATGGCTGAATAGTATTCCATCACATGGATAGACTGCATTCTGTCTGCTCCCTCATCCGCTGATGGACTTTGGAGCCTCCCTGCTCATTTCAAGGCTGGCATGACAAAAATGTTTGACAATAGGCTGGGCGCGGTGGCTCACGCCTGTAATCCCAGCACTTTGGGAGGCCAAGGCGGGTGGATCACGAGGTCAAGAGATCGAGACCATCCTAGTCAACATGGTGAAACCCCGTCTCTACTAAAAATACAAAAATTTAGCTGGGCATGGTGGCGCGCGCCTGTAATCCCAGCTACTCAGGAGGCTGAGGCAGGAGAATTGCCGGAACCCAGGAGGCAGAGGTTTCGGTGAGCCGAGATCGCGCCATTGCACTCCAGCCTGGGTAACAAGAGCGAAACTCTGTCTCAAAAAAAAAAAAAAAGTTTGACAATAAAAAGTTGTCACAAAATGACAACTATGTGAGGCAGAGTTGGTGAAGATCCCGGCATCATCGCTGCAGCCTCAACAGTCCGTGCCAAGCCCACCGCATCTCTATCCAGGGCCGCAGCTGCTGCAGCACCCTCACCAACACTGCCATGCACCCTGGCCTGGATGGCTCTGCCCCTCCCAGGAAGTGCAGCACAGATCAGGTGGGTGCCTCGGGTGCCCACCGGACCCTTACTTCATCATGCCCGACAAACGAAAATGTGAACCTGCAGGAGCTGCCTGATGCAGTCCCCCACGGTGAGATGCCCAGACACATGCAGCTCTACTGTGACAGGTACCTGTGTGACAAGGTTGTCCCCAGGAACAGGGTTACCATCATGGGCATCTACTCCATCAAGAAGTTTGACCTGACTTCCAGCAGGGGCCGTGACGGAGTGGGCGTGGGCATCCAAGGCTCCTACATCCATGTCCTGGGTATCCAGGTGGACACAGATGGCAGTGGCCGCAGCTTTGCCGGGGCCGTGAGCCCACAGGAGGAAGAGTTCCATTGCCTGGCCACTCTCCCCAATGTCAATGAGGTCATCTCCAAGAGCATCACCCCCTCCATGTTTGGAGGCACGGACATGAAGAAGGCCATTGTCTGCCCGCTCTTTGAAGGATCCTCAAAGGGGATCTATGATGAACTTACTTGCTGAGGAGACACCAACCTGCTGATGCCAAGGGACCCTGGGACAGCCAAGTCTCACCTTCTGAAGTCTGTGGAGAACTGTTCTCCCATTGGGGTATACACGTCTGGGAAACACAGCAGTGCGGCCGGACTGACAGCCTCAGTGATGAGGGACCCTCCGTCTGGGAAATTCGTCATGGAGGGTGGAGCCATTATCGTGGCCAGCGGTGGGGTTGTCTGTATTGATGAGTTTGACAAGATGCAAGAAGATGACCGAGTGGCCATCGACGAAGCCATGGAGCAGCAGACCATCTCCACTGCCAAAGCTGGGATCACCACCACCCTGAACTCCCACTGCTCCGTCCTGGCTGCTGCCAACTCGGTATTTGGCCGCTGGGATGAGACAAAGCGGAAGGACAACACTGACTTCATGCCCGCCATCTTGTCATGCTTCAACATGACCTTCACTGTGAAGACAAGCACAGTGAGGAGGGGGACGTGATGCTGACCAAACACGTCCTCACTCTGCACATAAGTGCCCTGACGCAAACACAGGCCGAGGAGGGTGAGATCGACATAAGTGCCCTGACGCAAACACGGGCCGAGGAGGGTGAGATCGACCTGGCCAAGCTGAAGAAGTGTATTGCCTCCTGCTAGCGAAATGTGGCCCCCAGCTGTCAGCAGAGGCCTCAGAGAAGCTGAGAAACCGCGACATTACCATGTGGAGCGGAGCCCATCAGCACGAGAGGGACAGTGACCGCCGCTCCAGCATCCCCGTCATTGTGCGCATTGCTAAGGCCCTCAGCAAGATGAAGCTGCAGCCTTTCGCCGTGGAGGCAGTTGTGGAGGAGGCCCTGCGGCTCTTCCACGTGTCCACATTGGATGCGGCCTTGTTCGGCATCCTGTCAGGAGTGGAGAGCTTCACCAGCCAGGAGGACCAGGACAGGTGAGCTGCCTCCGGAAGCAGCTCAGGTGCCGCCTTGCCATTGGCTCCCAGGTGTCTGGGCACAGCATCATCAAGAACTCCACCAAACAGAAATACCCAGAACGTGCCCTCCTCAAGGTGCTGCAGCTCATGCTGCGGCGGGGCGAGATCCAGCATCGCATGCAGCATCACTGGACTCATGGACTTGCCCACGCCCCACGCCCCTCCTGCCACTGTCTGCCATTGAGAATGTTGCTGTGATCTCTGCCGCCCCACTGCTGTCCTCGAACTTCCCACACACCCTGCTTTCTGCCCCAGAGGAAAGAGCTGAGCTGCCTCTGGGTCACCACCTCCAGCACAGGTCTGGGAAGTGTGCTTTTGGCATCTGTTAATAATAAAGCCACGGTGTGTTAGGGACTTCTTGCAGCTGGTCCCTAGTGGAGGAAAGCAGGGATGCCTCCTGACACATTGGACAGTCTTTCTTTTGCCTGCACCCCCTTTCCCTCCATCATCTCAAAATGGGCTCGTTAAACACCAGGGACAGACCCCCAGCAGGAGCGGCAGCTCTGCCACGGTCAGCAGGCCCCAGGACAGCCCCTATTGTGGCCTCCTGGGACAGCTCCTACAGGGGACTCTCAACTATGGCTTCAGCAGTGGCCAGTCCAGCTCTCCCCAACACAGAAGGACACTCCTCTTGTCTCTGTTTCTCACCGGAAGCTTTGAATCTTATAAGCCTGCAAGCAGGAAGCATCTCCATGTTTTCTCTCCATCATTTGGTGGGGAGGAGAGGCTCTGGTGGGGAGATGACTATCTGGATCACCTCCATTGGTCCTGACCAGGAAAACCTCCTGGAGAGATTTCGAGAGAAAAGAAGCATTTTCTATGTCCACCGTGTCCATCGTACTGGACACTCTTTGTCCAGGAAGCCTTCGTGCGCTGTGGCTGGCAGATGGAGGGCTGCCCCGAGGCGGAAGGGTGCAGGGACCGTAGCATGAACAGTGTGATGGCCACATGTTGGCCCAGTCTCCAAAGGACACATTCGCACACTGAACACACTTCTATCAACAAGGGAACTTTGCTTAGTTGCTCCTTCAATTCTGCATAATTTGTTGGGTCTTTTTTTTTTTTTTTCTGAGATGGAGTTTCACTCTCATTGCCCAGGCTGGAGTACAATGGTATGATCTTGGCTCACTGCAACCTCCACCTCCTGGGTTCAAGTGATTCTCCTGTCTCAGCCTCCCAAGTAGCTGGGATTACAGGTGTGCGCCACCAGATCTGGCTAAGTTTGTATTGTTAGTAGAGATGGGGTTTCTCCATGTTGGTCAGGCTGGTTTTGAACTCCTAGCCTCAGGTGATCTGCCCGTCTCGGCCTCCCAAAGTGCTGGGATTACAGGAGTGAGCCACCGTGCCCACGTAGATGAATTTTTTAAAAAGACAAAATAATTTTTTTAAAGACCGTGTTCTCCCTAAGAATCGTGGATTATCGCATCTGAACAAACGCTGATGTGCAAACTCTTCAGTCATCTCGGGCCCCCCCTGGAGGCCGGGCTTGGGTACTCCGGCTTCTCGCTTCAGAGCAGCCCTGATGAACAGGAGCGTGCCCGGATTTATTATTGGGGCACATAGTGCCAACCGGCCCTTTCTAACACTTGGGCTGAATATGAAATGATTCCCAAAGACACATCTGATGGAACCCATGTCTTAGAAAAATGCCCTCAGGACCCAGTCTTCTCCGCTTTGCAGTCATGTCTTCACAGAGGCGTGTTCTCAGCTAGTAAAGGGGTCATCTGTTTGGTGTCCAAGCTGCAAACACACCGTGTCAGCCCCAGCTGAATTCGTAATAAATGGAAGGTCTTTGATAAGGACTTTGGATTGCCCACCTGCAGAACAGTGATATAATAACG
This sequence comes from Saguinus oedipus, assembly GCA_031835075.1. Taxonomy (NCBI): domain Eukaryota; kingdom Metazoa; phylum Chordata; class Mammalia; order Primates; family Cebidae; genus Saguinus; species Saguinus oedipus. The sequence goes on from CM063186.1 coordinate 70,197,131, forward strand.
TCTGTTTCATCCACCTCATACCAATTTCATGAGGGCTAAAATCAAATGTGGCAGTATCTAATTTCTTTTTTTATGTTTTCAGTTCCTTTTAAAGGGTCTTTGGCAGTCATTGATTGACAGCCCAGGGTCCATCGCACTGGCTCAGACGCGGGCACCTTAACGCGGCTCCTCGCTGCTTCTGCGGACTTTCCCTGGAATCTATGTTTCTTGAAGTAGCGTAGCCGAGGAGTCAGCAGGCACAGACTAAGGACCTTGCCCTGCAGAGGGTCTTCTGCCAGGTGCTCTGACTGTTCCCACCCTGACATGCCCTGCAGTGGAAGGACCCTTCGTGTTCCCCCAAAATTCACATGTTAGGTCCTCACCTCCAATGTGATGATGTTAAGAGATGGAGCCTTTGGGAGGTGACTGAGGTCATGAGGGCAGAGCTCCCATGAATGAGATTAGTGCCCTTGCAAAGAAGACCCCAGAGAACTCCCTCCCTCTCTTCCCACCATGTGGAGAAATGAGAAGGCAGCAGTCAGCAACCCCTCGCCAGAACCTGACCCTGCTGGCACCCTGATCTCAGACTTCCAGCCTCTAGGGTGTGAGAAATGAACGCTGTTTACAAGCCGCCGGGCTGGTATTGTGTTATAGTGGCCTGAGCTAAGACACCCTCCTTTCTCGGAAGGTTTGCATGGGTTTCCAAGGTCACGCAGCTTCCCTGACTTCACCATTTAGTGTCGGAACCTTCATTCTCCAGTTCCCTTTCGAAGGGCCCTGTTCGATGTGCGGGGCTTGCGTCCAGCGGCTCAGCACCAGTCCGTGTTCAAGCCTTCAGTTTTCTTTTTCTGTGATTTTCCTTTCTCCATACCCCCTGCTTCTCAGTGACAGAAGGCCACCAACAAGGCCACCAAGCTGCCCTGCTTCAGAGCATCAGGGACCAAGCATGCCTAACCTGACCACCCTTTTCCTGGGTTTGTGGGGAGAGACTGGAGTCTCCTCCTTTTAAAATCAAGTCCAACCATGCATTGGAAGCCTGCTTTTGTGATTCCATGCAGTGCCCTGAGATGGGGGGAGGACAGTTCCCATCCCTTGCTGGACACAGAGGTAGTTGGTTCACACACAGTTGTGAGGATCACGAGGATGGCCGCGCCTCACCCACGTGCGAGGAAGGCCATGATGCACTTCCCAGACAGAAAGAGAAGGGCCTGCAGGCTCTCTTCTCTCCCACTGGGACCCACCAGTGTCCCTCTCCCTGTCACCTGGGGCTACTATAAGTTGGTGTAAATGCCATCACAGTTTTTGCCATAATACTAACAAGAGGAGAGCCTGCAGGAGGAGCTGGGCCTCTTCCTTCCTGAGGGTCCCTGGCTTCCTCTTCGTTGCCTCCTTAGCCGACTGGATGGGAGAACAAACTGGGGAAGGGGCTGGACTTGCAGGCAGCATGGATGCCCCCAGTGTGGTAACTGCCCACTCTGCAGGGCCCATCCCTCCCCTGGGCCCTGTGAGCGGGAGCTGGCAGAGCTCCCGAAGGTGACTCCATGGGGAAATGACACACCAAGAGAATACACACAATGACTTCACATGCTCACAGGTGCAGTCCCAGTTCCACACTTTGAGCAGCTTGAGATGATGACCCATCAAAATCAGGGGAAATGACGCATTGCAGTAACCTGTGTCAACGAGCTGCTCGCCTCTAATTCCACGGGGGTGCCGTGGAGACTCGCTGCTCAGTGCGGCATGAGGGATCATGCAGTGGACACCTGGCCTCCAGGTCTAGCTCCACCTCTAACCCTAACCCTACCCACGTTGTGGTTGCCCCTGCGAGCCGCTCAGCGCCTAAGCTTCCGCCCCTCATTCGCATGATGGGTGATAATTCCTGCCTCTTACTTGTAGGATTTCTTACAAAGTGCTAGGCAGACAGAGCATGAGTGTTTCCTGAAGCAGCAAAATCATTCTCTTTGTCTTTATTGCAGTATTTGGGGAACCACTGGACTAGATAAATAATTATTTGTAATTAGTATTTAGTTATGTGTAGATAAATACATGCTCCTGGGTTGCTTCTAAAAGCCCTTTAATAGGATTTCCTTCAACTCTTAACGATACTAAATATCCCTCCAGATATTTAATTGATTCTACTCACTGCGTTTAATAAAAACAAAAGCAGAAAGGAAAACCGTGGTCCAGAACACAAGCAAAGCGCTAATTACAAGGAATGTGCCTTGCCCTACTGGGAATAAGAGCAGCTCCTCTGTGTCCTGTGTTGGGTAAGGGGGGACCCCTCTGGTTCCCCCCTCTCTTTTGTAGTGGAGCTGCCTATAGATCAAGTCTTATTCCAGAGTCAGTGTTGGGAATAAGAGCAGCTACTCTGTGTCCTGTGTTGGGTAAGGGGGGACCCTTCTGGTTCCCCCTCTTTTCTAGTGGAGCTGCCTATAGGTCAAGTGTTATTCCAGAGTCAGTGCTGGGAATGGCCAAACCGTTGGAGCTGCAGAAGCAGATCCCACAGGTTCTGAGAAGCAAGGAGCAGCGTCCCAGCCACAAGGCCCTCCTGTGGCCACCCCTAGCTGGCGCCTGCGCCGGCACCTGCACTGACATCCACTAAGAGTCTCAGCGTGGGGAGGGGTCATCTCGCTCCAGCAGTCATCTCTTCCTCAGCGCACCCTCCCTCCAGGCGCCCGCTGCCACCTGACACATCCCTACAAACTCAACTTCTACATTGGACACATCTTTTTTTTTTCTTTTTCACGAGGTCTTTGCTCTGTTGCCCAGGCTGGAGTGCAATAGTGCAAACATGGCTTGCTGCAGCCTCAACCCTTTGGGCTCAAATGATCCTCCTGCCTCAGCCTCCTATGTAGCTGGGACCGCAGGCATGAGCCACCACACCTGGCTTATTTTTATTTTATTTTTTGTAGAGAAGGAGTCTCACTTTGTTACCCAGGCTGGTCTTGATCACCTGAGCTCAGGTCATCCTCCTGCCTTGGCCTCCGTCCAAAGTGCTGGGATCACAGGAGCCTGGCCCAGGAACCCATCTGGAGGTAAATTCTTCTGACAGTGTGATTTTGGTTATCAGAGCATAGGCGGGGTATCACCATTCTTTGGAGTTGGAGAAAATACACAATTTAGGCAACTGCCTACTTGGAAATATATTTAAAAACAGGGGGCAGGAAGCTCTCTTGAGCCCAGGAGTTCAAGATCAGACTGGGCAACACAGTGAGACCCTGCCTCTACAAAAAAAGAATCGAGGTTAAATATTTTCATTCATAAAGTTGATCTCAGCCTTGGGAACAGGCAAAAATGTCAAGTCACCTTGCTCCTGGGCATTCCCAAGGGAGGCCTCACTGAGCCACCTAGCAGAGGCAGGGCAGCCATCTGGGACACATTCCTTCACCTGCCCGACGTGGGCACAGACTCGCAGGACACGTCATCCGGGTTGCCCAGGGCAGACTCTTGGCAGGCCTGGCTGGCCCGAAGCAGGCTGGCAGGCCTTGCTTCTGATGCTGCCCGCCACCTCCCGGCATCACAGCATGACTCAGGCTCCCTGATGGGCCGTCACCACGGTGGGATCTGAAGGAGCAGCATATCTGCTGTTCACTCTTAGGGTGAGTGGTGGACGTCCCGGGAGGCCCTACTGTGCAGAGTCACTGATCGTGGCAAATGTCAGGGCTGGATTCCTCTCCTGTCTTTCCCAGAAAGGACTTGGGACGTCACAGAAGCTCCATGAGTGAACTTCCCCTCTGGGTTTGACAGTCGCTGCCTCCCAGACTTCAGAACACAAAAGACAATTCTTTAGGCAGATCTTTGCGCATGGACGTTGGAAATGGAGGCTCTACTTCCAGCTTTTAACATCTTCTCCTTTTTTTTTTTTTGAGAATTTGTTTGCCTTGACCTTTATGAAAGAAGATGGGAAGAACACGGCCCCTGGGGGCAAACCCTGGCTCAGCCGCTTTCTTTTTTTCTTTCTTTCTTTTTTTTTTTTTTTGAGACGGGGTTTCGCTCTTGTTACCCAGGCTGGAGTGCAATGGCGCGATCTCGGCTCACAGCAACCTCTGCCTCCTGGGTTCAGGCAATTCTCCTGCCTCAGCCTCCGGAGTAGCTGGGATTACAGGCATGCACCACCATGCCCAGCTAATTTTTTGTATTTCTAGCAGAGACGGGGTTTCACCACGTTGACCAGGATGGTCTCGATCTCTTGATCTCTTGACCTCTTGATCCACCCGCCTCTGCCTCCCAAAGTGCTGGGATTACAGGCTTGAGCCACCGCACCCGGCCTTCAGCCGGTTTCTTGCTCGGTGGCCTTGGAAAGTTACTTAGCTTCTCTGAACTCACTTTCCTTATTTTTAAAACAGGGCAATGCCATCCTTCGTGTGTTGCTGTGAAAATGAAGTGAGTCCATGAAGTCACATACCCAGGCGGTGTCTGATGGCAGGAGGTGCTCAGTACGCACAGCCGTGACTTTCTGAATGCCCGCCAGCTGCGCAAGCATGCCTGGTGCATCTGTGGGACACGGGAGGGAGCTAAAGGATGGCAGAGGCTCAGCTGATGGCTCTGCCGTTTCCATCAACCGCTCCTGGCGGGGGCCCTCTGGCCTGCGGTCTGCTCTTCACTCTCAGAGGCTGTGCACGCAGCTATCTGGGGTTCATCTCGGAAGTTAATGCAGTTACTCGGTTTGCTGCTTTCCTCCTGGGGAAGGTATCGTGAACAGCATCTCCATAAGTCATGCAAATGATTACTAGAAGAACTCACGGCCCCTCCTGGAGGGGAAGGCCTGGCTGGTGCCCGCCAGGCTCTGGCTTCGGGTGACCCTTGATTGGGTTTGCTGGCTCCAGCATTGACCCTGTGAGCAGGACAGGAAGCAGACTCAAAGTACGTCCCAGCCTCCAGGGGGCGGAAATGACTAAGCCAGCGCAACGGAGCCAAGGAGATTGGGTCAAACGTCTCCAGGACTCCCGGTCTCCAGAAATCTCGCCTCCCAAGGCGGCTGCTGAAGGCACTGGGCCAAGTCTTAAAAGCATTTTGCTAAGACGGGATTCTCGAAATGTCGGCCCCCAGGTGCTGCTGGGGGAAGCCATGTATTCCCACTTGCTAGAGGTCCCTGGTAAGGCCTGAGAAGTGACCATCACAGCCCCCCAGGCCCCCCAAGGTGCTGGTCTCTCGGAATATTGGGGCAAAACTTGATAATTCAAGCAAGACTAATAATATGAACTGCTTCAGGGTGAAGGAGAAAGTCCACTCAGTTAAAGACAACTATAAATTTCTTGGACCCTCTTTTTTTCCCCCTGCTTCTAGAAATTTCAGAATCACATTGAAAACTAAAAGTCTTACATTTTTCTTTCTTTTTTTTTTTTATGATCACAAATATTTTTATTAAGCCCAAGACATAATAGCGCATTACAGGAAGAACCCAATTCCATTTCATTAGAGATAAAATTATGATATGACAATATCAACAATAACAACAACAAAAGAAACAGCCTGTCACTGAAAATACATGACTACAGCAAAGTTATGAGAAATCCATTATGAGATTTTAAAAGGTAATATTCCCAACAATTTGACGAAGTGACTTGGGTATGGTGATGTACAAGGGGGTAGTATTAACACAAGAAGACTCCTTTTAACCCTGAAGTCTTACATTTTTCTAAAAGTATTTTTTAAAACCCAAAAGTATAACAAAGTGTAACTGTCTATAGACACGAGATACACGACACCAGACTATTAATTTCCAAAAATGTCACATCATCCCCGAACCTCCTGGGCTTGGGAGAGGAAGACGTTCAAAGACTGCCAGCTTTGATGCAGGTAAGAGGCACTGCACCCCAGACTGGGTGACTCAGCAGGGATATCCCGCAAACAGTTCTCATCTCCACCGTGAGCATTTTAGAAACGTTTTAAAATGAAAACCAGAGCAGTGGATCTTGACTCTGGCCTCAGACCCAGCTACTATGAAGCACTGTGAAGAAGAATGGAGAAACCCGGCTTCCTCCCTCCTGCCCGAGGCCTGCCATGCTAGCGAAGGAAGCCCTGGTCCAAGGCTCCCGGTGGGCCAGGCAGGTTGGTAGGAAGTGGTCTTGGCTTGCGCTAAACAGCTGGGAGCTGGGAGCTCAAGGTGAGCACACAGGAGGAGCCACAGCCACCCTGCTTCCCCTTTATGAGCGGCTAAGAATAGCAAACTGCCACAGAGTGATGGAGACCCATTTGAGGGTTTTGGTGGCGACAGAGCCCTTTCTGGGCAGACCTGCAGTCTCACTCCTTGGGTCAAAGGGAGATGGGTGGAGAGAGAGGTGCTGGGAGCAAGAAACGTCACCTGGTTGGGAGGGAGGGAGAACGCTGTGCTCTCAGAGAACCCAGCCCTCCAGTGTCCTCTGCCAAGGGAGAAGGGGCCCGGGAGCTGCGGGATGTGTAGGGCTGGGAGCCTGGGCAAAGGGAGCCTGGTCTTTCTCATAGGTGTAGAAGATGTTTCTGTTCCGCATGCATGCTTTGGCCAACCGCATTGTCCTGCAGGCTGGCATCATTCCTGGCCAACCACATTGTCCTGCAGGCTGGCATCATTCCTTATTTTCCCTCAATTTGCTTCTCTACATAAGTAATTCAGTATCTATAGGTTGGAATTCTTTGAAAACACTTGACAGGGCCAGGAGCTGTGGCTCACACTTGTCATCCCAGGCCTTTGGGAGGCCAAGGTGGGCGGATCACCTGAGGTCAGGAGTTCAAGACCAGCCTGGCCAAATGGTGAAACCCTATCTCTACCAAAATACAAAAATTAGCTGGGCGTGGTGGTGGAGGGCGCCTGTAGTCTCATCTACTTGGGAGGCTGAGGCAGGAGAACTGCTCAAACCTGGGAGGTAGAGGCTGCAGTCAACTGAGATTGTGCCACTGCACTCCAGCCTGGGGGACAGAGCGAGACTCTGCCTCAGAAAAAAAAAAAAAAAAGAAAAGAAAAGACAGAAGTGTGACAAATTCCAAAGTAGGGGTGGTGGTTAGTTTACAGTTTGTTACAAGCCTCTAAATAAAGCAAGTGGGATGAGTGAGCACACATGAGACCTGAAGGAATGAGACTGGTTCCACTGGTCACACAGGACAGGCTTTCCTCACTGCCCTCATAGCCACCGGTGGCCTGCACACACATGGCATGGGGACACTGGGCCCTTGGTTTCCTCACCCTGGTTATTCTGGCAAGGGGATCGGCAGGACTCAAATTATCCGACTGCATAGGTCTAGCTACAGGTCAGGAAATAATTAGACTTTTCTGCCAAATAAGAAGGGATTACTTTGTTTCTGCCTAAAATAACACAAAATAGAAAAAAAGAAGAGCAGTTCCTCCCACCCTTAAGAGGATGTGGCAGACTGGAGCGCTAGCGTGTAACAGATGGGTCACTTGCAGGAAGCTGATAGTCGCATTCTTATTTCCACTTTGGCTCGCAAGGGCCCATCCCAAGCTCACCTGGGCAATCCCGTCTGATCTCACCTCCCTGCCAGCTTCCTAATCTGTTCCCTACAAAGGCTCTCTGTGCAGCTGCTGTTCGAGTCCTTCCTCTTTCCTGAAGAAAATCCAGGCCCGCGGGTTCAGGGCCACAATCCCCTCTGATGTATCAACCAAAGGGCCTATGGCAGAGCCCTGGCTAGGGAAGAGAGGGCCAAACGCTCAGTCCATCTAATTCCTTTCAAGGTCAAGTCCTTTTAATACAGCTGCAGAAAACACAATTGAATCACGCTGTCATGGTTTAGTTGTGTATTAGACCCGGAGAATCTCAGGTTAGTGTGTTTCTATGGAACTCCCTAAGGACCCCGTCCACTCTGCAAGAGGAGGGAACAGGAGTCTCTCTCACACACACACATACACAAACACACACACCATACCACATGCACCACACTGACACACCACACACGTACACACACACCACACTCACAACACATCCCACCACATGCACCCCTTGCACCCTCCCCCACACTGAATGAACGACAGCCACACAGAGGGCAGGGCCTGGGCCTGGTGCTGAGCCCCTCCTCGCCTCTGGGCAGCACAGCCCCTAAGGCAGGCCCAGCCCCGGCTCCAGGGGCAGCCACGGATTTCCAGGGACTTTCCGAGGACTGAGCCCGGAGCCACTGTTGCTGACCAGCAAACGGCAGTCCTCGAAATCACCCAAACTGCGCGCCGTGCACACGCAGCGTCACACGAGTGCACACACACGCCCTGGTGCCCGCACAGCAGCCGCCGGGGTCAGGCGGGTGGATCCGGAAGGGCGGGCGGCGCGCGCACGTGGGGGGGCCGGGGCCACGGGGCCTTTAAGGGGGCGGGGCGGGCTGCGTTGGGGGCGGGGCGGTGGCGGGAGGGCGGCCCCACAGGCCCGGCCGCGCCCCCTCTCTCGGGCCCCGCCCCCGCCCCGCCCCGCCCCGCGGCCCGAGCCTTCTCCGGCCACTGCTGGGCCGCGGGCGGGACGCCTAGGGCGGCGCGCAGGAGTAAGCGCGCCCGGCCGCGGCCCGGGAACTTCCCAGACGCCGAGTCGGGAGCGCCGGCCAAGGGGTCCGCTCGCGCCCTTGTTCCGCAGGTGTGCGGGGCTTGCGCCCAGCCCGGGCCGCCGCGCGCTTCCGCCCCGCCCGGAGGCCCCGGGCCGCACTCCTCGCCGGGCTCCGGCCCCGCCGCGCCCCCTCCACGCCCCCCACGCGCCGCGGCCGCCGCCAGCGCGTATCCTGAGTCCGCCGCCCGCGGTCGGGGCTGCCGGGGAAGTTGGGGCGAGGCGGGCGGGGGATGCGCCATGGCCTTGGCCGGGCTGGGCTCGTGGCTCGGGGAGGTGCAGTGGCTCGCGCTGGTGTCGCTCTTCGTCGCGGCCCTGGCCACGGTGGGCCTTTACCTGGCGCAGTGGGCGCTGGCCAGGGCGCGACCCCAGCCTCGGCGGCGGGCGCTGGAGCCTGGAGAGGGGCCGCGCCCGGGGTCCGACGCGCTGCTGTCCTGGATCCTGACGCTGGGCAGCTGGAGGAGCCAGTGGCAGGCGGCCTGGGTGACCGCCCTGAACGAGGAGGCCGAGAGGAAAGGGGTGAGTTTCCGGGACTGCGGGCCGAGGGTGGCCGAGGCCGGGGCCGGCGGGCCGGGCAGAGCTCTCTCCTGGAGGCGTCGCTGCAGCCCCTGACCGAGGCGAAGTGAGTCCTCCCCTCAGCGCGGAGCATCCATGAGAGTTAGGAGAGAGACGGGGCAGCGAGGACCCTTGACGGGAGACCAAAGTGATGGATTTTATTTCTCAGACGTCAGGTGCGCCAGGCCCTGGGCTCCGCGGGGGACAGGCTGATGGCTGGAGGGACCATCGGTACCGTGCCAGCCGGTACCTGCCCTGCCTGGAGTCCCGGGGCCAATTCCCGTGCCGGATAGGACATGTACTGAGCTTGCACCTGATGCGTGAATAGCTCGGACCCCAATGTGCTTCCTCCTCTCGCAGAGCTGAATTTCACCAAGAATTTATCCCCAAAGCCTTGCGTTTCTTGGTATATAAAAATACTGATCATTTGCTGGAGGCCAGCCACTGGACAGACATCCTACCTGGGCTTTCGGTGCGTCTGCCATCTCTGAGTCCTCAAAACTCCTATGACATGGGTGTTACGACTGTTTTACAGATGAGGAAACCGAGGCCTGGAGAGGGCAAGCTGCCTGCCCAAGGCCACACAGCCTGTGGGCGACAGCTGGCGTGTGCACCCAGTGGCCCTGGCCTGCAGGCGAAGGGCCTCTGTCTTACTCTGCCGCCTCACAGCCCTGCGGGTGTTTCATAGCCGCTGATTACTTGGTGACTTATTTTTGCTTTGAAGACATCTTAGTTTAATGCCAAGCTCTGGCATCTACTGTCCTTGGGCATTTCACAGGAGGGGTTGGAGCCTGGGTGGGTCTGGGGAGGGCCCTAGTCTTGGCCACTGCTCGGCATGTTCCAGGACAGAGTTTCCTGCACCTGTGTGTGCAGCTCAGTGGCCATTTGCTGTAGAAATAGCAAAATTGTTAATTTTGAATGTTCGGACCCAGCAACCTTGAGAATATTCCATGGTGGGCCGCCCTGTGCCTGGTCTTTGTGCCATGGCCTGGAAGACATGGCCATGGAGTTAAAAAAAAAAGCTTTGAATGTCAGCATACAGCTAGCACATCAAGAGACCTTGTTCTCAACTCTTGAAAAAGAAAATAAATGACTGTACCTTTTGGATGAAAAAAGGCTTCAGGGGCAGTCGGCTGACTTTTGTCCTGGTGCCCAGAATCTGTGCCTCAGCTGTCCAGCTCTGAACAGCTTCTCAGGGAAACCAGCTGTCTCTTTACGAGCCCTCTAGCCCTGTTGTCCTCACATCTAGGAGCAAATACAGGTATTTCTCCAGGAAGCTGCCATCACCGACCCCTGGCTGACCTGGTGTCAAGGTCTGGCTTCTGAGGCTGAGTCCTCTGCAGGCTGGTGGCGTGATTGAGCACCGATCTCATCTCTGTCCTTTGTAGGAGGCAGGCGAGTTGGGGGCTGACTTGTAAGTTCTGCTTCTGACTTTGGAGTTTCAGGCTCAGAGGCAGTGTGACCCTACCTCCTGTATATTTGGGATGGTTCTTTTCCTGACATCTATTCATTGGCCTCAGAAAATATGATCACCTTGGAGATGATCCTTCCATATTCGCATATGCCTGAAGTGCGAGAGGTGGAGGAAAGGACGTCCCTGACCTGGCATCTGTCTTGGGCTGGTCAAGTCAGTCTGAGAACACTGAAGGAAATATTTGAAAGTTTTGGATGAAAACTTTTTTTTTTTTTTTTTTTTGAGATGGAGTTTCGCTTTTTGTTACCCAGGCTGGAGTGCAATGGCGCAATCTTGGCTCACCGCCACCTCCGCCTCCTGGGTTCAGGCAATTCTCCTGCCTCAGCCTCCTGAGTAGCTGGGATTACAGGCACAAGCCACCATGCCCAGCTAATTTTTTGTATTTTTAGTAGAGACGGGGTTTCACCATGTTGACCAGGATGGTCTCGATCTCTTGATCTCTTGACCTCTTGATCCACCCGCCTCGGCCTCCCAAAGTGCTGGTATTACAGGCTTGAGCCACCGCACCCGGCCTGGATGAAAACTTTTTACCTGAGTTTTTGTGTGCGAGCAGGGAGGGTTTGCGTTCAGGGAGAGGAGAGAGGGTCTCAGCGTGTTTGCGCCTCCTCTGTTCCCCCTCTACTGTGGGCCACACACCGCAGTTTCAGACACCAGTCCCTCCTGACCTCCTGCCCGGAAGAGGCAGTAGTGTCCCAGCCCAGGGACATAGTCCATCAGTTCTGGGACAGGAGTTGTTGGTGTTGCTTACTTTCTGGGGGCGGGGCACACAGCCCTGATGCCTGGGAATGCTGTTTCATTTGCATTCAAATGGAAGGCTTTGCAGGCAGTTCGGATCTGGGTGACTGGGCTCCTGTGAATGAAGGCCACACACCCTCGCAGCATCCTGAGCCATTGCTGCTCTGTGTCGGTGATGGCGCTGTGGGTGAGCAGGTGGTGGTATTTGCATTCCAGGCCGCCCTGGCTCTGGCGGTTGTCACATACCTTCCCAGCGTCCTGGGCCGTCACCGTGGTGACAGTGATGGCAGTGTGGGAGAGCAGGTGGTGGTATTTGCATTCGTGGCTGCCCTGACTCTGGCAGGAGCTTCTCGTTGCCCTCCCCCACCTCGATTCCTACTAATCCCCGATTAGGGCTGACACTCCAAGCCTGCTCTCTCCCGCCGCCCCGCGCCACAGCTTAGTGTCCCCTCCTGCCTCTACCTTGTCCTCAAATCACTCTGTCCTACCCAGGGAGGACACCAGTTCTTGGCCTGTCACTTAGGGATTGAGAGAACCCTGGTAATAACTTAATCACACCCAGCATTCTCTGTGAAAACTGGAGTTTTCTATCCAGCAGAACGATAACTCCTCCCATTCCAGGTTTTACCCCAGCTTTGTATTATAAGATGGAAAGAAACCCTAAAAACTCTCCTGGTCAAAGCCCCTTCCTTCTCTAGAAGGGGAGACTGAGGCCCATGAGCTGGAGGGATTTGCCAAGGTCTGCCCATCCGTGGCTGCAGCCTGTTCCTTTGTGGGAAGCAGTTTTAACTTGGAGACCCAAATATTTCCTTTAAATGAGGGCCAGCAAGAATGTGTTATCCCAAACAGTGGCTCATGCCTCCTGGGATCCAAGGACTGGTCAGCTCCGGAGGAGTCCCTGTGCTCTCTGAGGACTCTCCTGCTCTGATGACCACCGCAGCAGCACAGCTCCCATGTTGCAGGGACCTCGGGTTCCCAGCCTCACTCCAGAAAAGGTTCTAAATTATATGTGACAGTGATTTGCACTGACGTCAGGGGAAACCATTGCTGATCTGCCAACTGGCCAGGTGGACACCAGGTGTACAGGGATCACCAGAGTCTCGCCCAGAGAGCTTAGCAGCACCCATGCCTGCCCCTGCATCTGCCTGAATAGGCTTGGGGGGCACATGAGGGTGTCCCTTGGATTGAGAATCATCGGTGAGAAGCTGCTAGTGTGCACCTGCTGTCCATCAGAGTTCCTCCTTCACCCAGCACCACCTGAAAGCGGTGGTTTTAGCGTTGACTCTTGCCTCCGCCTGGTCTGGTGTGGCAGACACCTCATTCCCACTAATGAGACGACTCTTTGGTCACAGAGAGCAGAAAGCACCAGCTGAGATTTTCCTTTTGCTCCCCTGCGATTACATCAACATTTACAAAGTGGTCCATGATAATCAGTTACACCCTGACACCCGCTTGGGAGTTTCCCTGACCGCTGCCCCACAGTCTCCTGACTCTGGGAGCAGCATGCTTGCAGCACGGACCCCCACCCGTGGGCTGCACAGCACTCCTCCCGAGGCTGAGGCCGTCTAGACCACGTGTAGGCAGTCCCCATCCTGAAGTGAGGCCTGTGTTCTGTGGCCTGAATCTGGGCTTATCTAGCAGTGGCCCACCTGAGTGGGATGAGGCCCCGGACTAGGAGGGTCCCCAATGCTGTTTATTTGGTCCCCAATGCTGTTTAGTTCTTCAGCCCAGGATTTCTTTAGAGGAATGTTCTAAATGCAGATGTTCAAGACTATTAAACAATTTGTGGTCTTTGTGGAAAAAAAAAAGATGCCGTGTGAACTTGGAACGTGTTATTAATAGCACTGACTTGAATAGGAGTTTCTGTATTTAAAAAGTAAACAAAGTGGCCACCAGGTCTTTGTAATGACATTCCAGTCATGCTCACAGAGTCCAAACTCCTTGACCAATGACAGTGGCCATGATGTGGGAAGCCAGTTGGTAGAACTGTGACCGCTGCTGGGGGATGCCCTTCCCTCTGCCAGTAGAAGGAACGTGCACCTCTTTGGGGCTATAAACCCGGCACCCTCCACCGGGGACCCTTCTGTTGCTCCGGTGTCCAGGGACCTTTCCTGGATGGTGCCTTCCGGCAGGTCGTTTCTTTTGTTTACGATTCTTATCTCTTTTCTGTTTATTTAACTTCTCTAAATTTTTGGGTCTCAGCTCAGAGGTCTCTGATCCTCCCCTTCAGCCAGGATGCTCCCTGCCCTGCCCTCTTCCCAACCCCCGCAGAGTAACTTACACCCTGGACAGCTCCCGGCATTGTGAGCTGGGGTAGAGCTAGGGCTGTCTGGGCAGAGCCAGACCCAGTGCCCAGCACAAAGCCGGCTCTGGGCAGGCCTTGGGTGCAGTGCGGTGAATGATGGGTCCCTGGCTGGGAGAAACAGTGGTGATGCCCATTACCCCATCTGGACTCAGGCTTCTGTCTTTGGAGCCAGCCAGGCCTGGGCAATACAAGCTGTTTAATGTGCTTTGATTTTCACTTCTAAAGAATCAACATTAAAGGAGGCTCTGGTGACTTTGCAAGTCCTCAATGCAAAACCCAGGAAGAGGTGCCAGTTCAGCTTGTTCCTTGCACTCACCCATTCTCCCAACAAGACAGGAATTCGGGAAGGTGTGGGCGTAGTGTTCACATCAGCTAAAATTCAGCCAAAGCTATCTTCCACTCCCGAGGGCTCCTGCTAGGTTGCTGAGGAGGGAGGGTACTTTAGCCTGTGGGGAAGCTCTGGAGCTGGGTGCGGGTTTGCTCTGTGCTCCGGCTCTGCACTCCCCGCTGTGCGATCCTGGGAGAGCCTCTGTGCATCTGTAGAAGGGATAACTTTGGGTTCAATCCAGAAACAAAATCTCCCCTGGAGGTGAGATCAGATCTGCGTGAGGCATTTACAAAATGCCTGGCACATAGTGAGTCAATAAAGGTGGGCTGCTCTCTTTAAAGTCTTTTTTAAACTTTATTTTGAACTGCTTTCACAGAAAAGTTGAAAAAAATAATTCTGTTTTCATATATTCCTCACTCAGCCTTGCATAACCACAGCTCAGTGATCAGAACCAAGAAATTAACATTGGTACCATGTTACTATGATTCATAACACAGCGAGATTAATGTAATAGTTCAAGAAATTAACATTGGTACCGTGTTACTATGATTCATAACACAGCGAGATTAATGTAATAGTTCAAGAAATTAACATTGGTACCGTGTTACTATGATTCATAACACAGCGAGATTAATGTAATAGTTCAAGAAATTAACATTGGTACCATGTTACTATGATTCATAACACAGCGAGATTAATGTAATAGTTCAAGAAATTAACATTGTCACAACGCCTAACAGCTAAAGCAAAGGCCTTCTTTGCATTTCGCCAGTTTTCCGCTTGTCTCCTTTTATCATTCCAGGGTCCCGTTGAGGGTTCCTGCAGCGGCGAGCGACTTCTTCATCACCTGCAGTCTGCCAGGGTTTCTCCGTCTTTCTTTGTTTTTTATGACCTTGATAACTGAAGACTCTTGATCATCATTTTGCTGACTGTCCTTCCATTTGTCTGGTGTTTTCATATGGTTGGAGTGAGGTTCTACAAACCACAGAAGTGGCGTGCGCCGTGGATGGGGCTTGTGATGTCAGCGTGTCTCGTTGCAGTGGATGCTGGGCGTGGTGACTTGGTTGGGTTCTGCCGAGGTCGCCCTCGTGTATTTTATGTCTCCTCCTGTATTAGTCCATTCTTGCATTGCCAGAAAGTAATGCCTGAGACGGGGTCGTTTCTAAGAAAACAGGTTTAGTTGGCTGATGGTTCTGCAGGCTGTAAGGAAGCATGGCAGGTTCTGCCTCTGGGGAGGCCCCAGGAAACTTACATGATTCCACCATGATTGGTGCAAGGTGAAGAGGGAGCAGGTTTATTTTATATGGTCCAGAGCAGGAGGGGGAGAAAAAGTCGGGAGGTGCTATACGCTTTTAAACAACCAGATCTCATGAGAACTCACTCACTGTGCAGTACCAAACGGGGATGGTGCTAAACCGTTCAGGAGAACTCCTCCTGCCGTGATCCAGTCTCTTCCCGCCAGGCCACTCTGGTAACACTGGGGATTACAGTTCTACCTGAGATCTGGGCGGGGACGCAGGTCCACACCATGTCACCTCCTTATAGCTTTCCTGCTGTAGTTAACAGGTGGTGTGGGGAGATACTTGTACGGATCCCACTGTGCCTCAAACTTCCTCTCTGGTTTTCCAGCCCTCAGTGTGTCCTGTCTGCAGTGGTGACTTAGCTGCAGCCCGCCTCATGGTGACTTTGTTTCTCTTCCTTCCAGTCTTTATTATGTGAAACTCTACTGCAAGAGAGAACCATCATTTCTCCTCTGGAGAGGTATTTATCTGATCGTTCAGCTCACTATGGACTCATGGATATTGATTCTGTGGGTTGCAGTCCGGAACTATCACCATTTATTATATTGTTGTATCAGTTTGTTTTCACACTGCCATGAAGAACTTCCCTGAGAGGGGTAATTTATAAAGGAAAGACATTTAATGGACTCACAGTTCCACAGGGCTGGAGAAGCCTCAGGAAACTTCCATCGTGGTAGAAGGGGAAGCAGGGACCTTCTTCACAAGGAATCAGTAGAGAGAAGAAGGAAGGAGGAACTTTCAAATGCTTATGAAACCATCCGATCTTGTGAGAACTCACTCACTACCATGAGAACAGCATGGGGGAGATGGCCCCATGATCCATTCACCTCCCTCCCCCTGCAGGTGGGGATTATAGGTGCCTCCCTTGACATGTGGGATTACAAACAGAGCCAAACCTTTGGGCCATCGTGGTGCTCCTTTGAGAGTAGCCTCTTTCGTTCTTCCATCAAGCCCACTATTTATTTTCATTTCCTTACTTTCTGTTTCCACTAAATGTTTGTTTTTGGCTCATCTTGTATTTTCTCCTCCCCTGGCCCTGGATTCACTCACTTCTTCAAGCAGCCCTGATTCCTTTTATTGGAGAAGGGTTTAGAAACCAAGACCTAGGCATTGGGTGTGCTCATTACCGCTAGGTTCTCATTGCTCCCTTTCAGTATTCGGTAATAGCAAGCATACGTGTGTATGTTAACGCATGTGCACACGTCTGTATTTCTGTGTATTTCTCTTTATCTTAAAAACCGGTTGTGTCCTGTACCTCTAGTCCAACGGTACAGAGTTCATTTTAGTAGTTTCCCTTTCTTATTCTTAACTCCCTTCTTCAAGAGTAGGTCATGGGACACCTGCTGTCTTATTTACTTACTACTTACGTGTTCAGTTCTAGTATATGCAAAAAGTAGTTTCTGAGTTCCCAACCCATGAAACACATTTACTGGATTACAGCATTTATGTGCAGTCAAGATACAGTTTTCCAGGTTTCTTAGGTTATATCTGTCTTTTCCCATCCCCTTGGTTATGTTGTTCATTTGTAGTGCATGTGTTTGTTGGTGTACCAGAGCCACACAGTTTTAATTATGGGGTTTCTATAGTGTGTTTTAATATCTGGTGGGGCTAGTCACCCTGTTTTCCTTTTTCAGTGTTTTCCTGGCAATTCTTGTGTGTTTCTTTTTCCATGTGGACATTAAATCTTCCTTTAGTCTAAGTGGAAGGCGGTCTGGAATGAGGGTTCTCTTAGCATTGACATAGCAGCAGAGATGCAGAGATGCCTGAATTTGTGGTTGTGTGGCAGGCAAGTACGCCCTGCTCCTGAAACTCAAGGACTAGGCAGATCAGGAAAGGAAAAGCATTCTCCCTTAATAACTTACTTTCCTTGGGAGACCACCCCTTGACCTTAAGATTTCCAGCAAACTCTTTTCCAGGTTTGAATTCAGAAGGTAGTAAGGGAAGAGGGTAAATACTACATCTGCTGCCCGGGAAGCATGAGTCTGCACCCAGCCTGGTGTAAGGCAACGTTGTGTCTTTAGGTACTGCAGAAAGTACATTGTTTCTTTACTCCATCCTCCAAGCGCTGGCGTGTTGCCTGCTCATGGTTCCCTGCCTGGCACCAGCTTCTGTGCTGGGTTCTGTTCTCTCAGGCCCAGAGGGCCTGGTGCACAGATCTGTCTCATCACCAAGCTCACAGCGTGGCCCTGGCCAGCAGGTCCCACCCAAATAAACTACCACCAGAGAGAATGCCAGGAGAGCAGTCCTGAAACCGTGATTTCAGGACTTGTGAGAACTCACTCACTACCATGAGAACAGCATGGGGGAGATGGCCCCATGATCCATTCACCTCCCTCCCCCTGCAGGTGGGGATTATAGGTGCCTCCCTTCCAGCAGTACATTTAATTCTCTGCTGACTTTTCGGGGTTGAGGTAGATAGTGCAAGAACAGGGTGAGGTTGGAAGTGTAGAAATCAGAATGTTCTGCCTTTTAGGTTTACTCGTGGTCATTGGGAATTCTCGAGAAATAGTCACAGCGTAACCTCATTGCTCGCTCACTTGCACCGTGCTTGGTGGAGTCTCCGCGGCACGGTTTCACACCACTTCCCCCTCCCAGCCTCGGTCAGCCTCGTAGCTGGACCTAGCTCACCACGTGGAGATGGGATGCACTGGGAGCGTGTGGGGCTGCATGGTTTTAAACCCTCAGTCAGAGCTACTTAAACATGACATGCTTTCTACAGAACGTCGGGAACGGAGTTCAAGGAGAGTTTTGATCCAGGGTTGTGGTTTTTGCATCCACGTTTGGCTTCTCAAGGGCTTGGTTTTGAAAGGACAGGACTTGGCCGGCCACGGAGCCCTGGTTTTTTTGTGATGAGTGCTGGTCTCGTTGCCTCGTGGTCCTGTTCATCTAATTGCACATCGCTTGTTTGCATTTATTTTTCTTTTTGAGACCCTGTCTTGGGGGTGATCTTAGCTGAATACAACCTCTGCCTCCTGGGGGCAAGTGATTCTCATGCATCAGGTTCCTGAGTAGCTGGGATTACATGTGTGTGCCACCACATCCGGCTAATTTTTGTATTTTTGGTAGAGACAGGGTTTTGCCATATTGTCCAGGCTGGTCTCAAACTGCCAGCCTTGAGCAATCTGCCTGCCTTGGCCTCCCAAAGTACTGGGATTACAGGTGTGAGCCACCACACCCGGCCTTGCTTGGAGATTTTTAATTGCAAGAACCAGAACAGACATGAGCTGACCGAGTTTCCTGGAAGGAGGCTGGGGGGACATGCAGAGCCAAGGGCAAAGGTGAACCTCAGGGCCGGGTGGCTCCAGAGGGCTGTGAAGTAGGGGCCAAGGGGTCTGCTCTGTGGGCAGCCACTAAGTGCACACATTTCTAGCCAAGGAATCTTGTCCACCCTCTCATATCCCAGGGAGAGGCCAGCCCCTGGGGGCTAGGAGAGGAGAATGGCGGGGGCACCCTAAGGAACCGTGCCACAGCAACCACACACAACAGGGAATGGTGACTTCTAGACCAGAATAGAGGACTGTCCCTAGGAGTCTGGGAGGACACAGCCCAGAGCCCTCTGTGCTGGGCCAGGTGTCCCGTTAGACCTACAGATCCCCTGATGTGCAGGAAGCGGCTCTACCCTGAGCGTCTGTGTTTTTTACCTTGTGCTGTCAGCAGGAGGATTCAAAACACCTTTTGCTGCTTTCCTGTGGCATCTTCAGGTTCCTGGGTTCCTCTCCTTTCCCCGCCTTCTCCCATAACTGAGCCCTGTTCACCGAAAACAGCCATCACCAGCTGCTCCTTGGAGGTGCAAACCTACTGATATTTTAACCATTGCTGCTGTTTAGAAGCACAGAGTTCACAGGAAGATGTATTAGTGCAGATTCTTAATTTTCGGAACTTTACGCAGATACGTGATTTAAAAGCTGCAGCCCCTCCTGTGCATGCCCCTCCTCATGCTGCCCCTCTGTTCCAGGGCCCGCCTTTCCTGTCCTTCGAGGAGGACCCATGGCAGCAGCCCCTGGAGCTGGCGGTGGAGTCGGTCTCCAGTGTGCTCAGGTCTGCGGAGGAGAAGGTGAGCGGGGAGGCCTCTAAGTTCCCTCCTACAGGAGGAAGGGAACTTCATGGCTGGGGCAGGGAGTTGACTTTGTTCAGAGTCATCTAAAATGCAGAACCCTTTCACTGGAACAAAATCAAAACAACCATCTGGCTCATCAGCTGATGGGTGGTGAAGAAAGTGTGATCTGTCCACATAATGGGACGTTATTCCGCCTTGCAAAGGAACGAGAGCCTGACGCTCGCTCCGGTGCAGATGAACCCTGAAAATACCATGTCGAGTAGAAAAGGCCATCCACAAAAAGCCTCATATTGTGTGACTCCATGTATATGAATGATCCAGAATAGATAAACCAGTAGCCACACAAAGGAGGTTCGTATTGCCAGGGCCAGGGTGGGGGACTCGGGGGAAAAGGAGAGTGACTGCCGATGGGTTTAAGGTTTCATGCTGGGGTGACGAAATGTTCCAAAATGCTGGTGTTGATAGTTGTAGAACTCTGCGAGTATGTTAAAAAGCATGGATTTGTGCAGCTTAAACAGGTGACTTCTATCTCAGTACATCTGATACCTGTCACTCAATATGTACGTCTTGTTGTAGACTTTATGTATTTGTGATGTATCTAGAATCATGTGCATGTATTTCTGTACGTGAGAGTGATCTCCATGTTTTGTGGAATTCACTTTCCTGTTGCTGACTCACTAGACTGGTCAGATACCATGACGTGTCAAAGCTCCTGTGATGAGTCCTAAGAAATTTTCTCTCTCACTTCTTCGGTTTTGTTTCATATTTTTTTTTTAGGGAGGGGATCTTACTCTGTTGCCCAGGCTGGAGTGCAGGGGGCATCAGCTTGCTGTACCCTCAGACTTCTGGGCCCAAGCAATCCTCCTGCCTCAGCCTCCTGAGTAGCTGGGACTACAGGCACATGTCACCATGCCTGGCCAATTTTTTTATTTCTTTTTTCTTTTTGCAGAGATTGGGTCTTGCTATGTTGCCCAGGCTGGTCTTGAATTCTTAGTTCCAAGTGATCCTCCCACCTTGGCCTCCCAAAGTGCTGGGATTATAGATGTGATTCTCCATGACCAGCTGAAGTGTTACATTTAACACAAGTCTTACCCTTGTACTTACTATATTATTATTGTTGTCGTTATGGTTATTATATGTGCTCCTTACTCTTGGGCTCTGAATTTTCCCCATTAACAAAAATAGTTTATTTGCCAGTTATGTTCAGCATAACTAGCAAATCCAAAGACCAGCTCCACATGGAGAAACACACTATTCTTGTTGGCTGCTGAATGCACTGATTTGTAATTTACAGTCTAGAGTTGCAGTTAGTCAGGAGGGTATGGTCTCACTTTAGGAGGAGAAAGAAGGAATCCGTGCTTCCCCCTTCCCCATAACTCACATGTGTATTTCCCATATGTGTATATAAATAATGTATTTTCAAAAGCATCATCGACACTGAGGTTCCATCCTCCATTCCTCCTCTCCCCACCTACAGTGTTGACTGTTCTTGTAAAGTTGGGCTTTTCCTCCTTCATCCTCAGCCCGTGTTTATAGGTCATCTGTGTTGCTGTAGGATGTTTATGGCTCTGTCTGTATTGTATTATCAAGTTAGGTGTGTGCATACCATTCAGCAGACAGCAAGGAGGGGGTGCCTGTGTGGCCCCAGATGGGAGAGAGTTGCCAGCCCCACACCCCTCTCCTCACGTATCCGTGTGACAGCTGGGGTATCCTTCGTGTGATCAACTCTTTTATCATTTCTTGTATACACTTTACAACAAACATTCTCTATGTAGATCACTGTAATTTTGAGACTTCTCCAGGTCGATTTTTGTTCTTTTCTTTGTAGTTCATTTTGCTTCAGCCGTAATTCAGGATTCCAGATGAACCTGCACTCACTTACCCGTCTCCGGGTAATTACCCGTTGGATAATTAAATTGTTTTCTCTTTTCCCAAAAGTACAGGTTAAGCATCCTTTATCTGCAATTCGTGAAGTCAGGAGTGTTTTGGGTATCAGATTGTTTTTGGGATTTTTGAATATTTTCATTATTTTTTACTAGTCAACCATCTCAAATCCAAAATACTCCAAAGAGCATTTCCTTTGAGAATCACATCAGCACTCAAAAGGTTTCGGATTTTGGAGCATTTCAGGTTTTGGATTTTCGGATTCGGGATCTCAGTCTGTGCCTCCTGACTCCTCAGACACAAGCACCGGAGGATCCCAGGGGCCGGCCTGAACCGGCCGGGTCACTGGTGTGCGCACTTCAGCTTGACCAAGTGTTCCTGAGCCAGTCACCCAAGTGCCGCCTGGTTTTCTGTGCCCCAGCAGCATAGGAGAGCTCTCTTTCCTGCATACCCTTCCCAGTGCTGGAGCCCCACTTAGATAATCCTTGTCCTGAATGTCAGGAAGTCACAGGAAGATACTGGGGTTGCAGGAGGAAGCTGGTGGCAGCAGTGCAGGAAAATACTGGGGTTGCAGGAGGAAGCCCATGGCAGCAGTGAAGGATGCCGAGACTGGCACAGCTGGAGAGCCAGGGGGTCCTGTGGCAGGTGGACCAGTGCGGCCCATTTTACCCTCTGGGGAGCTGAGGGGCAGAGAGCCGTGGGCCTGACCACCTGGAGCTGCTTTGGAGGTGCCTTCCCTGGCGGTGAGCACCCTCTCTATTTGTAGCAAATAGGTACCGAATCCCTTTGTGGCTGAGTGGTTTCTGTGTGGTGTTTTCTGATACTTTCCCAAGTAAGAGAGGAGTGGAATGTTCAGGGCTGGCCTGGACATGGAGTGGAGGAAGTGGTACTGTGGAAATAGCAAGAGTCTATCTTTAAAAACCTTCATATTGCCAGAAAAGTAGCCTTAGACAGTAGGTGATTCAATCGTAACCCTTTTAATAATCACAGTTCCAGAAATGGACATGACAGAAATAATACATGTAAATGTAAAGTCAAAAACAACATCGTATTTGTACGGCCATGACCATAGCAACATTTTTCATGGCAGCTGAAAGGTGGAAGCAACACAAGGGCCTATTGATGGGCGAATGGGTGAAGAAAACGGGGCTCGTCCACACAGTGGAATGTAATTCAGCCAGAGAAAGGAAGGACATTCTGACATGAGCTGCAACATGAATGAGCCTTGAGGACATGGTGCTCAGTTAAATCAGCCAGATGTGAAGGGACAAATGCTGGATGAGTCTACTTCTTAGCGGTCCCTAGAGTAGCCTGAAACAGAGACAGAAAGTGGAATGGAGGTGCCTGGGCCTTGAGGGAGGAAAGTGGGGAGTTCGTGCTTAATGAGGACAGAGTTTCAGATTGGGAAGATGCATGTTCTGGAGGTGAGTGGTGGTGATGGTTGATACAACAGAGTGAGTGGATGTAATGCCACTGAACTGTGCACTCAAAAACGGCTGAACTGCTAAATTTTACGTTATGTGTATTTTACAATAATTAAAAATATGGAAGGATATGGAGATTTCTTAAAGGTTTCATTATTTCACATAGCAAGCTTTGTTTACCCTTCCTTTACCTGAGCTGTGATTTGCCAATCCTTGTCAAGTGTCAATGACTTTATTTTCTTTTTAAAATTTATCTTGTAAGTTGACAAAAATTGTACATGTTAATGGCATACATCGTGTTCTGATATACACATACATGTGGAATGGCTAACTCTAACATGGATGATGTCATATACTTACCATTTTGTGTGGTTAGAAATTTAAAATGTACTCTTTTAGTGATTTTCAGGTATATAATGTATTGTTATTAACTTGAGTCACCATGGTATACAATAGATCTCTTGAACTTATTCCTTCCAACTGAAATTTGGAATCCTTTAACCAACACCTCCCCAGCGTCCCCAGCTCCCTAGCCCCTGGTGACCACCATTCTGCTCTTGCTTTCTTTGCATTTGACTTTTTAAGATTCTACTTTTGAGTGAGATCACGTGGAATTTGTCCTTCTGTGCCTGGCTTATTTCACTTAACATAATGTCCTCAGGTTACCCATGCTGTTGCAAATGGCAGGATTGTCTTCATTTTTGAGGCCAATATTCGTTGTGTGTATCTACCACATTTCCTCTATCCATTCATCTGTTGATGGACACTTAGGCCGATTCCGTCTCTTGGCTGTTTTGAATAATGCCTCAGGTGTCTGATTTTATTTTCTTTGGATATATCATTGACCTTTGAACAGCGTGAGGGTTGGGGCACTGACACCTCGTGCCGTCAGAAATCCAAATATAACCTTTGACTCCACAGAAACTTAACTACTAATAGCCTACTCTTGACCAGAAGCCTTACTGATAACAGTCAGTGGACATATATTTTCTATATGTATCATATGCTCTATTCTTACAGTGAAGTAAGCTAGAGAAAAGTGTTACTAAGACAATTATATGGAAGAAAAATCTGTTTACTATTCATCAAGTGGTGGTGGATAATCACGAAGGTCTTCATCCTCGTGGTCTTCGTGTTGAGTAGCTGAGGAGGAGGAGGGAGAGGAGGGGCTGGTCTTGCTGTATGGGGGTGGCAGAGGTGGAAGAAAATCCACCTGTTAGTGGACCTGTGCAGTTGAAACCCATGTCGTTTGAGGGTCAACAGTGGAATTGCTGGACCCTATGTTAGTTCTATGTTTAATTTTTAAAGGCGCGTCCACACTGTTTTCTATAATGGCTGTAATAATTTACATTGTCACAGACAGTGCACAGGGGCTCCCTGTCTCCACATCCTTACCAACACTTGTTATCCCGTTCTCACAGGTTTGTGGTGATATCTCATTGTGCCTTTGATTTGCATTTCCCTGACAATTAGTGATGTTGAGCACTTCTTCACAGACCTGTTGGCCATCTGCATGTCTCCTTTTGAGAAACATCTATTCAGATTCTTTGCCCATTTTCTTTTCTTTCTTTCTTTCTTTTTTTTTTTTTTTTTGAGCTAGTGTTTTTGCTCTTGTTGCCCAGGCTGAAGTGCAGTGGTGCGATCTTGGCTTTCTGCAGCCTTCGCTTCCCAGGTTCAAGTGATTCTCCTGCCTCAGCCTTCTGAGTAGCTGGGATTACAGGTGCCCGCCATCATGGCTGGCTAATTTTTATATTTTTAGTAGAGATGGGGTTTCACCATGTTGGCCAGACTGATCTTGAACTCCTGACCTAGTGATCCACCCGCCTCAGCCTCCCAAAGTGCTGGGATTACAGGCATGAGCCACCACGCCTGACTCCCTTTGCCCATTTTTAATTGGGTTATTTGTTTTCTTGCTGTTGAGTTATTTGAGTTCCTTATTAATTTTGGATATTAACCCCATCAAATATATGGTTTGCAAAGAAGTTACTCCACTTCGTAGGGTGTCTCTTCCCTCCACTGATGATTCTTTGGCTGTGCACAGGCTTTTGAGTTTGATGCAATCCCATTTGTGTTTTTGTTTTCATTGCCTGTGTTTTGGATATCACATAGAAAAAATCAATGCCCAATCCAGTATCTTACACAATACGCTGTGTTTTTATTAAATATCGGTGCTTGGGAAGCCTGACATTGAGGGCCAGGCACAGTGGCTCATACCTGTAACCCCAGCACTTTGGGAGGCCAAAGCAAGTGGATCACGAGGCAGGAGAATTGCTTGAACCCAGGAGGTGGAGGCTGGGTTCCAGCTGGATTCCAGCTTTTCTTATGTTTTTCTCTAGTAGTTTTATAGTTTCTGGTCTCATTTAAGTTTTTCATCCATTGTGAGTTGATTTTTCTATATATGCGATCGAGATAAGGGTTTAATTTCATTCTTCTAGATGTGGATAGCCAGTTTTCCCAACACCATTCAAGATGTCAGGACTTTTTTTTTTCTTTTTTTTTTTTTGAGATGGAGTCTTGCTCTGTCACCCAAGTTGCAGTGGCACGATCTCTGCTCACTGCAGCCTCCACCTCCTGGGTTCAAGCAGTTCTCCTGCCTCAGCCTCCTGAGTAGCTGGGATAGGCACGCCACCACCACACCCAAATAATTTTTGTATTTTTAGTAGAGACAAGCTTTCACCATGTTGGCCAGGCTGGTCTCGAACCCCTGACCTTGTGATCCACTTGCCTTGGCCTCCCAAAGTGCTAGGGTTACAGGTATGAGCCACTGTGCCTAGCCCTCGGCGTCAGGCTTCCCAAGCACAGAGATCAGGCTTCAGCAAGCACAGATGGGAATGCTGCAGTTTGCAGATACTCACAGGCTTTGGCAAGTTCAGACCTCAGGCTGCCGCGGGTCCATTCTGTGTCAAACATAGAAATCCTGCTCTTATCATAAAATCAAGATGAGTTCATTGTTGGAAACTTAAAAAACAGAATAATATTTAATAAAAACACAGGGTATTGTGTGAACTGGTGATTAGCTCTGTTCTTGTACACTGCCAGTCTTTTTTTCCTCTGCATTTATTTTTTGCTACAGTTTACACTGTATTGCATTTATATTCTTTCCCGAGTTACTGAAATTCCTCAAAAATTCTAATGAATGAACGTGTAAGAGTCAAGGCTGGCTGGGCGCTGTGGCTCACACCTGTAATCCCAGCACTTTGGTAGGACAGAGCAAGCAGATCACGAGGTCAGGAGTTTGGGACCAGCCTGGCCAACATGGCGAAACCCCATGTCTACT
This sequence comes from Saguinus oedipus, assembly GCA_031835075.1. Lineage (NCBI taxonomy): Eukaryota > Metazoa > Chordata > Mammalia > Primates > Cebidae > Saguinus > Saguinus oedipus. The sequence continues at coordinate 70,222,963 of CM063186.1, forward strand.
AAAAATACAAAAATGAGCTGAGCGTGGTGGCGCACACCTGTAATTCAGGCTACTCAGGAGGTTGAGGCAGGAGAATTGCTGGAATCTGGGAGGTGGAGGTTTCAGTGAGCTGAGATCGCTCCATTGCACTCCAGCCTGGGCAACAGAGCGAGACTCCAGTCAAAAAAAAAAAAAAAGAGTGAGGCTGTTGAGCAGTGGCCATGTTGTCCTGGTCAGGAGCAGGGCCCCTTGGGCTCCATTCTTTCACCTCCTCTGTGTGGCTTGGCTTCTCATTATAAAGGTAGAGGATCATACCCACCCCCAGACAGGCTGTGAGGATGGAATGAGTTACCGCAGGTACAGCGTGTGGGACGATGCCAAGCCTGTGCCGGGCTCAGTATTTCCACCTGCCTCTGTTGTTATTTCTGCTCACGTGTTTATTTCCTCGCTGTTCCTGGAAGTGGAAGAGTTGAGGTACTTGAGAAAGAGTACAAATATTTTTAAGGATCTTGAGACATATTGTCAGAAAAGCAGCCTTTTAGGAAGTGGACTGTTTTTTATTTTTTGAGACAGGGTCTCACTCTGTCACCCAGGCTGGAGTGCATCGGCACAGGCACTGCTCACAGCAGCCTCGACCTCCTGGGCTCAGCAGTCCTCCTGCTCAGCCTTCTGAGTAGCTGAGATTGCAGACATTCACCGCCTTATCTGGCTAGTTTTTTAATTTTTTTTCTGCAGAGATGGGGTCTCACCTTGTAGCCCAGGTGGGTCTTGAACTCCTGGGTTCAAGCAGTCCGTTGTCCTCTGCCCTCCAAAGTGCTGGTGTTATAGGTGTGAGCCACCTCACCCAGTGAAAATGGGTGATTAAATTGCATTTGTTTTGATGCAGTTACAGAAATAGTTCATGCTCACTAAAAAGTTCAAAATAAAAATGTCCAAACTTTTATTTAACATCTACCTTCTGCTGCTGCCCGCCGGGATGGGGCTGCTGTTAACAGTGTTCCTGGAAGCTTTTTCCTGCCAGACAAAAAGCGCACACATGGCCTCTTTGTTTCACAGCAATTTTCTGCGTCGTTCTTGACTTTTACGTTTTTGTGGCCAAATGAGGAAAGGAGCCCTTGCCACTGCCTTGTCACAGCTGTGGCTCGTGCTGTCCTTTGTGGTGTAGTGAGCCTGCCAGTCGGGTAGACAGGTCCCCTCCCCTCCCATTCACAGGGCTGTGTGTGTGGCAAGAGCAGGCCTGGTGGTCTTCCGAGTGTCACAGTCGCTCTGGTCAGCCTGGGTGCTGTGCACACCCACAAAGAGGAAGTCTTGTTGGGATCTGTCTGGGCTCTTGGCAGGGGTCGGCTGGGAGTGGAACACCCTTGGGTGCTCGGATTCTGTACTGGCCTTTTTCGTTCTTGGACGAGCATCTTGGCCAAACATGACATATTTTTAGGGCACTGTTTTGCAAAGGAATCCAGCCAGCTTAATCTCCTGTAAAATGTCCAGGATGGGATGTTGCTTAACCTTCAGGTGTTAAATGAAGATGATAAGACATCAAGGCCTCTTTCTGTGAATATCGTTCTGTGAGTTCCGCTCTACAGCTGCCGTGTCGGGCAGCAGGTTCACAGTGGTGTTCTTCTTCTTTGTATCTAAGCCACACACCCCCATGGTCTCCAAATTTACACCGAATTCCATGTCAGCACCGCCTTGTGTTCCCTCAGCTGGGCAGAATTCTTGAGAAGGAAAAAAAAAAAACGGTAACAGAACTTGAGGACCTGTGACAAATAAGAGATCTAAAAGAAATGTGAATTTATCATCCCAAGGCACTGCCCCTCCCTTTCAAAGCTCACGCTATGAGGTCAGCTTGCATCTTTCTCATCTTTCTAACTCAGCCTTGACAAGGGACATGTGGTTGGCATTTGAGCCAAGACAGGGACAAGGCCACCGGAACCCAGCATGTCTGTTACATAATGCCATCTCTGATCGGCGGATGAGGCTGAGGACTGGCTGGCCTGCACTCCCACCTCCTCTCTGTTGACAAACGCTGGACTTGTGTTCCATCTGGAGTCTCCTTGTGGGTTCCTCTCACAGTGGAACCGGCTGCACTGCCCACTGGAGGACTTTATTGTGCCAGCCCTGAAGGTCCCCGTGTGTCCAAGTCATCACCTTTGCAAATAGCCGGTTCATCTGCAAAACCCTCTCTGCATCGTCTACACAGAGTGCATAGTCTCTGCATCGTCTACACAGAGTGCAGTCTTCCAGAGCTGGGAGCGGCTTGAGTCATCCCGCAGGACCGTGATGATAGATAAGTGTAGATCCACACCCGGCCCAGCCGTGGCGGTCCCAGCCGTTTACTCAAAATGCGTTAGACACCAAATGCGTGGGTTTTTTTTTTCTCACACCAACTATCAGTTCTTCAACTCCGCGGTGCCAACTGGGTATCCTACGATTCAACTTCATTCTGGGCGCAGTGGCTCACACCTGTAATCCCAACACTTTGGGAAACCAGGGCAGGCCTTGGGCTGGGTCCCACTTCAGACACCAGGTGTAAGCTTGTGCCCTGTTCTTCTGATTGACTGTAGATCAGAGATTTCCCCCAACCCACCCCCCGAGGTTCACATACCTTACTAGAGTGGCTCACAGCACAGAACTCAGGAAAACAGTTTACTTAGTATTACTAGTTTATTATGAGGATATGACTCAGGACTGGCTGTGTGGAAGGGATGCTTTGGCAGGCAGATGGGGAGGGCCGGGACTTCGGGAGCGTAGGTGAGCCACCCTCCTGGCACCTAGCTGTGTTCACACCTTGGAAGCTCCCCCAACCATGTTGTTTCAGGGTTTTTATGGAGGCTTCATCACCTAGGCATGATTGATTACATCATCGGCCATAGGTGATTGAACTCAAGCCCCAGCTCCTCTGCCTTCCCTGGAGGTGGGGCTGTGGGGTGCTGGAGGTGGGGCTGCAAGTCTCTCAGGTGACCAGCCGCCCTCCTGGGGCTATCTAGGTTCCCTACCCATAGCTCTCTTGTTAGCATATAAAAGACACTCTTCTCAGCCAAACGCAGGTGGCCCAAGCCTGTAATCCCAGCACTCTGGGAGGACAAAGCAGGCGGATCACCTGAGGGCCAGAGGTGGAGACCAGCCTGGCCAACATGGTGAAACCCCGTCTCTACTAAAAATACAAAAATGAGCCGGGCGTGGTGGCGCACACCTGTAGTCCCAGCTACTCGGGAGGCTGAGGCAGGAGAATTGCTTGAACCTGGGAGGCGGAGGTTGCAGTGAGCCGAGATTGTATCACTGCACTCCAGCCTGGTGACAGAGTGAGATCTTGTCTCAAAAAATAACAACGAAAGACACTCTTCTCAAAAGACACTCTTATCTCCCGGGAGGTTCCCGGGGTTTTAAGAGCTTTGTGCCAGGAACCAGGAAGAAAGGCCAAACATGCATGTGTCGCAGGCGGCAAGCCCTGCAGAGCTGTGGTGTTTCCCTAAGGGAATCCTGGTGCTTGCCTTGCGGGGCATCTGCTCAGACCCGGTGTGGAAGAAGCTCCTGCCCACAGCCCTGCGAGCAGGCTCCAGCCGGGGCTGGCTTGTAGGCAGCAAAGCGTGGCCTTTAGACCTTTCTCCAGGGGCTCTCTCTGCATTCTCTCCTAGTCCCGACGTGCACCGAGTGCGTTTCTTCCTCCTAGACATTAATTACATTCTTACACAAGAGTGACAGGTTTCTACCTACGTTCTCTTTCCTCAGGTCTTGGGAGAGGTTTGCTCCAGAATGTTTGACCCAGAAGAAGGACATTTTTATTTCCGTATCTCAAGCCACCTGAGCCAGCCCTTCCCTGGCACATGGGGGTTCAGAAGCTTTTCATGCCCACTTCCCTGGGGGTCTGAGGTCCACACATCGGTGACGAGATTAATGGGAATCATGGCTTAGGACTGTGCTGTGACAGTCGCTCACCAAAAAAGAGTTGCATTTCTTTTAGGAAATACTGTAACCAGACACCCTTATTTTCCAAGAAAACAGAAAGAGTTACTGTTTTTATTATTGTTTTTCTCCTTTCTCCACTTCCCCCATTCCCCACTGTTTTCTTAGCCCTTTAGAATGTGACTAGAGCCTTTTACCTCCCCTTCACCAGACATGGCCTACAGGGCCAGTTCATCTAACCGTGTGCTCAGGAGCTCCGGAGCGAAACCCTCACCCACCAGGAGGCTGCCTGGAGAGATGACAGTCGATTTACAACCCTGAAGTGCCCCCGATGGAACTCTCCCCCACCGGAAGGCTTTCCGCTGTTACAACCTAGTTCTGCCCACTAAGGCACCCGTGGCCACTGGCTTGGACCACCCAGGAGATCAAGGCACCAAAGCAAGTTATGTGAACCCTCACCTGCTTGTGCCCCGCTTTCGTGACATTCATGCCAAGCCCCCTTTTGAAAGTGCCTGCTTTCTGCTTCAAAAGCAAAGTGGCACCCTTAAGGCAGAAGGCTGTTCTTTCCCTTAGCTAAGCTTTGGAAAGAAATAATTTATAAGCTTTGGAAATAAAGAAATAATAAATATAAAAATATTATAAATTAAAAAATTTATTTATATATAAATATAGTTATATTTATGTGAGTATAAATAAATATATATGTATAAAAATAAAAACGTATCAGACCTGCTCTTGTTGATTGGACTCTGCTGGCCGCCATGACGAGGCTGGAGTGAACCTCATTTGGCCTCCAGAGTCTAGCTCCAGCCACTGCACAAAATAAACCGTGCTGTCAGTGTGATGTTTTGCATTTTTTATTACTTTTTAAATTTTTTATAGAGGCAGGATCTCACTGTATTGCCCAGGCTGGTCTTGAACTCTGGGACTCAAGTGATCCTCTCCCCTTGGCCTCCCAAAGTACTAGGATTACAGATGTGATAATTTCACTAAAGCTCCTGCCCCCACCACACCCTCATAATAAGAAAGACGACAAAGATAGGGAAAGGAGAACCGGACAGCAGAGTCACCCTTTGCGTCTGTAAAACTGCAGCTCCAGACGGAACTGGATGATGGTGTGGAATTTCCCCCAGAACCTTATTCCACAGCCTCCGGAGGGGAACCCACAGCTCGCACTGGGTGTGTGTGGTGTGTCGTGTGCACGTGTGTTCTACCTGATGCTGAAATATACCCTGAGAGCTTCGGGGTTGGGTAAGTGGGGAGGTGGTCCGCTGCTCTGTCTGTAACTCGGGGCTGCTTGCTTCGCGAGGGCACCGTGGTTTAAAATTGTCCACCTTTGTCACTCTAGCTAGCTGCAGACAGGAAGCTCAGCTCAGTTGGCCCTTTTTTTTTTTTTTTTTTTTTTGCTTTGCATGACTTGAAATTCCAGATATTTCATTAACCTGGAATTTATGCTAAAATGCTAACAGGTTGTGAAATTGTTTTGAATGAGGGTCTTTCCTAGGGTAGGCGGGAACTAGCATTGCTAGTTCCTCATCGGAGACCCCGCCCTCTGAGATCCAGGGCAGGTGCCGCCCCTGAATGGGACTCCCATGACGCCACCTGTCCGCTGGATGATGGTGTGTAGAATTCTGGGCCGAGTCAGCCTGCAGGTGCAGCCTGACTCCAGCCTGGAGGAGACAGAGTGAGACCGTGGTGGCACTGGGGTTGTGTTGCTTGGTCGGAATGTAGAGCACGGGGCGTAGGAGGCCGGTGTGGCCGAGTGGCCTGGCCCATCAGGAAGCACTGGCTGCCAGCGAGGAGAAGACCCACTTCTTGTTTATGTCTTTTAATATAAACCTGATGAAGGAGAACGTGTTGACAAGCACATCTTGAGCTGCAGAATGCCCTGCATTAAACTGCTGTGCAGTATGACTGAAAGGCTGCCTTGTTTGCTTTAAAGTATCTGACAAGAAAAGGCAGGGAGAGTGTTGCTGGGGTAGGGTTGGAGTCAGGCTGGAGCAGGAGCCCCATGGGGTCGAGGCTCCCCAAGAAGATAAAACAGCAGCCCTTGGGGTTGGCCGCCATCTTATTTCCAGCATTTTTCATCTCAGTCCCCTGTGAAAATTTCTCTTAAAAATACATCCTTAAGCCAGGCACGGTGGCTCACGCCTGTAATCCCAGCACTTTCGGAGGCTGAGGTGGGTGGATCACCTGAACTCAGCAGTTTGAGACCAACCTGGCCAACATGGTGAAACCCTGTCTCTACTAAAAATACAAAAATTAGCCAGGCGTGGTGGTGTACACCTGTAATCCCAGCTACTTGGGAGAGGCTGATTCAAGAATGGCTTGAATCCGGGAGGAGGAGGTTGCAGTGAGCCGAGATTGCACCACTGCACTTAGCTTAGGGGACAGAATGAAACTCCGTCTCAAAAGTAAATAAATAAAAATACATCTTTAGCTGTTTGTTTTGAATTAGTGGGCAAATAGGATTAAATGTTGTAGATGTTTGGATAATCTTTAGCTCTAATGGATTTTACTTTTTAAATTGAGTCCCAGTTCTGGAGTAGAAATAGTATTTTATATCCAATTCATACTGTCTTGAAGAATACTTACCGAGACGAGACTCCATTGCAGAGTGGGGAGAGACATCTGATGAGGAAATCCACATGAGTCCTGAAGGGTCTTTGCTTGAATCTGCTTTGGAGTTCTCTCCTCAGGGTGTTATGTAGTGCGATGAAAGTGAAAAACAGTTACATAAACCTTTGGATACATTTTCTCAGCATTGCTAGTTTCTTTGGAGACAAAAGTAATTACATGATTTCCAGCTCTCTGGAGTGTTCTAAGAGAAGGAGCCTAGGCAGCTGTAGAAGCTTAATTGTAAAGGGAAGTGAAAGGGCACAGTGAGATCTGAAGACTTGCGCTCTCTTGTTGGTGAACAATAGTGACACTTGGAGTAGCTCTGCTGGGATATTTGGCTCCGAGTCTAAACAGAGGAATAGTTTCCAGATAAGCGCTATTTGCATAGGTACGTGACTGCCTGAGGTCGAGGTGCTGGGGCTGGAGGGAGCACAGAGGTGAACGAAGGCCTCCCGCTCTGCCCTGCCGGTGCAGCCTGCTGTTCGGCATTCAGGTGGCTTCCCCTCCCGTGATGCTTCCATCTGCTGCCCAGGGGCTCCCCCACCCAAACCCTCACCTGCCAACCACGGGTCCCCTCTTGGGCCTTCCACGTGGAGACCCCAACTTAGCGCACACAGCCCACCCTCCAAAAAACACTGTCGCTTACACAGAGAGGAACACGTTTATTTGCAATGCAAAGTTCACCCTTCTGTTGCTTGATTTAGAAATGCTTTATGTAAACAGTCTTTGGTTGTTTTGGGGAAAAAAAATCTCAAAAAAAGCAATGCAGGTGGGGGGATGGCTGGTAGTTATCAAGAGAGCTCCCTCCTGCAGATGCAGACCTGGGCTCAGTGGGGTCTGCGCTGGAGCTGCGGGCTCTCACCACTGTCCTCAGAGGGGTCCACTGTCCCTGCCGCCCATGCTAGATACGGCTTCTGTTTGACTTTGTGAAATCCTGTACGAATCGTTTCAGACGCCCAGTCTGTCCGTTCCATGTAACTGGGATTCCCCGGAGAGCTCACTTGGAAAGTTCAGAAGGGGCTCTCATGACCCTGGCTGTTTGGGGTAGGGAGACTCGAGGGTGAAGGTCAGGTCTCTGCCCACCTGTAGGTATTTAGTAGATGTTAACCTTTGGCATCTGGCACTGAGGAAGGCTAACCAATGAGGAGGAGCTGTTTACCTGCGTTGGGTGGTCCTGGCTCTGCTGTGACGTCAGGAGCCCCTGAGCTGGTGGAGGCCTTGCCTCTGTTGGCCTGGCTGGGAGAATTTAATCCGCATCGTGGATAACACCTTAATGCGGTAAAAGAAGATTACTTGTTTTTACAATGTCCTCTTCATTTTGTTCCCGTCCATTTGGCAAATGGGGCATTATCTGTGAGGGTGGCAGAGGCAAGGACTGGCCCTGGAAGAGGATTTGGCCCTGGTGGTTGGCCCTCCAAGTGGAGCAGGAGCAGTGTTTTGTTTGGCCGTGTGAAAATGTGAGGCAGGTTCAGACCGTTTCTTACTGCTGCGGTGCAGTGGCACGGTCACGGCTCACTGCAGCCTCAAACTCCTGGCTCAGGTGATTCTCTCACCCTACCCTTCTGAGTAGCTGGGACGACAGGTGCACACCACCATGCCTGACTAATTTTTGTATCTTTTTTTATTTTTAGTTTTTAGAGATGGGGTCTTGCTGTGTTGCCCAGGCTAGTCTTGAACTCCTAGACTCAAGCAGTCCTCCTGCCTCACCTCCCAAAGCGCTGGGCCAAGATTGTTGCTTTAAAGAATTTTTCTAGCCGAACTCTGAGGGGAGGCCAAGAAAGGCTTGGTCTGCACTGATTTATTCAGAGGGTAGGGAAGCCCTGGGGCTGGGGAAGGCACGCCAGGGTGTCACCACGAAAAGACATTGCACATTCTGTCCCAGAGCAGAAAGTAGTGTTAACCTACTTTAGTGATTCAGCTTGAGTGGTTACTCGTGAGCCTTGGAGTCCTGCGTTCTAGAAGTTTTAAAGTCCTTTGATCTATTTACTTATTTATTTGCTTGCTTTGGAGCAAGTGTGGTTCTCTGTGTATCAGGGAATGGTGGCGGGAGGCTTTCTGCAGAACTGGATACAAAGGGAGATGAAATTCTTTATTGCTTGGGTTTCGGCACTAAGTGAGCTGTCTGTTTTCTTGGTAGGGTTCTGATTAGCTTAGTATAGAAGGCTCCAAAGGAAGCATGCGGTGCTCAGAGCCAGTGTTGGGTTTTTTGTTTTTTATTATGTTTTTTTTACTTTAAGCAGTAAAAGGCGTGGGCTGTTGAGACAAAGAGCAGGGGATTTTCCCAGTGTCATGTCATCGGTGTGTTCAACTCATCTGGCATCCAAATACGCTCCTCTGAAGAGGACTGTTTATAGATCATTTATTTTTAACATGAATAGATGACATTTCTTATACAAACATTTTTTGTTCTGGCCCTTTGTGAACTCTGGAGATGATGGAAATATGCAGTTAACCATGTGAATCAGTCTTCTGAACGCAGCGTTGTCAGAACCGGTGGAAAGGAGCATTTCAGGACTTCCTGCCAATATTGAGAGAAGGCAGGACTTTGCGTTTCTAGCTCTGTGGCATTGAGGTATTTGGTAGTGGACATTGGATGTTGACCCCTGCCGGGGCCTCGGGGCCAGCTTCCGCTTTCGTTCCACAGTGGGGTGGGCGAGCAGTGGGAAGAGCTGGGTCCAGGGTTTGGCCGGCGCCAGGAGCCAGCAGATGAGAAACGAAAAGGGGAATGTCCTGGCCCTGAACTTGGGGGAATAGCAGGCCCTGAGTGAGTAATTATTTTGATAATCTTTCCATGTGGTATTTTAGATTATGATAAATCCACCAGAGAATTAAAGAATTTTCTCTTCCTGTCCAGTGACTCCCTGCAGTGGGGTCAGTGGTTCTTTTGGGATTGAGGGGTCAGTCTGACTTACCCTCAGCCTCCTGATAGCTTTGCTTTTTGGCCAAACGCTGGTCACCTGCGGAACCCCCTTGTGCCTGCCTTATGGTCCAGCCCAGCGTGCCCCCAGCCTCCCCTGCCCTCCTCCCAGACGGTAGACACCTGGCACCTGGCCTGGTAATTATCCCACACGTGTCCACTTGGCCTCTGCCCCGAGAGGGGAGCAGAGAGGTGTGCTGACCTCTCGTTCTAGATCAGATTCTATAGAGGAATCTGTGGCAGAAACTACATCTTTCTCTGTGCTATAGTAGCTGTGAAAATCACTCCTCTTAATATTGTATGATTAAGTTTGGTATATTCCTGATGTCATTTTCTTTCTCTGTCTGACAGGTTCTTGAATGAGCTCATTTTATAATTTAGTATGGCTGCATAATTTTATAACTATTTGATACTTTTTTTTTTTTTTTGAGATGGAGTTTCACTCTTGTTACCCAGGCTGGAGTGCAGTGGTGCCATCTGGGCTCACTGCAACCTCCACCTCCTGGTTCAAACAACTCTCCTGCCTCAGCATCCGGAGTAGCTGGGATTACAGGCACGTGCCACCGTGCCCAGCTAATTTTGTATTTTTAGTGGAGATGGGATTACTCCATGTTGGTCAGGCTGGTCTTGAACTCCTGACCTCAGGTGATCCACCCGCGCTGGCCTCCCAAAGTGCTGGGATTACAGGCGTGAGCCACCACGCCCGGCCTGATACTTTGTTTTTCGAATTACTCCCACCTTTTTGAAAACCATGATACTGTCGAAATTATTTAAGTGGAAGCAACCCCTTGTGTTCTGGGTAATTTAAGGAAACTTTTTTTTTATTTCTAACATCTATAACTTACCTTCTTTTTAATATTCATTTTTAGCAAAAGAAGATGGCTAATGTCTTTGACTCTATATGGATATGGAAACATTTGGGGAATTAAAAATCAGCTGTTGTGGGGAAATAGAACAAGATGATGTTCAAAGAAAAAGACTTTGTTTATGTGGAAAGCGCCTAATAACTAGATTTGGGCAAGACAGTTTAGCTCCTAAGAAGTTCATCAGGAAGCAAAGATCTGAAATATTGTTTCTAGTTTTCAAACTACTATGTTATAGAAAAGATATGAACCTGAATATTTATCCAACTTTGCAACTCTAAATTTGTTTTCTTGCTAACGTATAAAGTCCAGATCATTTTCATATCAAGATGCCGTCATGTGGCATGCCAGGTGTGGTGGCTCACACCTATAATCCCAGCACTTTGGGAGGCTGAAGCAGGTGGATCACCTGAGGTCAGGAGCTTGAGACCAGCCTGGCCAACATGGTGAAATCCCGTCTCTACTGAAAATACAAAAATTAGCTGGGTGTGGTGGCACACACCTGTAATTCCAGCTACTTGGGAGGCTGAGGTGGGAGAATTGGCTGAACCAGGGAGGTGGAGGTTGCAGGGAGCTGAGATCGCTCTATTGAGCTACTCCAGCCTGGATGACAGAGTGAGACTCTATCTCAAAAAAAAAAAAAAAAAAAAATTGACTGTGGTAGCTGAGTGCAGTGGCCCATGCCTGCAATCCCAGCACTTTGGAAGGCCAAGGTGGGAAGATTGCTTGAGTTTGAAAGCAGCCTGGGCAATATAGGTAGACCCCATCTTTACAAAAAAAATACAAAAATACAAAAATTAGGTGGGTGTGGGTGCACACACCTGCAGTCCCAGGTACTCAGGAGACTGAGGTGGGAAGATCACCTGAGCTGGGGAAACAGAGGTTGCAGAGCTGAGGTCATGCCAGTGCACTCCAGGCTAGGTGACAAAGCAAGACCCTGTCTCAAAAAGAAAAAGCCATGTCCCAGCTGCCTTTTCTGTTGGATACAGTTTTCTCCCTTACCTGTGCCTCCTCCAGGTGGTGGTCTGTCACGTGGTGGGCCAGGCCATTCAGTTCTTGGTCAGTGAGAAGCCTGCCTCGGGTGCTGGATGCCGGCTGTATGACGTGCGCCTCTCCCCATTCCATTTACAGGTAAAGATGTGTAGAGTTTGCAACGTGTGAGAACCGTCAGAGTCACAGTCCTCAGAAATGTGAAGAGTGAGCATGGTGTGAGTTACAGGGCTGTAAGGATTCATGTTTATTAATTCCCACTCGTGTCGTAATTTTCAAAGCTTCCATATAGTATTTTATATTTAGGAAATGATCACACATATATACTACACACCACACACAGCCACTACACACACAAACACACATATATTTATAATAAACTCAGAGGTTGCCTCCTCAGGCATTTGAACGAGTCGGGTGTTGTTGATGGACAGGATAAGGCAAGCGGCATCAGAGACGAGAAGCGGGCCGGTGCCGAACCCGGCGCTGGGCTGCCGCTTGGACACACAGCTGAGCGGCTGGGGTGGGGCAGGCCTCTTCTCAGTTTTTGGCAAAGTCAGTTTTCAAAGAACTCCCTTATTATTTTTATAAGTTAAAAAATTAGTATTACCATGATTCCATGCTTTAACAACAGACATAATAATAAAGGTATATATATAATTATACATCTCTCTACAATTTTATATGGAGCTCTATAATTACAGTAAAGCCAGTGACACTTCAGATGCCAAATCATCGTTGAGCTGTGCGTCTGTCACATCCCGCAGAATATTCACTGGAGTTCCTGTTTAGCTGGTATTTAAAAATTGCAGAAGTCTGGGCCTGTTTCAAGGGTCACTGCTAGTCCAGTGCCCTGTTTCATCCCCGTGTCCTTGGACTTGGCTCCTAATTTGGGGGATGAGCTCGAGTCATGCAGAATTTCCAGTCGCAAGGGAAGATGACACCCTGTGTGCTTTTCCTACAAAGGCGTGGTTTTCAGTAGCCAGGACAAAATTTCGTGGCTTCCTAAGTGGCTTTTTTCTGAAGTCCACCCCCCAGTTCCTCAGCCCCACCCCAGCTGCACTCCCTCTGAGAGAATGGAAGAGGTGAAGAGTTGGCATCGTGGGCTTGCGAGGTGTTTCTGCCCTCCTGCATCCTGCAGATGATTTGGACAATGCCATTGGAAAGTGGCCTTCAGAGTGTGGGTCATGTTTACCCCAGCTTTGATGCACGTTCTAGAACTGAGTGAGTCCAGACAGGCTCACAAACACAAATGAGGAAGTGCCGTTTCTGACATTGTGTTGATTATATCAAAGTGTTCCTGCCATTTTCAGCAGCTGGCACAGAAGGAACGCAGTCGCACCTTTGATCACTTAACACAGTCAGAAACCGGAAAGCAGAGGCAGCTGCTAGAGATCGGTAAATAATTGATGCTGGTGGCGGAGGCGTTGCTGCTTCCCTGATGTTCGTCTGACCAGAGATGCAAGAGTGGTCTCCATTGACTCAGCCGTCTGTGTCAAAACCATTAAAGGGCATTTTTCCCCTGGAATTACCTAATGTTTTCCTAGAATTACCAGGCAAGGAAGGCAGGGTGGAGATGGTTATGAAGTAGAAGTCATCGTTTTTCTCCTACCGTGCTTCTTGCATGAGGTGAGAGTCCCTGTGCTCAGATGATCGAAAGTCACTCTTCCTTTTGTTTAGCGGGGGGAAGGGGTGGAGATGCACAAAGTTAGGATTTTCGCATTGGACAGAGCATCCGGCTGGAGAATGAAGGGTGCAGTGTTAGCTTTCTGTGGCTGTGGATACAAATGACCATGAGCAGCTTCAGGCAGCACAGACTGGGGAAGCCACCAGAAAGGAGGCCAGATGTCCAGCCAGGCCCACTTCAAGGTGCTGTCGGGCTGCCTGCCATAGTGGCGGTCACAGGGGCATCTGTTCATTGCTTTTGGGTTGTTGGTTGAATTTCATTCCGTGGGATTACAGGACTGAGCTCCATTTTCTTGTTGGCTGTCAGCAGAGGGCCATTTCCGGCTCCTTGAGGCACCCGATTTTTCTGCTCAGGGTGCCTTCCTCCACCTCCACACCAGCAGGGAGGCACGCAGTCCTCACGCCACATGACCGGCTCCTCTTCTCCCCAACTCTTCAGGACTCAGTGTTTCCACTGGGCTCATCTGAAGGGCCCAGGGTCATCTCCCATCTTGGGGTCCTTCCCCTATCACACCTGTCAAGTCTCCTGTGCCCTGTAAGGTCCCAGTCACAAGTTCCAGGGATTAGGGTGCGGACCTCTTTGGGGGCCGCTGTTCTGTTTCCCAAATGGGCTGCATGGGTTGAACCAGATTGGAGTCCAGTTAGAGGCTGCTGTGGGGGCCCAGGCAAGAGACAGTAAAGACGCCATTGCACTCCACACAGAATCTTCAGGGCACCCCACATCCAGGGTCAGAATGAGGCGCCCTGGGCCCTTCCCCAACTCCTCTCTCCTTTATGCCTTGCGGGTACTCCCAGAAGGAGAAACCCAAGCGCAACAAACTATTCATATTCAAGAGACTGCAGGGCTTTGATGACATCTGCTTGTCAGCCACCAGTGTGGACGTCTCTTTGAGGGATAGGTTGAGGCCAGGGAAGGGGCAGAAAGGGGATGGGTAAAGGGAGTTTGGGGTCCTGCTATCCATTTTGAAAGCACATAGTATGCCAAGTGGAAAGCTCAGCAGTTTTCTATGAAATAGAAAACTGAATAAGTGAGCAGGTACACACATGGATGCACACAAACTCATGCACACACATGCACATGCACGTGCACACACGTGCACACATACACTCACAGGCACACATGCTCAAGTACATGTGCACACACAATACACATGCACATGCACAAACATGCTCACATACATACTCATGCACACATGGACACACACGTGCTGACATGCACATATGCATACACACATGCTCACATACATAGTCACATGCACACACATCTGCACATTAAGGCTTTGATGGAAAGAGTAGCCCGCTAATAACTTTTTTTTAACAGCTGGAGTTCCACCTGAAAGAGAAGAGAGAGAACCTCCAGATTAGTTGGTCCTTCATGAGTGTGCCCGAAATGGCCATTACTGTCCAGCCCAAAGCACTGGGGGAGGTCAGTCCTTACGGTTTTACGATTCTTCCATTGGCGTGAGAGCGCATGTGTGTTAGGACTGTTTGCGGTGGGGAACCGAGTGCATGTTGGTGTTGGTGGCCTCCTCCCCTATCCCCAGCTACCCCTTCTCAGGCAGGCTTGAGCCTCTCGGGATGCGGCTGGGTCCTTTGGCTTGGTAGGGCCTCGGGGCGGGGGATGGATGGCTTTGATGGATTGAATGCAGGGCTGTACCTGGAGTCACTTGAAAAAATCCTGAAGCTTTCCCTGCCCCACCCCAGATGCAGATTTAATGGGCTGGGGATTGTTTTAGCACTCGTGCAGCCCAGGGTAATGACACTGTAGGTATCCCCTCAACGCTCCACCACGTCTGGCCATCAGTCCTCTCTCCCACGGTGAGGGCTCTGCACTCATAACTTGGGCTGAGTCTGAAGGCTGCTTCCAAGGGCAGGGCCTCATTCCTTTCTACAGTTTGTGCAAAGACAGAGCTAAAATCGAAGGTGATTTCCTTCCTCATTGCTTGGTTTTAGTCCTCTGAAGGTGTGAGGTTGGGGGCAGGGAGCAGGCTTGCAAAGTCGATCTGTCGACTTTCTCCTCTTTCCCCAGGACCAGGTGGCCGAGACGCGCACAGTGTCGGACACGCTGAAGGACCTCCTGAAGCATTTGGTTGGTTCTGCCTCTCCATCAGTGCTTCTGATCACCAAGCCCACGAATGTACAGGAAGCTCAGGTAAACGTATCTGGGTGCTGTGGGTGCATCTGAACTCCATTAGGGGCCATGCCAGCCTCTCTTGGAGAATCTGTGCTTTTCCAGCGTTTCTCCACCTCCCTTAGTAGAGCCAAGATGGCATGAGTGCTTGCTGGGATAGTGATGGTGGGCGTGGGATTTGCGTGTGGAGCATAGGGCTGCAAAGCTCCATGAAGTGAAAGGAAAACCTGACACTTCCCTGTCCATTCAGATCCTGAAACCTCACCCTTCCAGGACTAAGGTACCTGGGAACCCAGCCAGTGTTGAGAACCCTGCCCCAGAAGCAAACAGAGCCCAGTGGGTGGGATAGACAGAGATGGAGCCGCCTGCTGCCCTGCTCCTGCCTGCAGTAGCTGCTGCCTCTTGGAGGGCTGTCTCCTTTGGCAGTGGACGATAAAGGAGACTAGTCTCATCTGTGCGACCCCCTTTTCCATATCGCTTGCCTCCCTCCTCATTCTAGAGCCCTCCTGCACCATCTGATTAGGGTGCCACTCACTTTTCTGGTTAAATTCTCATCCAGAGCATTTGCCCTGGTCAACCTAATGGGCCTAAATAACACGTCAGCGATCCTTTGTTTAAGGTGAGTTCTCTTAGTCATACGCTGATCTTTTTTATCATGACTCTGTAAAACAGGCACTTATAGTCCCTGAAGTTTAAAAAATATATTTTGGGGCTGGGCACAGTGGCTCATGCCTATAATCCTAGCACGTTAGGAGGCCGAGGCTGGTGGATCATAGGTCAGGAGATTGAGACCATCTTGGCCAAAATGGTGAAACCCCATCTCTAATAAAGTACAAAAATTAGCTGGGCGTGGTGGCACATGCCTGTAGTCCCAGCTACTTCGGAGGCTGAGGCAGGAGAATCGTTTGAACCCAGGAGGTGGAGGTTGCGGTGAGCCGAGATCATGCAACTGCACTCCAGCCTGGTGACAGTGCAAGACTCCATCTCAACAGACACACACACACACACACACACACACACACACACACACACACACACACACTCTCTTTGTTTTCTAGCTCTTAGTGAAGTCAGTTTGAAAATATAAACTCTTGTGTGATGCTCATCCTTGATCTGCCGTTCTTATTAGGGCAAACATCCCCAGCTGTCCGTGGGTAGAGTCTGCAGACTTTGATTCATTGAACAGATATCAGTTGATGGCAGTGTTTGGTGCTAAGCCCTGGCCCTGGGGGTCACAGGAGTATAAGGAAGTGTCATCACCCTCCCAAAGCCTGCACTCTGCAGAAGGGCGCTGGGCCAACAGAGCAGAGCAGGAGGGGTGTGGATGTCTTGGGGGGCTTCCCAGGGGCCTGAGGTCTGGGGCCACTCAGCCTCTCCAGATGGAGAGGACCAGGCCATGCTTCCTGGGAGGCGAGAGCAGAGTCCCAGCGTGACCCCCTCAGTAATTCTGTCACAGTAGCTCCTCTCACCTCAGAAGTGACTGTTCCGAATATGACAATAAACCTTTAATATCAGAATGTATGCAACTTCATAAAATAGTCATATGTTTTTGGAATCCATGAATTTAAAAATAATAGGACCCAGACAATCATAACTTCAATCATGCTTTTATAGAAATTTGTAGTTTATCAAAATTGCATATTATATATATAATAGCTTATATATAATAAAATAACATATATATGTGTAAAATAGCATATCTAAAATAAAATAGCATATATTAATAAAATAGCATATACATAAAATAGCATATATATAATAAAATAGCATATATATATAAAATAGCATATATATCATAAAATAGCTTATATATAAAAAAGCATATAATATAGCATATATATAATAAAATAGCATATATATATATAAAATAGTATATAATATAGCATATATAATAAAATAGCATATATATAATAAAATTATATATATAATGAAATAGCATGTATATATAAAATAGCATATATAATAAAATAGCATATATATAAAATAGCATATATATAATAAAATAACATCTATAATAAAATAGCATATATATAAAATAGCATATAATATATATATAAAATAGCATATATATAATAACATCTATAATAAAATAGCATATATATAAAATAGCATATATATAATAAAATAGCATATATAATAAAGTAACATAAAATAGCATATATATAAAATAGCATATATATAATAAAATAACAAAATAGCGTATATATAAAATAGCATATATATAAAATAACATAAAACAGCATATGTATAATCAAATAGCATATATATATAAGATAGCATATATATAATATAGCATATATATAATAAAATAGCATATATATATGTTATATGCTATTTTGATAAACTACAAATTTATGTAAAAGCATGATATATATATGCTATTTTATATATATATATAAAATATATACACATATATATAAAATATTGGTCAGGACTTTTTAGAGAAGCTGAACCAATGGGAGTGTGTGTGTGTGTATGTCGCTCACATCATTTTGAAGGCTGTGTGTGTGTGTAAGCTCACAATATTGAAGTGTGTGTGTGTGTGCAGCTCACATAATTTTGAAGGCTCTGTGTGTGTGTGTAAGCCCACATAATTTTGAAGTGTGTGTGTATGTAATCAGCTCACATAATTTTGAAGGCTGTGTGTGTAATCAGCTCACATTTTAAAGGCTGTGTGTGTATGTGTATGTGTAATCAGCTCACATAATTTTAAAGGCTGTGTGTGTGTATGTGTGTGTATACAGCTCACATAATTTTGAAGGCTGTGTGTGTGTGTGTGTGTGTGTGTGTATACTCAGCTCACATAATTTTAAAGGCTGTGTGTGTGGTGTATAATCAGCTGACGTAATTTTGAAGGCTATGCGTGTGTGTGTGTGTGTGTATGTATGTGTGTGTATGCAGCTCACATCATTTTGAAGGCTGTGTGTGTGTGTAAGCTCACAATTTTGAAGTGTGTGTGTGTGTGCAGCTCACATAATTTTGAAGGCTCTGTGTGTGTGTGTGTAAGCCCACATAATTTTGAAGTGTGTGTGTATGTAATCAGCTCACATAATTTTGAAGGCTGTGTGTGTAATCAGCTCACATTTTAAAGGCTGTGTGTGTATGTGTATGTGTAATCAGCTCACATAATTTTAAAGGCTGTGTGTGTGTATGTGTGTGTATGCAGCTCACATAATTTTGAAGGCTGTGTGTGTGTGTGTGTGTGTGTGTGCTCAGCTCACATAATTTTAAAGGCTGTGTGTGTGGTGTATAATCAGCTGATGTAATTTTGAAGGCTATGCGTGTGTGTGTGTGTGTGTGTATGTGTGTGCAGCTCACATAATTTTGAAGGCTGTGTGTGTGTGTACTCAGCTCACATAATTTTAAAGGCTGTGTGTGTGTATACTCAGCTCACATAATTTTAAAGGCTGTGTGTGTGTGTATATAATCAGCTGATGTAATTTTGAAGGCTATGCGTGTGTGCATGTGTGTACTCAGCTCACATAATTTTGAAGGCTAAGTCCTGAGTTCTGTGTTTGGCAAGCTGGAGCCCCAGGAGAGTCAGTGGGGTAATTCTAGCTTGAGTCTGAAGGCCTGAGACCCAAGAAAGCCAGATGTACATTCCAGTCCAAAGGCCAGCGGGCTCAAGACCTATAAGACTCACTATTTCAGCCAAGTCTGAAGACAGGACAAGACCCTCTCCCAGCTCAAGCAGTGAAGAAGAGTTCTCTTTTACTCAGGCTTTTTGTTCCATTGGGCATCAACTGACTGGATGAGGTCCACCCACATGAGGGATGGAAATGTGTGTCACTGGGAAAAAGTGCTGAGTCAAATGCTAATCTCATCCAGAAACACACTCACAGTCACACCCAGAATCATGTTGAACCAACTATCTGGGCACCCCATGGCCCAGTCAAGTTGACACATACAGTTGACCATCACCCTCAGCAACTGAAGGAGGGTTCATCTCTGTCCCAGACAGGTAGATTGCTCTGTCCCCAGTGCTCATGTCCTTGGATTTCAGGGACGTCAGCAATTCCTTCTTGGGCTCCAGCACCCTCAGCTCACATTTGGGAAGTGCCTAGAAAACAGTGTTTTCTAGGTGGGAAAGAACACCTGTGTCTCTTGAGACGTTAGCGAGCATTTCCCCCAAGAAGTGCTCCGTCAAATCAGCACCCAGGGTCTCCGCCTGAAATCTTCTTACAGCATGGGGGCTGGCGCCACCTCTGAGAAGCCCTTCTGGTCCCCGAATGCTTGCAACTAACAGAGCTTCTTTTAAAAGAACACTTTTGGCTGGGTGTGGTGGCTCATGCCTGTGATCCCAGCACTTTGGGTGGCCAGGGTGAGAGAACCACCTGAGGTTGGGAGTTCAGGACCAGCCTGGCCAACATGGTGAAACCCCATCTCTACTAAAAATACAGAAAAAAAAAATTAGCCGGGTGTGGTGGCAGGCACCTGTAATCCCAGCTACTCAGGAGGCTGAGGCAGGAGAATCACTTGAACCCAGGAGGCAGAGGTTGCAGTGAACCAAGATTGCATCACTGCATTCCAGCCTAGACAACAGAGCAAGACTCCATCTCAAAAAAAAAAAGAAAAAAGAAAAAAAGAACACTCTTGGCAGCGGTTGACAGGTGGAACCCAGTTTGGGAAATCCTGGTTTGAAGCTGGGCTCTTCCAGATTTGGGGTGCTTTCTGTTGGAAACTCCTTTGGAGGGTGTGGTGTGATGGAAGCTGGTCCCGGCTGCCGCTGCCTCTGTCTCCTCACCTGTGCAGTGCTAAGGGATGTGTAGCCATTCCTCGTGTGGATGTTGGACTCTGTGTGGAGGCAGGAAACGGGTGGAGGGTGACGGCCCTGGCTGTTCCGATCTGGATGGTGTCCTGCCGTGTACTAGCAGCCGTGGGCGCCCGCAGCTGGCAGAGGAGGCCCCCATGCACTTAGGCACCTGCCCAGGTCAGATAGTTTAGACCCATGGCAAAGTGAGTGCCATCTCCCCCTGCAGTAAGGTTTCGGAACCCTGTCTGTAGCCGAACGCGTTGCTACTTGTGCTTGCTGTGTTTAGGACAGAAAATGCTCCACACTGGGGATGATGGTGGCTCATCGGTTCCCTCCCTTCCCATGAGAAGGGACATTGTTTCAGAGCAGAGCCTGGAGCTCAAGCTGCCCGTGCAGACTTTCCTGTAGACACCCACCCCCGCCACCCCACATAACAGGAGTCCAGCAGCTACTTCCTTGGTCCTCAGTCTCCCCACGAGGACCAAAAATAAAGTGCTCTTTTATGTTTTCAGAACTTAGAGTGTGCTCCATCTACTGCTCAGGAATCCTGTCCTCCCAAACCTCCGAGGGCTCATGACCTAAAGCTGCTGGTGAGGAGTATCCGCGCCTTCCTGCTCAGTGAGCCCGATGCTTCAGGTGGGTGACGATGGGATCCTGCCTCCTGGAGGGGGCTGTTTCTGCCCCTGAGCAGAGTCGGGGGCTGCCAGGTGGGCTCCAGGGGGCTTGGATTCTCTGGTGGCATCCTCACATGGGGCCGCAGAGGAAGCCCTGCCTTTGTGCAGAAAACACCTGAAAATGTAACAGGAACAAGAGCTGGTTAAAAATCCGATCCTGTCTCTGTGCGTGTGAAGGCCTGTGGGAGAAAGGAGTTCAGTTGGTTTAGCCTTTTTCATTTGTCTGGAGTGATCCTTTTTTGTCCTTTCTTTCCTTTTTTTTTATTTTAAATATTGAACCCATATGTATGTGTTGAGCATCCTGACGAAGGTGCAGCTTCTGCTTTCTTAGAAAGTGGGTGAAGAGGCTGGGTGCAATGGCTCACACCTGTAATCCCAGCACTTTGGGAGACTGAGGTGGGCAGATCACAAGGTTAGGAGTTTGAAACCAGCCTGGCCAACATGGTGAAACCCTGTCTCTACTGAAGATACAAAAAATTAGCCAGACATGCTGGCACATGCCTGTAATCTTAGCTACTCAGGAGGCTGAGGCAAAAGAGTCACTTAAACCTGGGAGGCAGAGGTTGCAGTGAGCCAAGATCATGCCATTGCACTCCAGCCTGGGCAACAGGGCAGGACTCCGTCTCAAAAAAAAAAAAAAAAAGAATGTGGATGAAGCGGGGAGTTGATGTATCAGGCGGCTTCGGCCACACTCGGGACTCCGGTGCTCGGAGGCCACGGCTGCTGCTGGAGCCAAGACAAGCAGCACAGAACGGATGACCCTTCTGGGTGGTTCTGAATCACTGCTGAGCCCTGGACACAGTCACTCGGGACAGGGTACCTCTTTACACCGCAACTCCATTTTGCCAAGAACAGGAGTGAATTGTGTTGCCCGAGCATCTGAAGGGGGACCTTTATCTGCAAGGGGCATCTTCCAGTTCCGAAAGCACAAATAGGCCACATCTAGCAGCCGAGACTGCGCAGGGCCGAGCTGTCGATTTCTTTCAGTGAAAGTGCCGCATGTTGCCCTTTAAGCCTGTACTGCTTAGTGGCTCAGCCTGGGCTCCCTGGACTCAGTCGGCCAGGGTTGGGGGCCCAGCTCTCACACGCACCTACCCTGAGGCCAGGCCCCGTTCCTGCCTCTCCTGGATGTCCTCATGTCCGGGCCCGAGCCTCCCTTGACGAGTGACTGTGAAAGCTCAGTAGAGAATGTACGTGGGCTGCTCCTCCCTCCTGCTGCATGGACCAGGGTCCACACACTCTTGCAATGACTGATTCCACAGTGTATTGGGACCGTGTGCTGCAGGGAGAAGCGTTGTCCCAAAGCAGAAGGAACTGTTCACTAGTGACATGTCCCACCACCTGGGTCAAATACTCCGGCAGCACCTGTCTGGTATAAGGCGAGAAAGGGATGCTCCGTGAGGTATCTCCCAATTCAGGAGTCAGCAGGAATTGATCTTTAGGCTTTGGCAAGCTGTTAGTCTTATCTAAAAGTGGGGAGCAGGCCTCGGTATGTAATGGTGCCGTCTCTCAGGGAGGGTCCCCTGGGAGCCCATGACTATGCCCTCAGAGTTATTTTCCTACTTAGCTCCCGAGTCCTGTTATCATCTCGCTAACACAACAAAATTAACTGACACCAGTACCATCAACACTCAAGAAATCCAAACAGTCTGAACCGTCTTACCTGCCATTATCCTCATTATCCTTGCCCTCCCATCCCTGTGTATCTTATATGTAACAGACGAAATTCATAAAGCTTATTTATGAACATTCGGCCACCAATGATACTGAAGCTCTGAATATTCAGACTGAGGATCTGGCCTTCGACTCTTACATAATACCAACACTGTATCTACAGCCAGGTGAGCTTCGACTCCCTCAAGTTGATAACCTGTGGCCCGCTCTGATGGAGGGGGCCGGGCACTTGGGGTCAGCCCAGGGCTGTTGATTATCAAATGTGGGAAAAATTATTTCACCCTGATAAAGGCTGGTGCTTTGAGAGTTTGAAAATGGCAAATGAAAGAATTCCCACTCTCTGAAGTGGGTAAGCCTCAACCTTAGTCATTTAATTTAGCCTTTCTTTCTTTTTTTTTTGAGACGGAGTTTCGCTCTTGTTACCCAGGCTGGAGTGCGATGGCACGATCTCGGCTCACCACAACCTCCGCCTCCTGGGTTCAGGCAATTCTCCTGCCTCAGCCTCCTGAGTAGCTGGGATTACAGGCACGCGCCACCATGCCCAGCTAATTTTTTTGTATTTTTAGTAGAGACGGGGTTTCACCTTGTTGACCAGGATGGTCTCGATCTCTTGACCTCGTGATCCACCCGCCTCGGCCTCCCAAAGTGCTGGGATTACAGGCTTGAGCCACCGCGCCCGGCCCAATTGAGCCTTTCTTTCTATGCATACAATGGCTTCACGCAGTTTAAAAAATAAACAAACACCAACACGATGTCCTTCCTTTCCTGACAGGGCACGTTGACACAGTGTGCATTGTGCAGCTGAACGATCCTCTCCAGAGGTTCTCCAGCGCCCTAACGAAGAACACTAAGGACCTCACGTGGGAAGAGGAATTCACCTTGTGAGTCTGGCCGGGTTATCATGGGCTTGCATGTCCACGCTGTGTCTGTTCAGGAGCACCAAATCCTGAAATCGTTCTGTAGCACTGTTTAGGCCAAAACACTAAACCAAAAAAGTTAAAAACAAATGCTGTCGGCCGGGTGCAGTGGCTCACACCTGTAATCCCAGCACTTTGGGAGGCCGAGCTGGGCAGATCACGAGGCCAAGAGATCTAGACCGTCCTGACCGACATAGTGAAACCCCGTCTCTACTAAAAATATGAAATTAGCCGGGCGTGGTGGTGTGTGCCTGTAGTCCCAGCTGTTGCCGGGCTGAGGCAGGAGACTCACTTGAACCCAGGAGGCAGAGGTTTCAGTGAGCTGAGATTGTGCTACTGCACTCCAGCCTGGAGACAGAGAGAGACTGCACCTCAAACAAAACAAAATAAAACAAAAAACAAATGATGTCTTAAACATCTTAAAGGTAGCTTGAGGTCAAAGCTGAGTTTCTTTTGAAAGGCAGCTCTTAGAGTCAGTTTTCTCCTCCCGCCGGACGTGATGAGAGGGAGCTGTTGCTGGGTCTCTTAGACACACACACACCATCCAGGGCAGAAAGGGAGGGTGCCTCTGACTGAATCCAGAACCTAACAAAATAGAAAAAGGAGCTGGACACGCGCGCTCATGCTTATGATCCCAGCTGTTTGGGAGGCAGGGACAGGAGGATCACTTTAGCCTAGGAATTTAAGACCAGCCTGAGCAACAAAGTAAGACCTCTTCTCTACTAAACATTTTTAAAAAATTAACTGGCTATGGTGGCACTTGCCCATAGTACTCCTAGCTACTTGGGAGGCTGAAGGAGGAGGATCTCTTGAGCCTGGGAGAGCAAGGCTGCAGTGAGCTGTGATTGTGTCATTGCATTCTAGCCTGGGTGACAGAGAGATACTCTGTCACAAAAAAGAAAAAGAAGAAAAGAAAAAGGCTGGGTGTAGTAGCTCACACATGTAATCCTAGTACTTTTGGAGGCTGAGGTGGGTGGATCACTTAAGGTCAGGAGTTTGAGACCAGCCTGGCCAACATGGTGAATGAAACCCTGTCTCTACTAAAAATACAAAATTTAGCCAGACATGATGATGGGTGCCTGTAATCACAGGTACTCAGGAGGCTGAGGCAGGAGAATTGCTTAAGCCTGGGATTCAGAGGTTGCAGTGAGCCAAACTTACACCACTGCACTTCATCCTGGGCAATACAGTGAGACTCCATCTCCAAAAAATAATAAAGCATAGAGAAAGAGAAAAATGTAGGCCATGCATAAATAATGGTGTAAGAATCATAAACAAAATACTATCAAATAGAATCTAGCAGCACATGAAAAGTAAAACCAGCTGTATTCATACCAGGAGTGTAAGGATGTAATGTGCTTTCACATAAGGAAATCTATTAATGGTGTTCATCGTATTGCTAGATCAAAGGAGAAAATAAACGTATTATCTCCACATATGGCCAGAAGACATTCAGTGACATTTAATGCCCATTCTTTTTTTTGAAGATGGAGTTTCGCTCTTGTTGCCCAGGCTGGAATGCACTGGCACAGTCTCAGCTCACTGCAACCTCTGCCTCTTGGGCACGCAAAAGAATGTGCGTCTCTTCCGGGTGTGGTGGCTCACCCCTGTAATCCCAGCACTTTGGGAGGCTGAGGCAAGTGGATCACCTGAAGTCAGGAGTTCGAGACCAGCCTGACTAACATATAGAAACCCTGTCTATACTAAAAACACAAAATTAGCCAGGCATATTGGTACATGCCTGTAATCCTAGCTACTCCGGAGGCTGAGGCAGGAGAATTGCTTGAACCCAGGAGGCAGAGGTTGTGGTGAGCCAAAATCGCGCCATTGCACTCCAGCCTGGGCAACAAGAGTGAAACTCTATCTTAAAAAAACAAATACTAGAGACTCATTAAACGTGATGCTGCTCTTTAGTTATCCAGAAAGACATCCCCAGAGTTTTCAGTTACAGGCTGGCTGCAGTGGCTCACACCTGTAATGCCAGCACTTTGGGAGGCCGAGGTGGGAGGATGGCTTCAGCTCAGGAGTTTGAGACTAGCCTGGGCAACATAGCAAGATTTCGTCTCTACTTTTTTTTAAATTTTCTTTTTAATGAAAATAAATAGGTTACGAAGGAGGAGGATGGTGGTTCATGTTCCATATTTTGTCTTTAAGTCATTATTTATTTAGCTGTGCTTTCAGTATGGCAATGACTGGCCACATGTGTCTCTTTAAATTTAAGTTAGTGAAAATTTTAAGAAATGACGTTCAGTTCCTCAGCTTGCACTGGCCACCTCTCCAGTGCTGTTTCCAAATGAAACAGCAGATACTTTTTCCTTTTTTGGCTTATATGTCTCAGTAGTTTGTTAAATATTGACATTTTTATGTTTCTATAGTCAGAAAAAGTACTATATTTTGTAAAAAGAGTGAAGCATTGCATTTTTTAGGACTCATAACTCTTTTCTCTTCCAAAGCGAGTTGAATGCCAAGTCGAAGGAGTTATACCTGCAGATTTCAGAGGCTGGGCCATCCTCGGAAGGTGGGTTGAGCAGGAGGACGGAGGCCCTGACCTCTGGAAAGGTCCTCGCCGGCATGACCAGGGCCTCAGGAAGGGGCGGAGGGAGACCCAGCAGAGGAAGCCAACCCCTCTGCTAAGTGACTTCGGTTTTCCCACGGCAATGTTTGGTGGAAAGGCAATTTGAGTTATTAACAAGGTCATGCATTTTGGGGAAATATTCAACTGGATTTTTTGAAAAAAAATCTAAAATCTTTTATGCAACAATTCTTGGCTTAGAGAAGTAGTACTGAACCTTCCTAGCCCCAAGAGACCTTTTTTTTTTTTTTTAAACAAAAAACAAAATGAAACACAACCTTTTAACTGTGGTAAGACAAACAACAGAAAGGTTATTATCTGACCCATTTCTGTGTACATAGTTCAGGGGCGGTAAGTACATTCACATTGTGCAGCGGTCACCCCTCTGTCTCCAGAGTTCTTTCATCCCTATTCTGCTGCCTGCATGAGTTTCATCGGGTATCCCTATAAAATAAACTTCAGAGGCTTAAATAGAACTTACGATTTAGACACAAGAAAGCAACGATTAGAGGTAAAGTCACTAAAACCCTAAAATGAACGTGGTCCTGTATGTGTGCGTGTGTACAGATCAGTAGTTTCAGGATCTGTTAGGTTTTTAAAAATATAAATATTTTCTTAGATTTCAAAACTCTCCCCATAAATGTACCAAAATTGGGAAGTCCTTGGCCAGCTTATCCAGCCATAAAGTCATTTTGGTTACCTCCTAAAGTTAGAAGGTTGTTATTTCTCCCAATTAACTGGATATACCCTAGTTGTCAGCAAGAATCCTGAGGCGACTTCCTTGATTTTGGAGTCCCGAGAAAACGGGGATGCCATGAGTTAGGAATCCTGAGAGAAGTGAGTCAGGGACCAGCACAGCCGGGGGTGCTGTTTACCTGGAGAGAAGCCAGCCTCTGAGCCAGCATTCCTGGTCCCCACTCCTGCTGGCCTCATTCACGTTTCATCCCAGCCAGCCTGATGTAGTCTATGAAATTTCAAGCTTTACAAAAACAATACAAAGAACAGCCACATAACCTTTACTAAGAATCCCGTATCTTTAACGTTTGCCCAGTTTCCTTTATTATTTGTGCTCATGCTTGGTCTCTCCCTGCCACCCTCATTTTCTTTTTACACACACACACACACACACACACACACACACACACACGCGCGCGCACACACCCTGAGGGTAAATTGCATGGGTCTTGATTCCTTAGTGTGTGTTTTCCTAGGAATGGGGATGTTCTCTTCTGTGTCCACAGCAAGTTGTCAGCTTCCTGAATTTACTTGGCTGCAATTCTTTAATTTATGCCCATTTTCCAGTTTTTTGTCCCTGGGTGACCCCATGATGTCCTTCAGAGCAGCTGCCTCTCCACTTCAGCCCAGGGCCAGACGCTGCCTCAGTGTCCTGTGGCTTTGGCACCCTGCATCCTGCAGCGTTTCCACAGCCTTTCTCTGTCTTTTATGACATTGATGTTTTTAAAACGTTCTGAAATATGAGTGCTTTCGAGTGTGCTGGATGCACGTGAGGGGTGCATTCTGGCTGTCTGCCGGGTGTGCGGGCCCCTTTGTTCTCACGGAACTCCATGGAAACCTCAGCAGCCCCCCTGGCCTGTGTCCTGTCTTTCCAGGTCTGCTGGCGACGGCGACAGTTCCTTTGGATTTATTTAAGAAGCAGCCTTCTGGACCACAGAGTTTCGTGCTGACCAGCGGGTCTGCCTGCGGCTGCTCGGTGCTGGGCTCCGTCACGGCAGAGGTAGGGCGAGGCTCTCCACCACAGCCGGGTTCCACTGGGGGCCTGTATCCCAGGACTTATGTCTGCCAGAGTCTCGCTTCCACTTCCGTGTGATATAAGACCTCACTAAGAGGAGGTGCTATTTCGTCGTACGCATGTCTAGACTCAAATAGAGCACGTTCTGTCCACTCTCCGGTTGAGTTGTCTGCTGGAGGAGAGAGCCTTTCAGGATGCCAGTTTATGGGCCCACCCCAAAAAGGCCTTGGAAAATCTTGCCTGGTTCTCCAGCTGCTGTTCTGTTCCCGTCATTATGTGCTGAGCTGGCTGTGTGTGAGGTGGGGTCTCTGTCCAATCTGGGAAGATCCAGGTTAATTGGAAATAGTTACCTTAAGGGAAAAAATTACGGTTATTTCAAAAGAAGGGCTGATCAGCCTGTGCAGGTTCCAGAAAACCAGAAACAAGTACCATGGCCGGGCGCAGAGGCCCAGCCTGTAATCCCAGCACTGTGGGAGGCCGGGCGCGGAGGCCCAGCCTGTAATCCCAGCACTGTGGGAGGCCGGGCGCGGAGGCCCAGCCTGTAATCCCAGCACTGTGGGAGGCCGGGCGCGGAGGCCCAGCCTGTAATCCCAGCACTGTGGGAGGCCGGGCGCGGAGGCCCAGCCTGTAATCCCAGCACTGTGGGAGGCCGGGCGCGGAGGCCCAGCCTGTAATCCCAGCACTGTGGGAGGCCGGGCGCGGAGGCCCAGCCTGTAATCCCAGCACTATGGGAGGCCGGGCGCGGAGGCCCAGCCTGTAATCCCAGCACTGTGGGAGGCCGGGCGCGGAGGCCCAGCCTGTAATCCCAGCACTGTGGGAGGCCGGGCGCGGAGGCTCAGCCTGTAATCCCAGCACTGTGGGAGGCCGAGGTGGGCAGATCACGAGGTCAAGAAATCGAGACCATCCTGGTCAACATGGTGAAACCCCGTCTCTACTGAAAAAATACAAAAATTAGCTGGGCATGGTGGCATGCTCCTGTAATCCCAACTACTTGGGAGGCTGAGGCAGGAGAGTCACTTGAATCCGGGAGGCGGAGGTTGCAGTGAGCTGAGATTGCACCACTTCACTCCAGCCTGGCCCCGGCCACAGAGCGAGATTCTGTCTCAAAAAAAAAAAAGAAACAACTAACGTGTCTTCTCTGCAGTTTTCTTATGTGGAACCTGGTGAATTGAAATCCTTGCCCATCCCTCCGCCTATTCCTGCTGCAAAAGTAGAAAAAGATCGCACAGTGATGCCCTGTGGGACTGTGGTCACTACTGTCACCGCTGTGAAGACCAAGCCTCGTGTCGACATGGGGAGGGCGTCCCCGCTGAGCTCTGGTGGGTCAATAGGAGCATAGTCCAGGACCTGTGCGTCTGGCCTGCCTGTAACTGCCCCGCCTCCGGGGCTGCAGAGTTCTGTAGTCTGCAGTGCCTGCCTGTAACTGCGCTGCCTCCGGGGCTGCAGAGTTCTACAGCCTGCAGCGCAGTGTGAGGACCGTCTCTCAGTGCAGGAAGGGTGCTGACTGGCCATGCTCGTGCTCAGCTTTTTGTTGTCAGACAGTTACCTTTCTATTCTGTCAAATCCCGTGGATATTCTGAAGCTAAAATCTAGATATTATAAATAGTTACACTTTGATATAACTCCAACTAAGTTAAGAGCTCTGTTATAGGGCCAGGTGAGGCGGCTCATGCCTATAATCCCAGCACTTTGGGAGGCTGAGGCGGGTGGATCACCTGAGGTCAGGAGTTTGAGACCAGCCTGATAAACATGGAGAAACCCCGTCTCTACTAAAACACAAAATTAGCCAGGCGTAGTGGTGCATGCCTGTAGTCTCGGCTATTCTGGAGGCTGAGGCAGGAGAATTGCTTGAACCCAGGAAGCGGAGGTTGCAGTGGGCCAAGATCACAGCATTGCACTCAAGCCTGGACAACAAGAGCAAAACACCTTAAAAACAAAACAACAAAAAACCCCATGAATTCTATTACATGTATGTGGGGACAGCATATACTTTTTTCTGGAAAAAATTCAACGTGAGTGGTCCTTGTAGACCGTTCTGTTAAAAACCGTTTCCGAGAAGGCTTGACGGGCCACGGTGTGAGATCCGGCTGAATTCTGTCCCTGTCTCCACAGCCAC
This sequence comes from Saguinus oedipus, assembly GCA_031835075.1. NCBI lineage: Eukaryota > Metazoa > Chordata > Mammalia > Primates > Cebidae > Saguinus > Saguinus oedipus. The sequence continues at coordinate 70,252,507 of CM063186.1, forward strand.
CTGGAGACAGCGTCTGTAGAAGTGCGTGCTTTATTTCTTCAAATCACACTGCGTGTCTACTTGTGCAAAAGCATTATCCTCCCGGAATAGATGAGTTGGCACAGTTCAGGGATGCAAAATAGAACAGAAATTCTGGCTTAGTTAAAATGTTTCTGAAATGTAATTTCAACCTGGACTCCAGACACCACTCCTGCCTCTCCTCCCCTCAAAACAGCATTCGTTAAGCTTTGCCTTTGTCAGCTGCGCACAGCAGACTGCGGTGAGGGGGTGTCCTTTCACTTTTCGGTACTTGCTGATCCAGTCAGCCACAGGGCCAGCTTTGTAATCAGGGTCTTCCTCTGGCAGAGTCTCCGGTGAAGACCCCTGTCAAGGTGAAGGTGATCGAGAAGGACATCTCTGTCCAGGCCGTCTCCTGCCGCAGTGCGCCTGTCAGCAAAACGCTCTCTTCTTCAGACACAGGTAACCGAGACATGCCCATGTCGCTCTCCCTCTTACACCTTTGGGCCTTTCAGCCTGTTCTGATATGAAGTATTTTGCTTTCAGAGTTTGGAAAAAGTTTTTTTGGGCCAGGTTCGGTGGCTCATAATCCCAGCACTTTGGGAGGCACAGGCAGGTGGATCACTTGAGGTCAGGAATTTGACACCAGCCTGGCCAACATGGTGCAACCCCATCTCTACTAAAAACATAAAAATTGCCTGGTGTGGTGGCACATGCCTGTAATCCCAGCTACCTGGGAGGCTGAGGCGGGAGAATTGCTTGAACCGGGCAGGTGGAGATTGCAGTGAGCCAAGATTGCACTAGTGCACTCCAGCCTGGGCGACAGAGCGAGACTCCCGCTTTATTTTTCTCTAAGGAAACGTTTCAGTTTGCTTTGGTTTTGTTGTTAAATGGTGAGTGAAGAAGGAGGGAGAAAAGGGAACTCCAAGCTGATCAAAGAGCAGGAGCGGCATTCATGCTCCTGCTACATTTTAGGGAACGCTTTAACAAAATAAGAAGCTGAGACTTTACCTTTTAAAATTTCCCATCAGTATATTTTCTCTTGTACAACACACTGGCTAAATTAATATCAAGTAAGTAGGACTTGGGACATCGTCATCACGGTCACTGTAGTTTTGTTTCCTGCTTTCTGCTTAAACCCGCTGGGTAGAAGTTGTTTTCCCTTCTGCTAGGGGATGGCCACTACTAATGGGAAACGCACATGTCCTGTTTTTACGGTCACCTTCAGGTAATGGACATCTTTGAAGAGGTGTCTCACCGACGCATTAAGTCACCGCGCAGTCTGGATGTGGCTGCCCTTCCTCTCTTCGCCCCTGCTGGCCTGCTCTGAGGGGCAGTGGGTGTTCCTTCTTGCCCACCTCTCCCCCATTCGCTGAGTCCTGTGTCAGGCCTTGCCAAGGTCAACAGTCAGGCGAGGTGGGTGGTCAGGGAGGTGGGACGTTCTCCCTGGAGGGGCGCTGTCTTCACGTGGTTTTGCGTTTTCTCTGCCTGGCGAAAGTTTGCAACTGCCTCCTGCCCTCGTGGGAGGTTTCATGGTTTTGCGGATACCACCCTGCGGGGTCCCCCACCTGAATTCTCGGCACAGGCCCTGCCCCTCCTTTTGTTACTCGAAAAGGGTCTTGATATCGACCCCAAGACAGGGTCCTTGGATCTGGTGCAAGAAAGAATTCAGAGGAAAGTAAAGGAATCAAAGAATGGCTGCTCTGTAGGCAGAGAGCCCTAAGGGCTGCTGATTGGATATCTTTATGGCGATTTCTTGATCATATGCTAATCAAGGGGTGGATTATTAATGAGTTTTCTAGCAAAGCGGTGGGGATTTCTCAGAACTGAGAAAAAGGAGTTCCTTTCCTTTTTAGACCATGTGAGATAACTTCTCGCCACTGCCATGGCATTTGTAAACTGTGGTGGTGCTTGTGGGATTGTCTTTCGGCATGCTAATATATGATAATTAGTGTATGACAATTAGCATATCATCAGCAGTGAGGACAGCCAGAGGTCACTTTTGTGGCCATCTTGGTTTTGGCCGGCTGCTTTACCACACCCTGTTTCATCAGCAGGGTCCTTGCGGCCTGTGTCTTGTGCGCACCTCCAAGCTCACTCTGTGAGTCAGGACGCCTCAGCTCCTGGGAATGTAGCCCAGGAGGGCCCAGCCTCATTTTGCCCAGCACTGATTTGAGATGGAGCCGCTGTGGTGCTAATGCCTCTGACGCTTTGGCCGCTGCTCCTGATGCCCCTTCCTTAGTTTCTTCCCCTGGCAGTGCCCCCACTGCCCACGCTGCAGGGTCCCGTCTTAAAAGCCCCGGGCTGATGTCCCCACTGTGGGTTCTGGGACCGTGGAGCAGCCCCAGGCCCACCTGCCACGGTGCAGCCAGGCGCTGTAGCTGCAGCCCTTGGCACCTGGGCCGGGATCTCGGGGGACTGAAGACAAGCATTGCGCTTGGCGTGAGGAGGACGCGCTCCCGACACCTCTCCCTTGGCAGCCCTGGGAACTACAGCACAGCTTTCTCCTAAGCAGTCCTCCCCAACTTCTTTCTTCAGCAATTCTGTCTTCTCAGTGTGGGTCAGTAGCTAAGCGGAAATCTGTTCTCTACTCACACCACTCAGGACACCAATGTGTGGATTCTCTACGGCAGGCAGTTTTCTGTTTCTCTGCAGAGACAACTGGGTGTCTACAATTTAATTCTACAATTTAATTCAATTCTGGCACTACCTGGAGTTAGCTGAGATCTCACAGGTTAAAGGCTCAGCCCCACAAAACCACCCTCCCACTTTAGATGGCAGGCCAAATAGTGGGTCCCCAGGTTCCCACATTTTGTCCCACTTGGCTACACATTGGGGTTTCCATGGCACCCTCCTCAGGTTCCACTATTTGCTTCAATGGCCCACAGAACTCAGGGAAACACTTGACTTGGGTTTACGGTTTATGATCACACCAGTGCACAGCCAGATGAAGAGGGCACGGGGCGCGGTCCGGAAGGGCCCTGAGCTTAGGAGCTCGGTGTCCACGGAGCCGCCGCTCTCTCGGTACATGCGTGCGTTGGTTCACAGCCCGGACGCTCCCTGAACCTGCCATTTAGGGGTTTTATGGTGCTTCTGTATGTAGATCTGTAGGCATGATTGATTCATGTATTGGCCACTGGTAAATTGAACTCAATCTCTAGCCCCTTTCCCTTCTCCACAGGTGAGAGGAGGGCACAAAGCTCCAGCCTTCTACTCACAGGGCTGGTGTCTCCGACATCCAGTGCCCGTCCTCATGAGCATTCACTCTGGTGGGGAGCAGGGGCTCGTGATGAGTAAGAAAGATGCCTCAGCTCAGGGGCTCTGGAATTCTGAGAGGTTTTCTGTTCTCTGTGCTAGGAACCAGGGAGGAAGACCAAGTATCTGTGATTTCCGGGGTCACTTGTCACTGGTTCTTGGCCACTGTGGTCTTCTCTTGACTCCCTTTGGAAACAGCATCTGGAAGCCTCAGGCCATGGCCAGACGGGCAGGAGAAGTTCCTTTTACCATCCTGCTACTTTGCTAGCTTTGTCGTTTTGACTTGACCTGAGCAAGACAGTGTAAGTTACCAGCATCAGCTCTGAGTCGGAGAGACCTGCTGGTCGTCTCAGCCCTGGGGCCTCCCGGCTGATGGCCATCCTCCCCACTGGTCAGCTGGGCCGGAGGGCAGTGCCTGCTCGGGGGATAATGTGCACACAGCTCTCTGAACAGCACCTGGGTCCTTGTGAGCATTCTGTTGGTGTTGGCTGGTGTGTGTTGTTATTAACCCGTGGAAGGAGCTGCTTTTATTAACTGGCCCTTCCTAGCTCTACTTACTATTCTGTGTGTTTAGCCACCCTTGGGAGGGAAAAGGAGTCAATCCCTCGCCTTTCAAAGTTCAGAATCTTCCAGAGGGTTAGATTTTTGTGATTGTTGTTTGCTTGCTTGCTTTTGCCGTTTTCCATCAACTCTATTCAGGTATAACGTAAATAAATAAAATGGGTGAATCTTAAGCAGACACTTTAGTGAGTGTCTTGTAAGCACCAGGGAATGAAGCTGTAGACCAAGGGTCAGCAAACACCAAACGGTGGCCCATGGGAAAAATCTGGCCCATCACTTGTTTTTGTAAATAAAGTTTTATTGAAACCCAGCCTGCTCGTTTATTTACCTGTGGTCTCTAGCTGCTTTCACTCTACAAAAGTGGCATTGAGAAGTTGCTGTGAGACTACATACAAAGCCCAAACGATTTACTGCTGGGCCCTTTTTAGAAAATGCCTGCTAACCATTGCTTATCGACCATTTCCATTTTCCACAGAAGATTTTAATTTTTGCTGATGACTTTAACACTGCCTTCCCTCTGGCAGAATTGTTGGTGTTGAATGGTTCGGATCCAGTGGCTGAAGTTGCCATTCGACAACTCAGCGAATCTTCAAAGCTGAAACTCAAGTCGCCACGGAAGAAGAGCACTATTATCATATCAGGGATCTCCAAGGTACCATCGTGGCGGCTGGGGAGGCGTTTGCATCTGTCAGTGACCTGCTGCTCCTCCCCGCTTTGAGGAAGTTTAAAACGTTCAGAGAGTTCCATTTGCAAATGTCAAATCATGTTCCTCACCCAACAGAGGAGTCACACGTGGTATTGTGTTTACACAGTTTATCCCGTTCACCAGGGAGACTTGCGAGTTTGTAATCGGGGATGCTTTACATGTTGAGAGGCTGGTGAATCCTTTAAAGAAAAATTCTAGAAAGAGAGGAACATGACGTAAGACTCCCCTTTGGTGCAGAACCTCTGCCCTCGTCACCACCCAGTCACAGGAACTTTCACTTTACACGTGACGTGTTTCCAAAGCCTTTTACTTTTTTGAGCTGAATGTTTATTCCTTCTGTGATCAGAGAAATGAAGGCTGTAGTGTCCCGTGTGGACATCGCACCCCTTTCTTCGCCTTCTCCCGCTCTGCGATGTCTGCTCAGCAGGTGGCGGCGGGCGTGTGGTCCAGGCTGCAGAGAGGCCAGCCCTCGGGTGAAGGGCCATGTTACAGATCTGTATTCGTTTTATTAACTTTTTTTAATTTAAAAATTTTTTATCTATTTATTTATTTGTTTTGAGACTGGCTAATTTTTGTATTTTGGGTGGAGACGGGGTTTCATCACATTGCCCAGGCTGGTCTTAAACTCCTGGGCTCAAGTGATCTATCTACCTCTGCCTTCCAAAGTGTTGGGATGATGGACAGGAGCCACTGCTCCCAGCCGTTACTCTCTTTTGACATTTCCAAATGAACAGTTGGCGGGAGGGTTGGGAGATTTTGGTTTGGAGTAGGGGGGGATGAGGAAGAATTTTGGGCAAAAGAGTGAGTGGGAGTGTGGGCCAGAGGGCACACGCGGAAGGATGAATTCCTCAGTGGCTAGAAGATGGGCCAGAACAGGACCTTGGGGGTGCCAGAGATGAGTCATCAGCCTTGCCATTGCACCCAGAGGGTGGCCTTGCCCCACGTCCCTGAGGCAGGTGGGTGATGTTTTGGGGGCTTCCTGAGCACACCTCCAGGGGCCTCAGCAGGGGATCCATGGCCTCTCTGCAAGTCCAGGGCCCAGTAGTTGGGTTTTCTTCAGTCTTGGGGGAATAAATGAGCACGTAAGGACAAGACCCGTGGTCATTTCCCTATACTTCTTCTAAGATTGTATTTAAAAGTCATGAGGAACTCCTGGATCTTAGTATGTAATGTTCTGAGTCCACTGCAGTGATTGTTTTTGTTGGTGCTCAGATGACAGGCTGGCACTTAAGTCAGAGCAGCACCGTTGTCCCTAAGCAAATGCCTGTGTCACTGCCACCCACCAAAGAACAGCATGACTGGCCCCCAGGAAGCCTTCGTGCCCTCCTTCCCGAACTTTCCCCCGCTCCAAGGAAGAGCTAGCCCGACTCTCAGAGGTTAATTTAGTGCTGAAATATTTTTACACAAAATAGAATTTTTGAAAGGATGCACTGGTGAATTTCGACTTGCAGGTAACAGAGGAGCATAGGAACAAAGAAAGCCAAACCCGAAACGCCCCGGCCTCCTCCTTTGTGCCGTCGTGGGCTTTGAAGGACTGGCTCGCTCTCACGTCTGGTTTCCGCGGATGCCACAAGTGCTCCCAGCACTAGCCCATCTGTGGGAGGAAGAGGGTTAACCTCTGAGTCCCGGGGGCCACCCGCAGCTGCCCAGGGGCTGTGGTCCCGGATGTAAGGGAGGCCACTTGTAGCCCAATCACAAGCAACGGCCATGATGTGTGAGCGCCTTCTCCGAGGCCCACTGCGGCGTCTTCTGAGACTTTGAAATCAGCCGTCGGAATGTTTGGAGGGCGCTTTTCAGCTGTTCTGAAACCCTCCCTTCCTTTCATGTAACCCTGTCTTCCTCACTGCCCTGACAGACCTCACTGTCCCAGGACCACGATGCTGCCCTGATGCAGGACTATGCAGCCTCCGTGGACAGCGGCCACCAGGAGGATACCCAGTCCCATCCGGAGGCGGCTGCAGCCCCTGCCCCGCCCGAGGAAGCCGAGTCAGCCCAGGCACCCTCTGCCCCCAATCCCCAGGATGATGAGCTGGACTCCTGGGACTTGGAGAAGGAGCCCCAGGCTGCGGCCTGGAGCAGCCCGGCCCTGCTGGACCCCGACGGTGATGAGCTGTCAGAGAGCTCTGTCTCGGAGCCAGGTGCCGCCAAAAAGCATAAAGGTACCTGCGCCCGAGCCCCCCACCCCGAGCCCCCCACTTGGTGGCTTCTAGCTCGTGCTGGCTTCCAAGCCGAAGTCATCTGCTTTCCTTCCCTTTGTCCCCTATGAGCTCCCTCCCAACCTCACCCCCTGCCCCACCAGCTACGCCCCATGCTGAATGGCTGAGCCCATAGTGGTGTCTGCAGGTCCTTCTGTGTGAGAGTCTGGGTCCTCTCTGCATTTGGGGCCAGCGTGTGTCCCTGCCTAGAGGCCCCCTCCTCAGTCTGGGCTCGCTCCTCCTGGCTTCCCCAGGGGTCACCAAGAGCCCTACACTATGAAGGCGCCACAGAGACTCAGAGCAAAGCCAGGCAGAGCCCGGGGCTCCTTCCACTGTGGATTTGGGCCTCTCTGAGTCTCCCCTGTACCTAAAACAAACCAGACCTCACCACCTGACTCTAGGAGGCTGTACGGGGAGAGAAGTCCCGGGAATCATGAATCGATTAACTTGGTATGTGGGTGGGTGGTGAGGAGGTGAGCCTTTCATTAGTGCTGATTATTTCCATCAGCCCTGAGTCAGGCCTTTAAAACTAGACATTCCTTAAGCGTGTGCAGATTTGAGTAACCTGGATATATTTGCTAAGGGCCTGTAGTCCAGGGGCTTGGACTCGGTTCCATATGTGAGACTCACCGAGCCTCCGCGTCCTCCTCATCAGAAAGAAGCATGTCCACTGCCTGCGCCCACCTGACTCCACCATTCAGGGGGCAAAAGGACATCTCAGTGCAGAAGACAGGACTAGGGGCGAGGCCGGCCCCAGAGCCAAGCCATGAGCTCAGGGGAAACTCGGCGTTAACTCCTGGCTCTGGCCCGTGTGGGCTCCAAGGCTCTCAGCAGAAATCTCAGGATGTCCTAAGACCGTCTGCCAGGAAATCTCGGGCTCCTGGGGCGCGGTGGTGAGCGGTACTGTCGCTGCCTCTCTTGCCCTCTGTTCTTGATGTCACACACCACTGGTTCTCAAACCAGCACTTTTCCCCCAGGGAATATTGGCAGTGAATAACTTCAGTTGTCACAACTGGGAGTCTGCGGTGTAGCTGGCGTCTAGTGAATGGAGGCCAGGGATGTCACTCAACACCCTGCCTGGCACAGGACACACCCCCACAAGGCAGCCTCAAAGTGCAGGCCGCTCTGGTCCCAAGTGTCCCTGGTGCGAAATCTGGCAGCCTGCTGTGGGCTGGACTCTGTGCGTCCGTGCTCCTCCCCTCTCTCCCTGTCCTGGCTTTGTGTCCCTCAGCCATGGCACACCGTGGCCACCCTCCTTGCCAGTGCATAGTCAGGATAGATGTGGGGAAAATGGAAACTTAGGAGAGGAAAGGGAGAAGGAAGAAATCCCTGGGTGGGATGTCAGACCCCTCGGCCTCCGTTTGCCCACTGCCTGGCCTTGGGGTGCTTTCTGCATGGGTCCCCATCCACAGAGCACTTGGGGACCGTAAGCTGCACGCTGGCCTCTGTGACAGGCTCCTGTGCTCCCGAGGCCTTGGCTTGGGTTCTGTCAAAGGTGACCTGGTCACCTGACCCACACACCCAAGCCTTGTTCTTTGTCTTGGGGACAGTGAGTGCTGGGCGAGGCGGGACCCACAAGGGTGCAGGGTGGGGTGTCTCTTCCTCTCCCTTCCCTGACTCAGTGGCCCATTTCCTCTTGTCCTGGCAGTACCCAGCCCCACATCTGCCCTCCTCATTCCTTCTGAAATGCCAGGCCTCACTCACCCTACTCATGCCAAGATCTGTGTTCCTTCTCCCGGCCCTTCCTCCTTCCTCTGTCTGCTTTCCCTCCTGGCGAGGCCTTTCCCTGGGTTTCCATCCTTGCTGTGTCAGCCACCCTGCTCCTCTCCCTTCACAGGCCAGTTAGATGAGGGGTCCCCCCAACTGTTTCAGGACTGGGTGTTAGGCAGGTGTGCCAGGGGCTGGGGTTGGCCACCTGCATCACCTGCTCGGAGTCCTTAAGGCTTGGCTTTTGGGAAGGCAGCAGAGAGGTTCAGCTGTGCAGTGAGTCTCACTCCTGCGGCTGTACTGCATTGACTCAAGGTTTTTTAACAGGACATACTTGACAGTGGTTTTAAATTTTTCCTTCCAGTGTTTTTTAAGAGACTCATACTTAGCGTCTCTGTGAGATGTTATCACAGTCTGAGAGATTCTGTGTTATGGGTGCCAAATAATTTTCATTTATCGACCAAACATTTCTCAAAACTGGTAATAGAGGGTGTCTTTTTAAAAAACTAAAGGTTTTTTTGTGTTGTTTAAGAACTGTCTGTATCTTCTGTCTGAGTAAGGAGTTTGTATTAGGCTTCTGAGAGCGCCTGTGTATTGAGAACCCTCGGGGAGGTTCTGCTGGTTGGAAATGTACATATTGTGATGCTGCAGCCAACGCAGGAAGTGTGGTCCCCAGATTCTGATCTACTTTTAGTTTAAAGAAAGATAGTGAAGTCGGCCACTGCTGCAGTACTCAGCACCACTGGACTGTGTAGGCAGAAATGGCTAAGAGGGTAAATTACAGGTATGTTACCGCAAGTAAGGACAAAAGTTTCAAGGGAGGTTTTGGGAAAAAAAAATGAACCGAACAGTAGAAAACCTTGTTCCGCACAGTGACTTCCTATGCATGTGTGATTACATGGGTCACCAAGTGTCCTGCACAGTGACTTCCTGAGTGCATGTGTGGTGTAGACAGCTCACCAGATGTCCCACACAGTGACCTCTCATGTGTGTGTGATTAGAGGGCTCACCAAATGTCCCGCACAGTGACCTCTCGTGTGTGTGATTTAGACCAGTCACCAAATGTCCTGCACAGTGACTTCCTGAGTGCTTGTGTGGTGTAGACAGCTCACCAGATGTCCCGCACAGTGACTTCCCATGTGTGTGTGATTAGACAGCTCACCAAATGTCCCGCACAGTGACCTCCCGTGTGCGTGTGATTAGACGGCTCACCAAATGTCCTGCACAGTGACCTCTCATGTGCGTGTGATTTAGACCAGTCACCAAATGTCCCGCACAGTGACCTCCCGTGTGCGTGTGATTAGGCAGCTCACAGCCCTTACCACGTCCACTCTGATGTTGCTCTTGCATAATTCTGCCTCTTCTCTCTTCATCTCCTGCTTGTTCCCCTTAACTTAAGAGGATCGCTATGCCAACCAGAATTAATTGCCTGCACAGTAAGTTATTTTCGTCTTATTTTTTTCAATGACACATAGCCGTCCTGGGAGTGCAGCCTGTAGCTCAGCCGACCTGCCTGCCTCGCGTTCCCTCCCCTCTCCGCCTTTTCCTTCCTAGCTTGCTAGTTCCTGCGCTCCTCCTGGAAGTGCTCCGGCCGAGGTTGTGCAGCACCTCTCGGGTGAGGGCGCTCGCCCTGATGCCTGACAGGACCAAGCAACCTCACTGTGACCCCACAGGAAGAGGCTGGTTCCCTTCGTCCTCCTCCAGATCTAAAGAGTAGTCACGTCTATTAATGGGCCATCTGTGGTTCCAGTTAAAATCTGAAGCTGTACTTGGGAAGCCAAAGACATTTTTTTTTTCTGGTCATTGTTTTCGTATCTGCTGGATATTAAGACAGATGCTTCAATTAGCTATTTATATCTGTTAGACTCTGTAGAGACAAACAGGAATAAATGTGGAAATATTTATGACATGAGAGCTATAATTTAGATTAATTATGTTAAAATTCTTTCATGCATTTGTTTATGCTTCAGCCTTCCTTGTGACTTGTGTTTTAAACCTTGCAAGAACCAGGGAAAGACTTTTCTTCTCCCTGTCCCCCATTTAAAATCTTGGTTAGTTGCCTCAAATTTCACATCAATTCTCCCCAGATTGTCTTGAGGAATCTTGAGGGTTGCGGGTGAGGTCCAGATCTTGCTTCTTGCTGTTGGCGTAGAGAAGGGAGCCGGGAGTCAGGTAGACAGGCTTCATGAATCAACACGGGCCCGGCTATTCTTGCCTGTGGTGTGAACCTCGCTGTCAGCAAAGGGCATCAGGCTCTGCGGGCCCAAAGTCAAGTGCAGCACACCCTCCCTTCAGTTACTGGGTCAGTCAGGGTCTTCCAGAGAAGCAGAAGCCACAGGTTACATATTTAAGGCACTGACTCACGTAACTGTGGAGGCCGACAGGTCTGAAATCTGCAGGGCAGGCGGCAGGCTAGAGACCGCAGCAAGAGCCGATGCTTCAGTCTAGAGGCAGAATTTCTTCCTCCCTGGAAAACCAGTGTTTGCTCTTAGGGCCTTCAGCTGATTGGCCCACCCACATTCTCCAGGATAATCTTCTTTACTTAAAGTCTGCTGGTGGAGTTGTTCCTACGTCTGCACAGTGCCCTCCCAGCCACACCTCATGCAGTTCTTGTTCTGTTGCATCTCCGGGGGCTGCGGCCAGGTTGACACAGCAATACCTCACAGGCATTGCTTGTCGAGCTGGGCAGACAAGTACATTCCATATGGGGTCACTGCCCAGGAGGCAGGAGCGTGCTCCCGTGTCGGCTCCGACCCTCACATCCACTGTGGGGCGGCTGTTTAGTGTGCAGTGGCAAATCGGGGGTCGTGTTCTTCCTGCAGCGTTTACCCCAAAGGTAGTAGGACAGTCTGCTTCCAAGTCAAGACAGGCTTTCCAGTTGCTCTTGAGAAAGGGAATGGATTGACCTCTGTCCGCATGGTGGTCCTTCATGGCTGATGAGTCACACGCTGTCTGAGGTGAGTGCATGCCTGAGATCCCCTCCTCCCCCGCCCCTGCATGCCTCTGCAGATGCAGCTCATTCTGGGAATCCCGAGTCCTTGCCAGATTAGGGGGCTTTGCTCCGTGAGACCCCAGGGGCTTTGATGTATCCACCCTCTCTGTAGGCTCCTCCCCAGGGACCACAGACGTGCCCATTTCTCCAGACACTTGGCTGGCCACTTCTCAGTCACCGTCCTGTGTAGCACAGAAGAGCAGGGCCTGAGAACATGGACTTCAGAGCCAGAAAGCCTAGGGTTACACGCCTGCCCCCGTCAGCGTGTGACCCCAGACCAGTGCCTCTCCAAACCTCAGCTTCCTCAACTGTCCCTACAGAGTCTAGCAGACATAAATAGCTAATTGAGGAATCTGTTTTAAAATTCCATAGGTGGGAAAACAGTGACCAGAAGCAACCCTAAAAATGGTAGGAATCAGACCCCCTTCCTCAGAGGTGGCTGGGGATATAACTGAGGGACCAGGCTCCAGAACTGCAGACCTCAGTCCCCACCCCCACATGACCATCCTCTGTAGGAGAAGTTGATGCCATCCCCCAGAAGCCATGACAAATCATCAGGCTAGAGAAAGTGTGCAAGTCACGAAAATGATTTCGGGAAGATGTGCACATGGGCACATATGACATAATCTGTTTTCTGGCATTGATGTTGAACTATGAAATTTTAACAGAACAGGTCGGGCGTGGTGGCTCACGCCTGTAATCCCAGCACTTTGGGAGGCAAGGCAGGTGGATCACGAGGTCAGGAATTGGAGACCAGCCTGGCCAATATGGTGAAACCCTGTCTCTACTAAAAATGCAAAAATTAGCCGGGTGTGGTGGGTGGTGTGCGCCTGTAATCCCAGCTGCTCTGGAGGCTGAGGCAGAAAAGTCGCTTGAGTCCAGGAGGTGGAGGTTGCAGTGAGCCGAAATCGCGCCACTGCACTCCAGCCTGGTGACACAGCGAGACTCCGTCTCAAAAAAAAAGAAAAGAAAAAAGAAATTTAACAAAACAGCCATCGTGCTCTGGAGAGCGTGAGTGAAGATGGAAGAACAGAAAATAACCTTGTTACCAGCCCCTTGGGGTGGGGTGTGGCCCATGGAAGCAGGCGCAGGGCTCCCTGGGGCAGGTATCTGCCAGAAAACCAGTGAGTCCCTCAGGGTGTGGACAGACGCAGACTGGAGCCGTAGTGACTCTGCAAGCAGACGTGCCGTGCAGCTCTTTCTTGTCTAGCATCTTTTTACAGGCAGGCTGCAGTCCTTGGAATTCCATCTTAGTATGTCAATAGTTAGAATTTTAGGCAGTTTTTAAATTTAATTTTTTTTTCTTTGAGAGACAGGGTCTTGTTCTGTCACCCAGGCTGGAGAGCAGTGGCGAGATGATAGCTCACTGCAGTCTCAAACTCTCGAGCTCAAGCAGTTGCCTCCCCTCTCAGCTTCAGGCACTGGTAGTACAGTTTCACTTGCATGAGTTATATTAACTGCTTGAAAATGTGCATATCCCATTTTATTTCTTTTTTTGAAAAAAGTTTTAATTTTTTTTAAATTAGAGATGGGGTCTTGCTGTGCTGCCCAGGCTTGTCTCAAATTCCTGGCTCGAGGGATTCTCCAAACCTCAGCCTGCCGAAGTGCTGGCATTCCAGGCATGAGCCACCGTGCCAGGCTCATATTCCTGTCCTGAAGTCTTTTGGACACAGCCGTGCCCTGCTCATCTCCTCACCCCACTTCCCTCTTAACCTGGGCACACCATGCTTCTCTGGCGTGGCTCGGGGCCTGAGGGTGGGCTTCATCAGCTTCTCCCGGCATAGCCCTGGGGTCTGCAGGCCCCCAGAGTGAAGCGTGAAGAAGCATGAGCAGCGCCACACAGGGAAGCAGGCACGTGGCCTGTGTCCCCGGCCCTGGCCTGCCCTGCATTGCTGGCTGTGGCCTCCACGTGCTCTAAGCACGGACCCCAGCTAGCAGTGGGTAACCCCAGCTGCACGTTTGAAAGACCTGGGATCTTTTGAAAAATGCTCATGCTCTGTGTCTCTGGACCCTCATCATGTCAGATTCTCCAGAAAGGGCCTGTGTACCTGTAGTTCGTAGAGGCCAGCTGATTCAAGGGCTCAGGGCTGAGGATGCTGCTCACTGTCCTCTCCTCCACGTGGCTGCCTGGCTTCTAAGGACTGAACAGGAAGACCTGGCGGGCATTCCTGGATCCTTGAGCCCAATGCACCTCACCCCCCCACCCCCACCAGGGTTGTATCACAGCACCACAAATGGTGTTTTCAAACCCAGGAGCCAATTCTCTCCCAGTTCTGGAGGCTGGAAGTCTGAGCTGGTGGTGCTGGCAGGGCCAGCCCCTTCTGAGCCTCTCCAGCTCCTGACGGCTGCTGACAACCTCTAGCACTCCTTGGCTTGTAGAAGCATCGCCCTGCTCTGCCTTCATCTTCACGTGGCATCCTTCCTGTGACTCTTCACAGTGTCCTCCCTGTGTGTCTGCCTCTGTTTCTGAATTTTCCCTTTTGATAGGACAGCAGGCATATTGGATCGGGGCCACTCCAATGATCTCGTTTAACCTTGTGACTTCCCAAAGATCCCGTCTCCAAATAAGGTCACATGCTGTGAATACTGGGGGTTAGGACTAGAACATATGAATCTGGGTGGGGTTGGGGAGCAACATTCAGCCCCTGACATTGTCCCTGCCCATACCTCAGGCCTGGCTCCAGACCCAGGCCAGATTCACTGCAGGGACGCGTATGAAATGGACTTTGGAGATGGACCAGGAGAGAACCTCTTACTGCCGGAGGGTCTGAGTCCTTGGACCTGTGATTGACCTGGGGGATGGGTTAGTGGTCCCTCCCCCAGGCCTCCATTTCCCCCGGGAAGTGAAGGGGGTGACGTTGGAGCAGTCCAGGTGAACCTGATGGATCCACCCCTTCCTCTCCCCTGTTCCACCTGAGAGCCCATGTCCATATGCCTTCACAACCTCCAGTATCAACCTAAAGCAGAGCTTCAAGGCAGGTGCTTATAGATCAGAAATGCCACCGAGGGCCCCTCTCATCCCCCAAACTCAGGTCACCCGGTTGGCTCAGAGCCCTGACAGCTGGGGTTCCTCTGCCCTCGAGCCCCTATCACTGTGCCCAGGGCATTTCCCCAGCAGGTGCCTCTGATATCCTAGGCAGTTAGCCACCTTGGCACCACTGCACCAGCCCCACTGGCCAAACTGCAAAGTCATGTCCAGCTGGGGGTCATTCTTCAGCCGTCGGAACACGCCCTGCTTCGGGTGGTTTTTCATGATGTGCTGCATTTTTTCAGGGACGTGAGTCACTCCAGGAACTGACACTGATGTCCCACAGGTGTAGCCATTAAGCCTGTGGACAAGAGTGACAGCGTTTACATGTTTATCCCACTTACCCTCCTGTTTCATTCCTTTTCCAGCAGTCCCTGAAACTCCTGTGCACAGGCTCCCAACTCCAGATCACTGTAAAACGTGTCCAAATGAAACATCTTAAAAAGTGATTGTATCAAGAGAGTAAAGGTTTTAAAAAATTATGGCCTCTTGGTCAAATTAAATTCAGCCCGTTGTGGCTCTTCACTGTCCCAGCTTCTGTCCTGTAACCTGGGCAGAGCAGATAGGACACAGAAGTTCATGCCTGAAGCCAGGCTCAGGGGCACACACGGCTTTCCGCATCTAGGCTCTGATGGTACAGAGTCCTCAGTGGGTCTAGGTCAGGCTTCGACTGCCCGCAGGTGCCACCGTTGCTGGTGTGCATTTCATTTAGAAGAGAGAATGGATATTCTTCATCCCCTCCTCTAACCTCAACATGGGTGGCGGTTTGTATATGTCAAGGCTGTTGAAATGTTTATTGGATGTGCCTATCACAAAGGGAATACATTATCACATTAGGTATAAAGCTCCTCTTCAGGATGATCAGACCTGTCTTCTTCCAAAGTCATTACCACCTACATGCAAGTGGTTATGAATTTCACAGGCTGGCCTCAGATGCTGACTCCCAGGACCTTGCCAGCCTTGGTTAACAGGATGTTCAGCTCATTTGTGAAAAAGCAAATTAGTGAGCTCCCGCACCCTCTACAGTAGCTTGCATTTGACCTCTAAGGAATCATTGCTGTTGAAATTACTACTGCTGCTGCTGCTAATTTTACTCTGTTCCGTATTCCACTACCTGACAGATATCTATATCCAGAGAAGTAACTGGATATAGATATCTGTGTCTGTCTATGAACAGATCACACAAAATCGAGATTTTGTAGGCCAAAAGTACCCAAGTAACCAACTTCAGATGGCAGAGCCTAATAGATATGATAGGATCTGGAATGGTTTTTTAATAAAACATTATTACCGAAAGTGTACATATTATTTAACACTGCTAAGAAAGTGAATGCCATTGTTTTCAGCGTCCTTAGTTGGGTTTTATGAGTGTGACCATCCTTTCTGGGCACAGTACTGCTTTCCCACTCACAGCCTTTCTAATGAAGGGAAGTGGGTGGCACAGAGGGGACCCAGGTGTCTTTGGTGTCCCAACCGAGGCAACAGCAGTCTGCCTCCATTTGGTCTGATAAAAAATCAGGGATAGAGGCCAAGCGTGGTGGCTCATGCCTGTATTTCCAGCTCCCAGCACTTCGGGAGGCTGAGGCGGGTGGTTCACTTGAGCTCAGGAGTTTGAGATCAGCCTGACCAACATGGTGAAACCCCGTCTGTACTAAAAATACCAAAAAAATACCTGGGCGTGTTGGCAGGCACCTGTAATCCCAGCTACTCAGGAGGCTGAGGCTGGAGAATTGCTTGAACCTGGGAGGTGGAGGTTGCAGTGAGCCAAGATTGCGCCACCGCACTCCAGCCTGGGTGACAGCAAGACTCTGTCTCAAAAAAAAAAAAAAAAAAAAAAAGAAAAAGTAGGAATATAAATACCGTCCTTGGAAATGGATGCTGAGCGACAGTCCAGGCTCACTGCTTCCGCGGTTATAACCTTTCCATTTCCTCGTGAAAACGAGTTTTCTACAAGCCACATTCCAGTTGTTCTCCTGCAGGTAGTGACAGCACGTTGAGGTAGTAAACCAGCCCTTCATTAAAGGCATTCGAGCCTCCTTGTCCCCTTGGACCAGTTATTCAGCCTCTCATCCCCTGCCCACTTGACCAGCCCTGTGCTTCCCTCTTCCAGGAGGAATTCTAAGGAAAGGTGCAAAGCTGTTCTTCCGCCGGCGGCATCAACAGAAAGACCCGGGCATGAGTCAGTCACACAATGACCTTGTGTTCCTGGAGCAGCCAGAGGGTTCCCGGAGGAAAGGGGTCACCATCACCAAGATCCTGAGCAAGAAGCTGCTCTCCAGGCACAGAAACAAGAACACCATGAACGGTGCCCCTGTGGAGCCCTGCACGTAGGGGCTGAGGTCACCACCGCCAAGCGAGCGTGTCCGCCAGATGTCCAGACGCCCCGCTTGTCTTGCTGGGTTTCTTCCAACCATCTAGTCTTTTAAAGGGAAAACAAAATCTGAGTCTCCAGCCAGGAGGCTTTCCCCAAAGAGGGCGAAAAAGCCTAACTTGCCACCAGATGCCAAATGAGACTTGACAGCTCCTGAGCTTGGGCCGTGCTCTAAGCGAAGACTCAGGGCTAAATATTAGAAGGAGATTAACATTATAAGAGAAATAATACACTCTAATGGATTGTGGAGGGCAGGTTTGGGGGACTCAGTTTACCTATTCTACACCTAACGTGTTGTTTTGGGCCCATGCCTGGACCATGTCACAAAAAGGAGGTGCCCTTCTGTGCTGTCACTGTGAATGGAATGGGTGGGTCACCTCTCCTCATGTGCTGCTTGGACTAACAGGCGGCTGGCCCTGAGTACAGGGAAGTGGAACACAGGCAGGATTTTTATAGAGAAATGATAGGAATGCAGTTGCAAATGTGGGAAGACATCTGCCTTCGATTAGCCATAGAACTCCAACACTATATCCTATGCATCGTATGCTGCACACTTTTCTAAGTTTACTTTGAGCCTACTTGCAAGTGGAAGATAATATATTCTCACATGGTTTTTACATTTTTCTCTATCATGTTAAAAGCTCTAATACTACTAGTGGAGCAGTTGACAGCCAGGTTTTTTTTCCTGCCTGTCATACTTGCTAAGCGAGCACAGCAGGCCTGTCGAATGAAGTCGGGAGCCATAGGTGACGGCTCGTAGAACACGGTAACCAAACACAGACATGGAGTTTGCCAAATGCTGCCAGGAGCCAAAACAAACTCCTTTTAGGGCAGTAGAGGAAATTATTTTGTGTCTCAGGTGTCAGTCTTAGGAATGGAAGTTTAAATGGGCCAAACTTGCAGGAAACTCCTTCTATGAGTGCTTCAGAATTTCGCTGTCAGCAGTACTCGTGGACACAGTTTGGGGTGCCCTTGTTTGCGTTTGTTTTGGTGGAACACGTGATGAACCTGGCACAGTGTTTTAATATCCCCAGTTGTCATTCCAGTCGCTTTCCTCCTCAGCTGCCGTTCCACGTCACTTCATTCAGTTTTCACTTTGCTCTGCTCCTTCTGAATGTGCCACTTCCTGTAGACGTGCTGGTGAGCGAGCAGCCATCATTGTGGTCAAGTGTTTTTGACAGTTTAATGTGATTCAGTTTTCTCCAAAGAGATGTAAAAGGCTGTTATGAACACTTGACTTCTGTCCTGGAGATGGAGCTCGGCGAGCTTCCTTCCATAGGCGTTCTTTAACTCTTACACACTAAATATTTCAGAGGTCACAGAGCCTCTGGTGAGTAGAAACCTATATAAAGACCAAAATTACAGGATTTGTTTCTTCTTTTTTAGGGGAGAGATTAGAACACTACATTAGGAATTTCACTTGAAGATGCACATTACACACTTTTAGGTGTTACAGGGATTATCGAGTGACTCTAAGAAGATTTTACAACCTGCTTTGTTTTTAAAAATTATATTCTAATTTTAATGATGGTTTTTTTAAAAAAAAAAGTACTTGCAGTTGCAAAGTACATGAACACTACCCAGTTTCTGTCCCCAGAGTCAGGCACCAGTGCTTGTCCTTTGGGACAGATGTTTACTTGAGGTTTTACTGCTCTTGGCCACATGGTAAAAAGAGCCTGAGACGGAAGAATTCCAACAGGATATTATGTGATTATGTGTCCGAATTTCAGACACTGATGAGAAGTTTTTAATTGTTCTTTTTGTTTGATTTTGGAATTCAGGTGCACTCTATTCAAGTGCGAGGATATCAGAAGCTTTTTTTATTAAAAAAATTTGTTTTTGGAGACGGTCTTTCACTCTGTTGCCCAGGCTTGAGTGCAATGGTGGCTCACTGCAACCTCCCAGGTTTAAGCGATTCTCCTGCCTCAGCCTCCCAAGTAGCTGGGATTACAGACCTGCGCCACCACACCTGGCTAATTTATTTGTATTTAGTAGAGATGGAGTTTCACCAAGTTGGTTAGGCTGGTCTCACACTCCTGACCTCAGGTGATCCACCCGCCTCAGCCTCCAAAAGCACTGGGATTATAGGCATGAGCCACTGCACCAGGCCCAGAATTTTAGATTAAGCCTTCTTGCCCCGCTCAAAAAAGTTTTTAACCATCCCATTTCCAGATGAATCCCATGAGCACTGCTCACTGTCGAATACCTAGGTCTGGGCTCTGCTTCCCATAGACACGCTCACGTGGTCTCCATGCTCACGTGGTCTCCATCCAGTGGCCTTTTCTGAAGTCACAGAAAACACCAGCATAGCAGGGAGTTGAAGCAATGGAGGAAGCACGTAGGGTTAGGGTAGCATCGAGACAAGACGGGCTCTGTTGATACTGTGAACGCTGCTTTTCCAAGCTGTTTTATACAGGCGTGTTTTTCCATGGTGTAGGGTATTTACGATAAAGTAAATGTCGTGAAGGTTAAAGATCAATTAAGATGATGCACCAAGTACTGAAAACGCTGCTGTGTAAGTCACCTGTATCTCCTCGCTCTTCTACAAGCTTCTGTGGCTGCAGGCTTTTATTTTGGTGTTTGTCTGGATGAAAGTTTTGTCGAGTGGGGTTTTAAAAGCGATTCCTTGTGAACACTAAGATTAATTGTGTCTGTACCCCTGGAAGTGGCTGCTCATGTTGGTTTTAATGAGCTGGCAACCCTTCCCAGTTTGCTTTAAGGAGGTGTCTCTGTTCTTTGTGGAGGAATGAAATGGAGCTTGAAGTGTGTGTGTGGTGTGTGTGTGTCTGCACACACGTGTGTGTTATTGTAGCAATAACAAAAGTAGCCATCCCCTCGTTCCAGTTGAAAACCTGCTGTGAGAGTTTTGACAGAGCACTTTATTTTAACCAACTTTCAAGTCTCAGTTCAAAACCAGCCCTGATCCCTTATGGCAGCTGCTCGACCAGCTGCCACTCAGTAACAAATTGGTGCCCATTTAGATTTTCGCTTGGGTTTTACTGGCCACATCTATAGATGAGAGTTGCAGAGTTTCTGTGAGCCGAGAGGGAAAGATAATTGACATTGCTGGCCACCAAAGCCTGGTGTTTCCTGGGTAATAGTCTTACTACTCTTAATCTGGAAACTTCCGAGTACAAAGTGGTGGACGGTGGAAATCAGGACATTTATCTCTGTCAGATGGAAACAGACCTCCGGACTGGCATAAACCCTGCTGCCAGGCCCTCTCCTCACTGCCCCATACTGACCCAGACACGAAGACCAAAGCATCCTGCACAGGGCAAGGCCCCTGCGGAATCCTCAGGTTCTGCAGGGCAAACTCAGGTTACCTTGGGCCCATGACCGTTTGCATTCGAAACACAGTCCACTGCCCTGTTCCCTCAGCTGGCAGCTGGGCAGTGACGTACCACGCCTCATTTAGGCTTCTGGTGTGTTGTTTACCAATGTTATGTCAAAACTGCATTTTAAAAAGAAAATGGCAGGTTTTCCAGGTCCGTGGAAAGGTTTGGCCTGACGCTGGAGTGCAGTGATGAGCTTTCGTGGCAATGATTGTAACCCTCAGTAGCACTTTAAACACCGAAGACAGCCCTGCACCTCACCTGTGCACAGGCTGCGTGGGCTCCTTTGGAGAAGATGTGGCTGGAACACAAACAATCTGAAATAAATAAATGTGCACATGGAACACTACACGCTGGGTTATTTTTCCTGAGTCCTGTTCGGTCCTGAAAGCCTCAGGTCTTCTCTTACTGTCCGCTTCATCAGGTCACTGCAAGTGACCAACCATCACAGCCAATTAACGTCAAAGAAGAGGCAGGCTGGGCACGGTGGCTCACACCTGTAATCCCAGCACTTTGGGAGGCTGAGGTGGGTGGATCACCTGAGGTCAGGAGTTCAAAATCAGCCTGGCCAACATGGTGAAACCCCGTCTCTACTTAAAATATAAAAATTATCCAGGTGTGGTGGCACTCGCCTGTAATTCCAGCTACTTGGGAGGTTGAGGCAAGAGAATTGCTTAAAGCCAGGAGATGGAGGTTGCAGTGAGCTGAGATCTCACCATTGCACTCCAGCCTGGGAGACAGTGTTTCCAATGACCCTTGGGTCAGGGTGAATTGTGGATGCTACACTTCAGGGACTGTTGTCCTGGGCTCCCCCAGCTGCAGAGCCCAGTATGCGGTGGCCTGAGGGTGGCACACCTGGGAAGTGCCAACGGAGTGCCGAGGTCCGGCCGAGGGAGTGGAACGGGAGTACAAAGCCCACACGAGGGTGCGTGTCAGGTGGTCTCTGTGAAGGGCAGCCGTGCCCCCACGCAGTGCACAGCACCTCCCCTGGGGTGAGGGGAAGTGTTCTTCCATCCTAGGATGTCGTCGTCCGTTCTGCACCCCGGGGTATGGCCCACGTGCATGCAGAGGGGGACTGGTACCCGGCTCAGCCACAGGTGCAATGGTGTCTGCACGTGCATGGGGCTCACAGGGGTTCTGGGGTGGAGGCAGTGGAGTCGGGGGTCACAGATGTGACTTGCTGGACCCCATGCAGGCATCTTGCCTCCTTTGTGGTCATTGGTTCCTGTGGTCTCCATCAGCCTTCATTTCCCCTGCAGTGCCCAGACACCAGAGCACATAGAGAACTGGGGTCCTGGAGGAAGCTACTGGACAGGCCCAGCCTCCTGCCCCCATGCCCCGGATCCTTCCTCTCGGCTGCCCTGCCCACCCACTAGACTCATGTAGACCCTCAGAGGGAGCCTGATGCTTCCCAGCTGGGTTCCAGGTCTTCTGCTCCATTTATTGGGCACGGCAAGGTGGTGATGGCAGCGCCTCTTGTAGGAATTAGAAGTGGTCCAGGCCCCAGTGATTCAACTGTTGCTTCCTCCGTGTGGCCAGTGGGACCCACTTTGTGCTGATGCTCCGGGAGGAGGCTGGGGTGAGTGGCTGGAGGCCAAGCTTTTCCTAATTTACCAACTTTCTAAAGCTGATCACCTCCAGGCGAGCGCTGTGCTCTTGCCAGTGTGTTCTACACTGCCCAGATTAAGCCAGCTCAACCACCCTCGGTTGTTCTGGAGCATGTGTCCTCATGCCCAGCAGTTCACACTCGCTCTTCGAATGGTCTAACCTGACTCAAGGCCTGCCTTCTCCAAGAAGGAGCTCCCCCATGAGTGCGGCAGTGCCATGCTCACAGTGGCCCAGGCCTGCAGCTCTCCGGCTTCTCTGGCATTGCTCTCATTTCCTGTATCCCCCGGGGCTTCGTACAGTCACTGCTCACCTAACAGAGCAAGGAGGACGCTCAGGTGATGACCCTAACCTGAGCACAGACAGCAGCTTTGCTTCCGGGGACAGAGCCGGCCACTGGAGCGGATGGCCACATGCCGTTTTGACCTTAGCACCCCTACAAAGACAGGGTGATGCGTGTCTATGTTAATAAGATTTATTTTTAAAATGCAGCTCACTCACCAAAGGGGGCTAGACGCTGGGATGGCTGACACAGCACAGTGATCCCCCTGGAGAGAAAGCTGCGGAGGCCACACCCTCCTTCACAATGGTGACCTCGAAACAGCTTTCCTCCACTGACCTTCCCCAGCTCCACACGGTGACTGTCCACGGTGGAAACTTCGAGTCACACACTGCTGTAACAGGCATTCAAAACTAGTTGCCTACGTATTGATATATCTACATTAATGTCACTGATAAATTTGGATGTGCAGGG
This sequence comes from Saguinus oedipus, assembly GCA_031835075.1. Lineage (NCBI taxonomy): Eukaryota > Metazoa > Chordata > Mammalia > Primates > Cebidae > Saguinus > Saguinus oedipus. The sequence goes on from CM063186.1 coordinate 70,275,013, forward strand.
ACCTTGGGCACCTTCACAGAAGGGTTACCAGCAGGTGCTCATCATTGCTGGACCAGGTAGAGCACCGGACTAAGTCCAGGGGATTTTATTAATTTATAGCCTAGCTGGGTAGCAAGCACAGCTTTTATATGAAAGAGAGACTGGGCGTGGTCACTCAGTCTGGAGGGCAATGGCACGATCTTGGCTCACTGCAAACTTTGCCTCCTGAGTTCAAACGATTCTACTTCCTCAGCCCAAGAAGCTGGGATTACAGGTGCCTGTCACTGCACTCAGTTAATTTTCGTATTTTTAGTAGAGGCGCGGTTTCACCATGTTGGCCAGGCTGGTCTCGAACTCCTGACCTCAAGTGATCCACCTGCCTTGGCCTCCCAAAGTGCTGGGATTACAGGCATGAGCCACCACGCCTGGCCAAAAATTTTTAATAATTTTATATATAAAAAAACTGGTGTAGCAGTGTCAGGAACATGATGCATTTCATTTGTTGAGTTAAACAAATGTTTAAAAACCACCAGACTATCATGAGGAAAAGACTGGTCTCCTTCCCTGGAACCAGGAGAAATCACTGAGGAGGTCAGGGGCAGGGCCTAGGCTCAGGCCACATAATAGCACTCTGTGGAAAATCTACATACTCCTACAATGAACATCTACTAAATAGTCCAGATATACCATCCCCTAATTTGTGAGTATGTGAGCGGATGTGAAGCTTGTGACTGACTACGCCATAAGGTCCATGCCAGTGAATAAGGTCAGTGGTTACTCTTCAAGGATATATGGTCTTTTCTGAACTTTAATTCTGCCTGTTGTGGGTGAGAATAGCATAAAGTGAGAGTCAATGTTTCATACTTAGTGGGAATTAACTTATTTGCTGATAATCAGACTTCCCTCTATGAGGAAAATCAGCCAATTTTTTTTTTAATTAAAAGCTGGAGGGAGCTGGAGAAGTGATTAAGGATGTCTATCATAGTTTACATAGGAGTAGGTTTGTATTTAAATTGGAAGAAAACCACAGCTGAGGAGACATGCTAATTGGAAAAGTACTGACTAAGGCCTGCCGGCCATCCACAGGCTATGGGCGTAGTCCTCATTGATTAATTACATCTTAATCCCATCTAGTGTCTGTGCAGGAAGAAATATGTTCACAAGGAAATTCACTGATAGCTGTGGAATCTCTTGTCTGTTGGTTTTTAAATTTTCAACTATTTTGTTTCAAACCTACAGAATAACCCATATAGATTCAGCAGTTTTGCCACTCTGCTCTCTCTCGGTCTCTATCTGTAGTGTTTGCAGGTATCATGACATTTCACTCTAAATCCTTCAGAATGCTTTTCTGAGAACAATGATTGGCCCTGGCTATCATACTTTCACTACAGCGATCCCCCTTGGGAAATTTAACAGTGCTGTAACACACACAGTATCAATTTAACACTGAGGTAATACACAGTCAGTATCCAGTATCATAGTTCATGTTCAGATGGCCCATTTTCCCCAATAACAACCTTTATAGATGTTTTCTTTTTTTTTTCTGCACATTATTCAAAGTTGTATCTTGCATTTGTTTTTTTCTTTTTCTTTTTTGAGATGGAGTCTCACTCTGTTGCCCAGGGGCTGGAGTGCAGTGGCATGACCTAGGCTCACTGCAGTCTCCGCCTTTCAGGTTCAAGCAATTCTACTGTTTCAGCATTCTTGAATAGCTGGGGTTGCAGGTGCCCATCACCACGCCTGACTAATATTTGTATTTTTGGTAGAGACGGCATTTCACCATGTTGGCCAAGCTGGTCTCGAACTCCTGACCTCAGGTGATCCGCCCACCTTTGCCTCCCAAAGTGCTGGGATTACTGGCATGAGCCACCTTGCCTGGCCAAATTAGTTATTAATAATGAAAATTTGACACCTTAAGCAACAAACCTTTTTTTTTTTAAATTAAAATTTTGGAGATGAATCTGCCTTAAGAGGTATTACTTCTAGACTGTACTGAAGGATTATAGTGGACACATTGAGAATCCTCTTAAAGACCTGATGATTTCATATAAGTGAATTCCAGCCCTGGGCTGTACGTAGAATTAGGAGAAACGGCTTAGGGTGGGTGAAGTCTTGTTTGCTTTCAGTTACTCGCACTTGCTGTGGACCTGTCACTTTTCTCTATAAACAACCTTTTATTTACATATACTGAGGACTGTTTCGTGTGCTGAGGCCCAGAGAACCAGTCATCTGGCCATTTTGGAACTGTGAGTGATGTCACCAGCGGTGTGTGTAGAGGCAGTGTCCATTAGCTGTCGTGGTGGTAGTGGGAGCGGAGCTGGGCAGAGACCTGAATACAGAGATGGTTGTGGAAAGCCTGGGAAGTGTTTGAAGATGGGAGTGTGGAAGGCCTCGGGAACAGGCTGGAGGAAAAGGAGGCTGGGGGGAGGCATGTCCCAGGTGGGGACAAGCAGGGAGATGGTGGACGTGGGGGAGGCTCCAGAAAGGTCTGGGGAGCCAACCGACGACCTAGCATAGGGCAACACAGAAGCCACTGCAGAATGCTGGGCCAGGCAGAGAACCCAGCCTTAACAGAGAGCCTTAACAGAGAACCTTAACAGAGAACCGTAACAGAGCAACACTTGCTTACTCTGTCTCTGGCTGCCCGGCCCTGCACCCTACGGATGTGCCCAGGTGCAACACTTCCCATGGGATGGCACGTGGTTCTGACTAACCTTAGACATCTAACATTCATGCAAACAAGTCCGTCTCCGGCATCAATCCTGCATGTGAGTCAAAGGCTATGTGCATTTGGATATCCACAAATTATTTGAATGGAAGCTATACTAATTTATTCTCCTACCAGCAAAGGAGAGAGCTTGTTTCTCTAGTTTCTTCAAAATTTAAGCTTTTTTGGGGGGCAAGGTCTTGCTGGTTTTGTTGCTCAGGCTGGAGCGCAGTGGCACGATCACAGCTCACTGCAGCCTCAAACTGTGAGACTCAAGTGACCCTCCTGTCCCAGCCTCCTGAGTAGGTGAGACTATGGGCACGTGCCACTAAGCCCAGCTAAGGTTTTTAGAGACAGGGTCTGGCTATGTTGTCCAGGCTGTATTAAACTTTTAAAAAAATCTTTGCTAATCTAATAAAAATGATTTTACGGTGGCTTTGTTTCTCTGATTACGGCGTAGTTGAATAGCTTCTCATATACTTAAGAACGATCGAATTTCCTACGAACTGTCCATCCATATGCTTTGCTCATGTTTCTATATACATGTTTATAAGTGTATTGATTCCTAAGAGTGTCACATACAAGAGGGAAAGGAGCCCTTTTTAGTACCAATTTAAAATCGTTGCCCCGGTTGATGGCTTGTCTTCCCGAATAGAGGTTTTTTGCCAGGCAGCAATGAACAAGACGGTCTGCCTCTCCGAATGTGGGAGGCCAGGACTGAGGTGAAAGTTCCCTCGCTTCGTCTCAACGTTTTGTGATGGCACACACACTAGGCGGAGGGGGTCAAGAGAGGCCACACAGGCCCTCAGGGAAGAACCTAGAGCCAGGCCCGCAGCTGGCCTGGTGCTCGCCCGCCCCGTGACCGAGCCCGTCCGGCCGGACTCCCCTCCCAGCCCCTCGCGGGCACAGAGCTCGTGTCCCAAAGCCCACCCCGCCGGCCAAATCCAGAGGCCACCGTGAGTGGGGGTAAGTCCCAGGCCTGCTCCAGAGAAAAACTCGACCCCACCCACCACCACCACTGCCCAACCCCGCAAGAAACGCGTCCGAGGAGAGATGGAGGGGGAGCTACACGCGCGCGTGGGCGGCGGGGCCGTGCCACGTGGAGGGGGCCGCGCGCGGAATTCCCTGCTGCCAGACCCGCCCCGCGAGCGCCCACTGCCCCGCGAGCGCCCACTGCCCCGTCCACGCCGCGCACGTCCCGCAGGCCCACCCGCAGGCCTCGCCAGCCGCACCGCGCCCGGATGCAAACTACAAGTCCCGCCGTGCCCCGCCACCGCCCCCCGGCTTCCGGTGCTGCGCAGTTTCCGGAGCGGATCGCAACCCGGAGTCCGGATCCGATCCCGCTCTGCACATTCCAAAGGCAGGTAAAGCTCTGGGCCCCGCGCCTGCCGCCCGCCCTGGCGCGCGACCGGCCCGTCCTGGCCCACGCCGGCCGCCCCCGCGAGCCCCGGCGCTCTCCGGACCTGGCGCCCCCCGCCCCCCGCGCCCGGCCGCCGCGCGCCGCCCCGGTCCAGCCGCCATGCCGACTGTTCTTTGTTACATTCGCCGGCTGCGGGCACCGTTGGCGATCGGAGTCAAAACCCGGCTGGATTTCCCGGAGCCGCTCCGGGATCGCCCTGCGCGCCGCCCGCCCGCCGGGTCCCGCCGCCGCGGGCGCTCCTGGCTGGGCCCAGCGCCCCCGCCCCCGGCCTTGCGCCCCCCGCCCGCCCGCGGCCATGCCCAGCGTGGAGCCGCAGAGCTGCAGGGCCGCGTTCGCCCGTGGGCGCGGCGCGGGGTCTCCGCCGCCCCCGGCCCGTGGCCCCGCGGCCCCGGTCCCCGGGCGGCTTCGTCGCCGAGGACCTCGGGGGTGTCGCTGTCCCCGCCCTCGGGAACAGCCCGTGCGGGGCGCACGGGAGGGTCCCTGGACTCCACCCCCGCGTTTAGAGAAGCTGAGTTCGGGTGATGGGGTCCCCAGGCCCCCGCGCCTTATTTTCGTAAGCCTTTTGGTAGCAGAGAGAAGGTAGCGAGGTGGATGGACAGGTGACGCGCGCCTGCCCGGGGTGGGTGGCCGTGCGGGGACTGGGCGCGCCCGCCGCCCAGGTGAGGCCCGCCTCTCGCGGACAGGTGGGGACGGGGGCCATGTGCGGCCTCAGGCGAGAGGGGAGGTGTTCACGCAGGGGTCGGCCTTGAGAAGACAGAAATGAAAACTCATGGAAATAAATACCACTACCTGGTGGTTAGAGTTATCACCCATTTGCCTTCCTCAAGCCCGTGAGGTAGTGGATGGGTTTTTCCCCCACAAATGCTCAGAAATTGCCCCTCACCCCCAAGCTCCCAAAGGGAGTTTAAAACGGTAGAAACAAGTGTGTGATAGAGACACGTGGACCTGTGAGTGTATTTAAAGCTGCCAACCTTGTTTTTTTTTAAAAAAAAAAAACTACATTGGCTTAAGCCAGACTCAAGTGAATTTGGAGAACCCAGTTTGGTTCCTGAAGGTGTTTTTAAGGATGACATGTAAAGGCACCAGTGGTTTCGTGATGAACTCTAAAAGGTAGCAGTAACAGTCCCGCGAGAATGCAGTAGCGTAAACGCTTTTGAAAAGGGAGGTGCCCCACCCGGCGCACACGCCGCTACCATATTTTGTTTCAAGCTCGGACATTTTCACGTTTTCACTGCTTCACTCCTTCCCCAGATTCCCTACATCGCTGCTTATGGTGAAAGATTAAGAAGTACTAGCTCTATAATTCAGATTTTCAAAAGAAAAAAATAACAATTTTTTTTTTATAGTTTTTTTTTTTTTTTTTTTACATCTGTGATTCAAACTTTTTGCAGCAAAGTAGCCGGCAAGGCATAAACTAGTATGTCCCATTTTGGAAGCGGGCGGGATGATTATTTCTCCAGAAGACAAATAAATAAATGTAATAATCAACTGTAGTTGGAAGGCTGCTGGCCTGTCTTAGAATGACTGTATTCGACAAAGAACTCTGTTCACTTAGGATGTGGCTCTCATATCATTTTTGATGTCATTATCTGTACAGCGGGCGAGGAAAGAACAGTCCTGCCATCTTGCAGTGAAGGGATATTTAAGGCAACTGTGTCTTCCACCTGTGTGCTCAGAGGCTGGGCTGGCGAGCAGAGACCTAAATGCTTTCTCAGACTCATTTCCTCATTTGCAGAGCGTGAATGGCCCTGCTCAGCCCCCCTCACCTCACAGTGCTAGTGTGTGTAGATACTCATTCATTCAGCCGTTTGTTCGTTCCTCCCACCAGTGTTTGTTGAACACCTGTTACACGCCCCAAGCTGTAGTGGACGGGAGAGAGGGCTACACCTAACACCTGGTGGGCCTGATGTTCTGGTGGGGGGAAGGGAGGGCAGGCGGGAGGTGGTGTAGACAGAAAATCATAAACTCAGTTAAGGTGGTGGGAAGAGCATGAAGAAAGGAAGGGGGGCAGGCAGGTGTCGGACCAGGGATGGGGCGCTTGGGGCTGGGACCAGAAGGGCCATGTGAGGAGGGGCCACAGTGCAGACCAGTGCTGTGAGGGAGCCTCTGGTGGAACTGGGCAGGGTGGCGTCTGCCCTACCAGGCAGATGGTGGCAAGTGCAAAGGCCCTGGGGTGGGATGAGCCCAGGATGGGACAGGCCAGTGCGGCCGTGCAGGCGGGGCAGCAGGGGCTAGGTACCCAGCAGAGATTTTATTCCGAGTGCCTTGTGGATGCCGCTGAGGGGCTTGGAGCAGTGGTGGGATGGAGCTGGCTTCACAGGAATCCAGGCCCAGCCTGTTTCCACTCCACATAGCTTGGAGGTAGAAGGGGAGATGGGGCAGCAAAGAGCCAGCTCCAGAGCCAGCTCCAGAGCCAGGAAGGCCTGCTGGGAAATGCGTGGTGGGTGACTAGAGTTGCTGTTTACTGAAGTGCAGGTGATGGCTGTGTCCTGGGTGTGGAGGTGACTAGAGGGACTCAGGGGCCCTGTAGACCAGACATCTTCAAACTGCCTCTCAGAGTGGGAGAAGCCCCTGCCCTGGGCCCACGTCCACTCCTCAAAAGGCTCCCCCTAAGGAAAGGTCCCTCTTGCAGTGGTGGGCCCAGGGGTGTGGGAACCATGGGGTCCCAGCAGATGTGAGGGTGTAGGGGAGTGAGTGGTTCCCCTTGGGCCACAGGCCTGTAGTACGCGGGAGCCTCTGCCAGCGGCATTCATGATGGTCGTTGATGGCAAGTTGATCTTTGATGAATTCGGACTCGGAACTCGAGAGGATGTGGCACTGGGGGACTCTGCTGTGACCAAGCCTCTTCTGCTCCCATCTCCTTATTTCTGGAACTGGCTTCTCTGCGCTCACATTTCTAGAAAGAGGAATAGGGACAGAGGTGAGCATTTGTCCATGAAATGTGAACTGATTGGGGGTGGAGCTCTTTCTCTTCTGTGAAACACAGCTTTTATGTTAGATGATGTTGTCAAAGCGCTGACTGTTCCTGTTTTGATTGGTGGCGCTTCAGTTGTAATCTCACCACATAAGGAGATTTTGTTCGAGGTGGACCGCCTGTATGATGCTGGTCCCTGAGATCACAGTACCGTGTTTTTACTGGACCTTTTCCATGTTGAGATATGTTCAGATAAACAAATACTGTAATGTTACAGGTGCCTACAGTATTGTGTATAGTCAGGTGCTGTACAGGTTCGTAGCCTAGGCGTGTAGCAGGCTATCCCATCTAGGGTTGTGTAAGCACACTCTGTCGTGTTTGCACAGCTACAGAATCGCACAGCAATGTATTTCTCAGAATATATCACCACCATCGAGCACACATGACTGTACTGCAATGACAGTTCAATCCAGGAGAAGTTAGCACAACCCCGTGGTTGTAGAAAATCAAGACAAATTCAATTTATATGCATGTTTGTGTTGCAAAAAGTTACAGTGGGGAATCAATAGAGTAATTTCAAGCACGAATATACGATGCCAGGTTTGCATTTTGTAGTAACAGAAATAAGCATTCCTGGAGGAAGAAGGGGACACTTTCTGGCCCTTAAAGAAGAGCCCGCTCATGTCCATCATAAATAGATGGCCGTGGCTGTCACATTGTCATGCCTAGATTCTGATAGGTAAGTTTACACCAGTGACATGGGGTTTTATATGAAGTCAGTATTTGCAGTTTGCTGGAAATGTTGTCCCTTGCGGCTGTTTAAAACAGGGATGAACGGTTTATGTTGTCAGCCTGAATGCAGGGAGTAATGTTTTAGGAAACACTTTCGTGGCGATACTGGCAAAACTCAAAGAGCCTGGCCGCTCCTGGTTCCAGGCGTCAGATGAAGCTGCCTCTGGGGCCTGGGGAGGGCAAGGCGCCGCCAGGAGGCTGGCTTGGGAGTTGGGGGTTGGGGGAAGTGCTACATTCAGAGGGAAGGAGGTCCAGGTAGCCAGCTTGGGGTACCCCCCCCACCCCCGTGGAGGCCCTGGAGGGGAGGTGCAGACAGCAGAGGGGCTTGGGCAGGAGCATGTAGGAGAGGGACTCTCCGGGGCAGAAGGGGTTTCCAGAGGAGGCAGTAAGGATGACTTAGGATGTGGAGGAGCTTGGACTGGGCGGGGTCCCGCTGAAGCCGCTCATCCTACATGAGTCTTACTCAGAGCAGGAGAAGCTGAGATCTGCACCCTGGCCTGGAGTCCTCCAAGCCCGTGGGGTCTGATGAGCACAGACGGCTGGAGCCTGTCTTTCTCACTTGCCTGAGATGCACCGTGTGTTCCTGGCTCCCTCTGACTGATCCCCTTGCTCGCCATGGTTTGGGTCTCCAGCGGACAGCTCTGAGTGTTGACCTGTTACAAGCATCGTCAGTGAACCTTGACTGAACGATGCCGCTCCCGGCAAGCACAGTGTCAGTCGGGGTCCTTCATTCCTGGTGTGGGTTGGGCCTGTGTGAGTGGGACGGTAACTTCCCACTCACTGGACCAAGAGTCTGCTTTGGAGAAGGGGTGTTCCAGGTGTCTCAGAACCCTCGGGGCCTCTGGCCTTGTGTAAGTTTCTCCACACACACACACACACACACACACACACACACACACGGTAGTCAGTTATAGTAGGTTTGCCTTTTACTGCTACACACACACACACACACACACACACGGTAGTCAGTTATAGTAGGTTTGCCTTTTACTGCTACACACACACACACACACACACACACGGTAGTCAGTTATAGTAGGTTTGCCTTTTACTGCTACACACACACACACACACACACACACACACACGGTAGTCAGTTATAGTAGGTTTGCCTTTTACTGCTACACACACACACACACACACACACACACACACGGTAGTCAGTTATAGTAGGTTTGCCTTTCACTGCGACCAAAACCATAAATGCTGTTGTAGCGCCTCGTTAGGCAAGAGGTTAACAGGGTCCTTGTTCTGAGCAGCGGCCTCTGCTCTGACTGGCAGGCGGTCCTGTCTTCTGGATTCCTCGTCTCACTGGGTTCCTGTCCCCAGCACATCTGACTTCTCCAGGCTTTACTCTCTGCCTCTTCTCATTCCCTCTGTGGTGCTCTCCCTGACCTCATGCTGAGAATACGTGAGAACTGCTTTTTAAAATATGCTAAGCCAGCATTCACAGCCCTCCACCATCCAAGCCCTTTAGGGTCACTCAAGCCTTACCATTAAGTAGGAATCAGTCCTCCCACTTTTTTTTGTTAAGCAAACACAGGGTGGGAGGACTATGCTAGAGCATTCATCAGTGTGGTAGAGTCTATACTGCCCCGGTTTGCTTTTTTGTGTGTGTGTGTGACAGAGTCTTGCTTCATCACGTAGGCTGGAGGGCAGCGGTGTGATCTCCGTCTCAGCTCACTGCAGCTTCTACCTCCTGAGTTCAAGCAGTCTCCCCACCTCGGCCTCCCGAGTGGCTGGGACTACCGGTGTGTGCCACCATGCCTGGTTAATTTTTGTGTCATTTGTAGAGATGGGGTTTCTCCATGTTTCAAGCTGGTCTCAAATTCCTGGGCTTCAGTGATCCTCCCACCTCAGCCTCCCAAACTGCTGGGATTAGAGGTGTAAGCCACCGCGCCCAGCACCGTTTCTGTTTTAAGCTGGTAGAGTGCACACCTTTCTCCCCCTCTTAGAGAACCAGATGTGAAAATGAGAACTATAGATATCATTGTTGATGAAACCAAGAGTTCAGCAGGTGAGAACAGAGAAGATATCGTAAACAGTACAAGCAAACGGCGGGGCTGAGGACATGCTGCCGGGATGAAGGCCCAGTCAGTGGCAGCATCAAAGCAGGTCACGGAATTTCAGGTCGCAGGAGCTAGGGCAAAACTTCCGAAAGATTCTGGAGGTAGAGAGCGGCACAGAAGAGCTTTGCCGGAAGGAAAGATACAGGTGCATCAGCCACAGCGCTGGAAGCTGATGGACCATGGAGTCCTTCGTTGGACACTTGGGCATTCGGAGTGACAGTGACCAGTGACTGTGTACCCAGGCAGCCCAATTGAGGTGTGGGGGTACAATAAGAACATTCACAGACATGACACATCCTCCCACAAGATACACCCCCATGTGCCCTCCTACGGAAACGACAGGAAAATGCTCTTTCCAGAGGCAGGGAGTAAACCAAGGCAGCAGTGAGGCTCAGGAAACAGCGCCACGTGCAGAAGGAACCGGGCACAAGGGTGATGGGGAAGGGGCGGCCCAGAATGCAGCTTGTATAGACCTTGAGGGCATGGGACAAGGAGGGGAGTGCTAGGAAGCACAGCGGAACCCCTGGCCCAGCTCATCGGTCTGAGCCGGTGAAAAACCGTAAGGAGAAGCCATTGCAGGGTGGGGAAGATGTGGCCATGGGGCCTTCCCCTCCCACCACCACCAGCAACGGCCTGTGCACATGCAGTACACGAAACTGCACACAGACGGCAAAGACAAAAGCCACGTGGGCCGGGTGCGGTGGCTCACACCTGTCATCCCAGCACTTTGGGAGGCTGAGGCGGGTGGATCACGAGGTCAGAGTTCAAGACCAGCCTGGCCACGATGGTGAAACCCCGTCTCTACTAAATTTATAAAAATTAGCCAGGCGCGGTGGCGTGCGCCTGAGTGCCAGCTGCTTGGGAGGCTGAGGCAGGGAATTGCTTGAACCTGGGGAATTGCTTGAACCTGATTGCACTACTTCACTCCAGCCTGGGTGACGACAGCAAAACTCCATCTCAAAAAAAAAAAAGGCCTCGTGCACAGGAAGCCACCTAACGGTTCTAGAAACCGACTATAACGCACTTTCTTTCTAATCTTACTACTCACTAAATACGGTGCTTTCGTCCGGCCAAATCCGTGGTTCAGCGTGCCCAGCAGTGTGCCCTTTGCCCTCTCCTTGGCACTCCTGCCCCCCGACCTCCATCCCTGCCCCACACAACAGTAGGAAGGAAAACGTATGCACAGTATACTGAACGTTTCTGACACAAAGAGGTGATACCTGTTTGCGGTGATGGATACGCTTATTCCCCGATCTGCTCACTGTCTATTATAAGCATCAGTTTGTACCACATAAATAGGTACAATCGATTACATATCAAAAAAATTAAAACTACAAAAAATAAAGCCTAAGTAAAAATAATAAATCAATTAGTTATTGTTGATGAACTTGTTTCAGTTCATTATTTTATTTTATTTTATTTTATTTTTTTGAGACGGAGTTTCGCTCTTGTTACCCAGGCTGGAGTGCAATGGCACGATCTCGGCTCACCGCAACCTCCGCCTCCTGGGTTCAGGCAATTCTCCTGCCTCAGCCTCCTGAATAGCTGGGATTACAGGCACGTGCCACCACGCCCAGCTATTTTTTTGTATTTTTAGTAGAGACGGGGTTTCACCATGTTGACCAGGATGGTCTCGATCTCTTGACCTCGTGATCCACCCACCTCGGCCTCCCAAAGTGCTGGGATTACAGGCTTGAGCCACTGCGCCTGGCCTATTTTATTATTTTTTAAGAAAACATATTAATAATGAACTTGTTAAGGAAGCCAATAATATTTTCGGAGTCATAATGTATGCATCGATTTAACTATAATCATATTGGGAAATGAGGCGAGGGGAAGAGACTCTAAGAAAGCCAACCCTTGAGTTGTAGAAGCAGATGTGGCAGAAAGAGGCTCGAATTGCCTCCTTGGAGAATGGGACAGAAAATGGGGGAGTGGAGAAGGGGCACTTTTTGTTTTTTTAAAGGTATTTATATAGATAACTTTTTTGTTTTTGAGACGGAGTCTCGCTGTCACCCAGGCTGGAGTGTAATGGCATGATCTCCACTCACTGTGACCTCTGCCTCCCTGGCTCATGCGATTCTCCTGCCTCAGCCTCCCGAGTAGCTGGGATTACAGGCACCTACCACCACGCCAGGCTAATTTTTCTTTTTTTAGTAAAGACGGTTTCACCATGTTGGTCAGGCTGATCTCGAACTCCCGACCTCAGGTGATCCGCCTGCCTCGGCCTCACAGAGTGCTGGGATTACAGGTGAGAGCCACCACGCCTGGCATAGGTAGCATTTTGATGAAACCAAGAGGTTCAGAAAGTGAGAAAAGAAGATAAATCATAAAAGAAATAGTCTAAGAAAACCTTGGACTATTTATAGTTATGTAATAGCTATTTGCTTTGTATAGAATAAACATTATTTTAGAGAAGACAAAAAGACTTGGAAATAAAAGGGCCCGATGTTCCATTGTGTCCTGGGGCCTTCCTTGCCTATGGGCCAGGCCAGGCCTAGGAGCGTCCTGGTACATAGGTGTGCTGCCGTGCAGGTGGAGGCCGGCTGGCCACAGGAGAGGCTGCACTCAGCAGAGCCTGTCAGAGCACCCCTTGTGTTCCCATGTCTTGAGCCTGGGTGCTGGCGAGGTGATACAGTCTGGGGGAACGGCAGCCGTCCCAGGGAAGGAGGCTGCTGGTTGGCCATCAGTGGTAATGGCAGAGGACCCCTGTTCATGTCTGTCGCGTTTCAGGACACGTGGAGAGGGACACTGGGCTCTTCGTGTCTTCTTTCGAGACCCACCGTGGGCCTATAGGTCCCTGATTGGGAACCAGAGGGTCAGCGAGCGGCTCTTGGACACAACTCTGGGCAGTGAGGTGTCCAACACGGAGCCACCGAGCCCTGCCAGGTCCTGCCGGGTCTCCGTCTGGTGTGCCGTTGCCTGCAACTGGAATCCTGCCCTGCCTCCCGTGGGATTACTCCAGTGGGGTAGGAAGGGTCTGAGCCCAGACAGGGACAGCCTGTGGCTTTAATAATGGCAGCTGCTACTCGAGAGGGACAGTGACAGGGAGGGCGACCCCAGGTGGAGGCAGAGGTGGTAGTGTGGGAGGCGAGGAGGTCCTGTGGGAGGAATGCGCGGCCAAGGACAGTCCCCCAAACACTCCTGGGACATGTGGGACCCCTGGATGAGGCTGGAAGAAAGCATTGTAGTTAATGGGAATGAGATTAGAAAGGGAGTTACCACCGGCTTATAGAATGCATGCATTTTAACTGCTGGGTAGCAGGCAGTGAGGAGTGGTTGCTATATTATGCCATTTCATCAGAGCCTTGGAAGCTGGGTTAAAAATCTGTCTACCCATCCGTATCTGTGTTTTATCCTTATTTTATGAGATGGTAACAGTGAGCCGAAATGTGGAAGTTGTGCCAGCTGAAAGGCATTCAGTGAGTCCTAGGCCCCCCGTTTTATAAGGCGAGGACACTGAGGCCCATGGAGGGGCCATGACTCACTGAGGTCTCTCTCATCTGGTAGACAGCAGTGGTGGATTCACTCCCTGGGCCTGGCATCTAGTCCTCTTGGAGCAAAGCCAGGCCCTGCCCCTCTGCCAGCCCCGGAGTTTGCAGTGTGGACCATCCTTTGTTAGCACATTCATCACTATGTGCAAAAGGTGCTCTTTGCCCAAATAAACTTGGGAACCTGCTGGACAGAACACGTCTCAGCTGGGCGCGGCGGCTCAGGACTGTAATCCCAGCACTTTGGGAGGCCTAGGTGGGCAGACCTAGAGATCGAGTCAAGAGATGGAGACTCTCCTGGCCAACATGGTGAAACCCCATCTCTACTAAATACACAAAAATTAGCCGGGTGTGGTGATGGGCGCCTGTAGTCCCAGCTACTTTGGAGGCTGAGGCAGGAGAATTGCTTGAATCTGGGAGGAGGAGGTTGCAGTGAGCCGAGATCGCGCCACCGCACTCTAGCCTGGGTGACAAAGTGAGACTGTCTCAAAAAAAAATCTCAACAGAGATTGTTGTGGTACTTCTTGGGGCCTCTCCTCCAGTGTGTGTCGTGACTCCAGAGTGGGAATGTGTAGGGTTTCACAGACTGACTTGGCCAGAGCCCCTCTCCCCGCGCCCACAGGCCCCTGAAGGCCCCCACAGCATCTTTCACGATGGTTCCATGGCACATATTTTTGAAAATACATTTGCTTTTTCCCTTTAGTGAGTTTTAGTGCTTTTGATACTGTGACGAGGGCACATGCCCAGGGGAAAGATGCTCCCCCTGCTTCCGAAAGCATTCCCTGAGCCTCAAGACTAGGGCTGGCTTCTGAGCGCTTGAGATGTGTCCGGTCCAAATCAAGATATGTGGTAAGGGTACAATCCACACTGGGTTGCTAAGGCTTAGTATGAAAAGGTTCCCTAATACTTTTTTATATATTTTAAAAATATTTTTATTAATGTCGACATTATATTTTGGATTTACTAGATTAATAAAATGTTACTAAAATTACATATTGTGAATCGTAGCAAGAATTTTTATGGCGTAAAACAAGATTATTCTAAAATTTCTATGGACAGGTAAAGGAACTGGAATAGAATGGCTGGAGCACTTTTACAAAAGGAGAATAAAGTGGGAGGAGCCCTTCTGCCCAGCTTTGAGACTTGCTGTGACGTTACAGTCATCAAGACTGCATTGGTTGACCTCCACCGAGCGCGGTGCTGCTGGAGAGGTCAGCGGGCTAGCAGGGAGCCCCAGGCATAGACTCACATAAGCGTGGGCACCTGGCTGGGACAGAGGCGCAGGAGCCCCTCAGCAGTGCCGAGGCCATGGGGCACAGTAGGAAAAAGGTGGACCTTAGCTCAGCCTCTCAGCGTATACAAAAACTATTTCAGATCGGATAACAGATTTAAATGTAGGATGCACAATTACAAGACTTCTCTAGCTGGGCATGGTGGCTCACGCCTATAATCCCAGCACTTGGGAGGCCAAGGTGCATAAATGTCTTGAGCCCAGGAGTTCAAGACCAGCCTTGGCAACATAGTGAGACTACCGTCTCTACAAAGAAATAATAATAATAATAAAAATAGCCAGACATGGCGATGTGTGCCTATAGTCCTAGCAACTCGGGAGGCTGGGGCGGGAGAGCGCTTGAGCCCTGGAGGTAGAGGTTGCAGTGAGCTGAGATCATGCCGCTGCACTCCAGCCTGGGGAAACATAGGAGAAAGTCTTTGGAACCTTGGGCTTGGCGAAGAGAGGTGTTAGATGTGATACCAGAGCAGAGTCTGTGAAAGGGAAAGTCAATCCATTAGGCGTCAACAAAGTTAAACCATTGCTCTGCAGAAGACCCTAACACTGCGAGTAGGAGGGATGGAAAGCCCTAGACAGGGAGAAAATACTTGCAAACTACTCGTGACAAAGCATCTATATATACAGATTAGGAACTCTCATACACATCAGTAAAATAACCCTGTCAGTTTAACTAGAAAATGGGCAAAAGGGCCAGACGCGGTGGCTCACGCCTGTAATCCCAGCACTTTGGGAAACTGATGCGGGCAGATCACGAAGTCAAGAGATCGAGACCATCCTGGCCAACATGGGGAAACCTCATCTCTATAAAAAATACAAGAATTAGCTGGGCATGGTGGTGTGCGCCTGTAGTCTCAGCTACTTGGGAGGCTGAGGCAGGAGACTCACTTGAACCCAGGAGGCGAAGGTTGCAGCGAGCCGAGATTGCGCCACTGCACTCCAGGCTGGGTGACAGAGCGAGACTCCGTCTCAAAAAAACACAAAAATTGGCAAAAGACATGAAAAGCCACCTTTTGCTGAAGAGGATTTGTTAATACACGTGGCCAGAAGCACATGAAAAGATACTCAGCGTCGTCGGCCACTAGGGAAATGCAAATTAAAACCACAAGGAGATACCACTTCACCTCTGCTGGAGTGGCACCACTGGAGGCTGCCAAGAAACTGTCTCCTGCGTCGCTGGCGGGAGTGCAAAGTGCTACAGCCTCTCCCGAAAACAGCCTGTCCGTTTATTAAAACTGAAGCAGCCTCCTAACAGATGACCCAGTCATTGCACCCTTGGGTGTTTACCTCATAGAAATGAAAACTTAGTACAGAAAAACCTGTACACGATTGCTCCTGACAGCTTTATTTTAACAGCCCCATGTGGAAAGAAAACCCAGGTGTCCTTCTGTGTGAGTGAATTGCTAAACAAATGGTAATGCACTTGAGCCACAGAATATTATTCAGCAATAAAAAGGAATGAGCTTGTGATAGAGGCAGCTTCCTGGAGGGATCTCGGGGGTGTTATTTGAATTAGAAAAAGCCTATCTCAAAAGTCACAGGCTATCTCATTTATATGACTTTTTTTTTTTGAGACAGAGCCTCGCTCTGTCACCCAGGGTGGAGTGCAGTGGCACAATCTTGGCTCACTGCAACCTCTGCCTCCCAGGTTCAATTGATTCTCCTGCCTCAGCCTCTCGAGTAGCTGGGATTACAGGCGGCTGCCACCACGCCCAGATAATTTCTGTATTTTCAGTACAGGGCTTTGCCATGTTGGCCAAGCTGGTCTTGAGCTCCTGATCTCAGGACATCCACCTGCTTTGGCCTCCCAAAGTGCTGGGATTACAAGTGTGAGCCACCACACCCTATACAACATTTTTGAAATGACAGAATTGTAGAGATGGAGAACATTATCTCCAGACATTTGTCTTTTAAAATTGTGAAGCTTTCATTTCCCAATATTTCAAAACCAGCTTTTTCTAAACCTCCTCAGCTTTGCAGATCACATTAGTAAATAATCTTTAAACTACTTTTCAAGCTAGGCCCAATGGCCCATGCCTGTACTCCCAGCTCTGCGGGAGGCTGAGGCAGAAGGCTCGTTTGCACCCAGGAGTTTGGGGCCATAGTGCTTTGTTCACGCCGGTGAAAAACCACTGCACTCCAGCCTGGGTAACAGTGAGACCCTGTCTCTTAAACATCTGTTTCACCTGTTCTGCTCAAGTGTGTCGAGCCTCAGCTTGCTTCCTTCCACTGCTTTCAGGACCCTTTGCACGAGGCTTTTCCTGGGGGAACAGGAAAATCTGCCCCAGCCCTGGGGAAGACTGAACGGAGATGGTCAGCTCTAGAGTAGGAAGGAGTTTTAACTCTTCAGTGTTAAGGGGTGTGGCCGTGGGCACAGCAGAGGCCCCTTACCACTGCCTTCTGCAGACTCCCTCTGTGTGAACAGAACATCTGTGCAAAACGCAGCTAGTCAGTGAGGTTTCTGTGCTTTCTGAGCTGAGGGTGTCGGGCATCTCCCCACATCTCGGAGCTCAGCACAGAAAGGCGTCCCCGCTGCCTCCACCCCTGCCTGGGGAGGTTACTCTCCCAGGTGAGCAGGTTGTGGTTGAACCTGGCGGGGCACAGCCATCTGGTAACAACCAAGTTCACATTCCTGGTTCTACAGCTTCCCGCTCTGCACTGAGAAGGGAGTGAGTAGGGTCTCCCCAGGGAGCGGAGGCATTCTGCTGGCTTCTCCGCAGAAGTCAGGGGCTCCAGATCTCCCGTTTCCCCGTGCAGGGCCCTGGTCACATCCTCTGTCGTGTGGCGTGTGTGGAAGGGGAGAAACTTTGCGTTCGTCCTGCTGCCCCAGCTGAGCAGCCCTTCAACATCGCGCGGCCGTGGCAGGCGCCCCGCGCGTCTCTGGACAGGAAGTGGATGCTGTTTTCTTTGAGCTGATAAGGTGTCCTCGCGGTGCCAGGCAGTTTCCTGAAAAGCTGCAGATTCCAAGAACAGTATGGTTGGCTTGCAGGATTTCTCCAGCAGCACAGGCTTCGTTTGAAGGTTCTTGCAAGTACACGAAGCTGGCAAGCCACAGCCAGGCTTAGTGTCAAGTGCAGGGAAGGCGGCGGCCTGGCCAAAGCAGACCAGGGCGGTCCCTGGAGGCCGCTAAGGAGAAAGACCCCAGGCCGAGGCCGCGTCCTGCTGTGGGCCGGGGATGTCAGAGGCCACACACAGGCCGTCGTGGTAGCTTTGGAACCTTGCACCTAGCACCTGTAAATATCGAAAAAAATGATATAAAAGTTTAAAATCATTTTTATATGGAACGTGTACAATTTGTCTTCTGATATTAGTGCTAATCTAAGCAAACTTTTGAACTTTCTTGGCATAACTTGTGCAAACAAAGCGTTGGAACTTTCCGAGCACTCTCAATTATCTGGAGGTGAAGACGGCGTCAGGTCATGAGATTTTTCAGGGCTGTCCCGTACATAGGGTGCTACACACAAAGTACATAAGAACTGAACAGAGGGCGTGGGTGGGAAAATCGGTTTTAAGTTTCCATCTTTCATGGTTAAAGATCTAGTAGAGGCTGGGTGTGGCGGCTCATACCTGTAATCCGAAGTGGGAGGCTGAAGCAGGAGGATCACTTGAGGCCAAGAGTTTGAGACCAGCCTGGCCAACATAGTGAGACCAACTCTCTACAAAAAATTAAAAAATTGGCTGGGTGTGGTGGTACATTACTGTAGTCCCAGCTACTTGAGAGGCTGTTGCTGGAGGATCGCTGGAGGCCGTGAGTTTGAGGCTATAGTGAGCTGTGATGGCACCATTATATTCCAGCTTGGGTGACAGAGCAAGATCCTGTCTCAAAATAAAATGAAAGAAAATAAATCTGGTAGAAAAAACAGACTGGGTCCATGACATTATGTGACAGCTGAGGTAGTGGTTTGGGAAGAGTCAGTTTTTTTGTGGGATCACAGAGGAGGTGAGAGTAATTGAACGGAGGAGGCTGTCTAGGAGGGTGAGGTTAGGGCCCTGTCCCTTGGTGGGACCTCCATGGTGGACTGAAGGGATGTGGCCGTGCCTGGGGTATATTGAAGGTGCACCAGGAAGTGGCCGATTATCTTATCAGACATCAGTCTGTCCCATGTGCCAGTGCCAACGAAGTTCCAAGTATTTTATTTATTTTATTTTTTTGAGACAGTCTCACTCTTGCCCAGGCTGGAGTGCTGTGGCACGATCTCAGCTCCCTGCAACCTCCACCTCCCGGGTTCAAGTGATTCTTCTCCCTCAGCTACCTGAGTAGCTGGGATTACAGGCACGAACTACCGCGCCCAGCTAATTTTTGTATTTTTGGTAGAGATGGGGTTTCCCCATGTTGGCTAGGATGGTCTCGATCTCTTGACCTCACGATCTGCCTGCCTCGGCCTCCCAAGGTGCTGGGATTACAGGCGTGAGCCACCGCGCCCACTGGGTCCAAGTGTAGTCTGCTGTGCAAGGCTGTCACAGGTCTTGGCCTATTGGCCCTTGATGTGTGGTGGGAGAGACATGAGATCAGTAACACACAGCCATGGCTACACGGTGACAGCTGCGGAGGAAATCACAGAGCGCCTTTAGAAAGTGCGCCTTGCTTTGGACAGGTGGATCAGGGAAACCCCCACCCTCCACCCCAAGAAGTGTCGTGAAGCTAAGACTGAGGAGTGAGCAGGCTTTGCAGAGCAGGCTGGAGTGGCTTCCAGCCAGGGGGCGAGCACATGCAAAGGCCCAGAAGCAGGACCCAGCTTGGCGTTCCTGGAAGTGTGGCTGAAGATGGGGTGGGTGAGGGGCGGGGAGAAGGCTGCCAAGAAAGGCAGGGCCTGGTCACGTGCAGGAGTTTGGGTTTTGTTCCTGGGACAGTGGGAAGCCGATGACGCTTGAGGCTGGTAAGCGATGTGATTGGATTTATGTTCTCTGCTATGTGGAAAATGGGTGGGCGGCCTGGGCAGAGGAGGAAGAGTTATCTGGAGACCCTTGTAGCCTTACGGGTGGAGAAAGTGGGCTGTGGCCAAGGGAGGCAGTAACGGGGGGCTGCAGGTGGAGTGGGTGTGATGGCGGGTGTGGGAGGGAGGCTAGAGAGGTCCTGGGGGTTCCAGGTCTCTCTGACAACCAGGTCCCAAGATGGAGGAGCGGGGGCAGAGTGACATCGTCAGGGAAGCCAGGACAGCCCAGAGGAGTACTTTTCACATGCTGGCTTTTGGGTTGGCTGCTGCCTTTTGAATGAAGATGCAAATGGTTTTCCTTTTATAGATTGCAGTTTTGGTGACAAGTTTGAAACTGTGGCTAGCCCCAGAGCCCAAAGATTCTCTCTGTTTTTCTACGTTCTGTTATTTGATATTTCATGTGTTCGGGCTATGATCCATTTTGAGTTAATTTGCTAATGAGTTTTGAGGTTACGGTTTATTTTTTCCCTGTGGGTGCCCAGTTGCTTCAGTACCGTCTGTTGAAATGGCTGCCCTTCCTCACTTGGATTACTTTGTCTTTGTGAAAAATGCAGGCTGGGCGCGGTGGCTCACTCCTGTAATCCCAGCACTTGGGGAGCCTGAGGTGAGCAGATCACGAGGTCAGGAGATCGAGACCATCCTGGCCAGCATGGTGAAACCCCATCTCTACTAAAAATACAAAATTAGTCTGGCATGGTGGCGCGTGCCTGTAGTCCCAGCTACTCGGGAGGCTAAGGCCGGAGAATCACTTGAAGCTAGGAAGCGGAAGTTGCAGTGAGCCGAGATCACGCCACTGCACTCCAGCCTGGTGACAGAGTAAGACTCCGTCTCAAAAAAAAAAAAAGGCCCTGGGAGTGTTTGTTTAGGTCTGTTTCTGGGTTGTCTGTTCTGTTCCATTGACCTCTGTCCACCGTCTCACCAGTATCAAAATTTTCATTACGGTAGCTTGATAATTAAGTTTGAAGTCAGGTAGACTGAGCCTCTCGCTTCAGGCTTCTTTTCCTAAGTTGTTTTTAGCAGTTGTCTTCACTGAGCATTCCGTGTAAGGAACATTTGCCTGCAGTCACCCCTCATTTCCCATTTACCGCCAGGTTAGATGCAGATGGTCCTGGGCTGAGCTGAATTGACATTTGTGATAAGCTGGGTTTCCTGATGTTATTGCTGTGGTCTTCCTGTGATAGCAGCTGTGCTTAGTTAGGTTTTGTCACAGTAGACATATACATTTTAAAGAGATTTCAGGCAAAGTAGTGGTTCTCAGACTTGGGCTACACCGAACCTCCCAGAGGGCTTTGCAGGCAGAGTGCAGGGCCCTCGGCAGAGCCTGATTCAGCAGGTCTGCAGGTGGGGGGCAAGGATTGTGGTGCTGTCACTGCTGGTTCCTGATCCAGGACCTCATGTTGAAATCACTGATGTAAGGTAAGTCCCCCAGGACTGGAGGTTAAGCTAGGGGGATCTTGCACTTTTTTTTTTTTTTTTGAGATGAAGTCTCACTCGGTCACCCAGGCTGGAGTGCAGTGGCACAATCTCAGCTCACTGCAACCTCCGCCTCCCGGTTTCAAGCGATTCTCCTGCCTCAGCCTTCCACGTAGCTGGGATTATGGGCACACGCCACCATGCCCGGCTTGTTTATGTACTTTTAGTAGAGATGGGGTTTCACCATGTTGTCCAGGCAGTTCTCGAACTCCTGACCTGAAGTGGTCCACCTGCCCCCGCCTCTCAAAGTGCTGGGATTACAGGTGTGAGCCCCACACCTGGCTGGTATCTTGAACTTCGAGTTCTTTTTTTCCTCTGCTTTTTCCTGAAACAGTACTTCCTGAGTGCCTTATTCTGGGATGTCTTGCGTGCCTTAGAGGTCTGGAGACCACACTTCCTCTGTGTAAAGACACTCTCTGAGTGTTAAAGGGATTTTTGCCAAGACAGCAAAGACTGAAGATGCTCCACTACTCAGGCCTGATGTGCAGCCCAGGATGGCTGTGGTCTCTGATACTGAGCCGTGAGGAGTGGTTTTAGAGAGGCCACATTCTGGGGACCAGATGCTGCTGATCAGGACCCTTATTGCCAGGACACAGACATTTACATACAATCAGAGTGAGCACAGGAGGCTGAAACCCCACTCTCCTGCTCCCCCCGCCCCTCTTTTCTGGGTTTCCTCTCCCAGCAGCTCCACTCAGAGGGGACCTTCTTTGGGGGCGCCTGGAGGCGTGGGCAGTCTGAGAGAGGTGCAGGCCAGAGGCAGGGTCTGCCCCCAGGAGAGGCGGCCACGCCAGGCCTCGGGATTCACCCATGCTCTTGGTAAGCAAGGCCAGGATGACTTCCCTCCATCCTCCCACTCCGATTCCAGTCACTTTGTTGGGACTCTGTATTCTGCGGTGATATGACCGAAATGTGGGTCGCCTCTTAAGGTCTGCCGTTCCCATTGCCCGAGCTCCGGACTGTGAGTGGCGTGGGTTCCTGCAGGGACACACGGGTCCTAGACCTCCAGTAGCACAGCAGCAACTCATGAAAGCATGCCCCCCTGCCACCCAGTGTTTCTTATGCCCTTTGTTCCTTCCTATTCATCTCCTGCTCAGGCCCAGCTGAACCCCGTCCCAGACTGGACCCTATTCACGCAGAGGTGCTTATCCACAGGAACTGGGGCAGGCAAGGCAGAACGCTGCTGTGAAACTGAGTGACACTTGCCAGGGCTGCACGAGACGCCTTTGAACGTAAATGTGTGCTCCCAGGAAAAGAAGATACACTGCTGTTTTGGGAGAAAATTTCACCCTGGTTATTTCTGGCATCTTAAGGGCAAATTGGCACTCTCTGTCCTCTGCCTCACTTCCTTATAGCTAAGTCACTCTCCTAACTTGAAGTTTTCAACCCCACGCTGCTCTCACACATGCGTGTTCAGTGACTGAGTTTCCATAGAGGCTTTGCATGGTCTGCTTTTCACCCTTCAAGCTGCTGGGGATGAGCTGGGTGCAGAGCGTGTTGGAATCAGCATTCAGGAAGTGCCAGCGTGCATGCTTTCCTAAACCACCCAGCAGCGGGCATCAGAGAAGCAGGATGCAGGAAGGAAGTGCGGGTGGGCACAGTTGGGGATGGGGGTGGGCAGAGGAGGAATGATTATTTGGTAGTACATACTGTGTGCGTCTCACTTTATGTTCCCCCAAACTGCATGAGGTGGGTGTTTTTATTTCCATTTTACAGCCCAGGAATGTGAAGCCGAAGCATGAATGGCGTCTAGATCACCCTGTGAATATGTGTGTGGTGGGGGTGTCAGTTTGTGTTCATCTACCCAACGTGCAAGCGTTTGCTGCATCTGATAACAGCTTATGTGGGATCACGAGAGTCCTCCACAATACCACGTGTTGATTTAGTCCCCAGAGAAACGAGTGTGTATGGGGCACCAGGCCTATGTTAGGAGCTGAAGAGAAAAGGTTGCCTTAGACATACCTGCCCTTGAGGAAGTCACGGCTCAGTGAGTAAGGGGAAAAAAGTGACAGCTGGCTTTTTAAAATGGTGACACAGGCGGTCACGACGGCTTGTGCCATAGTCCCAGCACTTTGGAAGACTGAGGTTGGACGATCGGTTGAGCCCAGAAGTTTGGGACCAGCTGGAGCTATAGTGACACCCTGTCTCTACAAAAAATTAGTGGGATGTAGTGGCCTGCGTCCGTCCGTAGACCCAGCTACTGAGGCAGGAGGGTTGCTTGAGCCCAGCAGGCAGAGGCTGTAGTGAGCCATGATCACACCACTGCACTCCAGCCTGGGAGGCAGAGCAAGACCCTGTGTCCAAAAAAGTTGATATATTTGTTTTAAAAATGGAAATTGATGGCTGATGTGAAAAGGTGAAAGTCTGAGTTTATAAGTCCACTCAAATCCATTGCTTTTATTAAAAGTAATGTTATTTGAGGTGAGAAGGTGTTTCAGTGACCCCAGCCCTATCCCATAATAAGAGGAGACCTCACTGTGTGCTCTCTGTAAAGTACCACGTAATTGCCTTACACCAGCTGGAGGAGGCCTTGGTACGAGTTGTCTTAAGCATTATTTTGGTAAGAGGCTGGGCACAGTGGCTCACACCTGTAATGCCAGCACCTCGGGAGGCCCAGGCAGCTGAATCACTGGAGGCCAGGAGTTCGAGACCAGCTTGCCCAGTATGGTGAAACCCTGTCTCTACTAAAAATACAAAAATTGGCTGGGTATAGTGCCGGGCACCTGGAGTCCCCGCTACCTGGGAGTCTGAGGAAGGAGAATCCCTTGAACTTGGGAGGCAGAGGTTGCAATGAGCCGAGATTGTTCCACTGCATTCCAGCCTGGGTGACAGAGGGAGCTCAATCTCAAAGAAAAAAAAAAACAAAACAAAATTATTTTGGTAAGAGCTTGTCATTAATGAGACTCTCTTGTGTCCTGACAGGTGTCAGCGATGGCCGAAGATGGGAGTGAAGAGATCATGTTCATCTGTAAGTGACCCATGGACCTGTCCGAGACCAGCCCTATGTCGTAGCACCACACGGGCATGGCGCTTGCTGTCTGGGCAAAGCCACATGCACGTTCGGTTTTTATCATATACAAAAGCTATGGATTTACAATTTTCCCGTGAAACACGATGTATTTCGTGAGCAGTGCACTATAGGGGTGTGGTTTTTTAACAGGATCACCTTTCTCAGAACTGCTGGCAGAGGGCACATTGCAGGGGGTAGCACATGGCCTGGCAAGTAATCCAGGGCTCAGCAGGAGGGAAGTGCGTTAGATTTGTCACAAACCCATTAACATTGGCTGTTTTCACTTATGCTCATTCTTTGGGGAGGGTCTTGCTTTGCGTCCCCGTGGGGTGACCGTGCTTGATTTGAGGTGTGTGGCGGAGCTGGAGCTTTCCCTGGGCGCGTGTCCTGCGTTTGCACTCCTCGTGTGCGTGAGCGCCAATGGAGGCCGTGGGGACACAGGCCTCGTGCCATCCGATGCCCCTCCCTTGCTTGTCTTTGCTGTGTCGGCATCTTCGGCTCTAGGTCACCCTCACAGGGCAGGGGTCCCTGTTTCCCAGCTTTGTGTGTCTCCCTCCCTGGGTGCTCTGATGCTCGGATGTCTGCTTGCAGGGTGTGAAGACTGCAGCCAGTACCACGACTCCGAATGTCCCGAGCTGGGCCCAGTGGTCATGGTCAAAGACTCCTTTGTGTTAAGCAGGGCAAGGTGAGTGACCGCCGTGAGCTGCTTCCGTGGTCCCGGGCCTGTCGTTATGCTGGCAGTGACTTCACAGGAGCATAGCGGCCTTTGTGTCTGCAGACAGGGAGGAAGGAACACGAGGGAGAACAGAGGCACTCCGAGTGAGTGCCAGTGATTTCCCTCCCACCGTGAACTGAGCAGCCTCTCTGCTGGGATGCACCGAAACACGTGCTTCAAAGCTCCAGAGTGAGTTTCTCTGATCCACTTCCGGGTTCTTAGGAGCCCAGCTGTTCCTGACTCGATGTGGAGGCTGCAGGAGAGTGGACTGGCCCAGGTGGTCGATGTGCTGAGCACCAGCGGTCATGCTGAGGTCTGCTTGTCGGCTTCTCTGTGCATTCCAGGTCTCCGCCTGCCAGCGGACTCATGCACACTCAGGTGGGAGGGCATGCGGGGTTGTGAGGACAGGGACAGGGCTGACCCACAGCAGCTCTGGAAGCAGCCCCTGCAGGCCTGTTGGCTCAGTGGGCAGCAGCTGCCCTGCTGCTCCACCCTCACCCACAGGGGGCTGTGCCTAGGGCAGTCCAGGGCAGGTGGGCTTGGACAAGGCGCTTTCCATTCCTTGGTGGCCTCTGTAAAGGGGAGAAAATGCTGGGTCCCGTGCGGTGGCCATGGCGTTGTAGGTGGCAGTACCTGGTGTGTGTTGCTGCTGCGAAGGTGGTCGCCATCTCTTCAGGACTGTTTCCAGGAGCCTCCCAACTGTCCTCAACACCGTTCATTTATTTTTTTTCTTAGTGTGACTCAAAACAAAGAGATTAATGTTTTGACCTCGAGTAGAGAGCGCATCCACCCCATCTTCCCCAGAACCTCAGGGGCCGCCTGTCGCCCATGAATATTCAGCTGAAACCCCTGGTCCTGAAGTCAGACCCTCTGTGCTGGATTCTCATCTCAGTGGCCTCCTGCCCACCCTGAAGGGCCTGTGTGCTGGGCACCCAATGCCCACCTCAGTCCGAGGGGCCTGTGTGCTGGGCACCCCATGCCCGCCTCTCTCCAAGGGTCCTGTGTGCTGGGCACCCCATGCCCACCTCTGTCCTGGACATGTCCTGGGATCGTCCTGGCTCCTGTACCTTCCTCCCCAGACCCCGTCCCTGACATTCTTCCCCTTCAGTTTAAGAGGTCACATCCTAGTGAAACTGACCTGCTCCACTTGGCTGGAAACCCTTTTTGGTGTTTAGGACACCCATGGCACTGGCGTCTTTCTCGGGATGCTCTCCACGCAGCTCCTCAGCAGCAAGTTCCCTGTGGTCTGCCCTCCATCGCTGGACCCCACACCAGTCTGACCCTGTTCTGTCTCATAGCAGCCACACCAGGGAGGCACCTGTTGGCACTGTCTTTCCCACGGGGAGTTAAACCCGCCCTTCGGTAACCAGCCCCACTGTGGCGTGCTCTGGGTGACTCACCAGGGCCTTGTGGTCGGCCTCATGTAGCTAAGGCCACAAGATTACGGCTGCATTGCCACAGCCTGAGGGTGTCTTCACAACCTCGGCCTCAGTCCTCATTCGGCACCTATTAGGAAGGCTCCTGCGTTTTGTTTCGGTTGTTTTTCTTTGAGACGGGTTCCTACGCTGTCACTCAGGCTACAGTGCAGTGGCCCAGTCTCGGCTCACTGCAGCCTCAAACTCCTGGGCTCAAGTGATCCTCCCGCCTCAGCCTCCAGAGTAGCTGGGACTACAAGCGTGCACCACCATGCCCAGCTAATTTTTTGTACTTTTTGTAGATACAGGGTTTTACCACGTTGCCCAGGCTGGTCTCAAACTCCTGGTCTTATGCAATCCTCCCACTGCCCCTGGCCTGGAAGGCTTCTATTTTATCACCTGGAGAATTCCATTTCAGAAGACGCTGGCGGTCAGTGAGAGCGAGCTCTTAGGTTGTGTTAACACGTAGGTCCCGGTGCAAGCGCTCTCTTTATTCCATTTCCAGGTCATCCCTTCCTCCCAACTTGGAGATCAGACGGCTGGAAGACGGAGCTGAGGGGGTGTTCGCCGTCACTCAGCTCGTCAAGCGGACACAGTTTGGTCCCTTTGAGTCCAGGAGGGTCGCCAAATGGGAAAAGGAGTCCGCGTTTCCCCTGAAGGTAAAAGCCGTTGCCAGACAGGAGCTGGGGAGCTGGGTGTTGATGGCCTTCCTATGCGGGAATGGGAGAAGGAACTACTGAGTTTCCATGATTTAGAAATGCCTTGGAAACAGCTCTAAATATTGTAGGTCTGCTTAGTTTCCAAGAAAATGTTTGTTTTTATATTATAAGGGCATCAATATTAAGTTAGTATTTTGTCATTTTCTTTTTTTTTTTTTCCTCTTTTTTTTTTTTAAGATGGACGTTTGCTCTAGTTGCCCAGGCTGGAGTGCAGTGGCGCCATCTCGGCTCACTGCAACTTCTGCCTTCCTGGTTCAAGTTATTCTCCTGCCTCAGCCTCCTGGGTAGCTGGGATTGCAGGTGCCACCATGCCCTGCTACTTTTTGTATTTTTAGTAGAGACGGGGTTTCACCATGTTGCCCAGGCAGGTCTCAAACTCCTGACCTCAGGTGATCCACCTGCCTCGGCCTGCCAAAGTGCTGGGATTACAGGCGTGAGCCACTGCGCCTGGCCGTATTTTGTAATTTTCAGTTTTGCAAAACATTAAAGAGTGTGTTTAAAACATATGCAGGAGAAACCCTGAACGCCGGCTCCAGCTGCCCTGCACCTTCCGTTGTTGTCACAGGCTTTATGAGACCGCATCTTGTGGGACTGCGTCACTGTGGTCATTTCCACGCCTGTGCACAGCACTGATAGTTTGCACAACTCTTTCAAAGGGAAGGTGTTTGTTGAGGCAATGGTGAGATGTTGGGCATAATACCAAGTTTGGCAGCTCTAAAAAGCACATCACACTGAGTGAGAGAAGACAGTGCACTTTTATGTGCATTTAAGAAAACTAAAATGTATGTAAATTGCAAGGCAGGCTCTGGAATACTTAAAAACTGAGCCCTCCGGAAGGCCTGTGAGGCCAGGCGAGGTGGGTTTTTACTGTTCCCATGCCTACCCTCAGTGTCGTACCCCAAGCCAGCCAGTCTTCAGAAATATCTGTGAAATAAACAGAGGCGGAACTGGTTGCTAGTCAGCAAACTTTTCTTAGAGACCCTTAAAAGGGATCTGCTCGTTTTAGGACAGGCAGCGGAAGTCAACAAGCTTGGGTTTTTGGAACTCCTTTGAAAACTGATCTTGGAAGGCAGATTTCAGCAAAAAGGGAAAAAAGGGAAAGACACTTTATTTGTTTACAAAGAGAAAGAAAGAAGGGAGGGAGGGAGGGAGGAGAAGGAAGGAAGGGAAAGAAGGAAAGTTTTAAGTTGAAGAAATACGTAGCAGTGCCTGAACCAGCCTCTGAAGGCCGTCGGCCACCTGCCTGTCCTTCGCAGCACCTGTCTGGCTGATGTACACAGTTGGTGTGGGTGCAAGGTTGGGGCCAGGCCCCTTTAAAAAGTCTGTTGTGCCCATTTGGTGGTCTTTGAGTTACTCGATTCTGAAGGTCACCGCCTGGCACTGGGTTGTTCTCAGTGCACGCTCCAGCATTCAGCTCCTGTATGCCCACCAGAGCGAGGGTGCTGCCAGCTGGGAGCACGCCTTCCTCAGCAACTGGGGGTCATTAAGTGGATGGCTGTCCCCCACCCCTGCTTCTTGCTTCCAAGGGCTCTGTCCTTAGAGAGGCCTCTCTGGGAAAAGCTTAGGAGAGGGGAGAGCTGTCCTCCCACGGTGAGGGAGAGATCTGGGCATTCAGAAAATAAGGAAGAAAACCCTCCTATACTCGGGTGGTTGATAAGAACCTCAAAACAGTTAAGTTTCTCTCCCTACTGCCTGCCTGCATTTAATCCATAAAGAAATAGTGGCAGATCTGGGAGTTGAACTCAGTGTCCCAGTTCCCAGTGGGCTGTCTGTGGAGCCTAGGTGTCCCTGTGACACCTGGACTAGGAGCAGAGCTCAGGTGTCCACTCAAAGCCCACCTGCACTAGGACTAGAACCTCGATGTCCCCATGCCCACTAGAACTGATTAGTACTTGAGTTCTGCCCCTGGGCCGTGAGTCACACTCAGGTGTCCCAGTGACACATGGACCCGTTGGCTGTGTCTGCTGCTTCCTTTTGCCTGTGACTAATCTGACCTGTGGAAGCCACATGGTCTACCTGTGACCTTCCCATCTCAGCATCCTGTACGGGAGCCCTTCTGGCCTCTGACGTGTCACTGTGTAGATGGGTTCCTCAGCACCTGCCCCCACACGCTGACACGCAGATGGGTAATCTGCCATGTCCCTGGCTTCTTCATGGGCCGACTCACCCGCAGGTGTTCCAGAAGGACGGACACCCCGTGTGCTTTGACACCTCCAACGAGGATGACTGCAACTGGATGATGCTGGTGCGGCCGGCGGCGGAGGCCGAGCACCAGAACCTGACGGCCTACCAGCACGGCAGCGACGTGTTCTTCACCACCTCCAGGGACATCCCCCCGGGCACCGAGCTGCGCGTGTGGTACGCGGCCTTCTATGCCAAGAAGATGGACAAGCCCATGCTGAAGCAGGCCTGCTCTAGCGCCCACGGTACGTGGCGGCCCCTGGTCCCGGGCCCGCCTTCCCTCGTGCCTTGCCGAGGGGTTATGGCCCCCTGGCTCTGTGCTGACCCCATGCTGATGAAGTGGGTTGTGTGGGGCCAGCTGCTGGGATGCAGAGAGTTGGGGGCAGAGAGTCAGGTCTGTCTTTCCGCTTGTTAAACATCCTTGGTGAGTTTGGGCAGGTGGATGTAACACAAGGTGACACAGTCGGACAGAGATACATCTGAGAAATGTGTCCTGGGGAGATGTCTTTGTTATTGGAGCACCGTAGAGCACACTCTCACACCTTGATGGCACGGCCCGCTGCGCACCCAGACCGTATGGTGTAGCTTGCGGCTCTAGGCTGCCAGCCTGTCCAGCATGTGCCTCTCCAGCATGCAGCGGTCCCTTAACACATGGTATTTGTACGTGTAAACATAGAGCAGGTGATACAGGAAAAGTACTGCACTATGATCTTCTGGGACCACTGTCGTTGACCGAAACGTTGTTATGTGGTGCGTGACTGCTGAGCTCTGCCCTCGGGGCTACATCCTGTGACTCATCCTCCTGATCCCATGAGGTGGGGGTACTCACCCTGTCTCTGGACAGAGGAGACAGAGCACAGGGAGGTGAGGGAACTGAGCCCAGGTTACAGTGAAGTAGATGAAGAAATCAGGATCAGTCCCTGGCCTCCGGCTCCAGTGCTGCTGCTCACTGTGCAGTGCCTCCTCCTAGATTTCGGGGGAGTGTGTGTGCGTGCACGTGCGTATCTGTGCGCGTGTGCGTATCTGTGTGTGTGTGCACGCACGTGCGTGTCTGTGTGCGCATATGCGTGTCTGTGTGCGCATGTGCGTGTCTGTGTGTGTGTGCCTACATGTGCATATCTGTGTGTGTGCATGGGCATATCTGTGTGTGTGCGCCTACATGTGCGTATCTGTGTGTGCATGTGCGTATGTGTGTGTGTGCCTACATGTGCGTATCTGTGTGTGTGCATGTGTGTACCTGTGTGTGCGCCTACATGTGCGTATCTGTGTGTGTGCACGCATGTGCATATCTCTGTGTGTGTGCATGTACATGTGCGTATCTGTGTGTGTGTGTGTGCGCATGTTCAAAGAAAGCCCTAGTGGACATATGTGAGTGATCTGCCGAAATCCAGCATTCCTTTGGAAAAGCAGATCACGGTGCCTGTCCTGCTAACCTGGGGTTCAGACACCGCTTTCCCCAAGTGGGCCTGTTGAACTTTAAATCTTTCTCATCCGTGTTGTGGGTCTTTTTGGCATAGATCCTCCTCATAAAACCTGAAGAAACTGTATGAACTTCTTGATATTTGGTGTCTTCCGACCTGCAAAACATCAATTTCCTATGGCAGAAGCTAACACTACCCAGGAGCACACATTATCTGTGGTTGCTGTGAAGATTCTTGCTCAAGGGGGAGAAATAGATATTGACTCTCCTCACCCCCCACGCGAATGACCTGATTCTCACATGACCCTCTTTCCTTAAATGCAGTGTAATCCAAAATAGTAGCTCCATAGTGTAAGATTCCTCACAGATTTGGAAGGTTTTTATCTGTCCTGTTCGTCTGTATGATTGAGGCTTTGTAAATGCACCTGGTTGTCCCTAATCCCAGGTGGGCAGATAAAGCGGAGTGAGGGAGGAGTCCTCAATGGGCTGTGTGTGAGTGTCCCTGGGCCGCACGGAGTGTCTCTGGGCTGTGCGTGAGTGTCCCTGGGCCGCACGGAGTGTCTCTGGGCTGTGCGTGAGTGTCCCTGGGCCGCACGGAGTGTCTCTGGGCTGTGCGTGAGTGTCCCTGGGCCGCACGGAGTGTCTCTGGGCTGTGTGTGAGTGTCCCTGGGCCACACGGAGTATCTCTGGGCTGTGTGTGAGTGTCCCTGGGCCACACGGAGTATCTCTGGGCTGTGTGTGAGTGTCCCTGGGCCACACGGAGTGTCTCCTGGGACTGTCTGGTGCTGTGTGGGAGTGTCCTGCCGTTGCATGGGAGTGTCTCTGGGCTGCGTGGGAACGTCCCAGTACCGCATGAGAGTGTCCCGGCACTGTGCTGCCCTCGTAAACCACCATCAACCCCAGTGGCTTTCAGGTCAGAAATGTGCTCTCCCACAGTGGTGGAGTCCAGACATCCAGGATCAAGGTGTCAGCAGAGCTGGTTCCTTCTGGACACCTGGAGGGAGACTCTGTCCCGGGCCTCTCCGCAGCCTCTGGTGGCGGCTGGCATAGCAGGCTTTTGTGTCCCTTGGTTTCTGGCTGTGTGACTCCAGCCTCTGCCTGTCTTCTCCTCCATGTCTCTGTGTCCTCTCTACATAAGGCCACCAGTCATTGGATTTAGGCCTCCCCAGTCCAGCATGACCTCACCTTAACTTGATGCCGTCTGCAAGGATCCTCTCTTAAGGGCTGTAGGTGGGTGTGAATTTCTGGGAGCCACTGTTGAACCTGTTATGGGCCCTGTGAGGGCTGGGTGGAGAGGAGCCACTGGGGATGCTGCCAGGGAGTGTCAGTGGGGAGTCAGGAGGGGCGGCTCTCTGCAGGGACCACAGGGGTGGCAGTGTCCTCTTCCGCCAGGATGGTAAAGGCAGCTAAGTGTACTCGGGGCTTCACATCTTTCACAGATATGTTTGCAGAAAAAGACTGTGGCTTTGTGGGAGGTTCTTTAAGAGTGAAAGGGACAAAAAGAACTTGGAGAAACCCACTGCTCTTCACCCAGCTGCTCCTAGCCCCACCCTCTTGGCTTTGCCAAAACCAGATACCTGGCCTGGCCTGGCCCGGCATCAGAGAGGCCCCCATGGCAGCACCTGCTGGGTCAGGGGCCATTTCCAAGTCCTGCGAGGCTGAGCTCTCCAAGCAGAGCCCAAGTAACTGTGATCATCGGGACCTGTGTCTGGAATTCCTGAAGGCCTAGGCAGCTGGCAGCGCGTGAGCCCACGGCCAGCCCAGACTGCAGCCACGCTGGGGGTGGGGCTCTGAGATGTTGGCCTTGGCCATTTACCCCCGGTCAGTTTGTATCCTGGGTGGTGCCCTCACCACTCTCAAGGCTAAGGTCAAAGCAAATGTTGTCCCCTCTTACTGAAACTACAGGTGTTTTGTACTCATTTTACCTGCTGGAGACCCTTCAGTCTGGAGCTAAGTTTGAAACGATAGATTTAAATGAAGTCAGCCTGGGACTGTGTTGTTCAGTAGAGTCACCTCCTGATTCCAGGGTTTCTAGGGTAATTCCCATTCCTCCCTAAAACCTCTGAGAGCAAAAGGGGACTTTTAATCATTCTACCAGGATGGTCTGCATGAATGGGAACGTATGATCACCTGAGCACGGCGTAACCCTAAACAAGGTTTTTAATGGGGGAATAAATAAACAACTTAGTTCCTCGTAGATTTCAGAAATGCTTTTTAGGATGGTCACTTGTGTTCGGGGATGGATGGCAGTTATTTCTAGAGAAGTAGTGAACATCGCGATTCCTATCCACCCCCTGGTTGGTCGGGTTCCTCCTTTCCTTCCCTTCCCGAGAGAGCCCCCGTTGAGCTCCGGCTTGGTCCTCGAAGTGGACTTTCCCTGTCTCCACCTGCTGGCTGTTCAAACAGCCACCCAGCAGCCACGTCAGCGCCCCTCCCCCAACACACACTGCCTCTCACCCTCTGCCACATACCTGGCTCCTTCTTCCCTGGAGCCCCTTCTCCCTGAGCCCCCGGGGGTCCCTCTCCAAGCGCAGGAGTGCTTCTAAAGCCCTGCCCACCCAGTGCACCCAGGTCCAAGCAGAGTCTGAGTGGCAGTCGAGCACCTCACCAGGCTGAAGCTATGGACTGGAGCCCCACGCTGCCCGCATCTCAGAAATGAGTATCTTGATAGATGACAAGACCTTCAAAGAGAGGCCAGAAGCATCCAGAAAGCTGGCCCCCTGCATGGCTCTCACTGTTTAGACTGGGAAGGCCTGGAGTTCCTGGGGTAACTGTAATTCCACTCCTGTTCAGCAACGCGGCCTCTGGGGCGGACACGCCCAGAGAGAATGCTGCTTCGTGGTGGGAGGACAGGAGCCTTTTGAGACATTGTCACACCTCTGGCCCAGTGGGTGTAGGCAGAGTGATGTGAGTGGCTTCCAGGACCATGGGTGTGCTCCTAGAACCGTACCGGCGGCCGATGAACCCAGGAACCGTCTTCTGCAAATCACTCAGTGTGGTGGCCCAGTCTTTCTTGGTGAGCAGCAGAGCTCCTAAGACTTACTGACTTAATTCTGTTTCTTCTTTCATTTGCTCTGAACATGCATCTTTGTGTAGAAATCAGTCCATTTGCACATCAGTGGAGCTGTCTTCTAAATACAGAGAAAAGTTTGGTTTTGTACTGAAGGAGCAGTAACACATCCCTTTAAAAGTTACTTATTATTTTTTTCTGGTAGTGGGTTTGCTTTTCTAGTTAGCTCTTTTTGTTTTTTGAGACAGGGTCTGACAGTCGCCCAGGCTGTAGTGCAGTGGCACGATCATGGCTCACTGCAGCCACACGCTGCATGGCTCAAGTGATCTTCCCACCTCAGCCTCCCTAGTAGCTGGTACTACAGGTGTGTGCCACCACACCCAGCTATTTTATTTTTATTTTTATTTTTAGTAGAGATGGGTCTTACTAGGTTGCCTAGGCTGGTCTTGAACTCCTGTATGCAAGCAATCCTCCCACCTCCCAAAGTGCTGGGATTCTAGGCATGGAGCACTGTGCCTGGCCTTATCTTTATCTTGAGCTCACATTACGATTGATTTTCTTTCTTTACACAAACCTGAACCTGCTGATAGATGGAGAGGGCAGCCCAAAGAGCATCCGGGGTCTTCATGGGAGACAGCATGGGGCCCAGAAAGAGTGTGGTGGGGGCACCATGCCAGCGAAGTGTGGTTATGACACAGCTGTCTCCACCAGCCTCTGTTCCCTTTTACACTCGCTCTCTGAGAATCCACTGCTTGAAGAATCCCACAAGATCGTGGACAAACGGAAATGAGAGCCAGAGCCCCATTTCTCACCTTCTCAAACACACATGGGTTCCAAAGAGAGAAAATTTTCCAAGTCATCTTTCTATGAAAAGAGTGAAATATAAACACATTTTATAACTTGGGGAAACTGTAGAGGCGCATATAGCATCACTGTTCTAACTCAACTGTTGTTGCCATTTGGTGAGCATTTTCCTCGTATTTTTAATTTTTAATTTAATTTTTTTGAGACAGTCTTGCTCTGTGGCTAAGGCTGGAATGTGGTAGCCTGATCTCAGCTCACGGAGACCTCCACTCCCGGTTCAAGCAGTTCTCTTGCCTCAGCCTCCCAAGTCGCTAGGATTATAGGCATGTACCATCACGCCCAGCTAATTTTTGTATTTTTAGTAGAAATGGGGTTTCACCCTGTTAGCCAGGCTGGTGTTGAACTCCTGACCTGAAGTGATCCACCTGCCTCAGCCTCCCAAAGTCTTGGGATTACAGGCATGAGCCACCGGACTGGCCCCTGTATTATTTGAAAAACCAGCACTGATGACATGTAGTTTGCATGCAGTAAGACTCAGCTCAGACACTTATTTATTTATCTATATTTTTGAGACAGAGGCTGGGTCTGTCACCCAGGCTGGAGTGTAGTGGTATGATCTTGGCTCACTGCAACCTCCACCTCTTGGGTTCAAGAAATTCTTATGCCTCAGCCTCCCAAGCAGCTGGACTTAACAGGCGTGAGCCACCACTCCTGGCCAGTTTAGACACTTTTGAGTGTCTACAGTTGTCTAAGCTCCATTGAAGCTGAGTTACAGAACTTCATACCAGGAAGTTGTCTCGTGCCGCCCCCCGCCCCCCGCTGGAACACCAGGCTGCTTTCTGTGCTGTAGGCTCGCTGTCCCTTGTTTTAAAACTAGCAGAGCTCGAGCTGCACCTCCCGTCTTACTGCTTGCTTTTCTTTGCGAGCACAGTCTGGTTCACCACATCTTAAGCCTTTTCCCTGCTATTACTATCTCTGGCGTCACTTTAAAGTTGCATCATGTTAGATTTTGCTGAGATACTTCTCTTTTTTCTTTTTGAGACGGAGTTTCGCTCTTGTTACCCAGGCTGGAGTGCAATGGCGTGATCTCGGCTCACCGCAACCTCCGCCTCCTGGGTTCAGGCAATTCTCCTGCCTCAGCCTCCTGAGTAGCTGGGATTACAGGCACGCGCTACCATGCCCAGCTCATTTTTTGTATTTTTAGTAGAGATGGGGTTTCACCGTGTTGACCAGGATGGTCTCGATCTCTTGACCTCGTGATCCACCCGCCTCGGCTTCCCAAAGTGCTGGGATTACAGGCGTGAGCCACTGCGCCCGGCCGATACTTCTCTTTTCTTGGATATTTAAGTGACTGGCAGTAAGAGTTGCCTTCTGACCGTTGACTGATATTTTTTCCTAAGAACTCTTTATCTTTTACAATGAATATTTGGAAAATCCTGAGTTCTTCTCTTGATGAGCAGACAGTCACCATGACACGTTTTTCTAGTCCTCGTACTTAGCAGCAGAACGCCGAGCTGAAGGGAACTGGCCCTCTGGGGGTGTGGGAGCTTTATTGCTGCAGACAGCGGCCCACGTGGATTAGTAGAAACTCCCCTGTTCAGAGGTGGTGGCCTCTGGTAACCCGGCTCCTCGTCCTCTTTTTCTGAGACTGACATGTGACTGTTTTTCTCTTTGGAACCTATGTGTGTTTGGGAAGGTGAGTGAGAAGTGGGGGTTTGGCTCTGATTTCCATTTGTCCTCGATCTTTTGGGATTCTTCAAGCAGGAGATTCTCAGCAAGTGTAAAAGGGAACAGAGCTGGTGGGGACGAGGTGTCCCGGAAAAATTCCCCGCTGGCATGGCGGCCCACCACACTCTTTCTGCTTTTTCTTTATTTTTAGTATGACAGAAAATTTCACATTGCATTTATACCTCTTTCTTGTTGTCTTATGAAAACTCAACATGGATGTAAACAGTTACCGCGATAATCTGTATCTTCATCTTCCATTCATTACACCCTTAGTACTAGTTTTGGATATGAAAAGATCCGTGTTTTTCCCTAGTGCCAAATGCATGTGCAGTTGTGGTTTTGGTTTTTTTTTAAAGACCCAGGAGTTTGTGTTTGTGGGTGGCCCCTGGAGTTGGCAGTGGGTGATGAGCTTCAGTGCAGGCTGTGTGATTGGAGTGGAAGTGATAGGCAGGGGTCCTGGCCTGGGCCGGCCCACAGGGGCTGCCACACGAGGTGTGGAGACACTGGGCTGGGCCAGATCATGGCACACTTGCTTAGCCCCTCCCCCGCCTCAATTTTAGGTTGCACAAGAGCATCAGTGACTTTTTTGTTAAAAGGTGCCTGTAGTTCTCTTTATGGTCAGGTGTACCCTGCATGCCATGTCCCCTCAGCTTAGCTCTCTCTCCCCAGGTTCCTGTGCAGTGTGGGCTGAGGGACAGAGGTGCTGCCTGGGATAGTGGCCACCTGCCTCAGGTGCCTGTTTAAGTTCAAATTGAGTAAGATTAAATCCTTGTTTCCTGGGACACAAGCCACATCTGGTTACCGGCCGCCTTGCTGGATAGCAGCTCTGGAGCACATCTGTCATCCACAGAAAGCTCTGCTGGACAGCGCCGGGCGGGCGCCACTGCCTGGCTGCTTGGGTTCCACTGTCTTACTCTGTGAGCCGGTGAGAGGCTGAGGAATCACACTTGGCTCTTTAGGATGCACTTACCTCATGAAGTCATAGAAGGGACGATCCTGGTCCCCTGGACTGGCTTCTGGGAGGAGTTCACAGTTCTGTGACTGGTGACCCTGCAGCAGGCGTGGCTCTGTGCTCAGATGCCTCATCTGTGAAAAGGGGACAGTCACAGGACCGAATCAGCCACGTGTGTAAAGCTCTGAAAATGGTGTCTGTCGTGTGGAGTGATCACGGGCCCGTCAGCTGCTGTCATCACTGTCATCCCTGCCTTCCAGCACACGCCCCTTCTCCGACATGAGCGGCTTGGGGGTCACCTTTTTCTCCTCTCATGTCTTTTGAAGCTGCAGGCACCCCAGAAAACAGCGCCCCCATGGAGTCGGAGCCCAGCCAGTGGGCGTGTAAAGTGTGTTCTGCTACCTTCCTGGAGCTGCAGCTCCTCAATGGTAAGGAGGACGTGTGGGGAGTTCTGTGTCAAGCTGCCTCTGACTCACACTGTCACCTGTCTGCGCTGTTGGGATGTCCCAAGCTTTGTCCTGTCTGCCCCATTGCCCCACAGTGTAGTCGCCAGAACCAAGGCTCTCTCAGGGTTTGAAGCTTCTGGGCAGCCCCACTCCCCACCCCCAAGCCCGGCAGGCCTCTCTCCTCGTTCCTCCTAGCGGACGTTGCATTTCTGCTGGGTGTCTTGACTCTGGAGCGCTGGCAGGGGCCAGGAGCCAGCCACGGCATCTCTTGTGCAGTCTTGCCTTTGCTGTCCCCACTTAACACCTGTTTCCACTGTTTCTTTATCTGAAGACATTTTCTTCTTTTTTTGAGACAAGGGTTGGCTCTGTTGTCCAGGCTGGAGTGCAGTGGCATGATCATGGCTCACTGCAGCCTTGACCTTGTAGGCTTAAGTGATCCTCCCACCTCAGCCTCCCGAGTAGCTGGGACCACAGACATGTGCCACCACAGCCAGCGACTTTTTGGGTGTCTTTTTTAGAGACAGGGTTTTCACCATGTTGCCCAGGCTGGATAAACTCCTGGGCTCGAGTGACCCGTCTGCCTCAGCGCTCCAGAGTACTTTGTTTACAGGCGAGAGCCACCGCGCCCGGCCTCAGAACATTTTTACCTGCTCAGGTTGACATACGAATTTAAGGTGGCCGAGAAAGCATTGCACATCTTTCCAGCTTCTGCAGTGCTCCGGGAACTTTCCCTTTCTTTCTCTTAGGGAGCTGATTTTTCCACAAGCCTCTTATGAGGCCAATGTGTAGTGAAGACAGACACGAGTCAAATAAACCGTGGGGGGATTGCATGGAAACAGTTTGTGGCCATTTGTCACATGTGGACCATGCTCAGAGGCCCCAGGCCTGGCGGGTTCCAGGCAGTGCAGCTGTGAGGAGTGCCTGGGACAGCCACCGTGCCAGCACTGGCAGACTTGAGCTACCTGGTCGCATGTTCCTGAGACATCCTGCTCCTCTTGGCTTCAATGAATTGATGAACGTGTCCTTTTGCCCTCTGCTTGGTGAGAAGCATTTTGGGTTTTTCACCAAGACGCAGACAGCAGAGTGGCGGCGGTGTTTTCTAGGAGTGCCCTGTTTGTGCAGAGCACACCCCGGACCCAATGGAGACCAGTGGCAGGCACTTCAAAGTGACAGGGGTGCTGCCTGTGATGGACGGGAGGGGTGCTGACTGTGACTGGCGGGCGGGAGGGGTGCTGCCTGCGATGGGCGGGAGGAGTGCTGCCTGTGACAGGCGGGCGGGCGAGAGGGGCGCTGCCTGTGACGGGTGGGAGGGGTGCTGACTGTGACTGGTGGGCGGGAGGGGCACTGCCTGTGATGGGTGGTCCCCTCCACAGAGCCAGACAGTCATTGGTGCTCATTTGTTTTTCTTCCTGATAACTGGTTTTGAGTGAGGAAAAAAGAAATTCCTTCGTATTTGCAGTCAAATTCTACTTGTATGTCATCAACCACATAAGACAGGGAACTCAGGCTCCCCTTACAATTAGGCTGATGGTGACTGGGACCCCTTAGTGCCAGGCCCTCTGGATACTTCCTGTATCAACACCATGGGGTGCAACTGTGACCCATTTCAGGGATGAGTAAACAGAGGCAGGGCCCTGACAGCGCCTGCCCACAGCACGGCTGCCTCGAGCGCTAGAGCCGGGTACTCAGGCCGCCCAGCCTCTGCCCCCTGGGTTAACTGAGGGGTCCTGAGCATTCCTTCCCTGTGCCAACTGTGCCTCTGCTGCAGCCCCTCACTGGGGGTCTTGGGAAAATCCATGGCTCAGGAGCCAAGGACTGGGGAGCAGAGCCCCCAGGAGGGAGAAGACTGAGAAGCAGCCCCAAAGGCCAGCCTGTGATGGGGGCGGGGCTGTATGTGTCCCTGTGAGGGGGAAGGGCTGTATGTGTCCTTGTGAGGGGGGAGGGGCTGTGTGTGTCCCTGTGAGGGGGAAGGGCTGTATGTGTCCTTGTGAGGGGGGAGGGGCTGTGTGTGTCCCTGTGAGGGGGGAGGATCTGTGTGTCCCTATGAGGGGGTGGGGCTGTATGTGTCCCTGTGAGGGGGGAGGGGCTCTGTGTCCCTGTGAAGGGGTGGGGCTGTATGTGTCCCTGTGACGGGGGAAGGGACTGTGTGTGTCCCTGTGAGGGGAGAGGAGCTGTGTGTCCCTATGAGGGGGTGGGGCTGTATGTGTCCCTGCGAGCGGGGAGGGGCTGTGTGTCCCTATGAGGGGGTGGGGCTCTTATGTGTCCCTGTGAGGGGGAAGGGCTGTGTGTGTCTCTGTGAGGGGGGAGGAGCTGTGTGTGTCCCTGTGATGGGGAGGGGCTGTGTGTGTCCCTGTGATGGGGAGGGGCTGTGTGTGTCCCTGTGAGGGGGAAGGGCTGTGTGTCCTTGTGATGGGGGACTGTGTGTGTCCCTGTGAGGAGGGAGGGGCTGTGTGTGTGTGTGTCCCTGTGGGGGGGAGGGGCTGTATGTGTCCCTGTGAGGGGAGGAGGGGCTGTATGTGTGTATGTGTGTGTCCCTGTGGGGGGAGGGGCTGTGTGTGTTTCTGTGAGGGGGGAGGGGCTGTATGTGTGTGTGTGTGTGTGTGTGTGTGTGTGTCCCTGTGGGGGGGAGGGTCTGTGTGTCCCTGTGAGGGGGGAGGGGCTGTGTGTGTGTGTGTGTGTGTGTGTCCCTGTGGGGGGGAGGGTCTGTGTGTGTGTCCCTGTGAGGGGGGAGGGGCTGTGTGTGTGTGTCCCTGTGAGGGGGGAGGGGCTGTGTGTGTGTGTGTGTGTGTCCCTGTGATGGGGGAAGGGCTGTGTGTCTGTGTGTCCCTGTGAGGAGGGAGGGGCTCTGTGTGTCTGTGAAGTGGTGAGGCTGTGTGTGTGTGTCCCTATGAGGGGGAGGGGATGTGTGTATTTGTGTGTGTGTCCCTGTGAGGGACGTGGGGCTGTGTGTGTGTGTGTCCGTCCCTGTGAGGGAGGCGGGGCTGTGTGTGTCCCTGTGAGGGACGTGGGGCTGTGTGTGTGTGTGTCCGTCCCTGTGAGGGAGGCGGGGCTGTGTGTGTCCCTGTGAGGGGGGGCGGGGCTGTGTGTGTGTCCCTGTGAGGGGGAAGGGCTGTGTTTCCCCTGTGAGGGAGGAGGTGCTGTGTGACCTCCCTGAGATAGGAGGGGCTGTGTTTCTCATTTTCGGGCTGAGGGGCTTTGGGTGCTCCTCCTGAGGGCAGAGGTACCACATGCCTCTGTGGGTATCCTCAGGGGACTGGCACTGAGCACTGTCCCAGAGCCAGATGACCGTCGGGTTTGCAGCAGCCTTCAGGAAGGGACTTCACTTGGCTGTTTCAGTGCTGCTGTTCTAATGAGGCGAGCGTGTCTGTGTTTGTCTCGTGCCCTCCCGGATCTCATGGGATGTGAAGCTGCCTTCTGTGAGCGGCATGGGAATGTCGGGAGGGCTGCCGAAGAGGTTCTACAGTTTAGAAGCAAGTTTGATTGATTTTTCTTTCAAGTTGGCTGACTTCCAAACCAAACCACCAGTGCTCTGAACTTGAACTTAAACTTACTTTCTTTTTGTTTTTTTTATGATATAAGGTCTTGCCCTGTCACCCAGACAGGAATGTGACAGTGCGATCTTAGCTCACTGCAGCTTCAAACTCATGGGCTCAAGTGATCCTCTCATTTTCACTTCACAGGTAACTGGGACTACAGGTGCATGCCAACAGGTCTAATTTTTTAATTAAAAAATTTTTATTTTTATTTTTGTACAGATAGGTCTTTCTGTGTTGTTCAGGATCCACAGCAAGTCTGTCTCAGACAGGCCTACGTGGCATGGACATTGCCACCCATACTGACAGTGGCCTCGAGGCCAAACTTGTGCTGTTTCTGAAAGTGCAGTGCCTCCACTGAAGGGGTAGAAACTGTTCTCAGGCCCCATGCAGCCCCACACTGCTCACAGAGCTACGGCACAGACCTGCAGTCAGGCAGGAGAGTTGGGGAAAGGAGTGTTTTGGGAAGGTGGGGCTCAGAAGTTACCAAAACATCACAAAGTTGTTTCCCAGTACCGGATGGCCAGAAAAGATGGCAGACGCCCACTGCACGTAGGAGACAAGAGAGGATCCTTTGCAGGAAGGGAGCAAAGGGAATGCCCAGGTTGCTGGTGAAGGATATTTTAGCACAAGAGATGCTCTTGTGCTAAAGGGATGGATGACTGGTCCAGATTGCAGCAGCAGCAAGGGCTTTAGGAAGAATGGCTCGAAAAGGAAAAGAAAAGAAATATAGCATTCCTGGATGTGTTTTTAGAGGAAAGAGTTATACTTCTGACAGAGTTTAAGGATCAATTAGTAATATAAACAAAAAAAATCAGCAAATGTTATTAATAACAGGTGAGGCAATAATTAACTCCAGGGAAAACAAAGGTTATATATATACTTTAAAAAAATGAATCACGCTAGGCATGGTGGCTCACGCTTGTAATCCCAGCTCTTTGGGAGGCTGAGGCGGGTGGATCACCTGAGGTCAGGAGTCTGAGACCAGCCTGGCCAACATGGTGAAACCTCGTCTCTACTAGAAATACAAAAATTAGCTGGGCGTGGTGGTACGCACCTGTAGTCCCAGCTACTTGGGAGGCTGAGGCAGGAGAATCACTTGAACCTGGGAAGCAAGGGTTGTAGTGAGCAGAGATCACACCATTGCATTTCATCCTGGGCGGCCGAGTGAGACTTCATCTCAAAAAAACAAAAGCAAAAACAAATCAGTAAACATATATTGGTGCAGTTGTGAATAAATTTTTCTGGTCATAATTATGTAAATACTGATTATTGGTGGGATTGTGGAGACATAAGTGTTTGGGAAGAGAGTGCAGTCAATAAGAAAGCTAAATCCTTGTTCTCTATATTAAATAAGAGATGCTCTCTAATACTGAAAAATGGAAAGGCAGACGAGGTGGGGGGTGGTTACAGAGAGCCGCTGTTTTCCGTTTTGCACCTACGACTGGTTATTCGTGCATTCTCTATTTTGTCTTGCCAGACTTACCATTAGTCTTCAAAGCACCCACTTTTGGCTTTGTTGATCCTTTTTAATGTATTTTTACTTTATTTCTGTTCTTATTTATTGATTTCTTTTTAAGCTTTTCATTCTATGCTTTTCTAACAAGTTGGATGCTTAGCTCATTAATTTCTAGCCATTTTATTTTCTCATGTAAGCATTTAAGATGATTTTTTCCTAAGAACCATGTTCGCTGCATTCCACATTTTGATTATAGAGTGCATCTAAATGTATATGCACTTAATAACATAGTCTAATAATAAGCAAAAATTGGCAGATCTACAAGGAGAAATAGAAAGATCTGTCTCCATACCGGGAGTTTTTAATACATACATCTTAACTTATAAATCAGATAAAAAATCACAAGGATATAGATTTGCAGCACACAATTAACACACTTGATTTAATGGGGATATTTAAAATGCTGTATCTCACAAGTAGAGTATATGTACATCTCTTTGATGTGTGGACTCCTTCCTCTCATATTTTAGTTCTAAATATTTTCTCATTTGCTTGATTTTTCCCGTTTGAATTTATAGTTGTCTGGAATGATGTTTAC
This sequence comes from Saguinus oedipus, assembly GCA_031835075.1. Taxonomy (NCBI): domain Eukaryota; kingdom Metazoa; phylum Chordata; class Mammalia; order Primates; family Cebidae; genus Saguinus; species Saguinus oedipus. The sequence goes on from CM063186.1 coordinate 70,318,070, forward strand.
TAATTTCCTTATGTTTGGCTTTTTTTAACTTTAGTTCTCTTTGTTTTATGTTTTTGGTCTAAAATTACTCATTGCCTTTCAGAATTTTCTCTGGGGCAGGCCTGCTAGTGTCAGTCTTTTCAGTCTTGGTCTCGAAATACGTTTCTTTAATGATCTGCATTGGACACTGTTTTATTCTTCTTTTCTTTCTGCACATGAAGAATGTTGTTACGCTACTTGATGCCTTCCATTATTACTCCCGAGAAGTCTTGCTCTCATCACAGTTGTTCCTTCTTAGGTAATCTCTGCCTTGGCTTTGCTTGCTTTTGAAACCTCCTCTGTCTTTGGAGTTCTGTCATTTATAACAGAGTCATCATTTATGTCTTTATTTTTATTTTTTTTTCCCAGTTAGGGATCTTGAATCTTGAATCTGCAGATTCATGTCTTTCATTCATTCTGGATAATCCCCCACCCTTATCTTGCCCATTGTTTAGTCTTCCTTCCTATTCTCTCTTTGTCCTATGGTACACGTTTTACACTTTCTTGTTGTATTACACTTCATGTCTTTTTAGCTTCTGCTCATATTTTCTCTTGTCTCCTTTCTGCATTCTGGGTAATTTTTGCAGCTCTTTGTTTTAGTTTAGTTCTCTTTTCAGTTGTGTCTCATTTTATGTTTAATCTATATGTTGTGTTTTTATTTGGGGTTTCTGTTTTTTATTTTATGTGATTTTATTTGGTTATTTTTCATAACTGCTTGCTATTTTTCAGCATGCCCTTGCCTTTTTTAAGTGTTTTTTTTTAAAACCCTTCTTTGCTTATTTAAATGTATTTTCCCCTAGTTTTCTCCTCTTAGCTTATGTTATTATCTAGGAATTCCATTCTTCCTGGTGTGTGTGTGTGTGTGTGTGTGTGTGTCTGTGTGTCTATGTCTGCTGACACCCTGATGGTTTATTGCTTAATTTTTTAGTATTCTTGTTTGTTTTTTTGTTGTTGTTCATTTGGTAAGCTCTTTAGCAAGGAATTTTCCTCTCTCCCGTGCTCCCTCAGTGGACCTTCCATGCACCCTGGATTGTGGAAATAGTGTTACAGAGTGCTTTGATTTGCCTCTGCTAGGTCTCCCAGGGCTTCCACAGGTCTCAGCCACAATTCTTTTTTTTTTGAGACAGAGACTCACTCTGTCACCAGGCTGGAGTGCAGTGGCGCTATCCTGGCTCACTGCAACCTCTGTCTCCCAGGTTCAAGCAATTCTTTTGACTCAGCCTCCCCAATGGCTGGGACTGCAGGCACACACCACCACACCTGGCTAACTTTTTGTATTTTTATTAAGGAGACGGGGTTTCACCATGTTTGTCAGGCTGGTCTTGAACTCCTGACCTCACATAATCCACCTGCCTCGGCCTCCCAGACTGCTGGGATTACAGGCGTGAGCCACTGTACCTGGCCACATTCCTATTCTGATACTTCCTTCTCAGGTTTTCTCTCTGCAGACATATGTGTGTGCTTTTTTCACCAAACTGCCCTAATGGTGAACCTACCCTTACTTTTACCACTTAATTTACCTTTATAAATAGTAGTTGATGCAGTGGGAATAAAGTGGAAAACAGTAGAAATACAGTTCACTTGCCTATACAAAGGTCGGCAAACAAGATTGAAAACAAACACACGTGGGAAGCAGAGGCCAGGGTGGGTGTGGGCAGTGGCAGACCTCCTAACTGCGTGGTGCCTTCACGTCTGTCTTTGCAGAGCATCTCTTGGGTCACTTGGAACAAGCCAAAAGCCTTCCTCCAGGCAGCCAGAGTGAGGCAGCGGCTCCCGAGAAGGAGCAGGACGCACCCCGTGGGGAGATCCCTGCAGTGCCCGAGAGCCAGAACATTGCCACCAAAGAACAGAAGAAAAAGCCTCGAAGGGGGAGAAAACCCAAAGCATCCAAAACCGAGCAGCCTCTAGTCACCGTGGAAGACAAGGAGCCCGCAGGTGATGAGTGGGTCCCAGGGATGAGTGCCTGCATGGGGTACAGCCCTCCTGGAGCCCGAGGGCTGGCAGGGCAGGGGGCAGGGAGCTGAGGGCAGGGGCCAGGCGGGAAAACTCAGTGTAGAAAGATGTTGTGGAATGTAGACACTAAGCCCGTCTGTTTTTCTCTCAATCAACTAGTAAAGTACAGTTTCTATGTCATACATTTCACACTAAAAAGGATACAGGTTGTGAATTTTGACAGATGGATACAGCTGTAAGAGCAGCACCCCAGTCAGGGGAGAGGACATTTCTGTCTCCTCTGCCACTTTCCTGACTATCTTCTCTGTGAGTTCATTCCACCCGCCCTGGAGTTGCTCGCGAATGGACTCTGTCTGCCTCTTTCAGGCAGCGTACAGGCTCGACACCCGCTCACATGGTTTATCTGTGGCTCCTTCTCCTTGATTGCTGAACAGCGCTTAGTCTGTCACCCGTGAGTGGGCACGGGTTGCTCCCAGGCCCTGCCTAGGGCTCATCCCTGGATTGTGCAGTGTCCTCAGTTGGGTCTGGAGAGGTGTTTGACCCTCTTCCCAGGGTGCACGGTGCCTGCAAGGCTCTTGTCCCTCTGGTCCTCATACAGCCCCCATCCTGGCCACCTGCAGCACGTGCCTGGTGGGTCTCACTGTGAGGACGAGATGTGCTGCTCAGCCACCGGGCCCTCCTCCACCTGTGTGACTCACACAGGCAGTTTTGCTTTCTACTGTGTGGGATACAGCAGGAATTCTTTGTGAGGATGAAAAGGAGTCTTTATTATTTCTATGAGTTAGAAAGAATTGGGAAGAGCAGCCTTCATGGAATATTCTGGGCCTCCCCTTTTCTACTCTGGTCTGCAACTCCTAGGCCGTGCACTGCTGGGCGCTGATTTAGGAGCACCTGAAAGCCCCCCGGGCACTTTCCCTGTGTCTCTATAAACAGGCAGAGAAGCGGGGCAGGGGAAAGTGTGTCTGGGGGATAGTTCACTAATTCTTGTGTTGGGAAGACATTTACTAGGTGAAGTGGTAGAAACCAGTAGTGGAATCTTTTTGTGTAATCCTCCCCTATTTCATATGTCTCGGCTTTCCAGCCAGGTTCTCTAGCATTGGTGACGATTTGATATTTGGCTCTTGTAGTGGAATCTTTTTGTGTAATCCTCCCCTATTTCATATGTCTCGGCTTTCCAGCCAGGGTCTCTAGCATTGGTGATGATTTGATATTTGGCTTTTGTAGTGGAATCTTTTTGTGTAATCCTCCCCTATTTCATTTGTCTCGGCTTTCCAGCCAGGTTTTCTAGCATTGGTGATGATTTGATATTTGGCTCTCGTACAACATGGTTAGCTAAAATGGTTATACTAATGTTGGCACATTTAATTAGAAAACTTAACGTTTCTAAACCCCTGTCAGAATCGATGCAGTAAGTTCGAAGTTTCTGCTGTGTATACAGAATGTTTTCGGTTGGTATGAAGAGAGATTGAAATAATGTTTTGATGATGTGGTTTATAAAAGGAATAACAAATTATCACTTCAGTTTGGGCTAAGAAAAACATTTTGCTTTTCCGTGTGTGCTCGTGAATGTGTGGATCCCAGTGTTGCCACTTTTGTTTTGTTTTTGCATGTGGAAACCTCAACATTTGTGCCTACCACTGTAGCCTGGCTGCAGTCCTCATGGGGCAGCGTGTCCCCGTGGTTTGACTGTGTCTGTCCCCTACTCTGGTGGTGACTTGGCTTGTCACATTCCCTTTGTACAGAGCAAGTGGCAGAGATCATTACCGAGGTCCCTCCGGATGAGCCTGTGAGTGCAGCGCCGGATGAGCGGATCATGGAGCTGGTTCTGGGGAAGCTGGCCACCACCACCACCACCACCACTGACACCAGCTCAGTGCCAAAGTAAGTCCTGCCTGGCACCTGGGGCCACCCTGTGGACAGACAGCGCTGGCAGCAGCCAAGCCATTCTGGAGGAAAGGCACCTTCCCAGCAGGAAAACCCCAGGAGGGGAGTGGAAGCGGACCCGCTCAGGAGGCAGCAGGAATGTCTGGAGCTCAGGGGTTTAATGCTGCATCCGCTGTGCAAACAGCTCTTGAATTTTTTTTTTTCCAGACGGGGTCTTGCTCTGTAGGCCAGGCTGGAGTGAAGTGGCATGATCTTGGCTCACTGCAAACTGTTTCCCGGGCTCAAGCAATTCCCCTACCTCAGCCTTTTGAGTAGCTGGGATTACAGGCATCCACCACCATGCCCAGCTAATTTTCCTATTGTTAGTAGAGATGGGGTTTCACCAACTTGGCCAGGCTGGTCTTGAACTCCTGACCTCAGGTGAGCCATCACACCCGGCCAGAAGTATTTTATTAATTGTGGTAAAATATGCATGGCATAAATATAACCATTTTAACTATGTTTAAGTGCATAATTCGCTGGCATTCAGGATATTGACACTGTTGGGCAGCTGTCTCCACCGTCTGTCTGTGGAACGTTCACGCCTTCCCAAGCTGAAACACTGTCCCCTTTCAGCATTCGCCTCAGCCGCTTCTCCCAGCCCCTGGCACCTACCATTCTACTTTCTGTATCTATGGATTTGACAGCTCTAGAGATGTCATATAAGTGGGATCAGACAGGCTTTGTCCTTACCTGCCTGGCTCATTCCAGCCCGGTTCCTCCACCTGTAGCCTGTGTCAGAATGTCCTTCCTTTTTAGTGCTGAGTAATATTCCATCGTGCATGTGCCCTGTATTTTGTGTATCCATGCATCCATTGATGGACAGATGGGTTGCTTCTAGCTTATAAGAGTACCTCTTATAGCTGGCAAAAGTAATGTCAGAGTGAACAGATGATGTCACCTATTTATTTGTTTATATTTTATCTTATTGCCCAAAAGAGTTCAGGTGGCTTACCATCAGAAATATGTGTAACAGGGAAAAGAAGTTTTAAAAATCAGGTTCAGATAATATGTAAAACAGGAGAGTTAAGACGAGAGACGAGCAGAAAACAAATGTGGTTATTCCAGTTGAGGCACAAATTGACCTCCAGGCTCTCTGGTGGCCAGAGTTAGAACGCAGTCAGCTGTGTGGCTGTTACAGCTAAAGCTGCCTGATGAAATTACATATTCAAGGTGTCCTTTTTGAATGTCCTGGAAGCTGGGAGTGACGCCTGGGCACGTTCCTTCCTTTCTTGCGCACAGACTCAGGATTAGCTGGGAAGTTTTGGAAGGACGCGGTTTCCATGCTGCTTGTAACCTGGCGCTTTTTTCCACCTGTCTTCTCCTAACTTACTGACGTTCCCGGGCAGGTTCACCCATCATCAGAATAACACCATCACGCTCAAGAGGAGCTTAATTCTCTCGAGCAGACATGGCATCCGGCGCAAGCTCATCAAACAGCTTGGGGAGCACAAGCGGGTTTATCAGTGCAACATCTGTAGCAAGATATTCCAGAACAGCAGCAACCTGAGCAGGCACGTGCGCTCGCATGGTGAGTCTGCGCAGCCCTGCGGCCGGCGCCGGGGCCGGGGGTGGGAGGGTGGCGCGGAATCTCCCGGCCCTGGGCCGTCTCCCGCGAGCTGCGCCTCCGGAGGCTGCGGCCGGTTGGTGGGCAGTCATTTCCGCAGCCCCATCGCATGGAGGGAGCGACACGGCGCATGGAGCGTTTCCGAGGTGGGCATGCGTCTCTCAGTAAATGCTCTAAGTAGCGAATGAGCTTTCTGTTGGCTGGTTCCTCAGGTGACAAGCTGTTTAAGTGCGAGGAGTGTGCAAAATTATTCAGCCGCAAAGAGAGCCTAAAGCAGCACGTTTCTTACAAGCACAGCAGGAACGAGGTGGGTGGAAACAACCCCAGGTTCTCTTTCCAGTTGTGTGGGCGACACAGACAACCGACCAGATCTCCACGCTGCAACGAGAAGGAAGAGTCCCTGGAGGGAGGAGAGCGGGCAAGGGCTGTGGGTGTCCAGGAGTCCCTGGGCCTGGTCAGATGCCCACGAGTGCAGCGGGAAGAGTCAGGAGAATGGGCGTGTCTGGCGTGGAGTGGGGCTCCCTGAGTGTGGGATTCCCTTTCTAGGGCAGGTGAGCAGCAGGAGCAAGCATCCCCTGTTCCTAAGTAGAGCGGGAGGGTGGTGGAGGGCAGAGTCGTAACACACGCGTGCGTGGAGTCGCCCGGGCAGCGCGTCGGGCGCTCGGCCTCCGGGGACTCTGCGCTGGGCGGCGTCTCACGGCGTGTCCCTCCCACCAGGTGGACGGCGAGTACAGGTACCGCTGCGGCACGTGTGAGAAGACTTTCCGCATCGAGAGCGCGCTGGAGTTCCACAACTGCAGGACAGGTGAGGGCACCGTCGGGTCCCCCTCTGCCGCTGTGCCGAGCGGATCCTCAGCCGCGGAGGCGTGGAGCTTTAGGCGGAAGCAAAGATTGTCTTCATGCATAGACAGCCTCACTGTTAGCATTTCCCTGCATTCGTTTTGCTTCAAAGCAGTTGTTATTCTAAAGAAACACAGACGGAAACTTTCCAATCAAAAGGGATTGGTTTTCTTCCTGCATTTGTCAGCCGAGCTGCGTCTGGCCCCACCTTGGAGAGCATTGTGTAGCCGGGCCGACTGGCTAAGAACGGGGAGCAGCAGTGTCCGATTTGTCCTGGGGCCGAATGAGGCATACAGGAAAGGGTCAGAGTGTCCTACCGCGAGCCCTCCTCCACCCGCGTCTCCTGCGGTTGTCCAGGGTGGAACAGGGCTGCCCCGCACACATCGTTTTCCTTCTGAGCCTGCTTGTGTGCACCAGTCTCCAAAAATAAAGCGCGTTTTCCTTGTGTGAGGCCTGAAGCTGGGTGTGCTGGGACCAGCCTGTAGTGGAGAGGTGGCCTCTGGGCCTAGGGGCGCATCTGAGGCCCCTGAGTTTGCTGCTGGTGAGTAAACAGATGATAGAAATGCAGACACACCACGAGGAGGCTGTGCTTCTCCACGTGGCCCCAGGATGCCCTCGCTCTGCAGTGATGAGGTACACCCTCTGGGATGGGGGAAGTCATATCTTCCCCATTCTCAGTGGTGGGTGGCACTGGAGGCCCAAGCAGTGGGGGTGTCCCGAGGGGCGCAGAGGGATGAGTCACTGTTGCCTTTGTGTCCCCCTCTCTCTAGGACTCATAGCACACCCTGGAGAGGGGGGGCCTGGCGGCAGTCGGCTTAGAGACCTTCCAGGTTAGCCTTCCACGCCCACCCGTCCTTGTCCGCCTGCTCTGTGTCTGTCACTTGCATCTGTGTTGTTCTTGTTAAGGTGCTGCCTGCTCCGTGTGGAGAACAAGGCACCCGCAGCCGTGGACTCCTAGTGGCTGCAGCCAGGGCTGCTACATGCAGGCCGTGCGAGAGGCACTGCCACCCCGCCGAGGCTGCTGGGGTGCGGCCCCTGGGTGGGGTCGGTGAGTGCTGTTCTGAGAACTCTTCTTTGAAACTGGGGCTTGGTTTTTCCTCCCTGGTGCCTTCTTTTTTGTGGTGGGCTGCTCCAAGGGGCAGGTGTGACTCATGCTTTGCCTGAGCTTTTGCGGCTCTCAAGGATCCGTGTCTGGCATGTGGTGGCCTCCAGAAACTTCTGGATGAATTTCCAGTGTGCCGCGCCTCCTGCATTTTAACCTCTCCCATCACAGAAATTCCCAAGAAATTTGGGACACGGCGCCCTGACAGCTTCCACTGAATGCAGCCCCGGCCAGGCAGGTGAACGTTTGTCTTGTTTGTGAACCTCCCCTTGGGGTCCCCGCGGTTCTGCGGGAGTGTAGCAGGCAAGGATGTCGGGGTTCCCAAGAGTGATCCAGCATATAAGGCGCTTGGTGAGACAGACTCAAGGTTGTGGAGGAGGCATTGCCTTTTGTTGTTATTTATTTATTTATTTATTTTGAGATGGAGTTTCGCTCTCGTTGCCCAGGCTGGCGTGTAATGGCATGATATCAGCTCACCTCCGCCTCCCGGGTTCGAGCGATTCTCCTGCCTCAGCCTCCCGAGTAGCTGGGCTTACAGGCATGCACCACCTCGCCCAGCTAATTTTGTATTTTTAGTAGAGATGGGGTTTCCCCATGTTGGTCAGGCGGGCCTCGAACTCTCGACCTCAGGTGATCCTCCTGCTTCGGCCTCCCAAAGTGCTGGGATTACAGATGTGAGCCACCATGCCTAGCCTCTCCTTTTGTTATTTTTAACTATTTCTCTGGACCCAAATAAAACAGAAAGTACTAGAAGTGGCTATGGTGGCAGCTGCTTCCTGTTAGCCAGAGGTGCTGTTAGGTCAGGGGCTGGCCTTTGTGAATGACCTCGAACCCCCAAAGTGGCATCGCATCACCTCTCCTGAGATGCTCTAGTTTCAAAGGTTACCCGTTTTAGACTGAAAAGAAAAGATAAAAACCTTGAAATGGAGCTCATTTTCATAAAATATGATTTGCATGCTCATATTTATCGATAGTATTGAAGTTGAGAGAATGCGTATCTTCCTTAGACCATTAAACCAAGAATTTGTACAATGTGGGGAAGTTTGAAAATGTTTGTTTTGTGGGTTTTTCTGAGACTCCCTCCACGGGACCTGTCATGGTGCCTGTCCCTTGTGGCGTGACCAGGTGCTGGTGTCACTCATCTTCGTGTGCCTTGTCCTGTCTCTGACCATAAACACCATGCTACGGAATAGCAAAGGCTCACGTCTAGGTCCTCAGGCAAAATGCGGCCCACCAGTCTCCCCCAGTAACCCACTCTCCATCCCCGGGCGCCCCATGCGTCCTCGCTTCGTCAGACCCCAGCAGGTAGCTGTTCTCACTGGCTCGTTTATTGACACACAAACCTGGACCTCCACAGCAGCAGGATTATTATTAGAAGAATTGTTGGGACTTCGTGCCCATCTGGGTTCCTGGACTGGCAATGAGTGGGTGGCTGCAGCAGGAGAAGCCACCCTCGGTTTGGCAGAGCTGTCCCGGGCAGCTGGGGAGCAGTTTGGAGTAAGTTCTCTTTCCAGGGTCACAAAGGACATGTGAGGGAGAAAGCTGAAGCTCTCGGCAGCACCACTGCCTTCCACAGGCTGCCGAGCCCCAGGGCTGGTGGAGCCACCTGCCCGGGAGGAGGGTCCTTTCGGTGCTGTTCATACCTGCCTGGAAGGGAGGCTCACCTGTGCCGTTTGGTGCCCGTCTGGGTGGCAGGCTCACCTGTGCCGTTTAGTGCCTGTCTGGGAGGGAGGCTCACCTGTGCCGTTTGGTGCCTGTCTGGGAGGGAGGCTCACCTGTGCTGTTTAGCGCCTGTCTGGGAGGGAGGCTCATCTGTACTGTTTAGCGCCTGTCTGGGAGGGAGGCTCACCTGTACTGTTTAGCGCCTGTCTGGGAGGGAGGCTCACCTGTGCTGTTTAGCGCCTGTCTGGGAGGGAGGCTCACCTGTGCCATTTAGCACCTGTCTGGGAGGGAGGCTCACCTGTGCCGTCTGGTGCCCGTCTGGGAGGGAGGCTCACCTGTGCCGTTTGGTGCCCGTCTGGGAGGGAGGCTCACCTGTACTGTTTAGCGCCTGTCTGGGAGGGAGGCTCACCTGTGCTGTTTAGCGCCTGTCTGGGAGGGAGGCTCACCTGTGCCGTTTAGCGCCTGTCTGGGAGGGAGGCTCACCTGTGCCGTTTGGCGCCTGTCTGGGAGGGAGGCTCACCTGTGCCATTTGGTGCCCGTCTGGGAGGGAGGCTCACCTGTGCCGTTTAGCGCCTGTCTGGGAGGGAGGCTCACCTGTACTGTTTAGCGCCTGTCTGGGAGGGAGGCTCACCTGTGCTGTTTAGCGCCTGTCTGGGAGGGAGGCTCACCTGTACTGTTTAGCGCCTGTCTGGGAGGGAGGCTCACCTGTGCTGTTTAGCGCCTGTCTGGGAGGGAGGCTCACCTGTGCTGTTTAGCGCCTGTCTGGGAGGGAGGCTCACCTGTGCTGTTTAGCGCCTGTCTGGGAGGGAGGCTCATCTGTACTGTTTAGCACCTGTCTGGGAGAGAGGCTCACCTGTGCTGTTTAGCACCTGTCTGGGAGGAAGGCTCACCGCAGGAAAGAAGCTCACCTGTGCTCTTGAGCAGGTGTGGGTTGAGGGGGAGTATGGCGGTTTGATGTAACAACAGTGGAAAGGTGTGGCCTTTCACAAAGCCTTTGGCTGCAGTGATTCCATTCCTAAGAATTTACAGTCAAGAGATTTGACAGAAGAAGAAATCTGAATAACTAAAGATTGCATCACTAAATTATCCACAGCATCAAAAATAGCAAAAAAGTTTGTTGTTAGTAGTGAACTGGATGGAATATCAGGCAGCCATTGAAGTGACTGTGAAAATGCAGCACCGTAAGCACACACACCACAGACAGTGTGTGAGGGACACTTCCCAGGTGGTCGTGTGGATGTGGACAGAGCCCAGCAAATCTTAAACTAAAACGAAACAGAGCAGTGGTGTATGGGTAATGATTCACTTTATAGAAGGAAGGCGAGCAGTGGGCTAGCCTGGGACTCAGCACAGCATCTGTCACAGTGCCTTTCTTATGGCCCAGGTGAGGATGGCTCTGGGCTGAGGTCATGCTGTGGGTGGGGAGGGGTGTGGGCAAGGGAGGCTGGCACAGGGCCACCTCTCCTCTGTTCAGCCCTCGCCTGCCCTGGCAGAGGCCACCTCCCACTGTCCTCCCATGGTTGGAGTTGTGGGAGGGCACTGTCCCCTCCCCACCACTGCATCTTGTCTTCTCCTGGGCCCTCAGAGTGGCTGAGTGGCTGATCGGATGACCATGCCTTGTCCATCCCCAGATGGGAAGAGATGAAGGCACCTGACTTTCCGGGGAGGCTGTCTGCTTCCCTTGCTCCCCACCTGGGCTGTACATTGCCATCACCTGAGTGAAGCCAGACACCTGTGGAGGCCCTGGCCAGTGAATCTCAACCTGGTGGCGGGGGTGGGGAGGGGGCCCCAGGGCACGTTGGCACCATGTCTGGAGATGCCTTGGTGGAGAGGGGTGCTCCTGGCACCTGCTGGGTGGAGGCCCGGTGTTCGGGGCAGCCCACAACAAAGAGATCTGTCCCAATTGCTGAGGCAGGGAACCCCTAGGCAGTGGGACCCTCAGCCACTCTGTGGCAGCTCCTTCGGGCAGCAGACAGGGAGAGGCACAGGGCAGCTGGATCGCACAAATGGCAGCTTTGGATGCAGGTTTGGCGAATTGTATATTTGGCACACATTTGCTGAGCCTGGGAGCTGATCCGTGGGGGAGAGCCTAGGGGCCCAGAAACCCAGTCTGTTCTGGGGCCCTGCTCCTGGGTCACCTGGCTGTCATGTACTCCTGCGTTGGCCTCATGGGGAAAAAAACACAGCTCTGCTAGGTCCCAGGGTCACCCTCAACCGCTGAGGCATCTGATGGATGAGGGAAGGTCGAAGGGACCTGGGGCCGAGGCTGCGGGGTGGTGGTGGGGTGGGCAGTTAGGGCCCTTGTGTGCCTGGGCAAGAGTCATGGGGACAGATGACACTGGAGGACTGTCAGCGTCCTGGGTGGAGCAGAAACCACAGTTTGATTGGCTACCTTCCAGGAGGGGCTGGAGATGAGGTTTGGGATGCAGGATGTGGGTGTTTCTAGAATCTTTGTAGAGTGTGTGTTGTGTGTGTGGCTGTGTATTTTTGTGGTGTGTGGGTATGTATTTGTGTGGTGTGTGGATATATTTGTGTGATGTGTGTATTTTTGTGGTATGTATGTGTTGAGTGTGTGTGTGTGTGTGTTGTGTGTTGAATATGAGATGTGTGGTGTATTTTTGTGGCATGTGTGTTAAGTGTATTTGTGCCCTGTGTGATTTGTGTGTATTCATGTGCGGTGTGCATTTTGTGTGGTGTATTGTGTATGTGGTATGTGTTCAGTGTGGTGTGTGTATGTGTGTATGTGTTCAGTGTGTATTTGTATGTGCTGTGTGTGGCATGTGATTGTGTGTGGTATGTGAAAGTATATGTACTTGTGCGTGATGTGTGTTTGATTTGTGTGGTGTGTGCTGTGTTTGTAGGTGTGTATATTCGTGTGTGGGTTGTGTGTTGAATGTGTGATGTGTGTGTGGTGTATGTGTTGAGTGTGGAGCATGTGAGTGTGTTTGGAGGTGGTGTGTGTTGTGTATTTGTGTGGGGCATGTGTGTAGTGTGTGTTGAGTGTGTGGTTTGTGTTGAATGAATATGTGTATTTGTGTTGGGAGTATGTTGAACATGTGTGTTGTGTGTGTATTTGGGGTATGTGTTGAATGTGTATTTGTGTGTGGTGTGTGTGTGGTATATGTTGAGAATGTGTGTATGTGGTGTGTTAAGTGTGTGAGTGTATGTTGTATGACTATATCTGTGTGGTGTGTTGAGTATGTATGTGGTGTGTGTTGAGTGTTTACGTGGTGTGTATTGAATGTGTGTGGTGTGTGATTGTGCTTTTGGGGTGTATGTGTTGAATGTGTATTTGTGTGTGGTGTGTATTGTGTATTTGTGTGCTGTGTGATAGTGTATGTGGTGTGTGTTGAATGTGTATGTGGGGTGTGGGTGTATGTTGAGTGCATCTATGTGGTATGTGATACGTGGTGTGTTGAATGTGTATGTGGTGTAATTGTGCATTTGTGTGTGGTGTGTCGAATGTATTTGTGTGGTCTGTGTATTTGGGGTTTGTGTGTGGTATGTTTTGAGTGTGTACTTGTATGTGGTGTGTATTGTGTGTCTATTTGTGTGGTATGTGACAGTGTGAATGCGTTTGTATGTGGGGTATGTGTGTGGCATGTATTGAATGTGCATTTGTGTGTAGTATGAATTGAGTGTGTATTCATGTGGTGTGTGATTGTGTGGTATGTGTTGAACATGGGGTGTGTGTGTGTGGTGTATGTGTGTATCTGTGTGGTGTGTGATTATGTGTGTGGGGTATGTTGAATGTGTGTGTATGTGGTATAATTGTGCATTTGGGGCTTGTGTGTGTGGTGTGTTGAGTGTGTCAGTGTGGTATGTATGTATTTGGGGTGTATGTGTGGTATGTGTTAAATGTGTATTTGTATGTGGTGTGTATTGAGTGTGTGTATTTGTGTGGTGTGTGATAGTGAATGTGGTGTGTGTTGAATGTGTATGTGGGGGGGTGTGGTGTATGTTGAGTATATTTGTGTTGTGCATGATTATATGTGTGTGATGCATTGAATGTGTATGTATGTGGTGTAATTCTGTATTTGTGTAGGGCTTGCATGTGTGGTTTTGAGTGTGCGTGTGGTTTGTGTTGAATGTGTATTTGTATGTTGTGTGATTGTGTATTTGTGTGGGGTGTGTTTTTGTGTGGTGTGTTGAGTGTATTTGTGTGGTGTGTGATGGTGTATTTGTGTGTTGTGTTTTGTGGTTTGTGTTGAATGTGTATGTGTATGTTGTGTGATTGTGTATTTGTGTGTTGTGTTTTGTGTGGTATTTGTGTGGGGCATGTGCATGTTTGGGTGTGTATTCACGTAGTGTGTGATTATGTTTTTGTGGGATGTTTGTGTTTGTATGTGGTGTGTGTTGAGTGTATGTGTATTTCTGGAGTATGTGTTTGGTGTGTGTTGTGTATTGTGTGGAGTATGTTTGTGTGTGATGTATTTTGAATGTGTATTTGTGTGGTGTGTGATTGTGTGTGGGGCATGTGTGTTTAGATGTGGTATTGTGTGTGTATTTGTGTGGGGTGTGTATGTGGTGTGTGTGTATATGTGTGGGGCGTGTGTGATGTGTGTGATTGTGTATTTGGGGCATGTGTGTGGTGTGTTGAGTGTGTTTGTATTTGTGGTGTGTGTGGGGGCATGTTGTGTGTTTAGATGTGTTCAGTGAGTATGTATTTGTGTGGGGCATGTGTGTTTGGTGTGTGTATGTGTATTTGTGTGGTGCATTTGTGTTGTGTTGTGTATTTGTGATGTGTGATTGTGTGTGGGGGCATGTGTATTTAGATGTGTTGAGTGTGTATTTGTGGGGCATGTGTGTGTGGTGTGTATGTGGTGTGTGTGTGTATTTGTGTGGGACATGTGTGTGTGTGGTGTGTTGAGTGTGTTTGTATTTGTGGTGTGTGTGGCGGGGCATGTTGTGTGTTTAGATGTGTTTAGTGAGTGCGTATTTGTGTGGGGTGTGTGTGTGGTATGTGTATGTGGTGTGTGTGATTGTGTATTTGGGGCATGGGTGTGTGTATGGTGTGTTGAGTGTGTTTGTATTTGTGTGGTGTGTGATTGCATTTGTACTGAAGAGGTTCTGGGTGAAGGTGGGGGCTATGGGCACATGGATGCCCGCCCACGGGGAAGGAGTTTGGGAGTGGCCAACGCCAGGGATCCTGGGGGCAGGGGCGGCCATGTTGGTCGGGTGATTGGCAGGCAGGTCATTCTGTCTGTGAGTTGGTCATGCTGGATGGTGGGTCCAGGCCCAGGGGAAGCTTTGGACTGGGCGGGTTTCCTGACAGGAGTGGAGTCCCTGTCCCCAGGCGCTGTGGGACAGGGTGGCCTGGGAGGGAGGTGGCCGGCGTTGCTTGGTGATGAAAGGTGAGTTCCGTGTCTGCTTTTCAAACTGAGGTTCCCGTTTCTGCGTCGTGTGTTCCTGGCGTAGACAGCGTGTGACCCACAGATGCTGTTTTCTTCGGGCCACACGTCCCTGTGACTCTCATGCCCGTCACCTGCGCTTTGTTGATGTTGTTCAGGCCTCACGTGCGTGCCTGCGTGAGGTGTTATTTTCCTTAAAATCGTTGTGTTTGTTTGCTCTCTGGACAGATGACAAGACGTTCCAATGTGAGATGTGTTTCAGATTCTTCTCCACCAACAGCAACCTCTCCAAGCACAAGAAGAAGCACGGCGACAAGAAGTTTGCCTGTGAGGTCTGCAGCAAGATGTTCTACCGCAAGGACGTCATGCTAGACCACCAGCGCCGGCATCTGGAAGGTGAGCGCCGCCTGCACCTGCTGCGGGGGAATGGGAGAGGCGGCTCCTGCAGGGCGGGGTGGGGCAGGGTGGGGCGGAGCGGTCAGCAAGGGCTTTGGGGAGCAGCCTGGCACCACCTGCTCCTGTGCCTGGAAACGCCTCCCATCAGATGGGGTGATCCTCTTCTGGGAACCTGGCTCAAGAGAGCCAGGAGCTGAGACACAGGTGTCAGACCTGCTATGCACAAGGAGAAACGTTGGAAATACCCCAGTGAAGAGTTAAGGAAACTGGACTCTTCATAGGGTCGAGTGTTTTACTGTCATTAGGAGTGTTTTTTCAGAGATTCTAGGTATTCAGTATGACAGAAAGTGGGAAAAACCAGTACAAGAGCAACTAAGAGCAGCAGCCCTCAAACACCTTTTCATAAAAATTTGGAAAGAAATATTTCATAATTACAAATGAAGCATACTATTGTTGAAGATGTGAGACCACAGAGTCCTGTGTAAAGTGTGACCTCCCCCACCGGGCGCGGTGGCTAATGCTGGGAATCCCAGCACTTTGAGAGGCAGAGGCTGGAGCATCACTTGAGGCCAGCAGTTCAAAACCAGTCCAGGCAACATAGCGAGGCTCTGCTTCTGCAAAAGATTAGCTGGGCATGGTGGCACATATTTGTAGTCCCAGCTACTTGGGAGGCTGAGACAGGAGGATCTCTTGACCCTGGGGGGGTCGAGGCTGCAGTGAGCTGTGCTTGCACCACTGCTCTCCAGAGCAAGACCCTATCTCAAAAAATACGTATACAAATAAAAAATGAAGTGTAGCCATGTCCATACAAACAGGCACACACACGTGCCTTTGTTCTTCTGTAAAAGCAAGGCTGGCGTTGCATCCTGTGTACATTTCAGCACTTTCCTTTTTAACTTGACGCTTTTCCTCATGTTGATTCATAAAGACCCAAACATGTTTCTTTGTGGTTCCTAGGGTGGCATACTCAGGGCCTCTTAAATCAAACCTGGAGTCCACTTAGTGACTGGGTAGCCTTTAGCAAGCTGCCGTGCCTCAGTTTCCTCACCTGTGCAGGGGAGACAGTAATCAGACCCCCTAGGGTTGCTGTGATGGTTGGACCAGATCCCTCTCTGGAAGCTTCTTGCACAGCACCCTGCACATAGCCAGTGCTCATAAATGCGGCAGCTGTGCAGGCTGCCAGAAGTCAGCTTCTTCCAGGGACGCGGTGTAGCTGGGTTGCATTTTACCATCTGACATAACTCAGGTCATCTTTGGGAGTAAACTCAAGTTTTTGTGACTGTTTTATGGATTTGTCCCTCATAGCAGAGCTTAGTCTAAGCTGTGCCTCAGACCCCGGTGTCCGTAGTGCTGGGAGCCTTTGGGGAACAGTTTCTTTGTTCAGTGTCCAGCTCGCTGAGCAATTTTAAGTCCAGCTCTGCACTTACACCTGGCCGGGCAGGAACGCTCCCAGAGTGAGTCAGCAGTGTAGAAAGATCCTGAGAAGTGGGCTTCTCTCTGTCGGTCCAAACTTACCTGTTTTGCATAAACGTTTAAAAGTCTGCCTTGATCCCAGTTTGGAACAATATGCCTCAAAACCATAAAGATTTTATTACCGGCCTGATGTTGATCTGATTGATTTAATTCGCAAGAGATCAACATTAGTATCTTTAGATACAACACGCCTGCCTATTTCACCATCTGTAAGAATCGTAACTTGGCTTTGAGCCTTTAGAGGAGTAGAAACGCCCTCTTCTACAGGAGCTCATCGTAGCTCTGCTACTTAAGAAAATGGAGCGCTCGACGCCCTTGTATTTCCAAGTGTTTCAGGTGCCACAACCGTGTCTGCAGATCCCACGTGCACTGTGGCTTCTCCCTTCCTTCCCTGGGGCGGCCTCAGGAATGGCGGTCAGTGCTGATGCCACACAGTGTGCAAGTGATGTTACTTTGAGTGCCACACTTCTGTCTCCCCCGTGGGCAGCCCGGCCCCCCATGCACTGGGACAGACGCTGGCTGAATTGGAATCTGATGGCCCTTCCCGTGTTCTGTGTGTATTCATTGTCTCACTGGTGGTGTTGGGAATTTCAGGCGTGCGGCGGGTGAAGCGAGAGGACCTGGAGGCCGGCGGGGAGAACCTGGTCCGCTACAAGAAGGAGCCCTCCGGGTGCCCGGTGTGTGGCAAGGTAACGCTCGGGGTCCACGTCGGAAGCTGCATGGAAAGCACATCCGTTTTCTTCAGTGAAGACTCTATGAGCTTATTTGCGGAGTATTGCAGGGAAGATCTGGGGGGTAGATGGGTGCCCAGGTTGTCTTAAACTGGTGTCCACCCATTTGACACACTCGTCATTTGGATCTCTTTGGCACTTGAGATGGGTTTCCAGTGAGTGGGCTGAGAAAGAAGCGTTTTTTCCTCTGTGCTACGATTTTCCACCTAAGCTGCTCCGTGGCTCCCTCTCTCCTGTGTAGCATCATTGAGGCAGTGACCTTGTGGTCAGCACTGGGCGTCTGTAGGGGGACCCAGTGGTTTGTTTTGCCTGTCAGCGCTGGTCTCCCCTGTGCAGTGGACAGGTGGCATTCCGTAAGTTAGAGCATGGCTGACCCTGTGGCAGGCGCTCTCAGGCACACTCAGTGGATTCCCGTGCAGCCCGAGCGAGGAAAGTGTGGTGTCATCCATGGGGGCACATCCATCCCAGGGCCACGCAGTGTGGGCTGTCCTGGCACCGGCTCAGGATTCAGGCACCTGGCTGCATGGCAGAGATGCTGGATCCTAAACATCCAGAAAACATGCTACCCCCCCTGGGAGAGCCCAGGGCCCATGCTGTGGCAGCCACAGCCATCAGGCTGCCATGGCCCGGTGTTCTGTGCATGAGAACCTTGGAGGTGTCCTCCCTTCTTTGTTAGCCTCAGCTTTCACTCAGGTGACTATAAGATGTCATCTGTCCTTGGAGGCCTAGGAACTGCCCTTCACAGGATGCAAAGCTCATGCTGCAGAGTAAGGGTT
Organism: Saguinus oedipus; assembly: GCA_031835075.1. NCBI lineage: Eukaryota > Metazoa > Chordata > Mammalia > Primates > Cebidae > Saguinus > Saguinus oedipus. The sequence goes on from CM063186.1 coordinate 70,335,862, forward strand.
CTGAGCGGCTCCCAAGTGGGCTCTGGGCCCAGCCGCTCTGGCACGTCACTGAGGTGGCTTTGGGAGCTGCTGAGAGGAGGGTGCCCCGGCCACACACAGTTCCTGTGAGCCCCAGAGCGATGCCCATCCAGGCCCTTTAGCAGCTGGGAGCACAGGCCCCACAGGAGGCCAGCTGTGACTGTCCTCGGTGTCCTCTCAGCAGGCAGCACCATCACTGGAACATTTGACCTTTTAAAGAGAAAACTGAGATACCCATTTTTATATGAAACTTCCTGATTTTTTTCAAAACACAGAGAGAGCCTGAGCAAATGAGAGAGTAGGGTGGTGTGGCTGGGGGTCCAGGACTGTGGACTGTGGGTTTGGGGGCCAAAGGGTAGGCCTGGGGTATGTGGCTGGGGGTCCAGGACTGTGGGCTATGGGTTTGGGGGCCAAAGGGTAGGCCTGGGGTATGTGGCTGGGGGTCCAGGACTGTGGGCTATGGGTTTGGGGGCCAAAGGGTAGGCCTGGGATAGAGCAGGTGACTTAGAACGCCTTTGCGAGCCAGGCCAGCTGCAGAGGTGGGCAAAGCCTGGGCCCTTTGTCCTGTGTCCCTGGTCTTTCTCCCCACTGACCTCTGGCCTTTGGGGGTTACTGGCCCCACGTGGCTTCCATGCTGTTGAGATATCACATGTGCGAAGCCACCCGTGCCTGATGTCCAAACGTGTTTATTCTATGCAGTGTTTATTGACTGCCCACTGAGACAAGTTCAGGCAGGTAGTGAAGGAGCCTGTAGTTCAGGTGACTGAATTCTCTGCCGTTTTTAGTTACTTCTCGTCTCAGCCCAGCCTGCCCTGCAAAGACCATGACACCTGCAGATTCTGTCCTTTCCTGCAGCCTGCTCACCTTCCCACCTGTCGATTGCCCCACCTAGCCTCCTGGGATGGGGCACAGCGCTGTTGGCCCCTGGATCACCTGCACATCTTGGAAAGAGATGTCGCAGGGAGATGCCAGCATCTTGTCTCCAGTGAATCACTCATTCCCTTTCATTCATCTCTTACATTCTCTTCTTGAGAATGTGGGCATCGGGTGAGCTCTAGGTCACACCCTGGGTTACTTGGCCACTGGGAATGGTCATCCAGATAGAGACCTGCAGAGCTCTGTGGGGCGCTGGGGTTTCTAGGGCCCTAGCGGTGGTCTCAGCCGCCAGCCTTGTCCACTGCCCTGTGCCAGTGGAGCCACATCTGTCATGTGGACCACGGTATTCCCAGCACCAACCTCCACTCTGGTCACAGAGGTGACGCCCTGGGATGGATATTGGTTGAATGAGTGCACCTCCACACCTGTCATGCTAGGCTGGAAATAGCAGGAAATCAGGGACATTGTGAATGTGCATGAAACGCAGTATCAAAGCCAAGAGGGGACCTTCTTTGGTACCTACTTTCAGAAGATCGCAGATATTTCTGTGACTTACTGGTTCCTTGGGAGTCCATCCTAGGGAAGTATTTAAATGAGCTTAAAAAAAAATGGAGCTGAGCTCTCACTTATAATAAAGACTAGCAGATTGCCCATTTTCTATTGTAACGTAAGCACCTGTTTACACAGTTCAGCAAGTCGCGCTTACTCTGGCATCAGTGACTATTTGTATCTGTCGCACGCTGAGGACCTGTTGAAGCACAAGGCCTGAGCACAGTGCTGTGTTTCTGGGCCGGGCTGTGGTTTCCCCGGAGGAGCCTGATAGAGAGGCCCCTTCCCGTCCCCAGGCCACGGCCCTCACCATGCGGCTCCTCTGCCCACAGGTGTTCTCCTGCCGGAGCAACATGAACAAGCACCTGCTCACCCATGGCGACAAGAAGTACACGTGTGAGATCTGTGGGCGCAAGTTCTTCCGTGTGGACGTGCTCAGGGACCACATCCACGTCCACTTCAAGGTGTCGATCACATGCTGCCCTCACCCAGCCATGCTCATGGCAGGCCCCGGCCAGTGACCCTCAGTCAGCTCAGGCTTCCATAGCAGAGTTTTGCAGACAGGGCGGCTCTCGGGCAGATGTGCTGCTCACAGTTCTGGAGGCTGGATGTCCAGGCCGCAGTGGACTTGGCGTCTGGCGAGGCTCACTTCCTGGTTCCTAGATGGCGCCTTCTCGCTGTGTCCTCACGTGGTGCAAGGGCCAGGGCTCTCTTCTATAAGGGCCAAATCCCATTCCTTTTTTTTGAGACAGTCTTGCTCTGTCACCCAGGCTTGAGTGCAATGGCGAGATCACGGCTTACTGCATCCTCCACCTGCTGGGTTCAAGTGATCCTCCCACCTCAGCCTCCAGAGTAGCTGGGATTACATCATACCTAGCTAATTTTGTATTTTTATTAGAGGCAAGGTTTCATCATGTGGGTCAAGCTGGCCTTGAACTCCTGACCTCAGGTGATCCACCCGCCTCGGCCTCCCTAAGTGCTGGGATTACAGGCGTGAGCCACCGTGCCCAGCCCCAAATCCCATTCTTAGGGCTTCAGCCTCGTGACCTAATGACCTCCAGGAGGCCCTGCTTCTTGATACCATTTCCTGGTGGGTTAGGATTCAACATGGGAATTTGGGAGGGTGGAAGTATTCAGACCACAGCAGTGTCCTCAAATAGTTGACAAGTTGGCCACATTTCAGCTCTCCAAATGAATTCTGTGACTGTCGGCCTCGCCTCCTCCGGCCCGGCTGCCAGGCTTGAGGTACAGCTCCCCTGCCGTGGCTGCCTCCCAGCCCGGTCCTGACATTCGCATCCCTCCCGGCCTTTGAGGAAAGGGAGGAGTGGAGTGGAAGCTCTGGGAGCAGGGAGGCCGTGGGGCGTGATGAAGGGTGGGGGATGCGCTGATCGAGAAGAACTGAAGAAAGGACAGGTGGTATGGGAGGCCCCGGGGAAACAGGTGGGAGGCACCACCCACCCACTCGGGGGTGCTCCGGCAGTGCCTGGTCCTGGGCACAGATTGGGATCTGCTGGGTGCGTGTGAGAGGAAGCCATGGGTGGAGTGGAGAGCGAGCGGCTCTGGTGTTTAGGTGGGGAGCCCGCGGGATGAGCAGGGATGGGCTGGGGCACATGTGTGGCTCGTTAGGGCATCATGAGCACCAGAGAGGAATTTTCTTCTGCATCTGGGGAAATGCTTGCTCATCCCTGTGCTGGAGATAACTGAGGGACGCGTCTGCTGCGCTGCTAGAAACCGGAAGTGGTGGCTGTTTTCCAGGACATCGCGCTGATGGATGACCACCAGAGGGAGGAGTTTATCGGCAAGATCGGGATCTCCTCTGAAGAAAACGACGACAATTCGGACGAGAGTGCCGACTCGGAGCCTCACAAGTACAGCTGCAAGCGGTGCCAGGTATGGCGGGTCTGCCCGGCGGTGCCTGGGTGGTCTGGAAAGGAAGTTGGCAGTTGCAGGGCTGCGGGCCCCACACAGCAGGTGCCTTCGTGCACCTCGGAAGCAGCCCTCCCTCCGCGAAGGCTCGGGCCGGTGGTCCTAGTGCAGGCTGGGTGCCCATCCATCACGTGTCCAGGAAGGCCAGCCTGTGTCACCTCAGGGATGGTCTATGTGGGTCTCACTGGGGCTCTCCAGGAACTCCCCTTGTGACCCGGTTCAGGAACACACGTGAAGTGTCTGGCCAGTGTGGGGATCAGCCTCCTAGAAGGTGGCTGTGCTGGCTGCAGGCTCTCCCTCCTCCCCCCTCCCCCGGCTCAGGCCTGAACCCCTCACAGGGCCTCCCCTGTGCATGGACGGGGCTCACCAAAAAGAAGGGTGGTTGGTTTCTCAGGAGAACCTGGCCTTGAGTTTTGAGCAGGAGGCCTTACGGCTTTGGAAAAGGTCCCCATTAAGCCTCTGAGAGTCCCTTCTGCCCTGGCATGAGTCATGGGCTCGTGGGGAGTGTCGGGTGCCCTGGTTTGTGGACCATTAGCTAAGAGGACCAGGGACCTCCTGTGGATGACAGCAGGGGCCTGTCCGCCCGCGCGCAGCTCACCTTCGGCCGGGGAAAGGAGTACCTGAAGCACATCATGGAGGTGCACAAGGAGAAGGGCCATGGCTGCAGCATCTGTAACCGCCGCTTCGCGCTGAAGGCCACCTACCACGCCCACATGGTCATCCACCGCGAGAACCTGCCGGACCCCAACGTGCAGAAGTGAGGCGTGGTCGGGTGGCTTCGGGTTGTGCCAGGAGGGAGGGGCGTGCTTCCTTGCAAAGAGATGCAGGCTTTAACGAGCCATTTGTAGCTCCGAGCAAGTGATGTCCTCTGGGTCCCGGGCCAGGGCTGGCGGCAGCAGGGCTGGAGTTTATCCTGTGCTTTGCACAGTCTCCTGGCACCAGCTGGCCACGTTACAGGAAAGTAGCGGGTTCCTGGCCTGCCCACAGAATGACCCGAAATGCTTTTTCCTGAACAATTAGGCTTCATTAATGCCAGGCCTCATGTGACTTACAGCCCATAATCCAGTCTGGCTGCTGAGTGAGTGACTCAGCAGTCCCGTCCACGGGTGCTAAGAAGAAGTGCAGCCGGCCAGCCTCCACAGACACTTACCTTCTCCAGCTCTGGCGGTGGGAGCTCGGGTCACGGCACGGCAGGGCGCTGCCTCTGTTTCTCTCCTTGGCCCGTCGCCATGCCGTCTTCTCCCTGTGTCCTCACAGGGCCTTCCCTCTGTGCGTGTCTCTGCCCTGGTCTCCTCTTCTTATGAGGACACCAGTCAGCTTGGTCAGGGACACCCCTGATGACCTCGTTCCCGTGTCGTCACCTCTGCAAACACCCCGTCTCCAAACGCAGTCGCATTCTGAAGGGCTGGGCTTGAGACTTCAGTGTAGGAACTGGGGGTCACGATGCAGCCTGTGGCAGAGGCTCCGACATCTGCTTCTTTGATCATCCTGTGGCGCTTCGTTGCCTCATGTTTGCGGATGCGGTGCCGGGGAAGGTGCTGGGGAAGGTGCTGTGGCTGCCGCGGAGCCCGAGGCTGTGCAGCTGTCCTGAGCTCATCTCTGGTTTCAGGTACATCCACCCCTGTGAGATCTGCGGGCGCATCTTCAACAGCATAGGGAACCTAGAGCGCCACAAGCTCATCCACACAGGTGCGTGACTGTCAGGGTGCGGGGGCCCGGCCCTGGTGGGAGGGGGCCGGCAGGGAGGGACGCTGGGGGTCTCCCAGTACTCCACACACAGCTGTCGCACCTGCCTCCTCTGTGCCTTCTGCTCTTTCTCCAGCTTTTTGCGTCCTTGTTAGCCCTGCCACTCACAGCCTGGCATCTCCATCCCCCTCACCCCTCCAGGTCCTCGGGGACCTACTCTAGCCAGGGCTCTGCTGGGGCTGCTGAAGAGGTGACCCTGCCCCTGTTACTGTGCTTCCAGCTGCGGGGCAGGCCGAGCCCCTTTCCTCGGTGCGTCCTTTCTGTGGGCACCGCAGGCAGGTAGGAGCTACACGGCTCTGAGCTGTGGATGCCTGTGTTCTCAGGTGTGAAGAGCCACGCCTGTGAGCAGTGTGGGAAGTCCTTCGCCAGGAAGGACATGCTGAAGGAGCACATGCGTGTGCACGACAATGTCCGCGAGTACCTGTGTGCCGAGTGTGGGAAAGGTAGGTGTAGGCACCGGGGGCACGGGCCAGGCTCAGCCAGGCTGCCCGGCCGCAGGTGGAGGGAGGGGACGTGAGCCAGAACTGGGAGTGTAGGAAGGGTGGGTGTGGGCGCCGGGGTCACGGGCCAGGCTCAGCCAGGCTGCCCGGCCGCAGGTGGAGGGAGGGGACGTGAGCCAGAACTGGGAGTGTAGGAAGGGTGGGTGTGGGCGCCGGGGCCACGGGCCAGGGTCAGCCAGGCTGTCCAGCCACAGGGTGCAGGGAGGGGACGTGAGCCAGAACTGGCACATCACATTGACCACAGTGCAGTTGGCTTCGCCAGGGTGTGGTTCTGGAAACCCAGAGGCTTCAGTCACTTAAAAGGAAAAGACTGGAGGCAGGATTTAGATCAGGAATCTAAGAGAAAAATCAAGTATCAGGAAAGCGGAAGGATGTGATAAATGTAAAGGCAGAAGCAAATCGCCTTCAAAGTCGGAAGATCGTGCAGGATCTGACTGTTGAAACGATTCTCAAAGCCACCGTGGGCTCCGACAGCGATGCGAAACCCTCAGCGTGTTCACCCGCAGACTAGGATCGGCGGGGGTGAGAGGAATTCACCACTGCCCAGGGCTCTTCATTGTAACCACAGAACGTTAATAACAAGCCTAGTGATAAAATGGCTCAATTAGGAAGCAAAATAAAAAGATAATTCCAGTACATGCCATAATTTTAGCCCATTCCTGTTTTCTTAAAAAAACAACTTCCTAAAAGTTTTGGAGCAGCAGGTCTTGTCTTGGGTTGTCACCGTGACCAGCATGAAGACACAGAAGCTGCATTAACTCCACTTCCCGGACAAGCCCTGTGGGCACCCGCAGAATGACACTGCATGTCCAGGTCTAAAGGAGCTGCCTGCAGAAGAGGGGTCTTTCTTTCCCCTCCTTCCTGGCCCTCAGTTCCTCGACTCAGAGGCCAGCACAGGCCTTTGTCCCTCCTCCATGGTAACCGTGCAGGGACGTGGGTGGTTTTAATGAAAAAGTGCATTCACTTTGCCAAGACTTATTTTTTAAACAATACAAGCAGGTCTGAAGATGACGTTGTTACTCTCCCCTCAGACCCTGGCCGCTCCTCGCAGAGCCACTGTCAGTAGCAGTGTCTGCCTGCCTCACTGGGACAGGCTGGCTTCCTCTCCATCCCCATCTGCCTTCAGCTCCCCACCCCTTCCAGCACCTGCCCCCAGCTCCCCTTTCCTCCCCAATGCCCCCAAGAAGTTAAATTTTTAAGACAGTGTGGTGGGCCTGGCTGGAGGGGTCCTGAATAGTGTGTGGAGACCAGAGGGCCAGAGGTGGGGCTTATACAGGGCCGGCCCTCTTAGGCAGAGAGGAGCCACACCTCAGTGCCCCGAAGGTCTCCAAATGCCAGCAGGTGCCCTGGGAGGCGAGGGGTGTGGAGTAAAGCCACATTTTACGATGTTGTAGACATTTAGTGTCTGAAATGTATTAATTATTTAGTCGCGTGGATTTTTAAAATGAATTCTGAATAGTTAAAATTCTGGCATTAATCCATTGGTTACCAGATTTATTTTACATACTACCAAATTTCGGCATCGCCATCTTGCCGTCACGTGACAGTTGCTAGGACAGACGAGCACGTGCTCATTTGTTTTTCACACTTCGCTGTTTTTTCACTTGGAAATGCATCTTGGAGATTTTTTTACATCAGAACATGTAAATATTGCCTGATCAACCCTTTATTTATGAAGTTTCTAGTTGTTCTTTTAGTAGTCATTCATGATTACAGTCTTGCAGGGAACAGTGCTGCAACAGTTTTATTACTTTACATGTTTTCCGGAAATTCTAGCCCTGACCAGGGACTTAGCCAGTGTCGGGGACCAAGTGGGAGGCTGTTGGAAGTCATGACAGTCTGTTGCCGGCAGGCGGGGCCAGGGCCCAGCCCGCAGGTTTTCTGTATGTGGTGGAGGAAAACATCACACGCAGCAATCACGTCATGGGCCCTGAAATACGCAAGAATGATCCACAAGAACTCAGTGTGGCCAGTGGGAATGTGACACTAGGTGTTGAAAGCTATAAAAAAGGCATGCCCTGTTCAGGCTTGGAAATGTTAAGTATTTTAAAGAAACATCAGTTTTCGCCATGGTAATGTGTTGAGTCACAATCCCAGGAGAGCGAGCTTAAAATGCCCTGTGTGGCACTTGTGTATATTTTGAAACTGTTCGCAGATTTTCTTTGTTAAATGGAAGTAGAAACATCACAGTATGAACGCTGGCGGCGGCGAGGTTGGAACGTGGAGATGAGCTTTGCTGTCCCTTTCCTTCTGGATTTATTTTCTGGCTTTTCTATGACTGTGTTTTGGTTTTGGAATTTGGAATATGTTCATTTTAGGAGCAGGAAGAGGGAGGTGCTGGGTCTCGGCATGTCAACAATGACCAGCACTCTTTTCTTTTTTAATCAAAAAGATTAGTAACTTTTTCAGGTGAAATCTCCCTTGGGTCGTTGGTAACAGGGCTGTGGAGCCGTCCCCACCCTCAGAGGGAGCCCTGTGCTGTGTGCCGGTGGCGAGGCTTCATCTCGGGCGTTTGCTCCGCCTCCTGGCCCAGCCTTTAAATTCTCACAGGAGGTGGTGGGCGGTCACCGCTGCATCTGGTCAGGGTGGAATAGGAGGAGAACCTTTCACCAGCTTACGACTGACCGAGCTGTTTTCAGGCTCAGTAGTTCTTCCCCAAATGTGGAGGGAACATGGTGGCCTGGGAGTGCAGGCTGCCCAGCAGCCCTCTGCAGAGGGCCCTGTAAAGTGCTGCGTCCTGCATCCTCTGGCTCAGCCTCTGTGCCAGGGCCATCCCTTTCTCCACTGGCTGTGCAACTGAGGCTTTGGAATATTTCACCTTCTTAAGATTAGCTTTTTAAATCAGAGGTAGATTGAAAGCCACTACTGAAGCCATCTAGTGTCCAAACCCTAATTACCACTCATATTATCAAGGTCATACTTATATTAATGTATCTCTCACCTAATTCTCCTGCTGGGTTGCCATGGGCACGCTGGGAAGTTTACCCAGGCCCTGTGTTGCTCATGTGTGGTTGGGGCTGAGCCAGGCCCTGGCAAGGGTGAGTGCACCTGATGTCACAGTCAGTCTCTCCTGGCCTCTGGGACAGTCACTTCCCAGGTCTCACTATCGGTGGACCGGGATCCTCGGGGGCTGGCCCAGGTCCTCACTAGTACTGCGTGGGCCGCTGCCTGTGCCTGCCCCGGGGTCTCAGCATGGGCCTGGGTGGGCTGCATGGGGGTGTGGCCGCCTCTGATCCGCTCTGTCCTTGAAGGCATGAAGACCAAGCACGCGCTGCGCCACCACATGAAGCTGCACAAGGGCATCAAGGAGTACGAGTGCAAGGAGTGCCACCGCAGGTTCGCGCAGAAGGTCAACATGCTCAAGCACTGCAAACGGCACACGGGTGAGTCCGGGGCTGGCCATGCCGGCCACGGCACCCGCTGTGCAGGGAAGCCGGGTGGGCCGTGGGAGGAGAGAGAGCCACCTCAAGACGGTCCCTCCTTGTGACTCCCAGTGAGTGCCGGGTTCTCCAAGGGAACTACCTGGAGCTCTGGTGAGCAGCTGTGTGTCTCTAAAGGCCCCCCTTTCACAGGGGCCCTGTTACCCGCAGCATGTGCCACACAGCTCACGGCGGGTATTTGGGAGACGGGTGAGTCCTTAAGTGGTCCTCCCATTCAGCCGTTTCCCCTGCAGGAATGTGCATAAGAAATAGTGATCAGACAAGGGCCAGCGATGCTCGCAAGGCTGCCTGTCATCTGCGTGTGCTAGGGCAGGTGCCAGGAGGTCACAGGTGGCCTTGGGAGGGCGATGGCTAAGCCCTGGTTCATCCAGGAAAGAGCACGGTGTCTGCTCGGTTGATGCGTGTTACGCTGATGTGCACAGAAAGGAGTCGGTGACACGACAGGTCACAGAGCAGTCTGCGCAGCCGCTAATACAGTCCATATGAAAGTTTTCTGCATGGGCGAGTGCGTGTGCTTGCGGAGAGAGGATTGAGACATCAGAATTGAGAGAAGGTTGTCCCTGGTTGATGGAACCTGTCTGAGTGTGAAGTTCTCTGGAGTGAGCCTGCTCAGGGCTCCCTGGGGGCCCTCACCTGCATGCTGGGCCCTTTCCTCATCCGGCCCACTTCACCTGCCCACGTCACCTGCCCTCCTCACCCGCCTACTTCACCTGCCCTCCTCACTCACCCACCTTGCCTGCCTACCTCACCCACCTACTTCACTTGCCCACCTCACCTGCCCTCCTCACATGCCCTCCTCACATGCCCTCCTTGCCTGCCCTCTTTGCCTGCCCTCTTCACCCTCCTACTTCACCTGCCCTCCTCACCTGCCCTCCTCACGTGCCCTCCTTGCCTGCCCTTTTTGCCTGCCCTCCTCACCTGACCACCTCACCTGCCCTCCTCACCTGCCCACCTCGCCTGCCCTCCTCGCCTGCCCACCTCGCCTGCCCACCTCGCCTGCCCACCTCGCCTGCCCTCCTCGCCTGCCCACCTCGCCTGCCCTCCTCGCCTGCCCACCTCGCCTGCCCACCTCGCCTGCCCTCCTCGCCTGCCTACCTCGCCTGCCCACCTCGCCTGCCCACCTCGCCTGCCCACCTCGCCTGCCCACCTCGCCTGCCCTCCTCGCCTGCCCTCCTCGCCTGCCCTCCTCGCCTGCCCACCTCGCCTGCCTACCTACTTCCCCTGCTCCCCAGAGTGGTGCTGGTTGCTACACCAGTCTGCTTTGGGTTGGCCGGGCATGTGGGTCTCCTCTGCCCCTGGATTGCCAGAAGTGTGTCATCCTCCTCTTTCCTGGGGAATCTCTATCCAGTATATGCTTTACCTTTTTTTGGGACACACTTGCTCCCCAAAACTGGGCCGCATGCCCTTATCTGGGTTCTCAGAACACCCCACACTCTGCCTGCCACCCACCAATTCATTAGGCTGTGGTGGCCTCCATCCCACGCTCCACAGTGAGCCCTCAGGACTGAGTTAAGTGTGCCTTTAAAAATTACTTGCCTTGGGCCGTGCGTGGTGCCTCACATCTGTAATCCCAGCACTTTGGGAGGCTGGGGCAGGGGGATCACGAGGTCAGGAGTTTGAGACCAGCCTGACCAACATGGTGAAACCCTGTCTCTACTAAAAATAAAAAAATTAGCTGGGTGTGGCAGTGCATGCCTGTAATCCCAGGTACTCAGGAGCCTGAGGCAGGAGAATCTCTTGAACCTGGGAGGCGGAAGTTGCAGTGAGCTGAGATCACGCCACTGCACTCCCGCCTGGGCGACAGAGTGAGACTCTGTCTTAAAAAAACAACAAAAAAAATTAACTTTCCTTGTTTCCATTTTAGGGAGAAACCTTTGTTTAAAAGACATTCATAGGGTCCACCTCCCCATCAGTTTTGGGGGTGAAGTAGACCGTGGACTCCATTCTTGCTTGCCCTGCTGAGGCAAGCAGGGTCATTGCCCCGGCCCCCCTGAGTCCCCAGACATGGGCTGACTTGAGCACTCGCACCAGGTGGAAGCTGCGCTCGTAGGTCCACCCCCAGCCTTCTCCCTGCCTCCCTCGTGTGGACTGCATACAGAATTAGGTGCCGCATGTTTCTCTTTGCTGTGGGGAGCACCTGTCCTGTGCTGCCGGGTGGGGTGCTGGCAGCCGTCAGAGCAAGGTGTCTGGACCGGTGAAACAAACACGCTCCCAGGTTCTCCCCCGGCGATCATCCCTGCAGTGGCCATTCCCAGGGCCGTGGTCCCGCTCCCAGGTTCTCCCCCGGCGATCATCCCTGCAGTGGCCGTGCCCAGGGCCGTGGTCCCGCTCCCAGGTTCTCCCCCAGCGATCATCCCTGCAGTGGCCGTGCCCAGGGCCGTGGTCCCGCTCCCAGGTTCTCCCCCGGCGATCATCCCTGCAGTGGCCGTGCCCAGGGCCGTGGTCCCGCTCCCAGGTTCTCCCCCGGCGATCATCCCTGCAGTGGCCGTGCCCAGGGCCGTGGTCCCGCTCCCAGGTTCTCCCCCGGCGATCATCCCTGCAGTGGCCGTGCCCAGGGCCGTGGTCCCGCTCCCAGGTTCTCCCCCGGCGATCATCCCTGCAGTGGCCGTTCCCAGGGCCGTGGTCCCGCTCCCAGGTTCTCCCCCGGCAATCCTCCCTGCAGTGGCCGTTCCCAGGGCCGTGGTCCCGCTCCCAGGTTCTCCCCCGGCGATCATCCCTGCAGGGGCCGTTCCCAGGGCCGTGGTCCCGCTCCCAGGTTCTCCCCCGGCAATCATCCCTGCAGTGGCCGTTCCCAGGGCCGTGGTCCCGCTCCCAAGTTTTCCCCCGGCGATCATCCCTGCAGTGGCCGTGCCCAGGGCCGTGGTCCCGCTCCCAAGTTTTCCCCCGGCGATCATCCCTGCAGTGGCCGTGCCCAGGGCCGTGGTCTGCTGCTCGCCGTGTCTTTCCTGCAGTGGCCGTGCCCAGGGCCGTGGTCCCGCTCCCAGGTTCTCCCCCGGCAATCATCCCTGCAGTGGCTGTTCCCAGGGCCGTGGTCCCGCTCCCAAGTTTTCCCCTGGCGATCATCCCTGCAGTGGCCGTGCCCAGGGCCGTGGTCCCGCTCCCAGGTTCTCCCCCGGCAATCATCCCTGCAGTGGCTGTTCCCAGGGCCGTGGTCCCGCTCCCAAGTTTTCCCCTGGCGATCATCCCTGCAGTGGCCGTGCCCAGGGCCGTGGTCCGCTGCTCGCCGTGTCTTTCCTGCAGTGGCCGTGCCCAGGGCCGTGGTCCCGCTCCCAGGTTCTCCCCCGGCAATCATCCCTGCAGTGGCTGTTCCCAGGGCCGTGGTCCCGCTCCCAAGTTTTCCCCTGGCGATCATCCCTGCAGTGGCCGTGCCCAGGGCCGTGGTCCCGCTCCCAGGTTCTCCCCCGGCAATCATCCCTGCAGTGGCTGTTCCCAGGGCCGTGGTCCCGCTCCCAAGTTTTCCCCTGGCGATCATCCCTGCAGTGGCCGTGCCCAGGGCCGTGGTCCGCTGCTCGCCGTGTCTTTCCTGCAGTGGCCGTGCCCAGGGCCGTGGTCCGCTGCTCGCCGTGTCTTTCCAAGCATTTTGGGGCATCTTTTGTTGCGGTCCGTGAGCTTTAAGGAATGTTCTCTAAACTCTCCGCACGTGGCCGTCTGTTGGGATACTCACTCTTGGATGACCTGAATCATCTGAGAGCCTTCGTCTAAAGACCAGGTTTGGGTTTTCTTTCTCAGACTCTCAGTAGGAGTCACTGAGGCTGGGCCTTTCCATCTTCACCCTGTCATGTTTCACAGACTGTCCTGGGAGATGCAACCTCCTCATCCAGGAAAGAACATTTTAACAGGACGATCTGTGCGCCTGCCCACGCTGCTCTGATTAAAGCTGTTTCCAGCACAAGGCCACCTGCGGTGTACCTCCTGACCCCGGGGACGTCAGGGTGGTGGCTGTGCTGGTTCCTTTTCCCCAGTCATCGGGGAACTGGGTATTTTGTTTTTCTGTCTCCTTGAGTTTGATGTCAATCAAAAGTTTCCTCAAAAAGGCAACAGAACAGTGACACTTCCTGGTCTTGCCCCTGGACCCAGGGAGGGACCCTCCCTGCTCTGGGAGGCTCTGGGGGTTAAGACCCTGCCTTGGAAGGGGTTCTTGGAATTGGAACCGCCAGCACCGGTGCTGTCTGTTACAGTGTCCACTTCTGGCTCCCGTGAGGCCAGTCCAGGAGCCAGACTGACTGGGTAATGATCAAATATTTTTAAAAGTCAAGTAAGCTCTGATTTGCCTTTTTGTTGCTGTTGACACGGGGACTCACTCTGCCGCTCACGCTAGAGTGCAGTGATGCGACCATGGCTCACTGTAGCCCCGAAGTCCTGGGCTCAAGGGGTCCTCCCACCTCAGCCTCTTTAGTGGCTGGAACTACAGGCACACACCACCATGCCCAGCTCATTTTTTTTTATTTTTGTAGAGATGGGAGCTCGCCGTGTTGCCCAGGCTGCTCTTGAACTCCTGGACTCGGGTGATCCTCCTCTGGTCTCCCAAAGTGCTGGGATCACAGGCATGAGCCTCCGTGCCTGACATCAGCTCTAATTTGACTTAGTAAAGATTTTTTTGTTTTTTTTTTTTGGAGATGGAGTCTTACTCTGTCACCAGGTTGGAGTGCAGTGACACCATCTCAGCTCACTGCAGCCTCTACCTCCTGGGCTCAAGCAATGCCCCTGCCTCAGCCTCCCATGTAGCTGGGACTACAGGCACCTGCCACCACGCCCTGCTAATTATTTGTATTTTAGTAGCGACCAGGTTTCACCATGCTGGCCAGGATGGTCTCGATCTCCTGACATTGTCTCGGCCCCCGGCTGAGTCAGTAAAGGTTTTTAAGAACCGTACTCATTTTGTCCGAGTGGTAGCTTTGTTGTCTCTTACACACGCTTGGCACGTCTGTGATCTCCTTGCACTTGGCCCTGATTTCAGTGACTGTTTCTTCTCTCGTGATATCACGTAGGCCGCCTAAGATCTTTCTGGACTAAGAGAGCTATCGATACTTAATGCTTTTCAGAAATTCCTGTTGTTTGTCTGTGGGTTCCACTCTCTGTCTGTGTTCTCAGACAGCCATCCCCACAGCTCATGACTCTGATACGAAATGTCACCATGGAAGCGTGAACTGTCCAAGTCACACTTCTCGGGCTGAGGCTGGGATGAGCGTTCATTGTCTGCCATCTTGCAATTCACCTTCCCCCAAAGGCTCTGCAGTGCCTAGAACACGTCAGGGAAGATGTTCTCGGCTGTGGACTGAAAACATTCATTAAACATGAGGAAGTTATGTGCACCTTTCTCTGCAGGGATTAAAGATTTCATGTGTGAATTGTGTGGGAAGACCTTCAGCGAGAGGAACACCATGGAGACCCACAAGCTCATCCACACAGGTAAGTGGGCGCAGCCTGCAGGAGCCTTCGGGGCCACATGCAGTGGGCTCAGGGCCATCTGAGTGCCTACGGGGGTGGAAACAACTGTTGGATCACCTAGACTGTTCCAGCACAGGTAGTGATGTCTGGGCTTCACGGTGGCCTCTTGGCCTCTAAAGGTCAGCCGCCACCGCTTTCAAGTGTCCCTTCTTGAATTTCTCATATCGGAGCAGGTATGCAGAAGCTCCATGCTCATATGTGCTCGGGGACCAGCACCGACCCTCTCAGGATGGACAGGGCATGACAGGCTTCTTGCGGCCAGGGTCACTGGGATGACCGCACTGGTGACCTGTGTGTCTCTTTCTTTCCACATTCGTTTGTATCTATGTGTGTGTGCAAAGTGGGCAAGCAGTGGACGTGCTCCGTGTGTGACAAGAAGTACGTGACCGAGTACATGCTGCAGAAGCACGTGCAGCTCACACACGACAAGGTGGAGGCGCAGAGCTGCCAGCTGTGCGGGACGAAGGTGTCCACCAGGGCCTCCATGAGCCGGCACATGCGGCGTAAGCACCCCGAGGTAAGCTAGGGGCTGTGCCCCCCCCACGCCCTGCCAGTGGGCCCTGCACTAGACACCCTCATGCTGGCACCTGCCCCGCCTCCCTCTGCAGACCCCAAGTTCTGGAGGCTGGGCCTGGATCTTCCGTGCCTCTGTGACTGGCACTGCCTGCCACATAGGAGGCACTGAGTGAGTGGCTGGGAAAGGCTGGGAAAGCCTCAGGCGGACCTTTGCTGAGGTTATAAATTACATCCTCCCTGAAATTATAGCAAGATGGAAGCGCAGCCCTCCCACCCCCAATTCCTCCCACCCGTGGAACCCATGTGCAAAATGGGGGCTGCGCGTGGTGTTGGGGCTGATCAAAATGTGGTGCTGAGGACGGTCGGGGGGATTGTACAGAGGCAGGCAGAGCCCAGCTGCCCCTGAAGCCTGCTCTACACCAAGGGCCGGCACGTCCCGTAGTTAAACGTGCTTTAAGAAGGAGCACCCTGCAGAACAGAACCAGAGGAAAACTTGGAGGTCAGGTCGTGGAAAGGAGTAAAAGCGAAAGGAATTGTAAACACGGTATCAATAGGTTTGACTCCGTAAGCACTCGGAACAAATCAGGCCAAAGGCAAAGTGGAAAGTCCATGGGGCCGTGGCTGTCTCAGACAGACAGAGCCTGTTAACATTAGTGGTAACAAGCCCTCACTGAGAAACGTAGCGCACCTGGGTGTGCGCAGAGAGGGAGCTCCTGCAGGAAGAACGTCTGTGGTGAAAAACACGTGGGAAGGTGCTCAGCTCACTGTGCATCCCAGAAACGCAAACGGTAGCAGCGGGGGACGGCATCCCTTGCCTGTGGAGGGAACAGGAGGTTTTAGGTTCAGAGTGGCCACGCTGCTGGCTGGCATGAGCTGCCGCGCTCAGCCTTGGATGCTTTTCTTGAAGGCAGCATCAGTTTAGTAAATGATTATTCCAAGGCCGAGGCGGGTGGATCACGAGGTCAAGAGATCGGGACCATCCTGGTCAACATGGTGAAACCCCATCTCTACTAAAAATACAAAAAATTAGCTGGGCATGGTGGCACGTGCCTACTCCGGAGGCTGAGGCAGGAGAACTGCCTGAACCCAGGAGGCGGAGGTTGCGGTGAGCCGAGATCGTGCCATTGCACTCCAGCCTGGGAAACAAGAGCGAAACTCCATCTCAAAAAAAATGATTATTCCAACCCCTTGACATCCTGCAATAGGAAAGCGATTTGGTTAATGATAGTTTAGCAGTGTTTGCCTACACTCACAGGCTTACACGGATTCGAAATAAAATTGTGAAATGCTCACGACGGACGTGAAAGAGCAGTATGTGCTGTGCCTGTATGATGTGTGTGTATACAGTGTGTGTCACACGTCGTGTGTATATGTAATACTCAATTATGTAAATGAGATAGGTAAAAAAAGCAGCAGAACATCCCACAGTGATTTTCTCGTGCTGTTGAAGTTATGAGTAATTTCTTGTCTTCACATTTTTCTCCATTTTCTGATCCCCTGTAATGAGCGTGACTTCCTTTTGGAATTAGCAAGTCACCGTCTGCCTCAGGCATCAGTCTGGTGGCTCCTGGTTTGGGGGTGATCCGGGATGTCCCTGTGTTCCTGCTCCTGTGCAGCCTGATCAGTCTCCCGGGTGGTGGCGTCAGTCTGGTGGCTCCTGGTTTGGGGTGATCCCGGACGTCGCTGTGTTCCTGCTCCTCTGCAGCCTGATCAGGCTCCCGGGTGGTGGCGTCAGTCTGGTGACTCCTGGTTTGGGGTGATCCGGGATGTCCCTGTGTTCCTGCTCCTCTGCAGCCTGATCAGGCTCCCGGGTGGTGGCGTCAGTCTGGTGACTCCTGGTTTGGGGTGATCCGGGATGTCCCTGTGTTCCTGCTCCTGTGCAGCCTGATCAGGCTCCCGGGTGGTGGCATCAGTCTGGTGGCTCCTGGTTTGGGGTGATCCGGGACGTCGCTGTGTTCCTGCTCCTCTGCAGCCTGATCAGTCTCCGGGTGGTGCAGGGACTCCACCTGCTCTCTGGTCCGGGAAGCCAGGGCCCTGTGCTGCTGCCATCTGCCCTGTGCCCCGCTCAGCCGGGAGCTTGGATCCCCGTCACTGAGCTCCATTGCTTCTCTTTTCATGTAGTGACCAGCTGGTGTTTTTACCTAGGAAAAGAGTCGGGAGCAGGAACCCAAAGCACCAGGATCACCTTGGCACCTCAGGGGCAGGGCAGGCCCTGCAGCCCACCCAGCAGGCCGTGAGCATGGCTGGAGTTTGAGCCATTTCTCTCCATGCCCGGGGGTTTATAGACTTCAGCGTATTGACAAAGAGTGTGCACATCACGTTTGCACACTGCAGGGAGGTTTGATGTGCATAGCTGGGTGGAGAGGCCTTGCTGATGAAGACGTCTCCCACAAACACTGCCAGGCAGAGTCCTCTCCCCAGGATCAAACCACTTCCCAAGGTTACTGCAGGTTGCCCTTCTGTGCTCTGCTCCTTAAACTGGGCTGTGTGTTACGCATCCTCGCTTCACTCAAGCCCAAAGCAGACAGAACCCAGTGAAAGGAGTGTGGGGGGAACTGTCCGTTGCTGTTCTCGAGCTGGTTCGTTTCTGCAGCCTTTTGTCCTGTGTCATTCCTTTTGATCATCTCACGGTTGTCTCCTTCTACGTTGACTCAGCACGTGCCTGCCAGTGACGGGCCGGCCAGCCAGGGTCCATCGCTGCCCTCCTGGGCTGTACGGGCTGGGTGGGAAAAAGAAGGAAAAGTAAGAAGTAGACAGAGAGGCAGAGTAATCACAAACTAGAATAGAGGGTGTGGGTGGAAGAGGCAGCCCCGGACAGCAGCGTGAAGGGAAGGCAGGGGATTCGGTTGGCTTCGTGTGGCTATGTGTGCTGCAGTGAGGCCTGGCTGTCTGACAGGGGCACATCAGGGGTCCCCCGAGCCTGTCTCCGATGGCGATGCCACAGATTCAGGAGGAGGAAGGTGTTCGTTGGAGACGAACACTTAACTAGTTAAGTTAAAACTAGTTATAGTTTGACTGTTCAGCTAGTTAAACAGGCATAAACTACTTACAGAGATTCAGAATGTTTTAGGATTGATAGTGTTTTGTGACTCCAAGCTGCGGGTTTTCTCTTCACTTTGAATGTTACATTAAAAATAAAACACTTTTCACTTTTGTCTTACCTCCTAAGAATAAAGCTAATGCTTTTATTGTGGTTGTTTGGTGGCATCAGCTTTCAGACTGTGGGACTAGGATACTGATGGAGGTGGTGGAAAGGTGATGGCGGTGGTGGGGAGGTGGTAGTTGTGGTAGTTGAGGTGATGATGATGGCGTTAGTGTTGGTGATGGTGATAGGGACGGTAGTGGTGGTGATGCCACATGGTGGTGGTGACCGTGTTGGTGGTGATGATGGCAACGATAGCGATGGAGGAGGTGCTGGAGGTGGTCATGGTGGTGGAGGTGGAAGTGTTAGTGATGGTGAGGATACTGGTGACAGAGGTGATGATGACGAGGGTGGTGCTTTTGGGGGCGATGGTGGTGACCAGAGAGAGTGCATCCACAGCAGTCGGGTTGCTTTTTCTCGGGGTCCTTTGAGAGTGTCACAGTGTAGGGCTGTGCTCAGTGTCAATGAGAGAGAGTTACACCGGAATCTTCAAAGCCATTGTCAGGATTTGTGGTGACTTACAACACTTGCAGGCCAGCTTTTATTTGCCATCTTTTCCAAGAAGGGGCCCAGACCTCGTCATTGAGTGTAAATTCCACGACGCACTTCCCCGCTGTCTTTTTCAAATGAGTTGCATCCACAAAGCATCGTCTGCTTTTCCATTTTGACTTCCTTTAGTTCGTCAGAACTTTAAAGATGTTTGCACAGCTGTTGGGGTGAAGCACCTTCTAGGCAGACTTTGGCTGATTTCTAGCCCCTCCCCTCATTACGCCTTCCCCGCGTGTTCTGCTGTCTCTCTGCACTCGTGTTCCGTTGCACGCCTTCCCCGCGTGTTCTGCTGTCTCTCTGCACTCGTATTCCGTTGCACGCCTTCCCCGCGTGTTCTGCTGTCTCTCTGCACTCGTGTTCCGTTGCACGCCTTCCCCGCGTGTTCTGCTGTCTCTCTGCACTCGTGTTCCGTTGCACGCCTTCCCCGCGTGTTCTGCTGTCTCTCTGCACTCGTGTTCCGTTGCACGCCTTCCCCGCGTGTTCCGCTGTCTCTCTGCACTCGTGTTCCATTGCACGCCTTCCCCGCGTGTTCTGCTGTCTCTCTGCACTCGTGTTCCGTTGTCTTTCTTATGATCTAATGAGGTCATCACAAGAACAAATGCCGCTGCTGTCAGCAGGCTGTGGACAGTGAAGGTCACTCACTTTTGTGCGGGACATGCCGAGCTGCTGGGAGGGGCCCTTTGGGCACGCAGGGCGTGCTGAGGACCCTGTTCCCTGTGGCTGTCAGAGGGAAGGCAGGGGCAGGCCGTCACTTCATCACAAAACCGACAAATGAAAGTGCTTGTGTATGGATTCAACCATTGGACGATGTGTCAGGCACAAATGTCTGCTTTTTGGTGATTCCTCATAGAACAGGGTCACTATACCGTATCTTACCTCGCTGTGGTCTTCCTTGGAAATGACAGAAGCGCCACTGAAACCTCACCCCTTTGGTGTGGGGCCGAAAAGGGAGGACACAGTCTTCCCCCGGGAGAGTGGACGTGAGATGATACAGGGGCAGGAGCATTGCAGGAGTGTGAAGTAAGGGCTGAGGACAAGCCCTGGGCGTCTGGACACAGTTTTAAAGTCAGAGCTGAATGGAGGAGATGGGAAGGGCGGCGGATGCCTGGCAGGGAAGGGCGGGAGTGGCAGATGTGGTCCCGAGGTGTGTGTGACTTCTGGGTTTCCACCTGCGTCAGCAGCACTCCGACCCCCAGCTCACACCCTGTGCTCCTCATAGGTACTTGCAGTGAGGATTGACGACCTGGACCACCTCCCGGAGACCACCACCATCGATGCCTCCTCCATCGGCATTGTCCAGGTCAGCAGAAACGGTGGGGTAAGCAGCAGACACCTGCAGAGGGGACCTGAGGGGTTTGGACAGGCCGGGAGGGAGCAGCTTCTAGGCCTGTGGCCAACATCACCTGTTTTCTTGGCTTCTTTTTCCCTCAGAACCTTTTAGATAATCTTCTAGTTTCTGTAGTTTCTGTGATCTCAGTTCGTTGAATACTGGTGTATCTCACTTTGGAAAACAGATGTTTTCTAGAAAAAATTAGAAATTAGAACAATTGGCTGGGCGTGGTGGCTTGTGCCTATAATCCCAGCAATTTGGGAGGCCAAGGCAGGCAGATCACTTGAGGTCAGGAGTTTGAGACCAACCTGGCCAACATGGAGAAACCCTGTCTCTACTAAAAATACAAAAATTAGCAGGTCGTGGTGGCGCATGCCTGTAATCCCAGCTGCTCGGGAGGCTGAGGCCGGAGAATTCCTTGAACCCAGGGGTTGGAGGTTGCAGTGAGCCAAGATAGCACCATTGCACTCCAGCCTGGGCAACACAGTGAGACTCTGTCCCCAAAATAAAAGGAAATTAGAATAGTCTTTAAACTATTATAAGCAAAATTAGTTTACTGATTAGCTGAACTTACTTTTTAAACAAATTTTTAGTTAGCAGAAGTTTCTTTATTACAAAGAGTGCCATGCTCTCAGTGGTCCCAGATTATGTTTCTGCCTCTTGTTCTGAGACAACGCCTTAGAGCACAGTCTTGGTGAAGGTGGCTGTGTCTGGCTGAGTGACGTGCGGCAGCGCAGCTGCAGCCGGAACCCACAGGCTGTTTCTACCTGGGCGAGTCACAGGCATGGGGGCAGGGACGTCCACCATGACCACAGTGTAGGCCTCCACTGGGTCTGTCTGCCGCTGGGTTAGGACCGGGTCGCGTGGAACGGCGTGGGAGGAGTGCAGGTGAGCCCTCAGCAGCCACCGCTGCCCCGCAGCCGTGTGAGCCTGAGCGAGCCTGGCTGTGGAGCCGGCCCAGTTCAGAAGATGGCGTCACAGCCCGGCAGTGCTCGGGACACTTGCAGGGAAGCGTGCGGGGAGGGGACCCACTGGGATCATCACTGCAGCGGGCCCTTGTTTCCTGTCCCAAGCGGAGATGACCCCACAGTTTTGTGGTCAAACCACAAAATCACTTTAATTCAAAATGGTTTTTCACGGTGAATATGTTGCAGCCTTGGGAAAGGGAGCCCTGATTTGAAAGCGCTTTCAGCCTTGCTCTAGAGGCTCAGGGCGGAAACTTTCCTTTACCCAGTGGCTTAAAAAATTAGTTTAAAAAAAGTTTACATTTTAGCATAAAATATGACTTTTCCTCAAAATATGACTTGTATGTATTGAAAAAAAAAACAACTTCAACTAAAACAACTTGCCCGATCCTCAGAAATACAAGAACCAGCTGTGGTCACGCTGTTTGCTGTGGCAGCTCGGTGGCCCACGAGCCTTTCCACTGATCCAAGCGTGTGTCCGGGACGGTGCTGGGGCTGCCCTGGCCACTGCGTGACGTGACCGACTCACCTGATTTCCTTGCAGCCTGAGCTGACTCTGGAGCAGGAAGATTTGGCCGAAGGGAAGCACGGGAAAGCCGCCAAGCGAAGTCACAAGAGGAAGCAGAAGCCAGAAGAGGAGGCAGGTGCTCCGGTGACTGAGGACGCCACCTTCAGCGAATACTCAGAGAAGGAGAGCGAGTTCACAGGCAGCGTAGGCGACGAGACCAACTCCGCCGTGCAGAGCATTCAGCAGGTGGGTTTGCTGCTTCGTGCTCCGATGAGGTGCCGGTCACTTCAGCCAGCGGCGGCTTTCCCTGAGCGTGAGAGCCCTACGCGTGTGTGACTCCTGCTGTTTTTACTATACACGGTGTACGTGGTGGGCTCCATGTGGTTGAAGGCGGCAGACATGTTCCGTTATTCACTCAAGCATGTTTCATGTAAGCATTTCTGAGTTCTGACCTACAGGCCGTGCTTGTCATTGTTGGTAGCAGCGTACGTTCGAGCGTGCCCGGGTGGGGGTAGGCGGGCTGTTTGCAGTTTGCGGAGGCCACAGATGGCCTGCCCAAGTGCCCTTGCGTGAAAGCCGACCAGCCGGAGAGCAAGGACCTGCAAGGCAGAGGATGCCTCAGTCTGGAAGGGGAAGGCAAGGATGGGATTGGCCCACAGTCCCACTGTCCTGACCGGAACCTTCCGTCTTGCTCAGCCTGCGTCACTGTTGCTTTCGAAGCGTCCGAGTGTTGGATCAGTCTGTCTCCGACTCACTTCTCTCCCTTGTTTTGGGGGATGGTCATCTTGACTGCAAAAGTTCCTCATTTATTTGACCTTTCATCACTCTCCATGAAAGAGAATGTGTTCTCTTATTAGCAATTGGTGCTGCAAATATTTTTATTGTTCTTTTTAGTTTTGTGGTGGGGTTTTCATTTACCAACAGCAGGGCATTTTAGAGGATTGAGTAGAAAAGAATCTGTTTTCTGTCTTTTCATGCTTACTTTTTTCTTTTTCTTTTTCTAGCCAGTGAAATTAATACATTTCTCCTTCCTTCATGATTGTGTGTGTTTCTTGTTTCTTTTTTTCGCTGGAATTTTTCCAGAACAAAATTAACTTCGTTTCCTCTTTCACCAAAGAATGTCGTGCGTCCTGTTCCTGGGGCCGGGCGTGTGGTTATTCCAGCGGGTAGCAGAGCGCACCCTGGGGGGAGATCCTTGCGTTCTCCGTTTCACAGAAATAATGAACTGATTCCTGCTGTGTGTGACTCTTCCAGGTAGTGGTGACCCTGGGTGACCCAAATGTGACCACACCGTCCAGCTCAGTCGGCTTGACCAACATCACCGTGACCCCCATCACCACTGCAGCTGGGACTCAGTTTACCAATCTCCAGCCGGTGGCCGTGGGGCACCTTACCACCCCTGAGCGCCAGTTACAGCTGGACAACTCAATCCTGACCGTGACCTTTGATACCGTCAGTGGCTCTGCCATGTTGCACAACCGCCAAAATGACGTCCAGATCCACCCCCAGCCCGAAGCCTCGAACCCACAGTCTGTGGCCCACTTCATCAATCTGACCACCCTGGTCAACTCCATCACGCCCCTGGGGAGCCAGCTCAGTGACCAGCACCCCCTTACATGGCGGGCAGTGCCCCAGACTGACGTCCTGCCACCCCCACAGCCGCAGGCGCCCCCGCAGCAGGCGGCCCAGCCCCAGGTGCAGGCGGAGCAGCAACAGCAGATGTACAGCTACTGAGTTGCCTTGGCGGGGCTCGGGCAGGGACTGCAGAGGGAGGTTTTCTGTTTAGATTTGTTTGCTGGATACCAAACAAACCAAGTCACGCATTGCAATGTAAGGTTGACTTAGCTTTGCGGAGTATCTCCAGATCCCCCCAGCAACCATTGCGGGCTGTCAGCTTAACTCCAGAAGTGACCTCTGGCAGGCAGGCCTTTTAAACTAGCTGAGGTTCCACACCATGCCTTAACAAGGCAGCAAGTCCTGGGCCAGGGCTGCAGCCGCCGCCCCTTCCAGAAGCAGTGTTCGCTTGTCACACGGTTTGGGAAAGTGAAGCCGAGAGAGAAGCAGGATTGTCAGAGGCAGGAGATAAGTTTTTAGGAACACAAACAGTTCATCTTCATTTTCCCTTCAGAACTTAGTTCCTAGACGAGGACACAGACAGCCTTCACAGGTGGCAACAGGCAGCAGGAATGTTCTGTCCTCGCTTCTGGATTGTTTTGCAAGGGAGCAGATAGAAGTTCAAGTAACATTTATTCTCTCTGAACTCTGAGTTGAGTCAGTTCTTATACAACTATGGGCTGAAACCACATGTGAGGCGTGCTGAGCCGCACGTGATCCTCCAGCCTTCAAGGTCATCGTGGGCAAGGGGTCACATGAGGTCACGGACTCTGCCTCCAAAGGCATCTTAGTATTATCCGTGAATCGATTTCCAATAGAGTTTTTTCCTTTTTTTTTAACTTGATTTCAAACATACGTTATGTATTCAAGACTGTTACAGCCAACATTTTGTTTTGGTTTTATGTTAACAAGATAAAGTCGTGTGCACTGTAGGGCCGTTGGTCCCTGTCCGCCCTCCACAGCTGCCCATGCAGGGGGTCGCACGCTGTGGTGAGGAGTGAGCCTCCCTGCTGCCCCCAGCGGCTCCCCCGGGTTGTCTCAGGATTCTCTACGATCCAAATGTGTTCATTCTGGCTGAAGCCCAGCCAGAATCCCCTGAGTGGAAGAAACGGGGAAAATTCATGTTTTCCTTCTGTTTAAACTCTAATTCCAAAGGTTGGTATATTCAAAGACCAGTTTCCTATAAAAATATTGAAGGAGTTTGGCTCTTTACAGTGGAAAAGTGTAGGTTATTTGTGAAACACAGAGAAAACGCTATTTCCTGCCAGAGCTAATGAAAGCAGAGGCTAGTTCACTCATAGAAGCGTGAATTGCCCCTGAAACTGAATGTGTGGCTGACAGCCAGGTCTGCCTGTGTGGGACACATGCCGTCATGTTGTGTACCCGTTTCCGGGGGCAGGGGCCAGGGGCAGGGTGGCAGCCAGCCCTCCTGTTGCCCACCATAGAAACACCGAGAGGTGTGGGGAGAGGTTTGCTCTTAACTTTGCTGGGACTCTTTTTAACACCAGTCGCAGTGAGAGGATACACTGCCTTAACGTGTTCGTCTTTGCCAGTTGTCCCAGGTCCTGTACTCACAGGGTCCATCTTGAAGAAACACCGACGTGGCTCAGTGATGATAGCAAGCAGTCCCGGTGTTGCCAGCAAAGCTAAGGATGGTTGTGTTTTTCAAAATGCAGCCTTCTCAGCATTTCACCGCGCTCCAAACAGCAGACTTTTGAAGACGGGGCTGGAATTTGTTTTGTGCAATATATGCCTTCATGAACTAAGGGAAGTTCCTCCGCAGGCAGCATGCAGAAGGCTCTGCAGGGCTCACGTCCTCACCCGCCATCGCTTGTGCCCAGCTCTCACCTCTCGGTTGAAGTAATAGTGGGAGATCATTTGACTTTTAATTTATGAGAATTATTTTATGTTATTTATGTATATAATTAACTGTTTTATACATAGTAGTTTCATCAAATGAATCGGGCTCGGGTGATATTGTCTCCGTTCTCCAGATACAAGTGGTCCAGGCATCCACGGAATCAGCAGGAGACCAGGGCTCCTAAGATATATTTTTTAAAATCAGTATCGATTTCTTTTTGCCTTTGCCCAATCTAAAGGGCAGATGACCCCGCAGAGACTCCCAGCAGGCCCTGGGCTCATGACGAACCATCCACTCGACTGATCTTTTATTCCCCTTCCCTCTAAAGCAAAGGCCTTGGAAATCAGTTTTATTTTTTTAAAGAAGTTGTTTTAGTGCCTAGAGTAAGACCGCATCAAATGTTTTCACAGAAACTGACTTCGATGGTGTGCTGCAGACCACTGTTACCTCAGAACCTCATACTTCTCGTTAGAAGTGAAAATTCTAAAGAAAAATCCAACTCCCGCGTTTTCTGTAAACGTACGTGGTCTTAGTAGGGTCCCTGTCCGAGGCAAGGTGGGCTGTCTTAAAGCAGCTGCTGCAGGTTTGCATAAAAGAACCCAGAGAGCAAAATACGGCAGCCACGCACCACCCAGCCAGACGGGTCCTCAGCTGTACGCGGTTCTGCATGCTGATCAGGACCGGAGGTGTTTTCTAACCGATCCAAGGTGCACAGAGGTATCCATAAAGGAAGACGTTAGATTCAGCCACTGCGGCCACCAGGCTCTGTAGGCCCATCTCAGTGGAGGGTTTGTTTGGGACCTGTGGCTCCGTGCAGCTGTGGGCAGTGCCTTCCACTGGTGGGGGTCTTGCAGACAGGCCACAGGTACAGCCTCTCCCTGTGAATCCCGGTCTCCGGGTTGAGAAGGGGCCCGGGCCTCCGGAATGCTCTAGTGTGTGACGTGTTCTCAGGAAAAGGTTCTGTGCCAAGTGCCGCCTCACCGTGTCCAGTGTGGAATGGCGCTGGAGGGGCCGGTGCAGAAGGCAGACCTCCCATTCCTCTACCGTTCCCATCCGCAGCATCCAAAGGTGGAAGGCTCATGACTTCCCGGCTAGAGGCGGCATCTCGGACTTTCCCGTTGGATTTTGAGGCATTAAGACGGTGTGGAGATGTTGGGTGTATTTCGTGTCCCCTCAGTTTGTATGATGATGAATAAAAGGTGCTGTGACCCTTGTTTTTCAGTTGCTGGCCTTCTGCTCCCACTGCCTGGTAGGGAAGGTGGCAGTTTGTATACTTTTGAGAATGCTCGCAATTCCTGCTGTCAGCCACATCTTGATTCCTTCCTCTCAGGTCCAGCACCCATAAAATGTTCGGGTTATTTGAAATGTTCCCTGAGATACTGAGCTGCAAAGAGGGTGCATGTAGCATTTTTTCTAAAGCTTAGATCAAGAGAGAACACACACAAAAAGGATCCATAGCTAGAGAGAGGCGAATACCTCAGCAGGCGTGTCTTTGGGCAGGTGGTCTGAAATGATCCCTTACTGATCTGTTCATTAAGTGTTAAATGATGTATTCTAATTTGCTAGGTCTTTTTTTTTTTTTGAGACAATGTCTCGCTCTGTCACCCAGGCTGGAGTGCAGTGGTGAGATCTCGGCTCACTGCAGCCTCTGCCTCCCAGGTTCACATGATTCTTCTGCCTCAGCCTCCCAAGTAGCTGAGATTACAGGTGTTCACCACCACACCAGGCTAATTTTTGTATTTTTAGTAGAGACTGGGTTTCACTATGTTGGCCAGGCTGGACTCAAACTCCTGGCCTCAAATGTTCCACCCACCTGAGCCTCCCAAAGTGCTGGGATTACATGTGTGAGCCACCGTGCCTGGCCCGCTAGGTCATTTTTAAGTTTGGAAATACCTTACATATCCAGTCTTCTGAGGACCTGACCTGTGAGGACCAAGCCTTGGATATTTTCGCCGTATTTTAAATAGCATCTGGCAGCAACGAATTCTCCTGCCAGGAAGTAGGATTCATTCATTTCACATTTGGCCAATTGTGAGCACATCCTTGTGTGTGCCAGACCTGTGTGGTTCTCGTTATACACAAAGGCAGCCTTTCAGCCTTTCTGCCTTTCCGTGCAGAGGAACGGTGATGTCGACATGCACATTAGATTCATCAGTGCCCCCACGTTTCTTCCCGGAGTGCAAATTACCACCTAGTGCTTTGCTCTGCTAAGAGCCATGTAATGCAGTGGAAAACTCACAAGGACACAGTCTGAATGCAGCCTTTTCACAAGCATTAGACACAAGCTCCTATAGAGGGGGAGAGAGCCTGGCCACTGGCTGCTTCCCCATCAGGCTGTACAACTGGTAAGAGTATTCTCACAGGGGTCCTTGTTCTGGCGTGACTGGGATGAGAGACCTTGCCTGTGTGGCGGTGTAATCATCAGAATTATCTGGAAGTGACCCTGGGTTGCCTGGAAAGAGCTGGCCAGGGCCTCCCCTCCCACCCAAGCCTTGCTTCCAGTGGAGCTGAGAGCTTCCCCTCCCTTAGCTGGAGGGTTCCCAGGTAGAGGCACCTGCTCCCAACTCATGAGGGAGGCCCAGTCCCCCAGCCCAGCCAACCACAGGGGCCAGGACACACATCCTACCATGTGTGTGGAGTGGACATCGTTGCTGAACAGCACTAAAGAGCGCCCCAGACTACGAGGCGGGTCATCTTGTCCTCCTCACGTGAGAAAAGTAGTGAAGTCAGGTAGCTGCTGCAGGCCACGCTGTGGTAACTTGTAAAGTTAGAGTCCTGTCTCCGTACCTGCTGATCCCAAACTTCTGCAGTCTTGTTCCTCCTGTGACGTGGCCTGGAAGTCCTCAAAAGGAACGTCGTCGTAGTTGAACCATACGAAACCGTGGCTTCTGTAGGTCAAAAACTGCCAAGCGTTAGTTACTGCATGTGGTTCACCCTAATGTGATTGGGCCACATGACTATTTATTTCTGCCAATTTAGTTTTCTAAATGTTTGAATTCTCTGAGTCCAGTATTTAAGTGCTGTTGAATTTTGTAAAGAAGCTTTCTTGTCAGTGATAAGACCCATAAACAGTCTGCTCTGAGCAGAAGTCCCTAGGGTCAGATAAAAAAGGTGAACATACTTATATCATAATGTTTATATGTAAGTACACAGTACTGAATATTTTAATGTTTTATTTTAGGTTTTCTTGGACTGGAATCAAGAAATGGAAAGTTGACCCTGTGTTTCAGAGCTATTAGACACGGTAGGCAAAGTGATCTAAAGTTTTTTGAAATCGTAGACTCAGCAAATTGCCCGGTACAGGGAGATCCCATGAACTCTTTTCCCAGCTTCCTCTAACCGGAGCAACTCACGTACCCTTAGTCCAATAACAAGGCCAGGAAATTGCACTGGTCACTACTGTGAACTGGTCTGCAGACTTGACTCAGATTTCCCCGGTTTTCACACACACTCATTTGTGTGCGTAGTTTTATGTAGTTTTTTTTTTAAAAAAAAGCTAGAATTTTGTTAACTTTTATTTATTTATTTATTGAGACAGTCTCACTCTGTCATTCAGGCTAGAGTGCAATGGTACAATCTTAACTCACTGCAGTCTCCACTTTCCAGGCTCAGATGATCCTACTGCCTCAGTCTCCCGAATAGCTGGGACTACAGGCACATACCACCACACCTGCCGATTTTTGTATTTTCTAAAGATGGACAGGGTTTCACCCTGTTGCCCAGGCTGGTCTTGAATTCCTGAGTTCCAGTGATCTGCTTACTTTGACCTCTTGAAGTGCTGGGATTACAGGAGTGAGCCACTGTCCCAAGCCGTATGTAATTTTATTCCATGTATAAATTAGTGGAACCACCACAATCAAGATACAGAACTGACACGTTTCCTCAAAGAAATACCCTCAAGTTACTCCCATGCAGTTGTACCCATCCCTCTTCCATTCTCTAGCCTCCCCCATCTCTTCCCATCCCCTAGCCTGCCCCATTCCCTAACCTCCCCATTCCTCCCCCATTCCCTAGCCTCCCTGATCCCTCCCCATCCCCTAGCCTCGTCCATTCCTCCCCATTTCTTAGCCTCCCCCATCCCTCCGCTATTCCCTAGCCTCCCTGATCCCTCCACATCCCTTAGCCTGCCCCATTTCTCCCCATCTCCTAGCCTTCCTCATCCCTCCCTCATTCCCTAGCTTCCTTGATCCCTCCCTGATTCCCTAGCCTCTCTCATCCCTTCCCCATTCTCTAGCTTCCCAGATTCCTCCCCATTCCCTAGCTTCCCAGATTCCTCCCCATTCCCTAGCCTCCCCCATCCCTCCCCATTCCCTAGCCTCCCCATCCCTCCCCATTCCCTAGCCTCCCCATACCCCCTCATTCCCTAGCCTCCCCATCCCTCCCCATTCCCTAGCCTCCCCCATCCCTCCCCATCCCCTAGCCTCCCCCATCCCTCCCCATTCCCTAGCCTCCCCATCCCTCCCCATCCCCTAGCCTCCCCCATCCCTCCCCATCCCCTAGCCTCCCCCATCCCTCCCCATCCCCTAGCCTCCCCCATCCCTCCCCATCCCCTAGCCTCCCCCATCCCTCCCCATCCCCTAGCCTCCCCCATCCCTCCCCATCCCCTAGCCTCCCCCATCCCTCCCCATCCCCTAGCCTCCCCCATCCCTCCCCATCCCCTAGCCTCCCCCATCCCTCCCCATTCCCTAGCCTCCCCATCCCTCCCCATTCCCTAGCCTCCCCATCCCTCCCCATTCCCTAGCCTCCCCCATCCCTCCCCATTCCCTAGCCTCCCCCATCCCTCCCCATTCCCTAGCCTCCCCCATCCCTCCCCATTCCCTAGCCTCCCCCATCCCTCCCCATCCCCTAGCCTCCCCTATCCCTCCCCATTCCCTAGCCTCCCCCATCCCTTCCCATTCCCTAGCCTCAGGCAATCACCATCTGCTCTTTACCTCTATAATTTTATCATTTCAAAAATGTTGCATAAAATGAAATCATACATTCTGTAACTTAAAAGTATATGGTATATTTGTCTATCAAGGTATTATTCTTTACATGTTAACCATGATTTTTTTTTCTTTTTTTGAGACAGAGTCTCACCCTGTTGTCAAGGCTGGAGTGCAATGACACAGTCTTGGCTCACTGCAACCTCCACCTCCCAGGTTCAAGCGATTCTCCTGCCTCAGCCTCCCAACCAGCTGGGATTACAAGCGTGTGCCACCACATCCAGCTGATTTTTATACTTTAGTAGAGATAGGATCTCACCGTGTTGGCCAGCCTGATCTCAAACTCCTGACCTCAGGTGATCTGCCCACTTCAGCCTCCCAAAACCATGATTTTTTTAATGGAAACTTTTATTGAGATAGTAGATCACATAAAATCAACTTTTACTGAGATGGTAAATTTACATGCAGTTATCAAAAATCATCCAGAGAGATCTATTCTACTTTGTCTGTTTTCCCCCAGCGGTAACAGTTTGAAAAACGATTGTACCATATCACAGTTAGAATTGGCTTTGGTACAGTCCCACGGTCTTGTTCAGATTTCATTCATTCTCTCTCTGTGTGTATGGGATTCTGTACAGGGCTGGTGTATCATTGTGTTTGTCTGTGTATCTGCCCCGAATCCAGACACCAACTATGTCACTTTTGAAATTGTTTTTTCCACTCGGCACGACACCCTGGAGATGCATCCGAGTTGTTGAGTGTGTCAGTGGTTCCTTCTTTTCCATTGCTGAGACTATTATGTGGATACACTATGGTTTAGTTAGGCATTTGCCCACTGAAGGACAATTTTATTTTCTTCCAGTTTGCAGATATTCTGAATCAAAGTGTCTAAGAGTATTTTTGTATGAGCATTTTTGTGTACATAAATTTTCATTTCTCTGGAATAAATGCCCAGGAGTAAGATTACTGGATTGAAGATCAGTGTACATGTTTCTGGGGAATAATAACTGTGGAACTGCCTTATAACCAATGTTAAATCATTTCAAATGTGGTTTGTATTTTCCATATAGCTAGCATTGTATGGTACAGAGGTTGTAAAAATTATTCATGCTGTATTCTAAGAGAAAAATTTAACAATTAAGAGCATAGTGAGGGGAGATAAGAAAAAAATTGCTCCTAGGAAATGAGGAGGGATGGGGAGCTAGGGGATGGGGAGGGATAGGGGAGCTAGGCGATGGGGAGGGATAGGAGAGGCTAGGGGATGGGGAGCTCAGATGTTCCATGGGGAGACAAGGTTCCCAACATCTTTTGTTTTTAACCATGATTTTTCTGGTCTAGGTGTTGTTGGAAGACATAGTTCCTTAGCCTCCAAAGCTTTGACGCTCCAAACCAATAGCTGAATGTGTTCAATCCAGTTGGAATTATCACTTGAAATTTTCAAGTCTTCAGGAGACTTGAAAGCCCTCATCTCTAATGATTCACTCTTGTTAAAAAGATCACTAATGAATTCTTCAACTTTGTTCATTAAATTCTATTTGTTGTCCCTTTTCAGCAGATGGTAAAACGTGATTCTTCAAGCCTTTTAATTCTCCATGCTACACCTTCATGATTAGTGGAATGTAACTGTCCAGTACACAATGGTTCTTTAGGACTAGTGATCTTCATTATGCTCAATGATTACATAATGGAAATAGTAAACAAAATGGCATTTATCTGACATAACTGTGTAAGTCTCAGGTCTAAAATTGTAGTACATTCTGATGCCCCTTGGGTATATGTTGGCATTTAAATAGAGACACTAGTGGTGTATTGCTGTGCCTTACTTGGTTTTATTTTATTTTATTTTTGAGACGGAGTTTCGCTCTTGTTACCCAGGCTGGAGTGCAATGGCGCAATCTCGGCTCATAGCAACCCCCGCCTCCTGGGTTCAGGCAGTTCTCCTGCCTCAGCCTCCTCAGTAGCTGGGATTACAGGCACGTGCCACCGTGCCCAGCTAATTTTTTGTATT
This sequence comes from Saguinus oedipus, assembly GCA_031835075.1. Classification (NCBI taxonomy): domain Eukaryota; kingdom Metazoa; phylum Chordata; class Mammalia; order Primates; family Cebidae; genus Saguinus; species Saguinus oedipus. The sequence goes on from CM063186.1 coordinate 70,367,783, forward strand.
TTTAGTAGAGACGGGGTTTCACCATGTTGACCAGGATGGTCTTGATCTCTTGACCTCGTGATCCACCCACCTCGGCCTCCCAAAGTGCTGGGATTACAGGCTTGAGCCACTGTGCCCGGCCCTTACTTGGTTTTAAACAATCATATTCCCTAACTGTCCCCACACATCCCAACCATTCCTATATGACCTTCTAGTGCCCAGCTTGGGACAGTCTATTAGAGACCCTTGATGGATAAAATAAAAAACAGTGGAGACTCCCAGGAAATACCGCAGTGAAACAAATACCCCATGTCTTATGCTTTAAGTTTCTTAGCATCCCAAGCTGAGATCTTTATAGCAATTGGTTGTGTGCTTGGTAGACTGGACACTGATTAGTGCTTTAGAAACAGCTGAAGTGTGTTCCTAGATTTTCAGTTTTTATGTAGGTCTTAAAAGCATCCGTAAAAATATAAAACTGAAAATAATTCTGTTTAAATATCCAGCCTGTCAGTTTAGGATAAGAAGATCAACAGCCCAACGTGCCATCAGTCAGTCATTCGCCAACACTGTCCCAGTCACCCCCTGAAATACTTGTTATCTCATTATTAGATGACTTAGGTTTCTCAAAGAAAGGATAGAATTCATTGTCAGTAAAATAGAGTCATTCATTATTTTTACTTTTTTGAGACAGAGTCTCATTTATGTCACCCAGACTGGAGTGCAGTGGTGCGGTCACGTCTCACTGCAGCCTCAACTTCCTGGGTTCAGGTGATTCTCTTACCTCAGCCTCCCGGGTCGCTGGGACTATAGGTGTGCACCACCATGCCCAGATGACTTTTTTGTGTGCTTTTTGTAGAGGTGGCATTTCACTGTGTTGCCCACTGGTCTCTAACCCGCTGACTCAAGTGATCCACCCGCTTCAGCCTCCCAAAGTGCTCAGATGACCACCTGTCATCAGTAAAGTATCATCATTACCAAATATTGTCTCAATGACTCTGTAATTTCATGTTTGTGGAACTGGGCCTCTTGTCTTTGTTTTTGGTTCAGTGTCAGTACTTTGGAAGAAATTGGGAATTTTGAGAGGCTGCCAGGCCATTACAGAGGCCAAATAATTCCTTTAAAGAGAACAGTGGTGTAAGTGGGGACCTTGTACTCCAGGCTGAAATGCCTGGGCCCTAAGGAAGAACATCCTTCCAAGATCCAGTGGAATCTTCTGGAAATAACCAGCAAGGGAATGTGCTACCAAACAGTAAAGAGACTTTTCTTTTTAAAACCAGGGACCTTTTTTTTTTTTTAATTTAACAGCAAAATCCTCAATCCTTTCCTGGCTCCTGACTGCTGTTTGCACTGTTTGCTGTCACGGCTGAAAACACAGCTGCTCGGGGCACTTTGCCCGCTCTGGGTGTAATTAGCCACCCACACCCCGCACCTGCCTTCAGGTGGCATCAAAGCTGAAATATTTTAACTGGTTATTCACCAGCCAGAGTCAGACTTCTGACTCTCCGAGGCTCAACCTCAGCTTTGGTTCGCCGCGTACATTGCTGTGAGAACTTGTGCTTGGTGGCAAGTCGCCCCGGGCTTCGGTGACTCACAGCTGAGCCCAGCGTCCTTTTCCTTAGCTCGGGACCAAATCAAGTTTTGTAGCCCCCTGCGGCAACTTGACAGCCATTGTTTCAAGCCAAGAGCAAGGACTCGGCCAAACCACCCCAGACGCGATTTATATTCTTATTAACGAAGCAAGTGGGAGAGATTTCCCAACTTCACGCAGTCATCTGACAGCGCTCCTGTCCAAAAACATCCTGGTGTTGGATCCTTTAGGATATTTCCTCCAGTTCTGTTCTTGTAAAGATCAGGTAGAGGTGATTAGAGCTCACGTCTAATGACCTTTCATTTCTTCAGTGCACAGACTGAGCCCTCAAGCAGCCCTGTGCCGCCAGAGGTTTCTCTAGCTAATTTCTCCCCTCCGACTTTCCCAGCAACCTTCAAGGATCTCAAGTATTGGTTGAAAGCGTTGAAAGCCTTAAGTGCTATTTGACATACTCTCCTTGAAGAGTCTTTCTGAAATTTGCTCCATGAGTGATTGAAGCCTGGTGACTTAAAAACTCCAAATCATTTAATTTTTTTAGGTGGTTTTTTTTTTTTTTTAACAGGATCTCCCTCTGTGGCCCAGGCTGGAGTACAGTGGTGTGATCATGGCTTACTACAGCCTTGACCTCCAGGGTTCACGCCAGCGTGGGCCACAGCAAAAATAATAAATAAATAAATAAAAGTAAAAACAAGATGTTTAGTTGAATGCTAATGTTAATTTAACTGTTACTTCATTTTATTTTTTTTTTTGAGATCGAGTCTTGCCCTGTTGCCCAGGCTGCAGTGCAATGGCGAGATCTCGGCTCACTTCAACATCTACCTCCTGGGTTCAAACGATTCTCCCGCCTCAGCCTCCTGAGTAGCTGAGATTACAGGCACGTGCCACCATGCCCAGCTAATGTTTGCATTTTTAGTAGAGACGAGTTTTCACCATGTTGGCCCCAGGCTGGTCTTGAACTCCTGACCTCTTGATCTGCCTGCCTCGGCCTCCCAAAGTGCTGGGATTACAGGTGTGAGCCATTTCACCCTGCCCTAAATGTTAATTTAAAATAATTAGTTAATAATAATATATTCATTTTGGTTCATCAGTTATAATTAATGTTCCACACTAATACAGAAGATAATCAGAGATCCGGTGGGGATGTGGGAGGAGAGAGGGTCCGTGAGAACGCTGTGCTTTCTGCCAAATGTTTCTGTGGATCTAAAGCTGCTCTAAAAATAATTCAGTGTATTAATTTAATCAAGCATTAATGGGAGATCAAAATGGTTCCAGCCCGTCTGAGACGTGTGCAGCATCTTTCTAAGTGAAGCCTACACCTCTCCTACAATTACGTTGGCACCAATACCCAGGATCGCAACTGCTGAATCGTGTGGGACATGTAGGCTTCACTTAGAAATTTTTGGCAAAAAATGCAACTACTTTTGCGCCAACCTGATACCTAAGATAAATAAAAACATATATCCACAAAAGACACAAAATGTTCATCGCAGCTTCATTCGTAACAGTAAAAAACTGGAAACAACTCCAATTGCCCCCAACAGGAGAATGGCTAAAATAAACAGGGCATGCACAGTATCACTGAAACACACAACAAAGCAGCTGCCTCCAAAAAAAGCACACACTATGGGACCCTTCACACGATGCGTTAGAATCAGCAGGAGGACTGCCGTCATGGGAGCAGGAGGACTACCTTCATGGGAGCAGGAGGACCAACTTCACGGGAGCAGGAGGACTGCTGTCACGGGAGCAGGAGGACAGGTCTCAGGAGCAGGAGGCCTGAGGTCACAGGCTCAGGAGGACTGAGGTCTCGGGAGCAGGAGAACTGAGGTCACGGGAGCAGGAGGACTGAGGTCTCGGAGCAGGAGGACAGGTCATGGGAGCAGGAGGACTGAGGTCTCGGAGCAGGAGGACTGAGGTCACGGGAGCAGGAGGACTGAGGTCACGGGAGCAGGAGGACTGAGATCTCGGGAGCAGGAGGACTGAGGTCTCAGGAGCAGGAGGACAGGTCATGGGAGCAGGAGGACTGAGGTCTCGGAGCAGGAGGACTGAGGTCACGGGAGCAGGAGGACTGAGGTCTCGGAGCAGGAGGACTGAGGTCATGGGAGCAGGAGGACCGAGGTCTCGGGAGCAGGAGGACAGGTCACGGGAGCAGGAGGACTGAGGTCTCGGAGCAGGAGGACTGAGGTCACAGGAGCAGGAGGACTGAGGTCTCGGAGCAGGAGGACTGAGGTCTCGGAGCAGGAGGACTGAGGTCACGGGAGCAGGAGGACTGAGGTCTCGGAGCAGGAGGACTGAGGTCATGGGAGCAGGAGGACTGAGGTCTCGGGAGCAGGAGGACAGGTCACGGGAGCAGGAGGACTGAGGTCTCGGAGCAGGAGGACTGAGGTCACGGGAGCAGGAGGACTGAGGTCATGGGAGCAGGAGGACTGAGGTCTCAGGAGCAGGAGGACAGGTCACGGGAGCAGGAGGACTGAGGTCTCGGAGCAGGAGGACTGAGGTCTCGGAGCAGGAGGACTGAGGTCTCGGGAGCAGGAGGACAGGTCACGGGAGCAGGAGGACTGAGGTCTCGGGAGCAGGAGGACTGAGGTCTCGGAGCAGGAGGACTGAGGTCACGGAGCAGGAGGACTGAGGTCTCGGGAGCAGGAGGACTGAGGTCTCGGGAGCAGGAGGACTGAGGTCTCGGAGCAGGAGGACTGAGGTCTCGGGAGCAGGAGGACTGAGGTCTCGGAGCAGGAGGACTGAGGTCTCGGGAGCAGGAGGACTGAGGTCACGGAGCAGGAGGACTGAGGTCTCGGGAGCAGGAGGACTGAGGTCTCGGAGCAGGAGGACTGAGGTCATGGGAGCAGGAGGACTGAGGTCTCAGGAGCAGGAGGACAGGTCACGGGAGCAGGAGGACTGAGGTCTCGGAGCAGGAGGACTGAGGTCACGGGAGCAGGAGGACTGAGGTCTCGGAGCAGGAGGACTGAGGTCTCGGAGCAGGAGGACTGAGGTCATGGGAGCAGGAGGACTGAGGTCATGGGAGCAGGAGGACTGAGGTCTCAGGAGCAGGAGGACAGGTCACGGGAGCAGGAGGACTGAGGTCACGGGAGCAGGAGGACTGAGGTCATGGGAGCAGGAGGACTGAGGTCTCGGGAGCAGGAGGACAGGTCACGGGAGCAGGAGGACTGAGGTCTCGGAGCAGGAGGACTGAGGTCTTGGAGCAGGAGGACTGAGGTCTCGGGAGCAGGAGGACAGGTCACGGGAGCAGGAGGACTGAGGTCTCGGGAGCAGGAGGACTGAGGTCTCGGAGCAGGAGGACTGAGGTCTCGGGAGCAGGAGGACTGAGGTCTCGGGAGCAGGAGGACTGAGGTCTCGGAGCAGGAGGACTGAGGTCTCGGGAGCAGGAGGACTGAGGTCTCGGAGCAGGAGGACTGAGGTCTCGGGAGCAGGAGGACTGAGGTCACGGAGCAGGAGGACTGAGGTCTCGGGAGCAGGAGGACTGAGGTCTCGGAGCAGGAGGACTGAGGTCTCGGAGCAGGAGGACTGAGGTCTCAGGAGCAGGAGGACTGAGGTCTCGGAGCAGGAGGACTGAGGTCTCGGGAGCAGGAGGACTGAGGTCTCGGAGCAGGAGGACTGAGGTCTCGGAGCAGGAGGACTGAGGTCTCAGGAGCAGGAGGACTGAGGTCTCGGAGCAGGAGGACTGAGGTCTCGGGAGCAGGAGGACTGAGGTCTCGGAGCAGGAGGACTGAGTTCTCGGGAGCAGGAAGTGGCTGTCTCTGGGTAAGAAGAGCTTGATTTTCGGGTGCTGGGAACCTTCTGGAGTGATAGAAATGTTCCATGGCTCATTTGGGCTGGTGTATATAATTGTCAAAATGAATCACAGCAAGCAGTAAGAGCTGTGCATCTTTATGTAAATTATATTCCCATTTAAAGATAAATTTAAGGTGCGGTGTGGTGGCTCACGCCTGTAATCACAGCACTTTGGGAGGCTGAGGCAGGCGGATCACCTGAGGTCAGGAGTTTCAGACTAGCCTGGCCAACATGGCAAAACCCTGTCTCTACTAGAAATACAAAAATTAGCTGGGCATGGTGGCATGCACCTTTAGTCCCAGCTACTTGGAAGGCTGAGGCAGAAGAATTTCTTGAACCTGGGAGGCGGAGGTTGCTGTGAGCCGAGATGGTGACATTGCACTCCAGCCTGGGCATCAGAGCTACACTCTAAAAGGTAAATTCAGAAGTAAACTCTAGCCGGGCGCCTCTAATCCCAGCACTTTGGGAGGCCGAGGCGGGTGGATCACGAGGTCAAGAGATCAAGACCATCCTGGTCAACAAGGTGAAACCCCGTTTCTACTAAAAATACAAAAATTAGCTGGGCATGGTGGCGCGCGCCTATAGTCCCAGCTACTTGGGAGGCTAAGGCAGGAGAATTGCTTGAACCCAGGAGGCGGAGGTTGCAATGAGCTGAGATCGCGCCATTGCACTCCAACCTGGGTTACAAGACTGAAACTCCGTCTCAAAAAAAAAAGAAGAAGGAAACTCTATGTCCACCATGTAGTCACCCTCATGCACTGCTAAGCGCTGTGGCATGCGTGTAGTGAAACGAACCCAGTGTCCAGAGGGACGGATGAGACAGGAAGCCCCATGGGCTCCAGCATTCACTGCCGACCAAAATGTGCTGCTCTCGGCTTTTCTTTCCTGGTGGTGCCTCTGCAGCTCACTCATCTCTTTGTTCTCCCACTCGCTTGACAGCTGCTGTTGTTTTCCCTGTGGGTGGATTCCTGAGAGAGGGGGCAGATTTGCCTTCCCCTTCATGGAGAACTATTCTAAGAGTCACTGGAAAGTGAGCCAGCGCAGGTAACCATTCCCTGGAGAGCATGGTATGGAGGGTGGCTGAGGATGGGCAGCTGGGGGACCTGGGAGGTTTCCCTAAGATGACACTGAGCGGGGTGTGGGGCCGGCCAGGCCGGGGTGCAGGGAACGGGGAGGGAGTGCCAGACAAGGCTTCGTTCTTGAGAGGGTGGGGTTGGGAGCACAGTGGGCATGG